>CM035413.1:71635926-71910926 GCA_020310875.1 Ceratopteris richardii | reverse complement strand
TTGGTTCCCGTGCCTACACCGACCCTTACACCGACGTCGGGGCGAAATCGTGCCCGCTCATTTTCCTCGGTAGAAGCCTTGGTATATGCCTGATATGTTGTAGTGAATAAAGAATTAAAAGAATCATCCAAAGCTCTCTCATGTTGGTATGAAAGAGTGCTTTCATAGAAGCCAACCCTTGGAGATGAGGATTTTGACCTTTGGCAAAAAGATTTTGGGAGTTACTAATGAGCCTATTCGTTATTCAAGTGATTAGGCCCACTCAAGACTTTCTAATTAGCCTATTTGCTTGATTTGGTCATCTCATGGATTCCTCTATTTCATGATTTATTTTCCTCATCCAATAACTATTCCTCATATTCTTAGCATGCACATCACAAAAGGGCTACCTTCTCTAATGAAAACGATGATCTTTCAATCCCCATCTAGTCAAGCGATTAGGCTTATTTCAGCCTTTAGGATGAGCCTTTTCTCTTGAATTGGTGATGTCTGTGAAGTTCTTCACTTGCTCTTTATTAAAGGCCGTTATCTCTAAATAGTTATAAATGATGGAAGGTGATGGTAGATTTGTAATCATTCTCATTAACGAGAAATTCAAAGGGACATTGCATATCGTACATCATATAAACAAGAGATTTGAGGCTGATCATTGTAGAGGAGAGAGATGAAAACCTTTGATGCAAGGAACACATTCAAAATTTGAGAAAGCATAGAAAAATGGCAAAAATGAAGTGAGTAGCTTATATATGCTCTCTTGGGACTCTTGATACCATTGGCACCATCTCATTGACCCACATAATCTAACTGCTTGGAGTCTCATAGTACATTGACACATGGAAGAAGCATATATAAATGATGTCAAATGAAGTTTTAAGTGCATCACATAAAGTGTTAGAGAGAAAGGATTTGACTTGCTTACAAGGGCCTCGCATAGGACCGAATGATACACTGAAAGAAGTCAATACGTTGAAGGTTGAGGGGAGTGTTGAATCATCAAGCTCCAAACTTAGAGCATTTGGGGTTAGCTTCAAAGCTTTTATTAAATTTTAGGAGCACTTTTGTGAGTTGGCTTTGTTGGATTGTTGGAAAATCTTTCGGATCTGTTATCGTTTTCTTGGATCTGTTGGAAATATCTCTTGGATATGTTCGAAATGTCTTGATTTGATGTCTTGGCCACATTGTTAGTTAATGCAAGAATATGCATTTGTATTAGTCTGACTTGCATTAATTCATTAAAATAGCAATGTGATAGTAATTTGTTCCATTAAAGCTATCAAGACTGTGAAGACATAGAAAAGGATCTTACGATGAAATCACAAACTCCAAAAGCAAAACAAGGAACGTTAAAAGGATATGATGAAACGGCGTAATTCACTCATCAATTTAAACGTGTTCAGGTTTCTTAATGCATATGTTTTTTGACAAAGTCCTATTGAACTAAAAAACAAGTAAAGTGAAACGTCAAACGCTTGTATTCATTAAGATCTCTTCTCCCTTTCAAAATAGGAACCTTCTTCCCTCCATCATTTCATTTCACATACTAATCAAATAAAATTATGAAAAAACTTTAAGGCCCCATAAAGATCTATACCTAGATGCTCTATAGAAAATATATATTTTAAAAAAGTAACCTTTTTTGATAACTCAAAATATAGAAATGATTGAATCCGATTGAGAAAAGCTGTTTTTTTGTAAGCTTATATATGAGAAGAAAGAAATATCTCCATAAAAAGAATTTTCCTCCTATTGGAAAATTTTTTCTAATGTTAATTTATTGTCATATAATCATTTAAGACAAGTCTTGGGAACTAGAAAAATCATTTTTATAATAAAAACATTAGTGCAACATAGCGTGCTGATTATATAACTATACACTTTAGCAGCCCTCTATATGATATTAATTCATAAAAACACTAAAATGGATTGTGTTTTATTTCAAAAACCATCATATAGTAGCATAAAGATATGCTACATCTCTTTGAACCAATAATTTTGTATCTCACATACCACTAAAAATTTCAATATTTCATTGAATGGCCATAATCCTCTCTATCGAGAATAAAAATTCATCCTAAAAAAATAAGTTTTCTAAATGATATAAGATACATATTATGAATCAAAATAATTCTATAAACATTACAGACTATTTGACTATTTTAACTTTAATCATGTAGCATATGCAATATTTCCTCATAAAATGACCTTTTCTTAGCGTAGAAAAACAGTGGTATTGTTTGACTTGAAGAAACCACATAGAAATTTGACTCCTAAGGTTGTCAAAAAAATATTTCTAATGTACTAATATCAAATAGTATTGTGATAACAGAAAATGATGCATGTTCATACCATCGCTTTGCAAAATAATTCATAGATGATAAGATTGTCATATCACAAATGAGATTCATTTTATGCCATAAACCTAGTAAAATTCATTACAAATCTCTAATTATGGATAGAACCATGTTGAAATATATAAAATAAATGATTTTATTGCAGTTAGACCAATGAGAATTACAAGATCATGATTTTAATAAAAAAAACCTCTAACTTACATCACTGTAATTTCGATGCGAGTATTGAAATTAGCATCATAAAATTAGTGAATAAATATTAATTTTTATATCCTTTAATAAAAACTATATTTTTCTAAAACTATTCAACCCTTATGCCAACATGTTGCATAGTTACATTTATAAATGGTTCCTTCTAGTAATCTAAATAATTCATCAAACATTGTCTCTTTTAAAGGACACTAAAGTTTTCAAGTACAACACTAGTGCTAATAATAATGACAAAGAAATTGAAAGTAGTGCTACCTTTATAATCCAACTCCTCCAGTCGCTCACAGTGCATCAAGTTCAATGTTTGCAGCGATGGCATGTCTCCAGCTATCCTCCTGAAACTGTCAAACTCGCTGAGTTGGAGGTGTTGCAAGGACGACATGCCTGTGCCACATATATCCAAAAGATGATGATAGTTAAAGCACATGAATGATGGAAAAATGACGATACATCATAGCAAACAATGATTAGCAAATGAACAATGGAAAAATGATCATACAATGGCTTGCTTTTGCACAACGATAAATTTGTATTCATGGAAAGTTCTTGTGTAAAAAACACACCCTACCAAATATCTAACTACTAGTGTATTTAACAAGAAATCATTGAAACAGAGAGTACGTATCAACCCATCCACCTGCACCCATATATATACCTCCAGCTACATGTTTTAAAAACCTTAGAAGTGTACCTTTACAATCCAACTCCTCAATATCAATGTTTGCAAGGACGAGAAACCTTTGCCACATATCCTAAAAATGACAATAGTTGGAGGAAATGAACGATTCAACTCTTAGCCTTTACAAAAAGATGCATCCTCCATTCCAAAACAATTTCTTTCCTTCTTTCTTTTGCAGGAACAAATAAGCGATCTCGAGATCCATCCCAAATATTGACACACACATATATGTTTTCTTATGACTACCCAAAGAAGACGAATTCTGCTGAGCTTGTTAATGATTTCTCAATACCACCCAAAGAAGAATAACAAAGCCCATCACGATGCCCAGAAGATGAAATATCTAACCATCGAGAACTTTTTGATGAAGCACATCAGAGTATCCTTCCTTTGCATGGTCTAAACTTATTTCATGGTCATCTAAGAAGCAACCCACAGTTGCTCTTTCTTCCATAGAAGCTGAATATAGAGGTCTTGCCATAGCTACTCAAGAAGCAATGTGGATGAAGACTCTATTCATAGATCTTGTTTTGGAGTTTGGAACTCCATATATATTTGGTGATAACATTAGCTCCCTATAACTCGCTTCTAATTCAATTTTTCATGCCAGGACTAATCATATTGAAGTACACTTTCATTATGTTAGGGAGAAGATTTGGAGCAAAGAAATTCATCTATCATATGTATCCACGCATCAATAATGTGCAGACATGTTGAAAAAAGCATTGGATGGTACTAAACTCAATAGATTCAAATCAATGATTGGTTTGTAGGTAATCTTGGAAGATTGAAGAACTCAAGCATAGTAGTGTTGAGAGGGAGCTATTGGAGCAAGTTCTTGGAAAGCCTATGTGATGGCTTTAGTACCACAGGATCATGTAGTCTTGAAGAAAATACTTGAAGTATGAAGAGTTCTCTTGTGAACTTACTCATGTAGTTTCTTGAGTATTCACCTATTGTAAAAGTAAAAGAATCCAAAGTGGTTGAAGCCACTTGATGTTAGGCAAAGAACTCCACAAGTTTCTAATAGAATCTATTACTAGAATTTAGGAAACATGTTTTGGGTGACCATGAATTCGAATTCAAAATATAGCTAGCTCCAAGACACACTATATATTTGTGACTTATCTACTTGCAAAAAGCACACTCCTTGGTAGAGCTCCCTGATTTCTCTCAATATACTCACTCATTTTCATTGTGATAACTTCTAATAGGTTGGTTCGCTTCCTAGTTATTTTCGTCTAGAATCTCAATAGTCAATTTTAACCAAATTAGGAGCACTGAGTAAAATACTAGAGCTTATCTTTCCAAGATAGAAAGTTTTCTCAAGTTGGCCATTGGTCAAACCTATCTGTTTTGAATTATCTATTTGTGAGTGATCTTCCAATGTACATAGGGTATCAAATACATCAATTTTCAAGCTAAAAGGGCCCACTACATATCCATGGAGTCAATTTGGTTGGTGTAGTGCAAAGTTTTAGCAGCACCATTTCATCTTCACCAAATACAATCCATCTCTTCATAGTGGTATCAGAACAAGGTTGAACATGGCAGATGAATTCCCTTCATCAATTTACAAATTGGATGCAGATAATTACTCTGCTTGGTCATTAATGATGGGGGCTTGCCTTCAAGGCATGAGTTTATATAGTTATGTGGCTAGAGATGAAGTGATGCCAAAGTTCAAAAACAGAAGTCAACCTACAAAAGAAGAGCAAGAAAGATTGAACACATGGTGTCCCAAGGATTCACTTCCAAGGTCCTCTCCTCAAGTCTATCTCTGATTTATTGTTGCCTCACATTAGAAGTTGTGAAATCTCTTAGGAAGTCTAGAATGCACAGTAGGCCTTCTTCTCTTCAAGCACAAAGGCTAGAAAGAATCAGTTATAGTTCGATTTCACAACCCTCAAGAAATCTCCCAAGAAAAATGTGACTAATTTTATCACAAGATCAAGGACATTGTTGATCAGCTAGGAAGCATTAGAGAAGTGATAGATAAAGAGCAGATTTCAAGGCAAGTCATCAATGGCATAAAGGCAGATGACAACTAGAAAGTCTTTACAACAAAAATGGATCTATACATGGATATGCATGTACCATTCTTTAATACACTCATTGGACAACTGCTTACTCAAGTGTCCAACCTTATGAAGAATGGAGAAGGTTCCAAAGGTTATCAATCCTCTGCCTTGTACACAAATAAAAATAAACTCAAAGGCAGCAAAGGGAAAGGAAAGAAACTGGATGATGAAGCGGGTACACACCAAGCTAACTATGTAGATAGAGGAAGAAATGCTAGAGGAAGAGGTAGAGGAGGTAGACAAGGTAGGGAGGGACCCCAAGTCTCTAATCTTTATTCTACTTGTGGACTAACCAATCATACAACTAAAAATTGCTTTAGGAACTCGAGGAATAAAAGAGGCAGAGGCTACAATAGAGGAGGTTATGGTTACTCAAGAGAAAAGTTCAACAATTTAAATGGAAATCACAACAATTACAACAATTCAACCTATCAATGAGGACACAAAGGGAGAAGAGATTTCAATAACTACACAGAGGACTTAAATCAAGAGGACTCTTTGCTAGTGATGAATGTGAGAATACCTCAAGGTAAATTTGATGAGCATGTTTTCTACATAAATTCAAGGTATTCAAATCATGTGGCAGGAAATGTGACTCTTCTCTTAGATTTGGAAGACCTAAGAAATAAGCATGAGGTACAAACAGGTGATGATAGAAGCACCTTGTGGAAACGATAGGAAATGTAAAGGCACCAGATGGAAATTTCAATCTCCTTAGCAAGGTACTCTATGTTCCCAATCACTGAAAGCTTGATAATTGTAGGGCATATTGTGGAGAAAAGTTTGCAAGTAAAATTCACAAGAAGAGGTGCATTTGTTGAAGATCCAAGTCAAGGATTTAGAAAGATTGCAAAGGGTGAAAAGACAGGTAGATTATTCACATTTGAATTACAAGATACAAGGAACATTGATGTCTTTAATTATGGTAATCAAACACTCACAGAATTGGAAGTCTGGCACAAGAGGTTAGCACATATTGGAGAAAGATCACTAAAACAGACATGTAAAGACCAAAGTGTACTTTGACCTTCTACTTTGTCAAAGTAGCATATGATTTATAAGTGTAGTGTATGCCAATTTGGAAAGTCTCATAGGTTACCATTCATGAAGAAAGGGTATATGCATGGAGACCTCTTGGAATCATTTCATACATATGTATGGGGACCTAGCAAGGGTGGTTCAATCTCTGGATCAAGGTATTAGTCTCTTTCCTTGATGATTGCAGTAGATGGAGTATTCTATATTTCATGAAACACAAGGATGAAGTTTTTTCATGCTTTAAAAGATACCTAGCTCTTGTGGAGAACCAAACAGGTAAGACACTAAAGAGGCTAAGATCAGATGGAGGGGGACTTCTCCCATGATTTTGATCCCTTCCTTCAAGAAAGGGGAATCAAGAGAGAGATTGCTACAAGGTACACTCCATAGCAAAATAGAATGGGAGAGAGAAGAAATAGGACAATTGTTGAAGTTGCACAATCTATGTTGAATGAAAAACATTTACCTAACTACTTGTGGATTGAGGTTGTATCTATAGCCACTTCTTTGATTAGCATTCTTAGAGTTGTTTCTTCCTGTAAGATTCTTCAATTGGATGTAATAAATGCATTCCTTAATACTTGGATAACAGAGGAAGTGTATATGAAGACAAAGCACATCCTGATTTTGTGTGCAAATTCAACAAAGCTTTATATGGATCAATCAAGCTCCAAGAGCTTGGAGTCACAGACCTATTACCTTCTTGCAGGATGAAGGATTTCAACCTAGCAAGGTAGATCCCTCACTCTTTATCAAAATGAGTGATTCTAAACTTATTTATTTATGTGTGTATGTGGATGACATAATTCTCAAATGAAATAATGCAAATGGAATTAAGAAGATCAAGGACCAAATGAAAGAGGAGTTCAAGATAAGTGACGTTGGGTCACTCACAAACTTCCTAGCTTTGGAAGTAGTATATATAGATCATGGTTTATTCGTTACTCAAAGAGAATACATTAAAGATATGTTGGCTAAATTCAAGATGCAAGATACTAAGGTTGCGGGTACTCCAATGGAATTTAATCATGAATTGAGCTCACATGAAGGAGAAATCATAGAGGATATTACCGGTTATCAAAGCCTTGTGGGAAGTTTGAACTATGCCACCTTAACTAGGGTGGGTATATTTTATGGTGTGAGTGTACTAAGTCAATTTATGCACACACCTAGGAAACCTCATATGTATGCTACCAAAAAGATACTTAAATACCTCAAAGGGACCATTAATGAAGGATTACACTATCCATATGTATCTAATCTAGGAGTAAAATTATTCTTTGATGCAAATTGGGCTTGCTCCGAGGACACAAGAAGCACTTTAGCATCTCTTTCCTTTGCATGGTCTAAACTTATTTCATGGTCATCTAAGAAGCAACCCATAGTTGCTCTTTCTTCCATAGAAGCTGAATACAGAGGTCTTGCCATAGCTCCTCAACAAACAATGTGGATGAAGACACTATTCATAGATCTTGGTTTGGAGTTTGGAACTCCATATATATTTGGTGATAATATGGGCTCCCTACACTTTGCTACCAATTCAATTTTTCATGCCAGGACTAAGCATATTGAACTACACTATCATTATGTTAGGGAAAAGGTTTTGAGAAAAGAAATTCAACTATCATATGTATCCACATATCAACAATGTGCAGACATGTTGACTAAAGCATTGGATGGTACTAAAATCAATAGATTCAAATCTGCTGAGATATCAAGCTCAACATGTGATGATCCAGGATGACACGTACCAGTTTTTTGTTTCTTTGACATGTATAGTGGTCACGCCGGTATATGTCAGGGATACTTTATTGAGCTTTATTAGATTTATCTACCGAGAGTGATGGCACATTTGTTTCTTTCCAACTCACTCATTTGCGGACATTAGGTTTTTCCTTATGTACTGGTCTTTATATATTGCACTTGTTGTACTCTTGTTTTTAAGGTCATTCTTGTACATTCCTTTTATGTAATAGAAGAAGAAGAAGAAGATCATTCTTCCTTGCCTCAATCTGTGTGTGTGCTTCTCCTTGAGAGTGAGAGTGTGTGTGTGTGAGCTCTCTTCCTTATCTCCTTCCTCATGACATGGTATCAGAGCCAGGTTAGCTATAGAGAGCTCGTGGAGAAGGCGACGGTGAAGACTACTCGGCAAGGCGTGGAGAAAACACGATTTCACAAACGGCCTCCATTTGCTACGAAAATCACCGTGAAGGTAGAAAACCTCAAAATATTTTCGAGAGTTATCCCTTTAGGCTCACTTGTTTTTGTCAGATCGAAGTTTCGGAGCCATCTCGACCTCGGTTTCGAGCCCGCAAGGTGGGGCCCATAGAAAAATCAGGTCAGTTTCAGAAACTGTAACTTGCGTTGTGTTCGGCGACACTCATATATTCCAGATCCAAAATTTCAAGCGATTCCGTGTACTGTTGATACACGAAAACTGTGTTTTTCTGAGATCGAACTGTCACGTCATAGTGCGACAGTGTTCAAGCAGAAGTGCTGCTTGTAGTGTGTTGCGGTGTTGTGAATTGTTGCAGAAATGGCAAACGCAGATGGAATGATTCAGCTTATGAGTGATAAGCTGGACAAGAACAACTTCCATGCTTGGAGATTCAGAATGACGAATTTCCTGATGGGAAAAGGCTACTGGAAGTACATCGAAGGAGAGAATGAAAATGCTCCGCAGTTACTAGAAAGGAATCGGACTGCAGAACAGTTAAGAGCATATGAGGAATGGAATCAAGGAGCACGAAAGGTAATGTATTGGCTATTTGTTAGCATACAGGATAGCATGATTGGACACATACAGGATGCCAAGACTCCAAAAGAGGCTTGGATCAGTTTGGTCACTTTGTACGAGACCAATACAAAGGCACGGAAATTGCAACTCAAGAACGAGCTGCATACATTGGAGAAAAAGAGCATGTCAGTAAGTGACTACACTCTAAAAATCAAAAGCATATGTGAGTCACTTGCATCTATTGGCGTGAATGTAGATGATGATGATAAGGTGGAAGTGTGCCTTCGTGGTTTAGGAGCTGCATATAAGCAGTTCAAAACTTCCATACAGACCAGGGAAAATATTCCAAATTTTGCTGATCTGGTATCTATGCTGATTATTGAAGAAAAGAATCTTGGTGAGGACTCAAAGTCCCAAGGAAAGCCCAGTTCTGAGCAGGTATTCTACTCTGGTAGAGGAAGAGGCAGAGGTAGAGGTTTTGGAAGTGGAAGAGGAAACAGTAACCAAGACCAAGGTCAACAACAGAATCATGCAGGAGGAAGAGGACAGTTTCGAGGCAGGGGGAGCCAAAGAGGTCGTAGAAATTTCCAAAGAAATGATTCAGGTAATGATAGTAAAGGATGTTGGAATTGTGGTAAACGTGGACACTTTGAACGTGATTGTAGGTTAAAGAATCAAAATAACAGAAGGCAGCAAAACAACTATGCATCCACAAGTGCAGATGATTCTGAGAAGCTGTTTATGGTTCAACATCACATGATGAATACGATGTCTGCAGGTGTTTCAAAATTGAATGATAATGTCTGGTATGTTGGTTCAGGTGCTTCAAATCACATGACCAGTCATGCAGAATGGTTTAGTAGTTTGCAGAAAATGCCAGTTCCTGGATATGTTGAAACAGGTGATGACACATCACATCCTATTGAGCATACAGGAAACATAACATTGTCTATGGAGGACGGAAAGGTAAAACATCTTGCTGATGTGGTGCATGTTCCAAATATAACAAAGAATCTGGTTTCTGTTGGACAAATGGTTGACCAGGGATTACAAGTCAGGTTCAATGCTAATGGATTATATGTAGAAGAGTACAAGCAGGATGGACGATTGGTTGCCAAAGGAAACAAAGTGGGTAGGATGTTCAGCTTAAATGTGAAGATTCCTGAAATGAATGCAGCCATGTTTGCAAAAGGTGTAGGAGTTATTGCAGATGTAGAGATATGGCACAAACGGATTGGACATGCAAACTTGCAAAGGCTGAAACTGATGCAGTCAAAGGAGATTGTCCATGGACTACCAAATTTCAAAGTTGCAGAAATGCAAAAGGTATGTGCAGCATGTCAATTTGGTAAACAGTCAAGATCATCATTTCCACATGACAAGCATATTAGTGAGAATGTACTAGAAGTAGTACATACAGATGTATGGGGTCCAGCAAAGACCACATCTATGGGTGGTTGCAGGTTTTATGTTACCTTCATTGATGACCATACACGCAAAGTATGGGTATATTTCATGAAAGAGAAGAGCGAGGTGTTTACTCACTTCTAGAATTTTAAAGTTATGGTGGAAAAGCAAGCAGGGAAGTACATTCAAGCATTAAGATCTGATGGAGGAGGTGAATACATGTCAAATGAGTTCAGTAGTTTTCTAAAAAATCATGGAATTCGGCGTTAGTTTTCATGCAGGCACACACCACAACAGAATGGTGTTGCTGAACGCAAAAATAGACATATTGCAGAAATAGCAAGAGCCTTAATGGCTGAGAAGAATATGCCTCATTGTTATTGGGCAGAAGCTGTGCATACTGCTGTATACATCATGAACATAACTTCGACTGCTGCTGTACATCAAGTTACACCTGAAGAGAAGTTTACAGGTAAAAAGCCAAACTTATCACATCTGAAAGTTTTTGGTTGTATTGCATATGTACATGTTCCAGATAAGTTGAGGACAAAGCTTGATCCGAAAGCAGAAAAATGTGTCTTCATTGGATATTCCCTTGAGCAAAAGGGGTACAAATGTTATAACCCACTCACACGACAGGTGAAGGTGAGCAGAGATGTGGTATTTGATGAAATGTCAAGCTTCTATGCAGATGTCAAAGAAGGATTGAATCTTGAACCAAATGACAAAGAAAATGCTGAAAAATCTAGTGCAGAATCTCAAGTTTTGAGTGGACCGGATGCATCATCAAGCAATAGTTCCAACTCAAATCCATGGAGTGGAAGATTGCGTGGAAATTTCAGTCCAGCAAATTCATCAAATACATCCATGAAAGGTAAAGAAAAGCTTTCTACTAGTAGTAAAACAGGTGCAGGTTTTGAAGATGTTGATGGAGATTCAAGTGGTTCAGAAAAGAGTATTGATGAGGAACTTGGATTGCCCTCTCTGAAGACTCCAGGAGTAAGAAGGGCACATGCAGATGATACAAGGAGAAGTGACCCAAGACCAAGAAGATCTGGGAGGATGCGTAATTCAGTGCAACGATTGACATATGATAGTTACATGGCTCGCCATTGTGCCTACATGACAAAGGTAATACAAGATGCTGAACCTTCTTGTTTTGAAGATGCAATTGGTAATGCAAATTGGGAAAAATCTATGGATGAGGAGATGGCTGCACTTTATGGAAATGATACATGGAAGCTGGTTCCATTGCCGCAAGGAAAGAAACCCATAGGTTGCAAATGTGTTTACAAGGTAAAGCATAATGCTGATGGTAGCATAAGCAGGTATAAATCACGATTGGTAGATAAAGGTTATGCACAAACATATGGCATTGATTATGAGGAAACATTCAGCCCTGTAGCTGAAATGTCTACTGTTAGGACACTTGTTGCATTAGCTACAACAAAAGGATGGACTTTGCATCAGATGGATGGGAAGAATGCTTTCCTACATGGTGAGTTACAGGAAGAAGTATATATGGACCAGCCACAAGGATATGAAGATTCAAAGCATCCAGAATATGTTTGCAGGTTGCAAAAGGCTTTGCATGGGCTGAAGCAGGCTCCGCGTGCATGGCATGCAAGGATTGTTGATTACTTAACCAGCATTGGGTTTTCTATGTATGATGCAGATCACTCACTATATGCAAGGAAGGCTGATGATGGCATCACTATTGTGGCTATTTATGTTGATGACCTGATTGTAGGTGGTGATAATGAAGAAAACATCAAAGAGGTAAAGAAACTCCTTATGCAGGAATTCGACATGAAAGATCTTGGTGTGCTGCGCTATTTCTTGGGCATTGAGTTTATACATACAGAAACAGGTATATGGATGTCGCAAAGGCAATATGCCTTGAATATGCTGCAAAAGTATGGTATGGCTGATTGTAAGCCAATTTCTATGCCTTTAGATCAGAATTTGAAATTGGATACTACATCAGGTGAAGCATTGGAAAATGCTACTATGTACAGGAAAATTGTGGGAAGTCTTATATATCTTACAATTACAAGGCCTAATTTAAGCTACACTGTTGGACTTGAAAGTCAGTTTATGCAGGTTCCCAAGAAGCCACATTTGGATGCTCTAAGGCGCACTCTACATTATGTGAGTGCTACTTTGGATTATGCATTGTTTTATGAAGCTGGTGTAGATTTGCAGGTTCATGGATACTGCGATGCAGATTGGGCTGGTAGTACTCGAGATAGAAGATCTTGTGGAAAAGATAGGAAATATAAAGGCATCATATGGAAATCTCAATCTTCTTAGCAAGGTACTCTATGTTCCCACCATCACTAAAAATTTGTTAAGTGTAGGGAAGATTGTGGAGAAACGTTTGCAAGTCAGATTCACAAGGAGAGGTGCATTTGTTGAAGATCCAAGTCAAGGATTTAGGGTGATTGCAAAAGGTGAAAAGATAGGTAGATTATTCACATTTGTACAAGATACAAGGAGCATTTCCTTCTTTAATTATGGTAATCAGACACTTGGAATTATTTCACATAGATGTAAGGGGACCTAGTAAGGATGCTTTAATCTCTAGATCAAGGTACTATCTCTCTTTCCTTGATGATTGCAGTAGATGGATTATTCTATATTTCATGAAACAAAAGGATGACGTTCCATATCCTTTGGCCACAAGACTTACATTTGTATATGTTTATAGATTCATCAAAATTTTCCTTTACCTTTTATATTTTGATATTTTGGTAGTGATGTATGTGAAAAATCTTAGGACCATCTGAGCATGTTTTTCCCTCGTTAGGAGGTTTTTTCCCCTAGATTGTATATACACCTATAACACTAATGGGTTACTTATCTTTGTTTGTCACTTGGCAATACATTTAGTATTGTGTGTTATGCTCCAAGCTTCTTCTTCATCCTCATGTTGTTCATGTGCTTCTCTCGACCTCAAACCCCAATAGTTGGTATCAGAGTAGGTCTCTACTTCATCTAGGTCATCTTTGACACCTCTCCGGTCATAGTCTTAGAATTGCATGAAAATTGGTGAGCATACTCAAGGAAATTATGAGTTTAGAACAGCTTTACTTGGCGGCCTCCGAATTTGTTATTACAATGCCTATGCAAGAGACTTTTTCCTTTTCTGTGAAACATCTATACAAGTTCCAGTTTTCTAGTGCAAGGACCTCGAAACATGCTATAGGTTCGGTAGAGCTTGACAGGGTAGTTTTGTTCAACTTTTTGAAATACAATCATTTTTTCTACATCACGGTATTTAGTTAATAGCCATGGTTGAAAGCAGTGACATATTATATATGTTGGATATTGAGGAAAAGTTGGATGGTACTAATTATCCATTATGGGCATATATGATGCATCATGAATTGGTAGTAGAAGGGCTATAGAATATTTTAGGGTATAGCAAAACACCCTTCTATACTTGTGATTATAGTTATTGAAGGTGATGTAGATGGCATTGAAGATTATGATCTTCAGGTTCTTATTCCTGTTGCAGTTCTTGTTGCACCTATTGAAGAGAAACTTTGTTGGGATGGCAAAGGTGCTCAAGCACATACATTGTAAGTTTTGTCTGTCAAACGTGCCATTATCTTTCATATTCACTCTTGCAAAATAGCAAATGATGCTTGAGATACAGTCACCATTTTATGGCAAGCAAGAAATGAGGCTTGTATATCTTACCTCAAAAAACACTCAAAGAGTGAGCACATGATTGAAGGAGGTTCCATGGATAGTTATTTGACAAAGATCAAATATCTGAAGAATTAATTGATTTATGCTTATGAAGTTTTACGAGATAATGCACTTGTGCAAACTATTATTAATGGTCTTCTAGACTCGTATCAAAGTTCTGCTTCTACTCTTTGATTGATGATGGAAAGCAATCCAAATACCTTAACATTTGGGAAGTTAGAATCTGTTTTGTTGTAGCAAGATAAGTTCGGACAGGACTAGTCAATTATGCCTATTGCAGATGAAGCTTTTTTAGCAAGTGAGAAAGGCAAAGATAAATGCAGTTCATCTACTAGTAAGTAGAAATTTTCAAATGCTGCTTAGTCAAAGAAGGAAGACAAAGTTGAGAAGAAAATAGAAAAGAAGAAACAATTTTGCAAGTATCTTAAAGGAAATGATCATGTCATAAAGAGTTGTCCAAAAATGGTTGCAAAAGGGCAAAGAAGAAAGAGGTTGGAATGGTTCTTCAGAAGCATCTACACCTAAAATAGAGTTTCCTAATCTTGTGCAAAATGAAGAATGGGTATTTACTATTGTATGTAGCAATGACTCATCTTCTCATGAGCAATATATGTCTACAATAGACTTGGATGGTTCATACTTTGATAGTGAAGCAACAAAACATTTTACCTTGCAACACAACTTCTTTAGTTCACGTGAGCCTACCCCTAGAGGGAGTACTATCACATATGCTAGCAGCTCCTCTTATCTTGTAACGAGATTTCGTAAGATCATTCCAATTACTAAGGATGGTAGTTCTTTCATATTTTCAGATGCTTTGTTTGTGCCCCGAATCGAGAAAAATGTGTTGTAAGTTTTAACATTAGCCAAGATCTATCACAGATGTGCAATTCATGGTCTATCAAATGAAAATGTTATTATTTCACCTAGCATATTGTGTTGTGGGTTGTATAAGCTCATAGACTATGAGAAATCTATGAATGATTTAGCATGTGTAGCTCAAGATTCTCAGGCTATCTCAAATGCAAATTTGTGGCATCCATGCTTTGGTTATCTAAATTATGCTAGTTTTGCTACAGTTGAAGAAATCTAAAATGGTTTCCTCTCTACCTAATCTTGAGGCACCCTGTAAACGTATCTATGAAGGTTGTATATTCGGCCAAATGAAGCATTCTTCCTTGCCTAAATATGTTTTAGTTGGATCTGCTCATAGATTGCGGCTTGTTCATAGTGATGTCGAATCCTTCCGCTATTTCTTTCCTCTTTGTTTTTGAGGTGGTTTGTCATTTTTATATGATTTTTCTTTTCACATCTTGTCATTCCAATGTTCCTCTTTATTAATACCCATGGTGATGCATGCCATCAAGGAATCAAACCAATCATGCACATAAAGTATAGGATCTCTTTTAGGTGAGAGAAAATTCAAATTCAAATTCAAATTATGAGTATAAACAAACACGGTTTTAGTCACGAGACATAAGAGCTATTATCACAGACATTGAGCTACTTCAGTGAGCATACATTGAGCTACTTCAGTGAGCATACATTGAGCTACTTCAGTGAGCATACATTGTGTTCACTTAATGTATGAGTAGCCCAATGCACATTACTTGTATCATATGTTCATTGGGTTATACATTTTGATACATTTCTTCAAGTACATGTGGGATTTGAACTCAAGACCTACCAGCTAGGAGTATGATGGGCTAACCACTTGCCCCAAAAGCCATGCTTGAGGATTACTTCCTAATCCTCCCTCTTAGGGTGTGGTTCAACCATCTCCTGCTGGTTATATCTTGAGTCTAATAGTACATCTCTGTTTATTGTTCTCTATTGCATCTTCATCAACGCAATGATTTTGTAGAAAAGATTTCTCTACGTATACTCACTCATTTTCTATGCTTCAACTTGGGATAGTTAGATAGGATTGTCTACTACATTTACATAACAATTCTCATTAAGTTTGGTTGAGTGGATCTCTAGATATGAAGCATAGAGAGTGATTATTTTTGCATAACTTCTAGATATTGAAAAATCAGGATGACCCCCTTGACTTGTTAGATTCATTTCTCAGCGTATGGTATGGTTAAATTGATGAACTAACTTTATTTTGTAAGCTATTCACTCTAAGTAGGTGCATGTAAAAGTTGTATAGTCAGTTCATACTAGGTTCTGAGCTCTGAGTATAATACTTAACACTTCTATTCCCAAAAAGGAAGATTTCTACACATTTCGTGCATACGCAAGTTATCTATATATATGCAAACATTTTGGAATGATGTTCCAAAGTACTTGGTGACTCTAAATGCACTACTGTGAAGTTAAAGGAGTTTATAAAGCATTCTTGGAATTATCTTGGAAGGTGTAGAGCACACCACCTCATTCCTGGAAGTCATTTTCCCATCTCCTCACGATGGTATTAGAGCAACAACAAATCAACATGGAAGATGGATTTCCTTCATGCATAGACAAATCGGATTGAGGTAAATACTCAGCTTGGGCACTTAGAATGGAAGCTTATCTTCAAGGGAGAAACCTCTATGGTTACATATGTAGAGATGAGATGATGTCAATGCTCTAAAGCAAGGGCCAACCAACTCAAGAAGCAGAAGAGAGGTTAACCACATGGTGCTCAAAGGATGTTATACCAAGGTCATATATTATGAAATCAATGTCTGACTTTTTAGTTCCACACATCAAGAATTGTAAGACTTCACAAGAGACCTACAATGCTCTTGAAACATTCTTCTCATCAATTACAAAGGCAAGAAAGAATCTCCTATGGATGGAGTTCACCACACTCAAGAAGATGCCCAAGCAAAGTATGACTGAGTTTTTCACCAAAATGAAGGACATAGCAGACCGACTTTGAAGCATTGGAGAAATCATTGATGAAGAGCAAATAGTAAGGAAAGTGATAAATGGAATAAAGGTAGATGATAAATGGTGAGCTTTCACCATAGCCATGGACCTCTACATCGACATGTAGGTTCCTTGATTTCAACACCCTCATGGGACAATTATTAACACATGAGGAAAAGCTTATGAAAAATGGACACAAGTCAAAAGATAATCAATCCTTTGTTGTCTATATGGATAAGAATTAGAATAAAGATAGCAAAAGCAAAGGTTAAAAGTGTGATGATGAGGGGAGCACCTCTCAAGACAGCTTTGCAGATAGAGGTAGAAGCTCAAGAGGAAGAGGTAGAGGAGGAAGACAAGGCAGGAGAGAGCTCAAAGCTCCTCTCCATGTTCCATATGTGGCCTAAGTAATCATATTACTGAGGATTATTTCATGAATCCTAGAAACCAAAGAGGAAGAGGTTACAATAGAGGAGGCTATGGAAGCTCGAGGTAGATTCAACAACAAAAATGGATATAACAACAACTCATACAACAACAATAATTATCAAGGAGGATACAGAGGAAGGAGAGACTACAACAATTATGCAGATGGTCAAACTCACGAAGATTCACTTTTTTCAATGAACATGACCATGAATCAAGGTAAAGCAGTTGAACATGTATTCTATATAGACTTAGGTTACTCAAATCATGTAGCTAGGAATATAGATGGAACAAGGCACCCAGTGGCAATGTGAAGACTTCAAATGGTAATATCAACCTATTGAGCAAGGTATTGCATGTGCCAAATATCACAAAAAGCCTCATAAGTATAGGTCAGATTGTTGAAAAAGGGTTGCAACTCAAATTCATGGAGCATGGAGCGAATCCACATCAAGGATTCTAGAGGATAGAAAGAGGCAAAAATTCAGATAAATCATTTATATTTGAACTCCAAGTTACTAGAAATATTGCATGTTCAATTATGCTAGCCAAACCTTGCCAAAATTGGAATACTAGCACAAAATGTTAGCCCATGTAGGTGATAGGACTCTAACAAAAATCAATAGGGATCAAAGTGTGGTTGGTCTATAAAATGTTTCCAAACAACACATGATCTATAAATGCAGTGCTTGTCAATTTGGTAAGTTACACAGGCAAGCATTCACAAAGAAGGGATACATTCATGGAGACCTATTTGAGCTAGTCCATACAGATGTATGGGGACCAAGCAAGGAGCCTTCAATCTCTGGGTCGAGATATTATGTGTCATTCATTGATAATTGTAGCAGATGCATAATACTATACTTTATGAAGCATAAACATGAAGTATTTTCATGTTTCCAGAAATACCTAGCAATTGTAGAGAATCAAAGAGGTAAAATCTTGAAGAGACTAAGATCAAATGGAGTGGGAGAATATTTCTCCCATGATTCTAATTCTTATCTTGAAGAGAGAGGAATCAAAAGAGACATTATAACCTGGTATACTCTATAGCAAAATGGAGTAGCAAAGAGAAGAAATAGAACCATAGTGGAGGCTACAAGATCAATGCTAAATGAGAAGAAGTTGTCTAACAACTTATGGGCAGAGGCTATGTCTACAACCACGTATCTAATCAATAGACTTCCATCAAAAGCATTGGATGGGATGTCACCATATGAAGCATGGAATGGAAGAAGACCTAGCCTTGATCATTGCAAGATTTTAAGGTGCATAGCATATGCACATATACCTTCATAAATGCAAGGCAAATTAGATCCAAAGGAAGAAAAATGCATATTCATTGGCTATGACCTTAATTAGAAAGATTATAGGCTATATAATCCAAGCAATGAAAGTTTCACTATAAGTAGAGATGTTTCTTTTTGGTGAAAAAACTCATAGCTTGAAGATGATTTGTAGAGCCCTAACCGGTCGAAACTAAAGGTACAAAGTATTTTTCCTCTTAAGGTTCAAAGGTTGAATCTAAAATCTTAAGGTGCAAAAGTGAAAGAATTAAAAGGAAAGGTGAAGGTGGAAGGCCGCGTACGCAAAGGTGGAAATAGGCCGCCCAATCAAAATTTTATTTTAAAAGTCACTCTTGCTCTAAAGTCACTACAAGACAAAGTAGCGAATCGTTAAGGACCAGTTCAAAAAGACAATCTTGGGACATTGAAAGGACACCAAGATTGTATTGCAGTTAGAGTGCGCGAACCGGCGGGCTCTCAAACAAAAGGAAGGACAAAGGCTATTCTTGCACATTGGGAGTGGAGAGCAAGAGGGAGAGCTTCAGAGGAGCAAGAGAGGAAGCAAGAAGAGTCTCCAGTGTGCGACGACATTCAAGAGTGCAAGAGGTGCCAAGAGAAAAGTGTGCAGAGAAGAGAGAAGGCGGGCTGGAGTCCAAGAGTTCCAAGGGCTATTGCGTGCGTGCGCAGTGATACCAATTCCTTAGCTTGGCGGAAGCTTAGTGCAAGGTGTGCACAAGGGAAGCGGGAAGCAAGTGAAGGATTGGTGCACGAGAGGCCGCCGCTAGAAGACTTGAGATAATTGGTCTTCAGTAATTGTTAATCTCTGAAGTGGTATTTAGTCATTGATTAGACTGTGCGCAGTCATTGTAATTGTTGAAGGATAATTAATATTCAAGGTTTCCAAGAGTATTCCTTTGCAGAAGTTCTCACTATTATTCCATTTTCATCATCTCTTTTTTCTCCTACAAACCCTCAAACTCCTTCTTGTCCCCAAATCCCCAACAAATTTGGCACGCCCGGTGGGACTTCCAAGGAGCTTTGAGCATAGGAGACTATATATTGCCATTGGAGGACAACATTCCAGTGTCGACAACATTACTCCAGTGGGCCAAAAGGTACATCCTTCTATCAAGGTCTCATTTTAAGTGGACTATGAATAGCTCATGACCGCGACCCAGTCACAAACCTTGAGAATCAAGTGCAAGCAGACAAGAAGAAAGACGAACCGAAGATCATCGAGTCCACTTTCATCGACTGCATCGGTAGGAAGTATGGCAGGACAGGTGGACCTAGAAATCTTGCTCTCCAGGTTAAACATAAAATTCCCCTCCTTCAGAGGATTAGCCCATGAGGACCCAGATGAGCACATTCGACGATTTCTTTCATTATGTAAGACTAGGGGACTAATGGGTAGGGAAGATGCTTTCTTGATACTCTTCCCCGCCACATTGGAAGGTCTGGCAGACAAGTGGTTTAGTCAGTTTGCCGAAAATCACTTTACCTCTTGGGATTTGATGAAAGAGGCCTTTAAGAATCAATTTCAGCAGGGCAACACGGCTGAGATCATTATAGAAGAATTGGAAAACTTGAAGTTGGGTCCAAGAGAGAAGTTCCCCGAATTCGTGACCAGGGCAAAAGCATTAATGGCTAAATTACCGGATCCACCACACGACTTCTTTGTCAAGAAGTGGTTAGCCAAACCTTTACCTGTGGTCACCCAATGCAAAATAAAAGAGTTGGTGCTACCTACGGCCTCTGTTGAGGAATTCATCAACACGGCCACCCGCTTGGAACAAATAAGGCACCAGTATGGTACAACGTCTTCCCAACTAGCATATGGTACAGAACTGGAGGACCCAGTGAGCCAGTTAAGAAGGGAATTGGAAGGCTTGAAGAGGAATAAGCCCTATACAGAGGAGGAGACTACTGTAGCTCAGCTGAGAAGAGAGATTGAAGCCCTCAAGCTCCAAAAGGAAGAGGAAGCCCAAGAAGAGGAACTAGCTCAGCTGAGGCAGGAGTTGCAAGAACTAAAAGGAGGCGGCATTAAGAACGGACTATGGTGCTCCATGTGCAGTAAGCAAGGACATATAGTAAGTGAATGTCCTTTGCTAAATGTGACTTGCCAATTATGCAGAAAGATTGGGCATGAGGCCCATGAATGCCAATCAAGGGGAATACCGACAACGACATACTGGACACAAGGCGGGCTCTTGCCACCAGCAAATGTAATGGCAGCAGCAACAAACCAAGGTAATAACTATAATCCTAGACCAAGAACTAACCTTGCAAATGGGCCTAGAAGGCCAATTATTTGCTTCAGGTGTGGAGAATGTGGGCACTACCAAAGTAGGTGCACCCTACCAGAGAATGCACCTCCTTGCAGGAACTGCCCTGAGGCCAGAGACCATTATACAAATTGTTGTCCTAAGAATCAAGCCTCTTCATCAGGGCCCCATATCCAAATGATTTCTGTGCAGGAAGAAGAAATGGCAAATCAAGTTAAGGTGCCGTCACCATCTACCAGGGTGGTGCAGTTAGAGGAAATTGACTCTTTTACTGTGCAGACAAGAAGCAAGGGGAAGGCTCCAGTGGACGTGGGTCAAGAATCATTGATTAATGGATTAAACAGAGACAAAGGTGTGTCCGAAGACCTAGCCACCACAATTGCAGACACAAGGAAAAAGGAAAATTGCACAGGTACCAGTGATGCCATTGGACAGGCATTCAGCAGGGCTCATGAGGAGTTGGATAAGTCAAATGGAGCCCAAGCTCTTAAGGAATCAGAAGCCTCCAGACTGCTCAAGTCCATGAAAAAGGAGGTTAGTATTCTTGATTTAATAAAGATGGATGGGAAATTCAGGTCAGAATTATTACAGATAATTGATGAAGCTTCTACGACAAGCTTAGTAGCTAAGACTGCTATCTTACATCAAGGGATAATCAGGGGGGAAGCACCCCTTACAGATTATAAAAGCCCTCGGCTCACAATATCAATCAAGGGCCATGAATTTCAAGGTGTTATTGTAGATGGTGGTTCTGGCATTAATTTGATGCCTGAACATACCATGAAAAGGATTGGACTCCACCCTTCAAGACCTGCAAATTTCACGGTCACTTTGGCAGATCAGAGCAAAGTAAGGCCCTTAGGGGTAATCCCAAAAGTTCCACTTGAAGTACAAGGTAATCTATTTATCCTGGATTTTGTGGTTTTAAGATTGCCCCAGGTTGAAGGAGGATTCCCTCTCTTAATTGGAACACCTTGGCTGAGGCATGCCAGTGTCATTCATGATTGGGGTAAGGACACCATGTGGGTACAAAAGAAAGGGCAGGAGCTGACACAAATTCATTTAGAAGAAGGCCCAGACAATCAAGGAAACACGAGTATGATGCAAATAGTGAGCATTTGCATGGAAACAGAAGCGGAGGATCAGCCCCAAATAGATTTTGAGGAAGAAGAGGATATTTTAAGTTGGCTTCATGCCGGCAACTCTTCTTCTTGTTTTGGAATTTTTCTTGATAATCCTGGTACATTTGGAGGCTATGATGAAGACAAAGGAAAGGTCCAGGTTGATGGATTGGGAGAGCCCATCACTGACCACAGAAGGGGCAGGAAGATACCCCTCAAATACAAAGTGGAGGAGGATGTGTCAACATCAGATAAGGAAGTTTCCCAAGCTAAAAGCAAGGTAAAAAATTCTGAGGTTGAATGTTCTTTCCCAATTCAAGAAATCCCTGCAGGATGGATACAGGACAAGGAGGAAAACATCGAAGTTCAAAATACACCTGCTTATGAAGCAATGCACGAAAAGCTAGTAGAAGAAGACAAGGAAGCAGATGCACAAGAAGATAATCTGGTAACAAGAAATCCGGTTCAAGAAGTACATTTATGCACCCAAAACAATAATCAACCAGTTCTAGTGGCCACTTGGTTGTGGAGCCACCCAAAGCTCCTGGAAAAGGTAAACTCATTCTTAACCCAGTATGCAGATGTTTTTGCCTGGCATTATAAAGACTTAGAAGGAGTGCCTGCATCTTATGGAGAGCACAGAATTCCTCTGGTTGAGGGAGCCAGACCCATCAGAGGAAGGAGTTATAGACTCAATCCAAAGTATGCCGAAGCTGTCTATGTGGAAATCCAAAAGATGGAAGATGCAGGAATCATCATTCCTGTGGAACACTCAGAGTGGCTCTCACCTATGGTTATAGTACCAAAGAAGAATACTAATAAAATCAGGATTTGTGTGGACTTTAGAGCTCTCAACAAGGTGACCATTCCAGACGGGTTCCCTATGCCTTTTGCAGAACAGGTCATTGAAGAAGTAGCGGGGCATGCACTATATAGTTTTATGGATGGCTTCAGTGGCTATAATCAAATATCAATACACCCAGAGGATCGTGAAAAGACTGCTTTTATCACACCGTGGGGAACGTATGTGTATGTAAAAATGCCATTTGGGCTAAGAAATGCTCCAGCCACATTTAACAGAACGGTCAATCTCATTTTTGGGCCCTTATTGCTGGAATCACTTAGAATCTTCATGGATGATTTCTCTTCATTTTCAGGATCTCACAAAGAAACTCATCTAGATTGTTTGGACCAGCACCTGAGACAGCTGCAGAATATTTTCCAAAGATGCAGAGAAACTAAGTTAAAGCTCAATCCAAATAAATGTCATTTCCTTGTGACAGAAGGAACCCTCTTAGGACATGTGGTATCCGCTAAAGGTATGGCCCCAGATCCTGACAAAATTCTTTCTATATTAAAGTTACCTAAACCCAAAACTCCTAAAGAGATCCAGAGTTTTTTGGGGCATACCGGTTATCATAGAAGGTTTATAAAAATGTATGCAGAGATAGCTAGACCTCTGACTAAACTCACAGGTAAAGAAGTACCTTTCAAATGGGAAGAAGAGGAGGAAAAAGCATATCAGACATTAAGGTCACGGCTAGTGTGTGCTCCTATCTTGGTCACCCCGGAGTGGTCAAAAATCTTTCATATACATGTTGATGCCAGTGCATATGCAGTGGGAGCCGTTCTGACTCAACCCAGTGAAGAATTTAAAATGGACAGGCCAATTCAATATGCCAGTAGAATCTTGACCAAGGCTGAAAGAAATTACAGTACTACCGAAAGGGAAGCACTAGCAATGGTCTTTGCAGTTCAAAAATTCCGCCATTACTTATTGGGGGTAAAATTTATTATTATATCAGATCACCAACCTCTCAAGTACTTACTCAACAAACCACATGCTACTGGTAGAATATGGAGGTGGTTACTGTTATTCCAAGAGTTCGATTTCTCGGTAATCCATAAGCCAGGAAGAGAAAATGTGATGGCAGATCACTTGTCCAGAATCAATAGGAAGGATCAAACCAGTGATATCAATGATGATTTCCCTGATGCACACTTGTTTGCTATACAACCTAAAGGATGGTATGATGATATCAAGCAGTTCATTAATACTGGATTGTATCCAGAAAGTGCTAATGTTGTACTAAGAAAGAGGCTGCTTATCAAGAGTAGACCATATACCTTCATTGAGGGTAAACTCTACAGACAGGGCAAAGATGACAGGATGAGGAAATGCTTAGAGGAAGATGAAGTGAGGGAAATACTGCAATTTGCACATGAAGGAACAGGTGGTGGGCACCTTCCAGGGCATATCATGAGCCAGAGAATACTAGATGCTGGTCTATGGTGGCCTACACTCTTTAGGGATGCAGATAATTGGAGAAAAACATGTGATGTGTGCCAGAGGTGTGGACCTAAACCCACCAAGCAAAGACATCACCCTTTGGTAGTTTCCACTTCTTGGCAGCCCTTTCAGAAGTGGGGATTAGACTTTGTTGGGCCTATATACCCTCCGGCACTTCCAAAAAAGGAAAAGTACTTACTGATAGCCACGGACTACGCAACAAAATGGGCTGAAGCTATTGCATCAACGGATTGCTCTGCACAAACAGTGGCTGACTTTTTGTATTGTAACATCATTTGCAGATTTGGATGCCCGCTGGAAATCTGTACCGATCAGGGTACTCATTTTGTTAACAAAATATTGCAGGAAATTTCCAACAGGTATCGCATTTTACACAGGAATTCTTGTGCATACTACCCACGAGCTAATGGACAAGCCGAGTCAACGAACAAAGTATTAATTTCAATGTTACGAAAAGAATGCATGTTGCAGCCGACCTCTTGGGGACGGGCCTATCTGGGTACATTATGGGCATACAGACTGGCCTATAAAGAGACTGGGTATTCCCCCTTTCAATTAGTTTATGGCTTGGTTCCTATTGAACCATTCAAATTTATCAGAGGCTCTATAAGAACGGAAAGACTAGAGAAAAATGGGATGGAAGTTTCAGCAAGACTAACTGCTTTGCATAAACTGGAAGAATCGAGAATTTTAGCATCCAAACAGTTAGAGAAGCTGCAATTACACAGGAAGGAGACTCATGACAAAAATCTATGGCAAAACAATTTGAAGCCTGGAGATTTAGCCCTGCTACACAGACCACAAATTTCTAATCAAAACAAAGGGAAATGGATCCCTCACTGGGAAGGCCCTTTTCGCATTACGAAGATGCTGCAGTGGGGTGCAGTGCAATTGGAAACACTCGATGGCAACACCCTGCCTTTAGTTAACATTTCCAGACTCAAGGCTTATTATCAAGTATCATAACCATTGCATTTTCCTTTATCTTGTTGGTTTTGGATTGTTTTAATAAGTAGTAATAATCAGCTCACAAAATTTTGGGCGTAGTTTTTTATGAAAATCAGAAAAAAATTGGGCACACGTTTTTTCTTTTCTTTATCAATGAATATCAAAAATAAAATTTTTGGCGCAAGTTTTCTTTTCCATCAATAAATCAAGAAATTCATCACTTTATAAAAAAGGGCATCAATTTTTGAATGGCTCTTAGTTTTGCTAAGTAACTTTCAGTTTTGCCCTTTCCTTTGTTTGTCTCTCGGATGGATGAGATTAACATTGTCATCTCCTCTCTTTTGATCACCTTTTTATGCTAGACCGCTCCTTCTTGAGAGGTGCTCCCTCATTCGAACTAGTTATATAATATGGCCTCTTTTTTCATTCTTGCTTCAACATCCTCAGGAATTCCGTTCTTATTTTCAGTGCACACACAGTTGTGCTAGGGAGGAAAGAAGAAGAGCATCTCACACCCCCTCACCCTCAATCCCCCTCAACAATCCCCACTCTCCCACCCTCTACGTTCCACCTTCCCCCCTCTTCATCACCCTTCGACACCCCCCCTCATCACACCCCTCTTCAACCCCTCTCTCCGACCCTCCACAACCCACCCCCCCTCAACCCATCACCCAACACCCCCCCCCCTCTCATCAGCGCCCTCCCCCCCCTCCAGACCCCGCTCGGCACACCCCCCCTCAACCCATCACCCAACACACCCCCCCTCAACCCATCACCCAACACCCCCCCCCTCTCATCAGCGCCCTCCCCCCCCTCCAGACCCCGCTCGGCACACCCCCCCTCAACCCATCACCCAACACCCCCCCCCTCTCATCAGCGCCCTCCCCCCCCTCCCGACCCCGCTCGGCACACCCCCCCTCAACCCATCACACACCACCCCCCCCCCTCTCATCAGCGCCTCCCCCCCCCTCCCGACCCCGCTCGGCACACCCCCCCTCAACCCATCACACATCACCCCCCCCCTCATCACACCCCAGCGCCCCCCCTCCCGACCCCGCTCACCCCAACCCACCCCCCCCTCATCTCACCCCAGCGCCCCCCCTCCCGACCCCGCTCACCACAACCCCCCCCCCTCGTCTCACCCCACCGCCCCCCCTCCCGACCTCACTCACCCCAACACCCCCCCCCCTCATCACACCCCGCGCCCCCCCTCCCGACACCGCTCCCCCCAACACCCCCACCTCACCACATCCCAGCGCCCCCCGCCCGGTACACACCCCCTCCTCAACACACCCAACCCCCCCCCCTCTCCGACCCTCCACAACCACACCCCCTCCCACTCTCTGCCTCCAACCCCACCGTACCCTCTCCCTCCTCCACCGTGCGCCCCCTTCTTCCTCCCAACACCCTCAAATCATCAAGCCCTCTGCCCTCCTCCCACCACCTCAACCCATCGATTCCTCTCCCCCTGAAGAGGCTTTCTTCTGCTCAATTTCTTTTCCCCAGTTTCATCAATGGCGGACCCCGCTCCGGATGATAGTTCTGCTCCTACCTCCACACTTGCTTCTGCCCATCCCAATCCACCTCCTCCTTCATCGGCAGACCCATCTGTTCAAGCGACTCCAACAGCTCCTATGACCCTAGATCTTCCCCTTTATTCCATAGACTCAGATTCCAGCTACCTTTATTCCCCACCTCCCCTCCCGCACCCTCCTTCTCCTTCCCCATCTATGTCTCATTCATCCCACCCATCTTCACCAACCGGTGATTATATGCGCCTGTTTCTCCCACCTGACATAAATCTGCAAATCCGAATGTATCTCTCCATACCTACCATTGCCCTTCATCAAATGTTTTCTATTGAGGATCTTCAACAGGCGGGCTTGTGGGGCTTGGCTAATGTTTTCTTCAACCCCGCCAATTTTACCCAGGTTTATGAAGCCCTCCGCCTCTTCCCTCATTTTAGAACCGGCACTCTCTTCATCCCAGACATTGCTGCAAGTATTGGGTCTCCCCTAATAGATTTTCGTGCTCCCCCTTTCCTATACTCGGGACTGTCCGCCTCAGCCACTATCGCCTTTTGTAACACACATTTTCAAAGTAATGCTAGGTTTTCGCTCCGCATGACCACCCTTCTCAATGCGTTCATCTTTTTCTTCTTACTACGCAGCCAAACCTCTTCCCTCCCGTGGTCTGATATTCGTATCGCTGATCCGCTCTTTTGCTTTCTCCATAGCCGCCCCTACCCTTACGCACACCTCATTTATAGTTCCTTGATGTTGCGCTCCCGTCGCCTACGCCAGGCTATCTCTAGAGGCTCTCATGCATTTTCCATATATTCTGCACCCTTCTTAGCTTGGCTATATCAGATTCCCGCACATTCTGCACACAATGCTGCTTATCTCCCTTCCCAACCTGGACATTCCATTGCTCCATCTCCCTCCCCTCCTCTAATCTCTATTGACTCAGCTTCCGCCTTGACACCCACCTCCGCGCCACCTGATGTAACTTCCTGCCCTCCCCAATCTTCTTCACCCATCCCTCCTGCATCTACCACCTCTCCATTCATAACTAACCCCCCTGATGTAACCTCCATCCCTCCCCATTCCTCTTCACCTATCCCTCCTGCCTCTACCACTTATCCGTTCTTAACTAATCCCCCTGATGTGCCCTCCTTCCCTCCCCAATCTTCTTCACCTATCCCGCCTACAGCCACCACCTCTCCATTCATGACTCCCCCCCCTCACGTCCCCTCCTTCACTACCCAATCTTCTTCCCCTTTCCCTCCTGTATCTACAAATTCTCCATCCATGCCTACCCCTCCTATTATCCCTAGACCTCCCCTCTCTTCCGATTTCACCCCACTTATTCCAACCCAGCTCAACCCTCAAAACCCCACCTGTATTCCACCAATTCACCCGGAATTCACATCCCCCTCTATCAGTAACCTTCCTGTCAGTCAACATCTCCCTTCCCCCAATCTTTCACTTCCCACTCCATCGGCCACTCCAACCCTTCATACTCCTCCGCCGTATATTCCCCCTCCCCCTCCCCCTCCTGCTCCTACGGTCAATCCCACTCCGCCTTTTGACCTACCATCAACACCTTCATTTTTGCAATTACTCCAGGACGCGAGTGTAGTCGCTATCGGCAATGCTCAGGCCTCTCAGATTTCCTTGGATTCGGTTTCCGCAGCAGCTTCGGTTCATCAACAGTATATCTCAACAATAGAAAACATAAATCGCATGGCAACCTCTCAATGGCACTCCCTCAACGAAACGGCCCGATTGCTCAAAGAAGAGCGAGATCATTATCGCGATATGGCCGACTCTGCGATGAAACCCTTAGAAGATCTTCAGAATCGCTCCAACTTAGGGCTTTGTGCTAATGCTGCATGCCGATGTATCCGCAGGGAAAGGGATCACCTTAGACAATGCCTTAGTTCGCTACAGCTTACGATCGAACAAGCTTCTGCTCCTTTGCCCCCTTCTCCATCAACCTCGGCTGACAACCTCAATCAACCTCCACAATAAATTGCCCTCAGTCTAAATAAATTGCTCATCCACAGTCAGAATAATTACTCTTAGTTTCCAGTATCCATTTTACAATAATTACCTCATTCTTTTGATCTCTCATCATTCTTGTCGGGTGCATTATATTTTTTTCTTCCCAATAAGATACACACCCTTTAAATTTTCTCCTTGCCTCCGTTATTTTCATCTCTGTGTCTTTGCAATTTCTCAGTTGGTATCGCTGTTGTCTCTCCGGGACGGAGAGATCTTTAGGTGGTGGGCATCTGTAGAGCCCTAACCGGTCGAAACTAAAGGTACAAAGTATTTTTCCTCTTAAGGTTCAAAGGTTGAATCTAAAATCTTAAGGTGCAAAAGTGAAAGAATTAAAAGGAAAGGTGAAGGTGGAAGGCCGCGTACGCAAAGGTGGAAATAGGCCGCCCAATCAAAATTTTATTTTAAAAGTCACTCTTGCTCTAAAGTCACTACAATACAAAGTAGCGAATCGTTAAGGACCAGTTCAAAAAGACAATCTTGGGACATTGAAAGGACACCAAGATTGTATTGCAGTTAGAGTGCGCGAACCGGCGGGCTCTCAAACAAAAGGAAGGACAAAGGCTATTCTTGCACATTGGGAGTGGAGAGCAAGAGGGAGAGCTTCAGAGGAGCAAGAGAGGAAGCAAGAAGAGTCTCCAGTGTGCGACGACATTCAAGAGTGCAAGAGGTGCCAAGAGAAAAGTGTGCAGAGAAGAGAGAAGGCGGGCTGGAGTCCAAGAGTTCCAAGGGCTATTGCGTGCGTGCGCAGTGATACCAATTCCTTAGCTTGGCGGAAGCTTAGTGCAAGGTGTGCACAAGGGAAGCGGGAAGCAAGTGAAGGATTGGTGCACGAGAGGCCGCCGCTAGAAGACTTGAGATAATTGGTCTTCAGTAATTGTTAATCTCTGAAGTGGTATTTAGTCATTGATTAGACTGTGCGCAGTCATTGTAATTGTTGAAGGATAATTAATATTCAAGGTTTCCAAGAGTATTCCTTTGCAGAAGTTCTCACTGTTATTCCATTTTCATCATCTCTTTTTTCTCCTACAAACCCTCAAACTCCTTCTTGTCCCCGAATCCCCAACAATGATTGCAAGAAAATCAAACTTCCCTATGACCTAGAGGAAGACTTTTCGATATTGTAAAAAGGGAATGAGATTTTGCGTGAAGCATCAAGTGATTCTGATGATGATCAAAAGAGTCTAAGTAGGAGAATCAATTCTTGGAACTCAAAAGGATAAGCTAAGATATAGGAGTTCAAAGATGTGGCAAAATCATCTCAACAAATTATAAAAAGATCCACTAAAGAAAAGACAAAGCTAGAAAAGTACCGTAATGATACTTCTTGGTAACTAAGCATTAGATTTACATAGCAGGCAGGCTCTAAAGATGACAGGAGAAGCACATCATGTTATCTTACTTTTGCAAATATAAACGTGATTTCATGGTCCTCCAAGAAGCAACCCATAATTGTTCTCTCATCAACAAAGGCTGAATACGGAGGAGTTGCAAATGCTACCCAAGAAGCTATGTGGATTAAAACTCTATACTCAAATTTGGGGTTAAATACTTCAACTCCACACATATTTGGATACAATATTAGTTCATTACATTTTGCTGCCAAACCTATCTATCATGCCAGAAAAAAAACATATAGAAGCTCATTACCATTATGTCAAAGAGAAGATCATGAGTAAGGAGATACAACTCTCATAAGTATCAACTCATCAACAATCTACAGATATGATGACAAAGGCATTGGATGGAAGCAAATTAAACACATTCAAAGTTAAGATTGGATTACAAGAAATCATGAAGAAGAACTGAAGACTCAAGGATCTTAGGCTTGAGCGAGAGCTTTTGGTGCAATTAGCAAGCTTAAGTGCATTGCCAAAGCCTTAGCACTACGCATCCATTTATCCCTTCACAAGAGAGAATTACATGTACTGAACCTATGCTAGTCATTTCTAACATAGTTAGTTTGGATAAAAGTAAATGATAAAAGAAGATGGATTCTCGTGGATCTAGGGGAGTCAAGCCATGACTTATTTGGTGAAGGAATCAAATAAATCATGCTCCTAAAGTATAGGATTACTTTTAGGCGAGGAGAAATTCTAATTTAAAATCAAATTATGAGTATAAATAGATATTGTTTTAGTCACGTGACATAAGAGCTATTTTGCAAGACATTGAGCTACCTCAATGAGCATACATTGAGCTCACTTCATGTAGGAGTATTCCACTACACTTTCCTTGTATCATATGTTCATTAGCTTCAAATATATCTCTGTTTACTGTTGTTCTCTGTTGCATTCTCATGAGTACAATGATTTTAAAGAATCTATTTCTCTACATGTACTCACTCATTTGCTATAGTTTAACTTGGAATATTTAGACATAATTTTTACATATAAACTTTTATCAAGTTTGCTTTAGCGGATCTCAAGATATGAAGCATAGAAAGTGCCTTTGTCTGCATACCTTCTAGATCCTGGAAAGTCAAGATGACCCCTTGGCTTGTTAGATTCATTTCTCAATGCATGGTATAGCTAAATCGATGAAATAACTTGCTTTAGTTAGCTATACACTCTAGTTAGATGTGTGCAAAAGCTCTCTAGATTATTCATAACAAGTTGTGAGACCTGAATATAATATTGAGCACTTCTATTCCCAAAATAGAAGCTTTCTTCACATTTCTTGCATATGCAAGTCATCTGTTTTGATGCAGACATTTGGGAATGATTTTCCAAAGTATATGGTGACTCTAAATGCACTATTATGAAGCTAAAGGAGTCTATTAAGCATTCGTGGAGTTAAATTGGAAAGTATAGGGCAAGTTTTTTGCAACACCAACTCATCTCTAGAACCATAGTTGACCCGATTTATGTACCTTATCCCCGAAAGGTACCATTCGGTTCTGTTCGAACCGAACCTTAAAAGTTCAATCGGTGCTTTTCAGATAGTAATCAAAATCGAACCAAATTCGGTTCGATTCAGTTCGATTCAGTGTTCGGTTCGATTCAGTTCGATTCAGCTATGATTCATCTCAGACTTCATTGTTCAGTCATGCCTCACTGCTGAGTCATACTAAGTCATTTTCGAATTATGCATCATGAATTATGATTAATGCATCATAATTCATGCATCATTTTTTATGCATTAAGCATCAATGATTGTGCATTATGTTGGCAGCTGCAAGCATTATATGCAAGATGCATCATTCATGATTCATGAATTATGTGTAATGCACATTGCATAATCATGATGCATGCATCATCATTGATCAATGATCATGCATGCACATTGCAGCATCCCTGCATCATGCATTTTGACTTGTGTATGATGCGACATGCATGTTGCATAGTGATTTGACATGCATGTAGCATGTTGCATCATGTTGTTGCATTAAATTTGGTGCATGCATCATTGCGTCATCTTGCGATTGTGCACTAATAAATTATAATTGGTAGTTGCACCAGCTCCTATGAATTGCAATAATCAATATGCTCAATGTTGCAACTTGCATGCAACATGATTGATGCATCATTATGCAATGTGGATTGTGCATCTTGCAATGTGATTCATAATTCATGAATCATTATATATATTAGAGTTACATACATGTCACAGTCTAGAATCTACTCTTTCGCTGACACGTGATACATGTCACATATTCATAATCAGTAACTATTCAATATTGTGTTCAATATTGTGAAAATGATAATTATTAAGTATTAAGTTATGATGGTGTGCACTTAATAATGAATTCAAAAGTATAGATTCTGGAACCTATAGGCCTAAAGCTACTACCTATACATATACTATATACTAGTAAATATTCTGTTTTTAATGGATTATGGAATGCACCTTATGCATCTTTCCTCGAAGGGAAGGTAAGGTTCTTGCACCTTAACCACACCTAATGAACCCTAAACGAACCTTACCCACCTTATCCAAGCCGTCAGGTTCGATCCTCGCACTTGAAATGCATCGAATGCATTGAACCAAACACACCTAACCACCTTGTCTGGAACTCATTTCCCCATCTCGTCACACTTCTCCATGACACAATGAAGGGGGGCTCTCCTCAAGTAAAGTTTAAGAATCTGAATTTAAATCAATTAGAATGAAAAATGAAAAAGAAATTTTCATTCTCATAAGAATGAGATGATGAGGAAGATTGAGGTTCTTACTTCTTTATGAAGGCCTCTATTTCCTGAGAATTTAAATTCTTCACTAAAAGTCAAGTTTAAATTACTTACTCGTCATGCCCTTGGGGAGGCACTTTATAACGCTTCCACGTAACTCCACAACTCCAAGCTTTATGGATCGGAGTCCACGAGGTAGCCTTGTGCAGAATGGGGCATTGTCCCATCGTAACCACCTAATTATGCAACAACATGAAGTAACTCTCTCAACGACAACTCCCTTCACCTAACGAGATGAAAAAAACCACAACATTTATGCTTACCTTAATTCACCACAACGCACATTGTTAAAAAAAATTTGCGAGTAAAGCCTCCTCCGTTTTTTTATCCAAAAAACAAAAATATTTCAAAATTCCAAATGAGCATGATGAATAAACTATGATCTAGATTATTTTATTAGATAGCTACAACATATGAGGGGCATACCGACGTTGCATATACCGATGGTCATAGTCGGCGTCGGTATAGCCCTCGAAAAATCGCACTAAGAGATATCGATGGTCAAGTGACCGTCAGTATGACCGTTTTTAACAGATTGTCGGTGTGGCCCACAGCCGTCGGTATATGCATCGGTATTTGCGTCGGTATGAGCGTCGGTATAAGCGTCGGTAATTTACTGGGAACTACCGATGCGTATACCGACGTCCATACCGGCGCCTATACCAGCGGCGAGTTTTAAACATACCGCAAACCCGAGAGCAAAACTTCACATTTTTGCACGTGTTTGAGTACTGTTGGTCTACTGTCGAACTTGCGCCCGTGAACCTGCATTGTCTTGTGCACACACACACACACACGGATCTCTCTCTCTACACACACACTCTCTCTCTCGGCTTAGATCTCACATCCTGGTAAGTGCTGCGCGTACTCTTAGCATTTGTGTTTCTGTATGCTTTAGGGTTTCTAATTTCTCTTTTCGTTGATTTTGCAGAAGTTCTTTGGCTTCGATTGTTTGGAATTGGATGAGAGACGACCTACATTACGCTTTGACGACAAGGATTCAAAGAGAAACATACTTGTAAGTGATTCTTTTTTTTGCTATTGATAGAGAGAGAGAGAGAAAGAGAGAGAGAGAGAGAGAGAGAGAAAGAAAGATAGACAGTAGAGATAGGAAGATACACATTAATTTACACATGCATACATACACACATGCATGCTTACATACACACACCTATACACACATGCATGCTTACATACACACACCTATACACACATGCATGCTTACATACACACACACATATACACATATGCATGCATACACACACATAAATTTACACACATGCATACACACATACATACACACACATATATACACATATGCATACATACACATATACACACACATATACACACATACATACACACATGCATATATACACACATATACACACATGCATGCATACATACACACACATATACACACATGCATGCATACACACATATATACACACATGCATACATACACACATATACACACATGCATGTATACATACACTCACATGTATACACATGCATACACATACACACACATACACATACATGCATGCATACATACACACACGTACACACACGTACACACATGCACACACATGCATGCCTACATACACACACATACACATACACACACATGTATACACATGTATACATACACACACACACACACATGTACACATGCATATATACACACACATATATACACACATGCATACATACACACATATAATCCTATTTTTATTTTGAAGTTTTTTTTTTACATCGAATATATAAAAATAGGATTAGGGTTTTAGGGTTAAATCTTTAAGATTAGGGTTTTAGGGTTTTAACACCTGCGTAATATATATGCACACATACACATGCACATATAATACATATATACATGTATATACACATGTATACAGAAATATACATATTTTAGGTCTAGATATTTAAGATTAGGGTTTTAGGGTTTAGTATTTCAGATTTAAGTCTAAGTCTTTCTGATTAGGGTTTTAGGATTTTAATACGTAGATAACATATATACACAAACACACATATACATATAATACATACATACATGTAGATACACATGCATACAAAAATATACATATTTTAGATTTAAATCTTTAAGATTAGGGTTTTAGGGTTATAACACCTACATAACATATATGCACACATACACATACACATGTAATACATATATACATGTATATACACATGTATACAAAAATATACATATTTTAGGTCTAGATATTTACGATACGGTTTTAGGGTTTAGTATTTCAGATTTAAGTCTAAGTCTTTCTGATTAGGGTTTTAGGATTTTAATACGTAGATAACATATATACACAAGCACACATATACATATAATACATACATACATGTAGATACACATGCATACAAAAATATACATATTTTAGATTTAAATCTTTAAGATTAGGGTTTTAGGGTTATAACACCTACATAACATATATGCACACATACACATGCACATATAATACATATATACATGTATATATACATGTATACAAAAATATACATATTTTAGGTCTAGATATTTAAGATTAGGGTTTTAGGCTTTAGTATTTCAGATTTAAGTCTAAGTCTTTCTGATTACGGTTTTAGGATTTTAATACGTAGATAACATATATACACAAACACACATATTCATATAATACATGCATACATGTAGATACACATGCATACAAAAATATACATATTTTATATTTAAATCTTTAAGATTAGGGTTTTAGGGTTATAACACCTACATAAGCTATATGCACACATACACATGCACATGTAATACATATATACATGTATATACACATGTATATAGAAATATACATATTTTAGGTCTAGATATTTAAGATTAGGGTTTTAGGGTTAAGTATTTCAGATTTAAGTCTAAGTCTTTCTGATTAGGGTTTTAGGATTTTAATACGTAGATAACATATATACACAAACACACATATACATATAATACATACATACATGTAGATACACATGCATACAAAAATATACATATTTTAGATTTAAATCTTTAAGATTAAGGTTTTAGGGTTATAACACCTACATAAGATATATGCACACATACATATGCACATGTAATACATATATACATGTATATACACATGTATACAGAAATATACATATTTTAGGTATAGCTATTTAAGATTAGGGTTTTAGGGTTTAGTATTTCAGATCTAGAATTTTAAGATTAGGGTTTTAATTAAATATATAATATATAAAATGAAATATATAAAAATAGGATTACGTAAGGAAAAAAATCTGAATATATAAATAAATATATATATATAAGATAGGATAATTATATAGATAATAAAATATTATAAGAACTAGTCATTTAAATAAATAAATGAAATATATATGATTAAATATATAAAAATAAATATATAAAAATAGGATTACGTAAGGAAAAGAAATCTGATTATATAAATAGATATATATATAAAATAAGATAATTATATACATAAATAAATATAAAAAGAAGTAGTGTTTTAAATAATTTAATGAAATATTTATAATTAAATATATAAAAATAGGATATTTATAAAAAATATGAATATATAAATAAATATATTTATAAAATAAGATAATTATATACATAAATAAATATAAAAAGAACTATTGTTTTAAATAATTTAATTAAATATTTATAATTAAATATATAAAAATAGGATTACATAAGGAAAAATAATCTGAATATATAAATAAATATATTTATAAAATAAGATAATTATATACATAAATAAATATAAAGAGAACTAGTGTTTTAAATAATTTAATTAAATATTTATAATTAAATATATAAAAATAGGATTAAGTAAGGAAAAAATTTGAATATATAAATAAATATATATATAAGATAGGGTAATTATATAGATAATAAAATATGATAAGAACTAGTCATTTAAATAAATAAATGAAATATATATGATTAAATATATAAAAATAGATTTAGATTTAATCATTTTAAATAGAGTGAATATATATACAATACACAAACACACATACTTATATACCTATCTATATTCACATATATATACATATACACATATATATACACATGCATACATATATATACATGTTTTAGTTCTAAGTCATTTGGATTAGGGTTTTAGGGTTTTAACACCTACATAACATATATACACACATACACATACACATATAATACATATATACATGTATATACACATGTGTATAGAAATATACATAATTTAGGTATAGATCTTTAAAATTAGGGTTTTAGGATTTAGGCATACATATAACTAAATTAAGAGGTTTATCGATTTCAGGTTACCATGCTTGTCCTTTATGCGGACCACGGCTCGAAGCACGCTATTCCAAAGCACTACGTAAAACTCTCTATGAAGGACATCATAGATATTTGCCTGATGGGCATGTTTTACGTGAAGGACAAATTGGTCGACAAGCGCAACACCAAATGAAAGCTAGCGATTGAAAACAACTATGGGATTCAAAAAATCCAGTTGGTGGCATGAAACGATTGTCCATTTTTCATGAACTCCCTTATTGGAGTGAATTGATGATCAATCATTTGGTAGACCCGATGCATATTTTCAAGAACGTGGGAGAGATTCTTTGGAAAACTTTGATCGGAAAGAAAGAAAGCAAAGCACAAAGGGATGACTTAGAAGAGCGAGGTCGTATGTGAGAGTTGTGGGCAATTACTAAGCCCAACGGAATAGTATCGTTACCAAGAGCTTCTTGGGTGCTTCGCAGGATGGAAGAGCAACAAGTGAAGAAAACAATTTCAAAGTTTCGTACACCTACTGGATGCATGAGATGTCTAAAGACTACTTTCACACGAAACAACGATCTTGCAGGACTCAAGTCTCATGATTGGCACAAGTTTTTACAGTTTGTGCTCCCTGTAGCCCTAAAATATTGTCTTTCAGAGGATGTACGCAAAACCATTTATAAAATTATTTCTTTAGTACGATGGATATCTTCTAAACAGATAAATAAAGATAGCATAGAGAGTGCGAAACTCAATGCTATCGAGGCTGTTTGTATGGTAGAGAAATACTTTCCCACAAGTATTCTCACTATTCAACTTCATTTACTGGTTCATGTAGTAGATGAAGTTACAATAGCAGGAACTGTCCATAGTCGATGGATGTTCTCCTTAGAGCGCTTTATGAAGACATTAAAAGGGTTTTTTCGACAGAGAGCACATCCAGAGGGTAGCATGGCAGAGGGATGGCTTGTACAAGAATCTCTTGTATTCATAACTAAGTTTCTATGTATATCAGATCCCGAAATGCCTCGCTTATGGAGCGATGATGAAGATGTTTGTCTCGTAGGCGATGAACCACAAGGTAAAGGATTGCAAAGAAAAATGGATGCAGCTTTCAGAGAGAAGGCAATGAAGTTTTGCATAGTTAACTCTGATCCTATGCAAAAGTGGTTAGAAAGGTATGAACTTGCCAAGGAAAGTAACACAAAGGAAAGAGCTCAGTTTCGAAGAAATCGTTCCACTCGATTTTTGCCTCTTCTAGAAAATCTTCGACCTCTCCCACCTTTTCCAACGAGCAGATGGCTAGATGCAACGGTTTCACAAGCAAAGGCAGCGGGTGAAGATATCTCTGAAGAAGAAGAACTCGCAAAAGGATGTGATTGGAAGTATATTAAATATGGTGCACTATGGTCTCATGGACGACACTTTCGAATTGCACGAATCGATCAAAATAGGTCTACTTTTGATAGTGGAGTGATGGTGAATGTTTTGCAAAAAAGTAGAGTGAGTGCAAGAGATGATAATGCTCTAGAAGGCGAGTTAGATTATTGTGGTCTGATTCAAGACATCTTGAAACTATCTTTCAGAAAGTTTGATTACTTTGTTTTTGACGTGAAATGGTTCAAAGTAGTCACCTCTGGAAGAAACACAACAGTGAGACGGGATAAGAGCGGTTTGCTTCAAGTCGACTCCACAAGATTATGGACAGATGAAAGGGATACATTTGTACTTCCCGAATACTGTGAGCAAGTTGTTTTTATACTAGATTCAAAAGACCCAGAGTGGCTATTTGTTTTACAAGTTGCTCCACGTAGTAGACAAATTTTTGAAAACATAGATGTAAAAGAAAGTCCATCTCTAGTGGACATAGAGATTCATTCGATAGTTGAGCAGGAAGAGATCATTGTTCGAGAAGAAGAGGTCATTGTTCAAGAAGACGAAGCAATAGACAATGATCAGGAGGAAACCAATATAGTAAGCAATTCAAAAGCCATCAATATAGAGATAGATATTCTCGGTGCATCGGATCTTCAAGAGGATGCTAGAATAGAGGACTTTTGAATAAAACACTTGTACGTACTAATTTTTGGTTTTTTTTTGCTTATTCCCTATATTATTCTTCTTATCGCATGCTAATTATTTGAGTTCTTTTATTACAGAGCACGATGGGAGACAGTCCTTCAGTCACTCCATATTCCATGACAGAGGAGCAGTCTTTGGAGTTCATCTCTCAGGTCTCTCCTGCGTATATGGTCGCTGCATCACAGTATTGGATCGCTCGTGGTAGCACTCCTCCCGGCCTCACTCCTGGCGGCCTTACTCCTGCCGACCTCACTCCCGCTGGCCTCACTCCCGCCGGTGTCACTCCCGCCGGTGTCACTCCCGCCGGTGTCACTCCCGTCGGTGTCACTCCTCCCGGTGTCACTCCTACAGATGGTGCTACTCCCGTAGGAGATATGTCTCCTAGCTTTATGACTCCACCACGACCATCTTTGCAGCCATCTCCTACTGGGTCTACTAGTAGACATGTGCGTTCGACACCTCAGCACGATACAAGGTCTTGCCTGTCACGTAGATCGAGGTCACGCTCTAGAACAGGAGGTTCTAGGAGTGAATCTACAGGTAGATCTGGAGGCGGAGGAGGTGGTTGTTGTGGAGGCAGTGCGACGGACGTTGTGTCGCCCGCTTCTACTCCTAGGACGAGTACCGCAGATGTAGGTACGCCATGCAGTACACCATGCAGTACACCACGTATATCTTGGGGTGCTCATGACCATGATGACTCCAAGGTGTATAATATCCAAGATGGAGCTCCGGTAATGGATGCGACTGGCAAAGCAATGCGTGCACGCATACGACAGCTTTGCTCCATCCAGTTTGGACACTCCATCATGTTAAAATGGAGTGAACAAGATAAAGATCGAAAGAATTATATCACAGAGACGATTTCCCAGGAGTTCCGACCAGTCGATGGACAGTCGATTATCAGTTCAGAGTGGATTCTGCACACCGCACGTGAGGTCATGTCGCATCGACGATCCGAGGCTCGTGATGCATTCAGAGAAGGCTTAGCAAAGCCTATATGGTTAGATGCTGAGGAGTGGGACATGATTCGTGACGAGTAGCAGCAGACTGCTGATCGATATCACCAGCAGCGAAATGCCACAACCACACGTCTAGACACGATTGGACCGTCACATTTGGGCAGTGGCAGATATGACACGATGCGTCATGAGTTTGTAAGTACCATTTCATTTATTGAATTTATTTGTGTTAAATTTTTTATATATGTTTCTCTAATCTTGTTATATTTGTTTTAGGAGCTGGTAATGGATCGTTTCTCCAACACGAACGGAGGAGTCTTACGGATATAGTCATGGGTTGACTGCACTATTGCAGGACTTGGAAGGACGCGGTGCGGTAGTTTCATGGGAGCATTTGCGATGAGGTAATCAATTTATAAACTTGGTTTTTACTTGTTGTTTATAATTTTCATGTGAATTTATCTCATTCATTTAATGTTCTTTGTTGCAGGACTGTTGATATGGAACATTCTTTGCATGTGTATGGCAGTGGAAGACCAATATTTTGTATTTGATTTCCATATGGCAATACATTGCTTTGCCACATTTTGTAAAAGCGTCATATATGACAGTGGTTTACCACACTCTTGTACATGCTTCATTATTGAAATATATAACTTCTTTTGTACATGGCTCATTGTTCATTTTGATTATCTCTTTTGTGTCCAATAATACTCTGTTTCATAAAATCATATTTCGGCATTTATTTGTATATGCATTTATTTGTACATGCATGCATTTATACATGCATGTGTGGGTACAAAAATGTATGTGCCGGCAAGTGTGTATAAATTTCCATCATGGAGGTATCCCTTCTAAGAAGGTATACACAAATGCCTGAATGCAATGGAGTCATGTATGTTGTGTATGTGTAGCTATGCAAGTGTGCATATGTGTATGTTTAGTATATAATTTTGAAAATTGAAGGGTACTCATTCAATTTAATTGTAATGTGAAGGTTAAAAATTTGGTTCTCCCATCAAATGAAGGTCACTCTTTGGTTTTAGCTGTATTTGCTATTTTTAATGACAGGCATAGGTGACCGTCAAAAATCAACACTGATCCGGAGCACCAAGGAAGAGCCCTTTTTTCAGAAAGCATGCTTTAAATTGTATGACCCAAGGAAAAGTGGTGGCTGTCTCTTGTGTGGTGGGGAACAATGTTGATTTTTGACGGCCGTATTGACCGTTTTGGCACTTTTAGACAATAAAATAAGGTCATAAATTTTCCTTGACCTTCAAAAATTATTAAAAATGTAAAAAACAGGTAGTATGTATGGATAACCTTCAAATTTGAAGGGCATGGTAGACCGTCAAAATACAACAGTGGTGGGGAATTGAGATCTGTTCAATTCCTGAGCTGGGCATTTTAATAACTTTGTCGAGTCTAAAACCGCTTGAAAACCAGGACTCTCGTGGGTGGTATGATAAGAACTCGAGAATCTGCGGGCTCAAGACATCACATATTTCGCGGGATCATTATTGAGATGAGAATCTATGGGCTTCCAGCCTCCAGGCTTCCTATCTCTTTCTCCATCGTCGATGACCGAAGCAGAAATTTCTTCATCTATCATTTCATGCTCATTTCAGCCATTACTTGGAAATCTCTACTAGACCTTCTAGCTGCGCATCAGAACTTAGCAGTCTTCGCTCACTGAAATATCTGCCAGTACTTGGATTTTCTAGCAGCACCTTTACCTGCACATCAGAGCTTAGCAGAGTCTTCGGTCACTGGATATATCTGCCATTACTTGGGTTTTCTACCACAACCTTTACCTGCGCATCAGGACTTAGCAGAGTCTTTGCGCGCTGCGTATGAGGTAATTTAAATCTCCGATCTCTGCCATTCACGGAAACTAAAAATGTTCAGGTGTCGGGTATCAAATAACAGAGGTACTACTTTAAGGTCATTGATGTGTACATTATGGGTAAACCGTATTGGGCGATTGATTTGCATATTTATTTGGATGTATAATCCTTATTTACAATAGATATTATGTGTATAATAGATGTAACATGGCCAAGCAGCACGGTAGATCCAGCACTGCAAAGCTTAGAATTTGAAATCAGCAGAAAAGTTGAATGAAAAGAAAGGAAAAACATTACATGCCCTTGCAGGAAATTGAATTAAAAGAAAGGGGAAAACCTATATGGCCTCACAGGGTGTTAGAGAGGCATCCCACCAGCGTATAGAATTTCATTAATGGATTCTCGATGAAATTGAACGTCAATTTCAGTGAAACTCTGACGCCTCTGTAATATCCGATGGGAAGTGCTTACAATTTCGAAAATCTACTCTCCATCGATTCAACCGTTCATTTCACTTTCTATGCGTCTATAGTATCTATCTGCAGTATGAGTGTAGGGAAATTTAGTGTAGATTTGAATGCATCGCAGAGAGGTGAGTAAGAGCTTAAAACAGAATATCACAGACACTTCCATTCCTTAAATAAATATATGGTTGTTTCATATGCTGATGTATCAAGTTTTTCTAAGATCAGTAAATAAAATTGTCCTTCCGATAAGTCTATTACGTTCCAGGTGGTTAGTCACCGCACAGACGACCACCTTTTCAGACTTTTGATCGAACGCCCAAGGACCTGAAGAGAAGAAATCAGCCAGAAACTTCAGCATCACAAAGAGATTCTTTCCCCTCACGTACAATGGCATCTTACAAAAAACTTGAAATAGACCTCAAAATTTAAGATTTGACGGTGAATACTCTAGGTGACAAAGGATACACTTATCTTCTATATAACGGATTCGAAGAAGAAGGCTTACTGAGAAGCTAAGAGGCTCACGGAAGAATATCGAGCTCACATATCTGCCATTCAGGAAAACAAGACAAATATTTCTGTGTCAGCTCATACAACAAACGTACCGAGCATAAGAAAATTGACTAGTATATTACAACGTGGGATACTGATGTTTAAATTTATTAAACGTATAACACTAATTCATGATAAGTTGTGTCTGAGAAGTCAGCACCGTAGATCTAGCACTGCAAAGCTTACAAATTTGATGACATATGTCAATCAAATTGATCGGCAATTTCAGTGAAGTTCTGACGCCTCTACGATATCTACTGGGTAGTGCTTACAGTCTTTGATGATCTACTCTCAATGAATTTGATTTTTCATTTCAGTCTGATACGTCTATAATATCTTTTTGAGACTCTGATTTTCTTCAAGTTCAGTGTTTGTTTCGAGTATTCTACTGTTGTTGCATAAAACGGTCAGGTTGTATTTCTATGGCACATCCTAAAGAGATGAGTAAGAGCTTGAAACTGAAGCTCACCAATATATCTATTATAAAATCAAATCGTTCTTCTGAATAGGAAGCCTATAACATTCCCAGGTATAAGTTCGGTCATTCCACGCACGACCAGCTGTTTAGGCTCTTGATCCAACTCTTACTGACAATGAAAGAGGCTCAAGAAAAAATTTCAAGCTCACATCTCTGGAACTAATGGAAACCAAAAAATGTTCCTAAGTCAGCTATCATATAATAAAGGTACTGCGTATAAGAAATTGATGTGTCTATTACAAAGGTAAGGCGTAGTGGAAGACGGATATGTATATTCGTTAGAGGCATAATACTTATTCACATACTGTACATGCAGTAAAGTCTCTTAGAAGATGTAACACGATAGCGCAGTTCGATGGATCCAGCACTGCAAAGCTTAGAGTTTTGGTGATTCCTTGTCAAATCAAATCGATCGTCAATTCCAGTCAAGTCATGATGTCTACAATATCTAAGGGGAAATGCTTACATTTTTCATGATCTATTCTCAATTTCATTGTTATTTTAATTGTCTGATGCCTCCAGAGTATCTATACGGAATCTGATTTTTAGGGGAATGCAGTGTTGATTTCAGGTCTGACACTACTGCTGTATAAAACGGTAAGGCTTGATTTCTGTGACACATCCTAAAGAGATGAATAACACCTCGAAAATGAACCTCACAAATACACCCATCTCATAAAAATAAACGGAAGCCTCACATGCTGACGTATCTTCTCTAACATCAGACTAATAAATCGCCCTTCTGAACAGGCCTCTACCACATTTTCCGGGAGTTATTTATTCATGACCACCTGTTCCGAATTTTGATCCAACTCAAGGACCCAAAGAAAAGAAGGAATCCATCAGCATTAGCTCCACACGGATTTGTTTACCGTCATGCGTAATAGTTCCCGCAAGAATCGTCCTGTAAATTTCGAAGCTTAAGACTTGGAAGTGAGTATTCTGCGTGACAAAGGAGGAAGTCATCGAGATATTGACGGATTCGAAAAAGAAGGCCTCGTAAGGAAGTTGACAGACTCAAAGAAGGATACTAAGATGAGTCAAAAATATGATGTCTTCCTGTCTCACAGGGGCCCAGATACAAAGCGCAATTTTGTGTCTGTTCTACACGGCATGTTACGGTCCAAGGGAATTACCTGTTTCGTCGATTACCGGATGCAAAAGGGGAAAAAGGTAAATTCTGAGATCGATGCTGCCATACAAAACTCCAGAGTGTTCATTGTAGTTCTAAGCCCGAACTTTGCAACTTCCACGTGGTGCCTGGAAGAGGTGCTGGAAATCATGAAGAAAGAAGGTGGAAGACCTAATCCACCTGTCATACCTATTTTTCTATGACGTGAACTCCAACTTGGTTCAGCAGCAGACAGCAGGTACACCGTACGACCTATTCCGAAAGAAGGAGAGACATGCTGACAAAATTGCAAGCTGGAGCAAAGCGCTAAAAGACGTTGGGGATCTGGACGGATTCGTTTACGAAAGCGGGAAGATGTAAGCCCCTGCCCTATTCTTTTCATCACATGGGCGTTTAAAAAGTTCACATGATGCAATTTGTTCTATTATCTTACTCTCAGAAAGTGATCTGACTTTTAACCTTTTCTTTCTACCCGAGAGTCGAGACTCACATGTAGTAAACGTTGCAGGTTACAATGGGAAAAGTCAGAAGAAATTGTGGCGAAAGTAGAATCTTATCTTTCGCACAATATGCTAGTTGATCAGCGGAAGAAGACGACAATCTCAATGGAGCCCAAAGTTTATGATGTGTTCATTTGCCATTGGCACGTAGATACACAGCTCAACGTTGTAAGCGTGCTTCGCGGCATTCTCCGGTCCAAGGGTATCACTTGCTTTATAGTCGGTTACGGAAAGGAGAGCGAAACTGAACCACTCTCTGACGTCCTCAATGTGATAAAAAGTTCCAAAGTACACGTTATTTTTCTGAGCACAAATTTTGCAAGTTCGAAACGGTGTCTGGAAGAGGTCCTCGCCATCATGAAGACACAAGATTCCTCTGAGGCGTCCGATGCGTCTCCTAAACCGAAAGTTCTACCTGTATTCTACGATGTGGAACCCTCTACATTCCGGCATCAGCAAAAAGACTACGAATTCAGCAAAATTTCAGGAAGCAGTCCGAGCCCGCGTAGCGTAGTGGCTGAGCGCCTTGACGCTGCAGGAGGAAGTATTGAGTTCAAGTCTTGGTTGGACATATCCATGAGTCCTGTCATGATGGGTGCCTCTACCCTTACTAGGTTGGGGAGGTTGGGTGTGTGAGTGTATTTCCAATTCATTGTACTCTCAAAAAAAAAAAAAAAAAAATTCAGGAAGCACTGAGGAGGAACGTGAACGGTGGGCTAGTGCCCTGCACGAACTCTCCCTTTTGAATGGATTCAAATACAATACCGAGTCAAAGTAAGTTCATTTCCATACTTATTACAACTACAAAAGATTTTTTTGAACGACAGTTAGTTCTCTTTAGGATGAAAAGGCTTATGTTTCTTTACACTTCTTACAGGGATCAATTTCAATGGGATACGCTATACGACATAGTGAAAGATGTTGAAGCGTGCATGAAGAGCGGGATTCCATGGAAGGATGGGGCATATGTAGAGAAAATAAATCAAGTCCTGGAGGTGCTGGAACTACAGGAGAAGTCTGACCACGTTTCTCTCGTGGGTATTTATGGCTCCAATAAATCTGAATTCGCTAATATTCTGGTTAAAAAATTAGGTCAGGAATTTGGTCGAGTCTGCCACTTAAGTAATGTAATGGAGAAAGCGTGCCAGCAGGACGGGGTCTCCAATATTATAAAAAAACTGTGCTCAGATCTCATGCAATCGGATGATGTAAGAATATGTCAGCAACTATTGAAAAATGAGAGGTGTTTGGTAGTTCTTGATGATTTGGGAAATGACATTGAGGAGATGAGGAACTTGCTTGAAGAAGTGAAGGTGATACTTAGAAACGGGAGTCTACTGGTTCTCGCAAATCAATTCCAGCACATGCTACTGGACTTGAATGTGGGATTCATAGTGACCTTGGAACATGAAAGAGCAATCCTTAATATTTGCTACGCCGAAGGAGATCGTATAAATAAAGGTTTCTTGATTCACTTGAGAGAAACTTTCCATATGCTTGGATTAGATGTACGTCTACTGCACAAGGACGAAGTTATGAGTGACAGAACACGTCTTGAAAATGCAAAGGTGATACTTTGCATTATTTCAAGAACTTTCAGCAATGGTGACTTGAAGAGCATGTTTTCGGACGGAGACATTAGTTCCAAGATCGTACACATATCCTATGGGTCATATCCCTCGACGGATGAAAGCATCCCGAAGCCACTGTTCAAAATGGAAGTCGATTTTGAAAGCAATGAGTAAGTGCATCTTATATTATGTTTCCCATCTTTTTGAAGCACAGTCGTTCTTTCAATCAATTGAAGCAAAGGAGATTGGGCTTCGGCCGAACTTCAAAAAAAAGTGTACTCGTTATTTTTTATGATATTTGCTGTGAAGGTGATGATATGTTTTTCCGGATAACTGAAAGTGGCAATGAAACTTGCAGGTTAGACAAAGGAGAATTCAGAAAGATGGTATATACAGTAGTGCAGACCCTTAAAAGACATAAGGAGATAATGGAGCCCGCCGAGGTAGATTTCCCCGTTGGGCTCGCAGAACGTTCATGTGATATTGAAATTGACATACAAGATTGTATGAGGATGAGCGGCAAATCCTTACGATGTTTTGGACTGGTGGGAATGGGAGGGGCTGGCAAAACCACACTTGCGATGTCAATATATAATAAAATACATAGTAAATTTGAAGGGTCATTTTTTAGTGTGAACACAAGAGCAGAGGTGCAGGATAAAGGCAGCTTGGGCTTGGTTGCTGTGCAGAAAAAAATTGTGATGAATCTGTTGAAAAAAGAGGATGTGAAGATTAATGATGTAGCGCATGGGAAAGCTGTTTTAGCGGACAAGCTAAGCAACGTCAACGCATTAGTTATTTTGGATGATGTGGATGACAACAGACACCTGGATGCCTTGTATAAGCCACTTCAGTCGTCCTTGGGGCCCAAAAGTCTCGTCATAATTACGACTCGTGATCGCAAGATTCTGGAATCCGCAAAGCCAACAAAGATCTTTGACATAGAAGGACTCGATAAAGAAATGTCAAAGTGGCTGTTCTACTGGCATGCTTTTATGAGGCCAAAGCCACCTGTAGAACTTGAGGAAGTTTCAGAGAGGGTGATTGAAGCGTGTAATGGGCTGCCATTGGCACTGAAAGTTGTGGGATCTCATCTTTATAATGTAAGTGACAAATCATATTGGGAGGAAAGCTTTACGTACCTTCAGAAACATAAAACTGAGATTTTCGATGTGCTGAGAATCAGTTTTGACCGGCTTGATTCTGAAGAGAAAGAGGCTTTTCTAGACATATGTTGTTTTCTCATAGATGAAAATGAAGATTTGGCTTGTGCGGTTCTAAACGCTTGCTATGGAATGGGTAGGACATACTTACATGAGCTGCAGAATAAATGCCTACTCACCACTTATGTTGATAAGAGGAAGAAGGATGTAATTAGACGAATAAGAGTACATGATCAACTTCGTCATATGGGAAGACGGATCATTCGAGAGGAAAGACGAGACCGCGCATGGGATGAAGAGACTGCCAATGACATCCTTCAGGTAGGTGATATTTGCTATCCTTTGAAAATGTGTGCGCGATAAGTGCAAACCATGGACTTTGATGGAAGTGTGCGTGTGTGGAAGGATGAGAGGGCTCCTGCGTCATTGCGTGGGCTTTCGGTATGGAGTCACATTCCTTTGCCCGTAGAGGCTTCGCATTCCGGATCGCTTCCTCAATTGAGTCATGGAGTGACATGCCTTCCTCGTTTGAGGATTCTTGTGGTGAAGGACAACATGTCGAAATCTGCTTCCACGTACGTACATGAACCATTTTGAGTCTTATAATTTATTTGTCATGCTCATTTGCAGTTGTGAAACATTTTTTGTTTCGTGGATCAGAGAACAGAGGAGGTTTTGCCCTCACTATATTTTTAACAATGTGCGGTGTGCTGAATTACGGTAAAGCGTAAATATTGTGCATTTTTTTAATCTCATTCGGTGAAAGGGAACTGCCGTTGAGAGAGAGAGAGTTCATTATTCGCATAATTAGGTGGTTACGATGGGAGGGCGACCCATTCCAAGAGCTACCTCGTGGACTCCGATCCACAAAGCTTGGGAGTTGTGGAGCTACATCGAAGCCCTATAAGAGAACTGCGCGTAAGTCCGTGTTGCTCCGCTGCAAATGTGGATTCAGAGTTCATATGTTTGCATGCTCGCAGATGGCAAGGCTACCGAAATTGCAGCACTTGGATATGAGCGATTGCAGAGAGTTGATGGCATTGGACATGACGAGTAAGTAATTTAAACTTGTATTTTAGCGAATAATTTAAATTCTCATAACAAAAAAAAGGGCCTTCATAAAGAAGTAAGAGCCTCAGTCTCCCTCATCATCTCATTCTTATTATGAGAAAGGAATTTTCGTTTTTTCTTTTTTTCATTTTCCTTCGCAAGTGCATTGAAATCCCGATTCTTAGACCTCACTTGAGGAAGGCTCCGTTCATTGTGTCATGGAGAAATAAAGTATTTGGAGCTACTTGCTGTCAAGTATTTGTATTTCTCTTGCTTAAACCAAACTAAAGTATAACTTACTTCTTTTTCTGGCTTAGAGGAATAATTTTAATTCTATAATAAGGAGGCTTTCAATAAGAAGCTCTCCACTTTTGTACATTGGAATTGTTTTTCTTTTGCCATTACCTAAACTTTTCAATAAGATTTTCATATGTAGGGATTTTCAGCCACTAAATAAACTTTCCACAAAATAAGTATTCATTCAATGTACGACCTATTCACATTCATGTGTTTATCTTTAGTCATTGAATGTACGAGCTTCATGATTTATGTTAAGGATTTCAATCATTCAATGTATTCATTCTATGTGCGAGCTTCATGATTCGTGTTAAGGATTTCTATCATTCTTGGACATCATTCAATAATTTTTTTAAACATTATTTTGCATAACAAATTTCATCATTTCTTTAGCTTGCTCTTTTCTGCAAATAAAAGTGCAAAACAAAGTAATGTCACATTATGACCCACTTCGGCTGCTTTGGCTTAAAGAATTTTCTCCTTTATCCTTTCTAAATCTTTACTTCATGAGCTCATGAGAATTGAATGGTTTATAATGATTTTTTCTCTCTTCTTTCCAATGGCACTTATGAAGAGGATTATTGGAACGACAAGATGTAAAAAAGAAATCATATAAAAACGAGAAACCACCTCAAAAACAAAGAGGAAAGAAATAGTGAAAGGATGTGACTTGTAAGTAAATAGTGATAAAAGTTAAAGTGGAATGTTGTAAGGGTATTTAGGTGATCACTACTTTGTGTAATTATATTATTCCATAATCAATGGCTTAATGAAAATGGAACATGTCATTCCTATTTACTTTTAGTACTCTTGATCTTTCACTTAAGTTACATTAGAAGAACAACAATAGGTTCTATGGCCAAAATCAAGTAGTTTCTATGCAATTTTCATTATAGGTTCTTTGTTAAAATACAATTTTTAGAGTAGGAGGAAATTTTGATAGTGTTCTTTATTTCATCAAAGAAATGTAAGCATTTGGTGTTACGATGAGTCATTCGAAACATCAAATAGAAATTGGATAGAAGGAAACATTTGATTGGAGTAGAAGCAAATCTGTTGAATGATTATATGAAATGCATTCAACTTGTAGAAACCTTACAAGCTATCTAATAAAATAATGCACTACAACAGATCGATGGTGTGTACTCTAATGACAACAATGCTACTCACCTGGAAACTAGTGCACATACCGTATATTGTCTACACATACTTGAAGACTTACATATCAACATTTTGCAAACATATACACTCCAAAGAACACATACATGCATATAAATTTAAGCACACATATACCTACAATGTGCTGATTATGGATAGATGCATACAAACATGTCTGCAATTTGCAAACATATACACTCCAATGCGCACATACATGCATATAAATATCAACACACCCTACAGTGTGCTGAATATGGATATTGCATACAAATTTCAGTGCACTTTCTTGCACACCTCACGAACGAGGGATATCTATACATCTGTTGATACAAATATGGTTTGAAAGTGCAGAAACAAAGGTCTTTGTTGATGCAATTGACTTGCTAACTGAGCAAGCTGATAATAGTCTAAGGCTAACATCAGAAGAATTAGAAGGTGTGATATTAGAATGCATTAGAGGGAGCTCCTACACTAACATGAAACAAGAAATAGAAGCTGTTGCTGATTTAGAAACCAATGGATTTTGACAAGATAATCATGATGTTCCAACTTCCAATAATCTTAGAGAATAGTAATGGAAAGGGAAGTAGTTTGACAACTAAAGAGCATTGATTGAGAGGACAAATTCTGCACCTAGTTCAGTTTTAACTTTCTATGAACATTTCACATGTGATTTTGCATGTGAACTCAGGAAAGCAGTCAATAATACTGGTGAAGGAGGGAAAAAACAGTAGATATGCCAGCAAGCCAGATTGTCCATAAAGGGATCAAATTTCTGCCAAGCTTTTAAAGGAAAAGCCTCAGCCTTGGAAGCATAGGGCATACTCATAATAGGTATATGAGTGTGGTAGTTAAGGTGGTGATACCTCATGATGCTGTTACAAACCTGGAGCATACTGGTCAGTACTGAATTAGCCAATTATTACTTCACTATGTTTCTTTTGGAGAGGACAAACTAAAATTGGTTAAAGAAAATGAAACAATGGAACAAAGAAAAAGAAATTAGAAAGGATCTTTTTGGACAGTGACTTCTATATTCCAGATGATGAAGTACTGTTATACAATTCATGCATGTATATGTGGGTTATGCTTAGAAGCTAACATTGGAAACTTCTCCATATCAAGGGCCTGAATAATCAATATAAAAGTGCAGGTCACATAATGGTCTTCTACATGAATGAACAATTCAGATGCCTAACACATTATGTTGTGTGCTATGCTAAGAGGAACTAAAATTTAGTGGACAGCTTTTAAGCTTTGGTGGCAGATCATCATAAGCTTTGGCATATCATATAATGAAGAGTTCAGTTCTTTTTCCTACATATGACCATGAAAGCTCAAAATACTAAGCATTGTGGAAGGTAAGAGTTGGTAAGTGAGATAAAAGTCTAGTTTATATATAATGATTCACTCACAATCAAACATAGCTTTCAGTAGATCAATACAAGATTCCCAATTACTTATAAAAAAACACAAAATTTAATTGAAATAGCACCAAAAAATAGCCAAGTCTATATGCATAGCCAACAATCATAGTGGACCACATTAAGCCATGCATAGTTAGCCTTAGAAGCAATAGGACACACAGTAGGTCCACAAAACTTAACTCTTACAAAGAATATGGCTATGAAAACATTCCTCTTCACAAAAAAGACTGTAATCAAGAGCCACAATTTCAGGGGCAACTATAAGTGTATGGACAACAACATGCATATTATGGTCAAAAAACATATGCACCTACGCAATTATCAAGCAAATATGGGTAGCATCAAGCATGTACTTGAGTACAATGCAAATGCAGGTGATGTTTATGGACAGACATATGCACGAATTATCTAGTCAATTTGGAGTTGCAAATGAGAATGGACAGTATGAAGTTGTATAATACCAAGTGCTTGAGTACAATGCAAATACAGATGATGTTTATGGACAACCATATGCATGTGTATGTACAAGAAAATCTATGCAACCAAGCATGGTAGGCATGCATCTATATTCATGTATGTCTTGTATGCACATCCATAATCTATATGCATGCCCAAATGTTGTTCAACACAAAACGCTGAACCAAGATGAACTGTTCAGCAAGATGTGATAAAGTACAGCAATAACATACACATCATAAACAAATCAAAAGATCTAACATAATGCAGCACAGGTTATTAGATATTGTTATCGTTAGTGTCCATGTGAAAGGCCCAATGGCCACCGGACACTTCTTTGTATATGTTCTTTAATAAAACATATAGTGGCCTAGTCTGTCACTAACTCTAAGTTTGACCGCATTTGTAAGACCTAAGAAGTCTGTCTTTGTGCTCCATGTGTACTGTGTTTTTGCGTATTCTGCAGCCTCTGTGCGGAGTACTGCGTGCGGCCTTAAGAGCTCGGTTTTCTACTCTGAGCATATCATCATGGAGCTCTCGAGAAGGAGAGCGCACTGTGCTGCATCGCCATCGAAATACTTCACTGGTAACAGAGCAGTTCGAGGTAAAAGCTTTGTTCCTTTTGTGCGAGCGAAACGAGTCCCCCCCCCCCAAAGGGTTTCTCCAAGGCTTACGACTAAGGTGATGACTAAGGCGGCGACCAAGGCATAGACCTTGGCATACGTTTTCATCCGAGTCACCAAAGTCACCGTTGGCTACGCACGAGGAGGAGCTCAACGATCAACGAATATAGAGGTTCCCGGTACTTCCCGGGAGGTCACCCATCCCAATACTGTTCCCCCTAGAGCTCGTTTAACCGTGGCAATCTCTTGCCACCAAGCTACACTCTTGTGGTGTCTAAAGAAGGGGAAAGACTAAGGTTGACATTACCTTGAACAAGTTTTGGTCCCTCAAAGCTTCATTCTTTGCTTTCAAAGCCTATTTCTGAAGCATTTTTGGGGTGTCTTTTGGATTCATTTTGGAGTACTTTTGCACATAGTTCTCTTCACACAGGTCCAAGAACATCAAGAAGAGTGTTCTTTGTACTTCTCAGAAAACAAAATTCAACCTTTAGGGCTGTATTTTCAGCCACACTCGTAAAACTACAGGTTTCTCGAGAGGTTTTCAGTTTTGGTGGGAGCAACCACTGTTTAAGCCTAAAACATCAGAGTTAACAGACACTTGCAAGCGTTATTGGCTAGTTTTTAGACTGTGTATTCAGCTTTTTAGTTTCATTTTACTGCATATATTGAGCACATACACACCATGTACGCTTTTGTGGATACCGCTTATGTACGTCCATGTGGTCATTGATATAGCGGCTACATTCTTTGCATAAAGCCTTTTACGTTTGATAAAGAGGGTCGTGGTGAGGTTTTCTTAACCGGGAGACACCGAGATGTCGGGGTCTCTTCGGTGATGCAAGTGGAAGACTTACCCAGCCTCACCATAGGAGATGTATGATAGTTGTTCATAGGTGCTCGATAAGCCTAGTTGGCTTCTATTGGGTAATTGATTATATGCAGTGGAGTCAGTGATTCACTTTGCAGGTATACATGTTAGTACGTGCAGTTTTATGATACTTTGACACTGGTCATATCCTAATTTTGTAGAGGATACTCTAGCATAATTTTTCCAAATTTCTAGTTTAGTCAACTATACAGTGGTCGATTTACTCCTTGATACACTTATTTGTTGGTGTTTGGACTCTTCTAGCTCCATTATCATTCTATTCAGTTCTCTACCATCATGGCATCAGAGATCTCAGGCACATCCGGAGGATCAGGGTCTAGTGCTAGTGTTCCGAGGAGGAGCTATGACTTGCACGGCAAAGACCATTTTGAGATCCAAAAATTTGATGGCACAAACTTTGCTCTATGGAAGAATCAAATTAAAGATGTGCTAATTCAAATGAGGCAATTGCAGCCAGTAAATGGGATTTTAAAGAAGCCTGCCGACATGGATGAAGATGATTGGGATGAGTTAGATGAAATGGCCTGGTCTACCATTCGCTTGCACCTGGCAGATAATGTTTACTTTACAGTATTAGACTGTGAAAGTGCAGAGGAGCTTTGGAAGAAGTTATGCAATACATATGAAAAAGAGATGGCGTCAAATAAAGTGTATCTGATGAGAAAATTATATGACCTTCATATGAAGGACACAGATAGTGTTAGTGTTGCTGCTCATCTAAATGAGTTTGATGCTATATTCTCCTAGTTACAGGCTCAAAAAATGGATATGGATAATGAAATGAAAGCAGTATTGTTGTTATGCACCCTGCCATCATCATGGGATACATTTTGCATAGCTATTAGCAACAGTGTACCTAGTGGTAAGGTCCTCTATGATGACATATGTGGAGCACTCTTGAGTGAGGAGATTCGTAGAAAATCTATGGTTGGCACTCAAAGTGGAGATGCATATAATGTTCGTGATTCTTACCAAGGAAAGAATCAGCAATGTGGCAAGAGCAAGGACAAGGAAAAGAATGGTCAACAGAATAAAAGTAGAAGTAAATCAAGGAAGAGGGATATCGAATGCCATTATTGTCATAAGAAAGGACACATGAAGAAAGATTGTTATGCATTAAAGAATGCTAAAGGTAAAGGATAGAATATTGATGGGCATGTTAAACAGTTACCTGCACCATCTACTTCGACTGTGAAGATTGAAGAAATTAATGCTATTTCTGATGATGCTGATGTGTTGACACTTGAAAGTACAGTGCCATTTGAGGCACTTATTGCTGATTCTCTTTCCCACACCTGGCTACTAGATTCTTGTGCTTCTTTCCATGTGACACCACATAGAGAATGGTTCTCTAATTATGCCGCAAAGTCTCTTGGTACCGTGAGACTTGGTGACTCTTACCAGTGTGATGTTGTGGGGATTGGAGATGTGGTTGTGCAGTTCATTGATGGTTCAAAATTTACTATGCATAATGTACGCCATGTAACTCAGTTATCACGTAGTTTGATGTCAGTTGGTCAACTTGATGACCTTGGTTACAAGGTGGTCTTCTATGCTCAGTCCTTTCATATATCAAAGGGAAATATGGTTATTGCAAAAGGAAGCAAAGTTGGCTCACTTTATCTTTTATTTGTATCACAGAAAGAACACTTCTTAGCTGTTAGTGAACAGCCTATGGCTTGTATTTAGCATGGTCATTTGGGCCATATATCTCATAGTGGAATGGAAAATCTTTCTCGTTCTGTCTACTTACCCGTGTTATCTTTCTCTGACTTTCATTTTGTGAGCATTGTCAATATGGAAAGCAAACCAGAAATGTGCATAGAATGCACATTGACTCTTCAATTCAGCCTTTAGATCTTGTTCATACAGATGTGTGTGGTCCTATGCCCACTGGGTCCTTAGGTGGTTCTCTTTACTTTGTCACTTTCATAGATGATGCTACTAGAAAAGTCTGGGTATATCCTATCAAATCAAAGGATGATGTATTCCCTACTTTCAGAAAATGGCTTGCTTCAGTTGAGACTGAAAAAGGAACTAAGCTTAAGGCTTTGCTTTCAGATAATGGGGGTGAGTATACCTCACATGAATTCAGCCTTTTTTGTCAGTCTAGAGGGATTCGTAGAGAGTTTACAGCTCCTTATACCCTAGTACAGAATGGTGTAGCTGAGAGGATGAATAGAACTATTCAAGATAGAGTAATCTCTATGTTGCATCATTGAAATCTCTCACAAGGTTTTTGGGTAGAAGCAATATTGATTGTAGTTCATGTGATTAACCTTTCACCTAGTACTTCCAAAGGTCTGAAAGTGGCACAAGAGTTATGGACAGGGAAACCACCATATTATGATCATCTTCGAGTTTTTGGGTGTGAAGCATATGTTCATATACCAAAGAATCTTAGACAAAAGTTGTACCATAAGTCAAAGAAATGCATTTTTCTTGGATATGGTCGAGAAGGACAATTTGGATATCACTTATGGGATCCTGAAACATGGTCACTGATCAAAAGTAGTGATGTCATTCTTAATGAGTCTAAGATGCATAAACAACCCATTAAGGAGGTTGAAGTGAGAAGAGTGGTGTTTGAGGATACTAGTCCTCAGGCTAGCATGCATAAAAATGCTGCACACAGGTATGTTCAAGAGAATGTCCATTCAGATCAGTCTGCACATGTTCCTATTCAGCAACCATTGAGATGTTCTGCACGTGTCTCACATCCACCTGATAGATATGTTCCAGGTTTAGATTTTGTTATGCTAATAGATGCCGGTGAGCCTTCTTGCTACAAAGAGGCTATGCAGACAAAGGATCATGTAAAGTGGGAGCGTGCCATGAAGAGTGAGTTGGATTCTATTCACAAGAATGGTACTTGGAACTTAGTACCTTTGCCAAAGGGCACGAAAGCTTTACCATGTAAATGGGTATATAAGCTAAAATTCACATCAGATAGTGCTTCTCCAAAATATAAAGCAAGACTTGTTGCAAAGGGTTTTAAGCAACAACATGGTGTTGATTTTTAGGAAATCTTCTCTCGAGTGGTCAAGATGACTACTTTGCGCATGTTGCTTGGATTTGTTGAAATGGGGGACTTAGAGCTAGTCCAAATGGATGTGAAAACAGCTTTCTTGCATGGAGATCTTACAGATGAAATCTATATGGAACAACCAAAGGGTTATGTAGTTCCGGGCAAGGAAAGTCTAGTTTGTAAGCTCAAGAAGAGCTTGTATGGACTTAAACACTCTCCTAGACAATGGTATCAAAAGTTTGATGCTTTTATGAAGTCCCAAGGCTATTCTCGGAGCAATGAGGATCATTGTCTCTACACAAAGAGATGCTCTGATGGCAACTTGATATACTTGATACTTTACGTCGATGATATGTTGATTGCTAGGAAGTCCTCTTATAATTTGTCAATCCTCAAAAAGAAGTTGAGTCAGCCATTTGATATGAACGATTTGGGGGATGCAAAACATATTCTGGCATGCGCATTACTCGTGATAGGAGTAAAAGATGCATATACTTGTCTCAAAGTGAGTACATATCCAAAGTACTTCACGGGTTCAATATGCAGGGTGGAAAGGCATTGAGTACACCTTTACCCACATATGTGAAATTGAGCAAGAATGACTTCCCCAAATCAGATGAGGAAAATGAATTCATGACCAAAATTCCCTATCAGTCTGCTGTTGGTAGTCTCATGTACGCTATGGTAGCTACGAGACCAGACATTGCATTTGCAGTGGGAGTTGTGAGTAGATATATGTCTCATCCTGGCAAGAAACATTGGGAAGCGGTAAAGATGATTTTGAGATATCTGAGTGGCACTAAGGACAAGTGTCTATGCTTAGGTAGAGGGAAAGCATCCATTATTTCTTACACAGATTCTTACTATGCTGGTTGTGTAGACAATCATAAGTCTACATCAGGGTACATTTTTCATTTTGCTGGAGGTGCTATCTCTTGGAGATCTCGTCTTCAAGAATGTACAACTGTTTCCACCAGAGAAGTAGAGTATGTTGCAAGAAGTGAGGCATGTAAGGAAGCATTGTGGCTTTCTCGTCTTGCTTGTGATATGTGTTTACCTCAGCATGTACCTCGCTTGCTCAGTGATAGTGAGAGTGCCGTTGCTTTGGCTAAGAATCCGGTCTATCATGCAAAGACCAAGCACATTGAGGTGAGGTATCACTTCATTAGAGATTGCTTAGCCACTGAGAGCATTATTCTTGAGAAGGTTCACACTCGAGATAATGCTGCATATGCTTTGACTAAAGCTCTACCACAAGATAGCTTTTGACACTGTTGTCAAAAGTTATCCTGTACAACTCGTCTTCAAGAATGTACAACTGTTTCCACCACAGAAGTAGAGTATGTTGCTATCTCTTAGAGATCTGGTCTTCAAGAATGTACAACTGTTTCCACCACAGAAGTAAAGTATGTTGCAGGAAGTGAGGCATGTAAGGAAGCATTGTGGCTTTCTCATCTTGCTTGTGATATGCGTTTACCTCAGCATGTACCTCGCTTGCTCAGTGATAGTGAGAGTGCCGTTGCTTTGGCTAAGAATCCGGTCTATCATGCAAAGACCAAGCACATTGAGGTGAGGTATCACTTCATTAGAGATTGCTTAGCCACTGAGAGCATTATTCTTGAGAAGGTTCACACTCGAGATAATGCTGCAGATGCTTTGACTAAAGCTCTACCACAGGATAGCTTTTGACACTGCTGTCACTTGATGGGGGTTACCTGATCCTTGATCTTATGTAGTCACTTGTATATTGTGTAACATGCTCAGGTGGGAGGTATAGTTTGTATACTTACACTCAGGTATTCTTTATCATTCTTTATTTTTCTCCCATAGTTACTCTGGCCATATTGGCCTTTAGTGGGAGATTGTTACCGTTAGTGTCCATGTGAAAGGCCAAATGGCCACCGAACACTTCTTTGTATATGTTCTTTAATAAAACATATAGTGGCCTGGTCAATCACTGACTGTAAGTTCGACAGCATTTGTAAGACCTAAGAAGTCTATCTTTGTGCTCCCTGTGTACTGTGTTTTTGCGTATTTTGCAGCCTCTGTGCGGAGTACTACATGCGGCCATAAGAGCTCGGTTTTCTACTCCGAGCATATCCTCGTGGAGCTCTTGAGGAGGAGAACACACTGTGGTGCATCGCCATCGAAATACTTCATATATTACCACATCCCACAAGAGTAGAGACAATAATAAAACATGCAACAGATGGTGTCTCCATAGCAAGCACATACATGCGTGTCTGCATCATGCATGGAGCACACATGCATGTGTCTGCTTATGCATCCACCATGAGTGGAGATGGATGCATGTTTGCACCTTCGCATGCATGTGAATAAATACCCACGTATGAAAGCACATGTGCATGTGTATGTACAAGAAAATCTATGCGACCAAACATTGCATGTAGGCATGCATCTATATTAATGTACATATTGTATACATTACATGGACCAAAAACTAGGTTTAATACACTACATTAATATACTAACAGTTCTTCTCTTACCAACCCTACACCCTAAATCAAAACGTTAAGTAATAAAACCTATCATTTGGATATTCATGTTAGTTTCACAAAAAGACTAAATAATGCATCCTCAAGTTATGATTATGAGATCCCTAACTCCTCAATGCTTATCATCAACATTAGTCATACACAATTACAACAAAATTACCCTATAAAACAAATGGTATCAACACAAAATGTTCAACCAAGATGAACTGTCCTAGCTATGTTTGTGTGTACATCGATGCTGTTATGAGAGTTCTGCTACAAGCCACCATTGTATATACTACATGCTATTTGTTGTCCACATGTTACTTTGATAGTAAAATGTATGCTCAAGCAACTATGCTTTTGGAACAGAGATAGGTCTTTTCTACTATTTTTAGAGAGTGCAAATACCTCTAAAGAAAAACTTAAAACTTAGTCTATAATGGTCTAGTTGCAATCTTCATTTAAAAAGTAAAGATGCCATCAAACGTGCTTCTCTTTTTTGCTCAATGTTTATTTTGCATAGATTCCAAGACTAATTATACACTAACTATATGGAAACACACATTAGATGTGTCAAATGTAAATATCTCATAAATCATGGAATGCATGAGGATAGATGATGCTTTTGCCAAATTTCAAATTTCAAAACAGAGACCAACAGTACTTAGCAGATTGCTCATAATAGATATGAAAATGAAAAGTCAATTATCTAAAATAACAGAATACCTGATCTAATCCAATCTTTTCAATGATCAAACGTTTTTTGTGTTGCTCCCTTCTGCGAGAATGTCGATAGTCTCTCGAAGGCTTGAAAAGACTGTACCGTAGTTGCCTAAGGGAGTTAGCCTATGAGTCCACAATCCTCCTGAGTTGTCCAATCATATGGCATTCTTGCAATAATGTCATCAGGTGTTATCTTACTTGTCATGGATGAATGTTGGTATGCACATAAAATTCAAGCACAAAAAATTAATGTAATACCCCATAACAAAATAAACTCTTTATTCCTTTGAAATAAATGTTATTTCACAATAGTAATCGTCAACATGTAGCATCTTAAAGTGCCGGTCTAAGTGGAAAAATAAAATGCTAAAGGATCTTTCTACTTCATACTCATTGTCAAAGACATACTCATTGTCAAAGACAAGTAGTGGAAAAATATAATGCTAAATATCTAGTATATAACAATTTCGAAATTGGAATAGAAAAAAAAGATGATGAGACTTTGCACATTTCGTAGACTATTTGCATGATATATTCTCGTTGGCTGGAGGTGGTATATGTGTCATAAATTATAACCGTCAAAGTTTGAGGCATCACATTCATTTTCAAGGTAAGGTATACAAAATGAAGAAGGCACTTTGTAGACTAGAACAAGCTGAGCATGACAGCAAAAGATAGATAACTTCAGGAAAAACAATGATTCAAAAATTGGTTATGATGCATACGTACATATGTGAAAATTGTCATTCATACATATTTATGTGTAGCTAGATCAACAACAAAAACAATCCATCACTACCACCAAACCAACACACAACTTTTGAGTACCTCCAAGATCAACATTTAGGTGCAGCAAGATCAAAACAATGAGCTTGTTCCTCTCAACATGAGGAAACTGACAATCAATCCATATGCCCAAACTATGCCCAAACTATCAAAATCCTTCTAATGCTAAAGAAAATCTCATAATAGTAATAAAAAAATAAATAGTAGGAGAAGCTTCACAGACACTTCGAGCCTTGGAGGATTACCTGGACACACTTGATCTTGATACCATACTTGGCGCAGAGGAAGGTGTAGAAGATCGACCGACTGTAGGCTGCTGAGCATGTAGCTTCCTGTCGAGCAAGATTCTTCGTGTCAGTGGTCACGATTCACAAAGAGTGACACACTGACAATGACAAATGGCAATGACTCACGAGAGCTTGAGTCTTAGAGCTTGCTGCTTGGAATTTGGGCTCGAAGTTGGAGACTGGAGTCTGTGGAGTCACAACACGACTTATGCAGGCAGTAGCACGCTTCATGAAGAGCTAGAGCTTGGAGGAAGTCGTGCGTGTAGTGTCCTAATATAGTACTCGGGAGTTGGAAGTCGGTATGCTTCAGACTCAGGAGTCACGACAGTTGACTCACGACTCACCCAGTACACTCCAGAGTCCAGAGAGTCGACTCTGTAGACTGTAATCTGTCACTCTCAAAATAAACCCTAATTTCTAAACGCGGGCTAAGGGCTTGATTCACGAATCACAGCTTCACAATCGTCGAGTGAAGATTGATAAACCCTAATTTCTAAACGTGGACAGTGGGCAGCTGCCAGCACTGCACAGTGCAGCCTGCAGCGACCAGGCTCCAGAGTCCAACAAGCCACGATGGTCCAGCACTGAGCACGCCACAACGCGTTAGAACAGGTGGAGCCTGGAGGGTGGAGGACCGGTCACCGAGGGCCCTCGACCAAATTCTGGAATCTGGGCTGTAAGTGACGGGCAAATGTGTGAACTGCCCATCATTTTTACAGGCAGGAAAAAATTTTCCCTGGCATTTTGACGGGGCCTGGGGAATTTTCCACATCATCCTTGAAGGTTAAAATCATAATATACCTGTTAAATACAGGCCAAAGCATGCAATATGGGCAAAACGGTCGTCAAAATGCAACACTGCTCTGGATGAGTCCTTTATTCATATACTGCTCAAGAATCTCCTAAGTTGAGGGTGCTTTCCATATTAGAAAATGCTACATAAGGGGAACAGTCCTTCAACTACATCCAGGAACTCCATAGGAGGCTTAGCCTAGCCTATTGCAAAAACAGCTCCCTTGTTCACAAACCAAAGAACACCGATCGGGTATATAGGACAGCGGGGCCTTCAAATCGTATGGGTGAAATTCTTCATCAAAGCATATCGGAGAAATAACCTTCCCCATACTGGGAAATGAAGCTTTCTGACAACCGCTCAATCCTTTAGAAAATGTGAATAGTCAGATTGCAATAAAAATCACACCGTACATTGAGATACCGACGTTGCTCTTTCTGAGCTCCATACGAAGAGTCCTACCTACTTGATAAAGCGTTAATTCTTCGAGTGTCTAAGCCATCACGGATCAAACGTTATCGAGAGTTCAACCACCTTTCAAACTGGATTTACGTTCATTCAATCCATCGATTAAGCATCCATTGGTTAAGCTTGATTATGTACATCGGAAGTAAGCACTCCTTAGAGAAGACAGACATCAAAATAGCATAGTCTCCCGTCGGAAGTCATTCTATTGCGGCAGTTGGTGATTTTATACAATCAGAGGCTACTACTGGAGGTGAGAGGTACAAGGGCCTTAATACCCACCGGAGAAGAAATGCCATCGAACACCACCAAAACGAAAGCAGTAGGAGTTGGGCTACCATAAATTGAAATAAACCCCCGAGGAATGGACTCTTTTTCAAGGCAAGTGTTTAACGTGGGGCTACTCAACTACCCGCCTTCTCTGTAGACAGATCTTCCTTGCCTGGAGGGCCTCAAATGGAGCAATGATAAGAAACTATCCTGAATCTCCAACTTCAAAGAGAACTTAGATGGCCATCACACTCTTAACAAGGTGTGGTGCCTCTCGTGGACCAAACTTCGAAGGGAACTAAAGTTCATGTCTATTTGGCACCCCCTAATTGAGATCAAAAAGTCCGTTCGCATGTGGTAGATCTTGCATAAGGGTATCTGGTCCAATGCAAGGGCTAACAAAATTTGTCATGTGCCTCTATGGTGCAAGCGTTGCCATCGATGCATCGAAGATTTAGTTCACATTTTCTTCGATTGCCCCAAGTCCCATGTTATATGGCATCACGTGACGCGAGTATTGAGGCTCATGAACCAAATCTATTGGCAACAGGTGCTATTGGGTGAGCTGGTTGGCTGCTCATCAAGGCTGTGGAATGCCAGCAGGGGTGAGACTCTTTGGAAGATTTGGAGGGAGCGATGTGATGTAAACTTTGGCCAAACCCCAAAAGAATGGTTGATTGAGAAATCCTTGTTTCTTCTAGGTAAAAGAATCTCCCGAGATAAGAGATCTCCACCCTTTAGACACATTGTATTTATCTCCTTGAAGATAATTAACAAGTTGAAACCAAAATGGGTCCCGTATGAGGGAGATGATAGATTTATCCGCCTCATTTATAATGCCCTCTAGCTTACCGAACTTGTCCCCTACATTGTGGGATTTGGGGGGTCCCATAAGCACTAGTACCATTGACTTGTAACTTTTCTTCTTCATTTTAATTATAGTCCGGAAGAACAAGGCCCAACTTCCTTTAAAAAATAATAATAATAATAATAAATGGACATATTGGAAATCAAATGCAAGTTTTAGTAGTCCGCTCGTTTAAGAAAAGCATTTCTGAAACCCGAAAATAACGTGAACTCCTGATCACTATGCTCAATTCACATTGAGGGCACGCATTCTTTGTTCATAGATTACATGTAATTATAAGCGCTCATATGAAGAGCTCCGAAATATTGACTTCACAAAGACGGACTCCTTGAACTATTTCACGTCCACATCATGGAAGACTTCAGAGTTCCGAAGCCCCCCCCTCCCCCAAACCAAAAAAAAAAGTCTGTTTTTCCTGCCACATCAGATTTCAGTGAATATTGAGCTTGAAATTCCCACATCCGATATGAATGCGTACCCGAAAGAACTGTCGAATATCCAATTACTCTAGTTGAAACAATCTCATTTTACCCCTTTGTTCCAGACCCCCATGGTGAAAGGGGCTTATGAAAATGTATAAATAAAAGTAAACGTTGTTTAGACCTATGGAACAATGTGAGTATATCATAGAAATAGAAGAATATATATTTTTGTATATTATCATACATGAGGAGGTTTGTTTTTCCTTTTTAAAACAAGTTGAACTATAAAGGAAAGATGTACAAGAACTTATGTGCTTATTCTAATATAAAAATATGCATCTTATTAGTTTCAGGCAACCAACGACAACTAACAGGAAGAGTGTATGGTTTAGTGGTTAACACATTGGAATCTACATTGATAGTTTAGAGTTCGATACTTAGGAAGAGTGTATGGTTTAGTGGTTAACACATTGGAATCTACATTGATAGTTTAGAGTTCGATACTTTTATATGAGGTACATGTTAACGAATGAATGTTGATATATTTCATTAGTGATGTGTATGAAGACACTTAGGATCCCGGGCATGCTTTTTCCTCTTTAAAAGGTTTTTCCCTTGGGTTGTATACATGCATATAACCCTAACCTGTTACTTATTTTTGTACATTCACTTTGTAATACATTCAGTATTGTGTGCTGTGTTCCAAGCTTCTTCTTTTTCCTTGTGCTATTCGCATGTTTTTGCAGACCTCAAATTCCACCAATTGGTATCAGAGCAAGTTGCCACTTCATCTAGGGCGTCATCAGCACTCTTCCGATCACAGTCTCAAAATCGCATGAAAATTGGTAAGGATACTCAAGGCAATTAGGAATTCAAAATGGCTTCACTTTGTGGTTTGAAAATCACAATCTAAGCTTGTTTTGTCCTTGGAACGCACTATCATGGCACGTGTGCAAGCAATTTCATCTTTTTGTGCCAAACATATATACAGATTTTGGTTAGGGAGTACAAGCACCTCAAAGCCTACTACAAGTTCTTTATAGCTTGATAGCATAGTTCTGTTCAACTTTTCAAGATAGGGTCATTTTTTTGCATCAAGGTATTTTAGTCACTAATCATATCAAACGTAACATTATTGCACACATTGGTTCTTGCAAAACAACAAAGGATGCTTGGGAAACACTTACCACTCTATATCAGGGTAGAAATGAGGCTCATGTTGCTTACCTCCAAAAATAATTGGAGAATGTGCACATGAATGAAGGAGATTCCATGGACATTTTTTTGACAAAGACCAAATATTTGAAGGAGAAACAGTTTTGTGCTAATGAAGTCTTACCAGATAGCTTACTTGTGCAGAATGTTCTTAATGGTCTTCGAGATTCATATCAAAGTTTTCATTTCTACTCTTTAGTTGATTAGGAAAGGCAATCCAAATGGCTTGACATTCAAGGAGTTAGTCTCTTTTTTATTGCAAGAAGATGAGTCTAGGCAGAGCATGTCTATTATGTTTGTTATAGATCAAGCTTTTTTAGCTAATTAGAAGGGCAAAGGTAATTGAAGACCATCTACTAGTAAGAAGACAAAGATGAGAAGATATTAAAAAAACTAAAGTTTTTTCACAAGTTCTATAAAGAAAATGATCATGTCATAAAGATTTATCTAAAACTGAGTGCAAAGGAGTTAAAGAAGAAAGATATTAGAATGGTTGTTGCAGAGGTCTCTACACCCATAATAGGGTTGGGCATATTTCTAAAATCAAAGGCTATCATCTCTCTCATCCTTAGATCAAACACATTTTGGTCAACCATGATGTTGTTTTTGTCGAAGATGCAATTCAACCATTACCTTTATGTACCAAGGAGACATATGTTAGCTCTAGAGATGTGTATGACACTTTCTTGCCTCTATTTATAGGTGGACAATCGAGTCCTAGTCCAAATGAGGCAACTTCTCATCGTTTACAGGTTCCATATTGTTGCAGAGCTAAGATGAGCAAAAGGTAGAGAAAAAGATGGGCCCCAAAAATTTTCCGATTTGGACACTTTATTTTTTCATCATAACCATTGTGTAACATATTTTCCGATGTAAGTGCACTAGAGGAGTCCTTTAGATGCACACCCTTGGAGATTAGTAGTTTACCCATGTAAATTAGTAGGAAATTAACCTTTTAGTTAATAAAGTGCCGATCTCTTGTGTGAAAGGACCATTTTTAGGGCACATGTATATAAGTCAATTTGTGACTATTTGTAAAGACTTTTTGCCATTGTGAGAATAAAAACCACAGAATTTCGAATTTGTCTCTTCTCCTCTCTATATCATCTTCTTTGTGAGCTTCTGTGCATGTGTGATGCTTGAAAAGAGTGTTTGGAAGTGTTTTCTATCGATGAAAGTGCTTGTTTGTTGTTGTTAAGGTGTGTGTGAAGTGTAGGAACTACTAAAGTGTAGGAAGGTCATTCCCGTGACTCAGTATTTTGCTCATAACTTGAAGCAGAAGTGTCAAAATTGAGTCAAAAGACAAGCATTGGATGCATCTTCTCGAGAGCTTAAAAATGAATCCATTATTCGCTATATTCGGAGTTTTGAGCTGAGAGAAAAGCTCGATTTACTGTTGGCTGCTGCTCCAAGTATCGTGTCACCTCAACAGATCCCTGAACCTTCTTTGGAATAGATTTAGCCTTATTTGCACTCTTTGGAAGCTCATTTGCATTGATCATCAGTTGAATGCATGTCTTCATACACTTGACTAGGTTTTGATACTCCTCAGATTGATAAATAAAGCGTGAATCCCCACTATATGCACTTGAGAGGGATCGAGGTATAGTCTCTTTCTCCACAAGTCCCTAAGTTGGTACTTAGGTACACACGTTTTTGGCACCGTTGCCGAGGAATTTCGAATCAAACCGAGGCATTCGTGTGATGGTAAGTAGCTCTTAGCATTGAAGCGAGTAGAGGAGTTGTGAATTTCTCTTCTTTGGTAAGTCACACCCATCCACACTTACTACTTCTCGCTCTTGGAGTGTGTGTAGTGAGTTGATAGTCTAGGGAAGTGAGTGGAGTGAGTAGAGTAGGAGGAAGAAGAGAGTAGGTTAGGAAGTAGAGTAGCTTGCAAATTTTGTTCTTGTTGGCCTCTTTAGTTAGGAAAAAATTTTCAAAAGTATAAGAACCAAAAAATTGTCTTCTACAACTCACTTGTCTCCAAGCAAGTATCGAGAGAGAGAGAGAGAGATCACAAGGCAGATATTACATGAGCATGAAACCATGCGTGAGGGGCAAGGAGTGTGAGCAGAGGTGGAAGAAGGATCTGGCGGATCTTAGAGAGGTGAGTGTATCCCTACATTGCTAGAAATTCTTTCAAATATCGGTCTGTGGAAGAAAACAATCTGCGGCAGATATCGTGAGGGTCACCCTGGTGTAGAGAAGGACTAATTTCTTGATACAGACTAAGGGGAGAGGGTAGAGAAACTCTAGGACCATTTTTGTTCAATTAAAATCCTAATACGCTTGCTAAAAATTGGAAAAAATGCCAAGTATCGTGTTCTCCCGCAGTTGAGTATCGTGATATCTGGATATCGTGAACTCCTGTGGTCGACTATCGCGATACTTAGACTTGTCACATATCGAGTATCGTGGAGGAAATTCTTGCGATACTTGTGTGATATCGAGTATCGTTGAGTAATTTTCACGCTACTAGTCACATATCGTATATAGTGAAGGTTCCTTCTGCGATACCTGACGGACATCGTGTATCGTTGAATTGTTGACGATACTTGGTGGATATCGAGTATCATCGAAGAAATTCTTGTGATACTTGTTACATATTGTGTATAATGGGATTACCTCTTTGCGATACCTGTGCAATATCGAGTGTCGTGAGGTTCTTTTTGCGATACTTGCCCGATATCGAGTATCGTGGCATTTTCCAGTTGAATATCGAGTATCGTGAAATTCATAGTATCGAGTATTGTGAGCTTTTACGATACAGGATGAGTGTCGTGTATCGTGACTTTCTCAGGTGTCAAATATCGTGTATCGTGCTCTAGCTTAATATCGAGTATCGTGGTAATGCCCAGCTGGTCAAGTATCGAGTATCATGACTTTTTGCAGTGAGTCAAATATCGACTATCATGGAATCCTAGTGAGATATCGAGTGTCATGGCATATTCTTTTGGGTTGAATATCATGTATCGTGGATTCAGAGAGAGTTTCTCAGTCAATCAAATAATTCCTATAACTTGGGACTTCAGCAAAGAGCATTGGAAGCTAGGAGTTGGTTAAAACGAGACGAGAGTTTTTAAGTGAATGAACCTAAGATCCGAAAGAACCCTAGGGAGCCGAAGAAGTGTAATTTCTTCTGTAGGAAGTGTAGCCGAACCAAGTAGTCGTTCACATTACTCTGAAACCTCGAGTGAGTCTGAGGAAGAAATTCTCATGGCTTCAGAGGATATGTAGAATTTTGTACCAATAATTGGCATGATGTCAATTATTGAGGGTGAATATCGAACATCTTTAGAATATGTGAACACCAACCAACACGGGATACCTATCTACCTAGATGGGCTAAACTGATCAGTGGCCAGACTAAAGAAAGCTACAGACACTTACATAGTACCTAGACCAGCAGTTAAATATGTAGGAGGGTTCTACATGGACAAAAGAGATATTCAGTATGTAGTCACAGAACACCCTGAAAACATCAATGAACAAGGGGAAGAAGGCAATGCCCACAACCTTAATGAAGAGGGACATGAAGAACAGGTGTCTACACCTAGAGGGCAATCCATTGTGATTAGGGTTTGGAGAGGAGACCTAGTCCCCCAAGATGATTCCCTAATGGATGTTTATTTGATGAACGGGATGGAGCATCTTCTGAGAGCACACTCTTCTTTGTGGGAAGAAGCTCCCAACCCAATCACCATCTATGAATTGCAAGATCCTGAACTCCCCACCATTATCACGTATTTGGACGAAAACCAAAGGAGGTACTGGCCTTTAACGGAGTTAGAAAGAGCAGGGTTGAAATATCAAAACATACCAGTGTTCCCTCCTAAGGATCAAGCCACTACTTCACAGAACCGCCGAGGAACTTATCAAGATAATTCATATCCGCATTCAGGACAGACACAACAAACACATATTCGAGTCAAACCACATGTGCAGTTCGCTACACCGGGCAATAATCCTAATTATCGGCCTCACCCACCAATTGAACCAAGGAATAGAGTTCCTGTCCCTGAGAGCCCACTTGTAGTAAGAGGACCAGGTATACCGATAGGAAGACAGTCTTCCCTATAATGCCTAGAGCACCTGAACCAGGAAGGAGACTAAGGCCAATCCAAGTAGCCAAATGCATGAAAAACCACTATGATGGCTCTAGTGAACCTTACAATCACATAGCTGAATTCAAGCAAGTAATCAGAGCCGAACAAGTGGAAGCTTTCTTGATCCAATATGAATCTTTTGGAGTAACCCTTAGAGACACGGCATTAGCATGGTTCGAGATCTGGAATAGAAAACAAGCTTCCTCATTCATCTATAGCTTTAAACAAGCTCCTACGGAATCGGTGAGATTGGTAGCGAGAAGATTCAAGCAATATGTGGATAGATGCCCTGTTGAAGAGAGACCTACTCAAAACAAAATGGTATCATTGTTTTTGGAAGGATTAGTGAATGGATCATTAAGATCTCTGGTATATGTGAAAAGAGTTCAAAATTTGCAAGAATGTATGAAAGAATGTATTGATCTAGAGGACAATCTAGCAGAAGACTTAAAAATACCTCAAGGAAGTGTGAAAAGTGAAGATTCTGCCAGTAGCACGTCAAACTCTAAGAACAATGTAGAGGAAATAACAGACTTAGTGGCAAAAATATTGAATGTTCAAGGGCCGATGAACTACCCCAACAACCGAATGAGAGTACCCATGCTTAGAAGGTGTGTGCATTGTGGAGGTGATCATCCTTCTCATTTGTGCACTAGGGGAGTAGTCCCACCACCTCCTTATGCTTACAATAAACCACCCGTCCCGGGCCTATGCATTATTGTAATATAGAACAAAAGTACACAAATCATAGCACAGAAAACTGTCCTTATAATCGGCAATCAAGACCAGTCCAACCACCAATGAGACCTTATGGATACCCTTAGAGAGATCAAGGAGGGGAAGCTTTTAGATTTCCCACATACCAGCAGCAGGGACCAGCACCACGACCTTATGCTTACCAAGGATACACTCAACCACAGCCAGTGTTAGGTCAATATTTACACCACCCTCAGAATGTTGTCCCAGTGAAAATAGGTCGACAGGAAGAGAACCCTGAGAGAGCAATAGTCCCCGCCACGCCTATGGTTAGTAATGAACCATATGACCCATCTTATGACCATAGTCAAGGAAAATATTCTACATATGAGGGCACTATAGTTGAATATGGACAAATGTAAGAGCCATATGCCTATGGTATGGAAGGACCAGATAGTTCTTATGGGTATGAGCAGGATTATGTGTCATTGATGTACACAACTCCCAGAGCACCCATACCCTCCCGACCAATGAATAGACTACCTGCACCTAGAGGACCCTGTTATAGATGTGGAGGTGATCATTTTATCAGAGAATTCTCATTACCAAATCCACCTCCACCGCAACGAATTTGGGAAGGATACTGTAGTGATTGTGGTAAAGAACACCTTTTTAGGGATTGCCCCAAGAACCCCAACAAAGTTAACTTGAACGTGCAGATCAATGTGATAGAAGTGATAGAGTCATCAAGGAGTAATAAGGAGTACACCGTGCCATTGAAAGAAATAACAAGAGCTAAAGCTAGAGAGATCCCAGAAAAAACGGGAGAAAATGATCAAGGTGACAGAGAAGTGAATATACCTACACCTCAAATAGTTGAAGACTCGGAAGAACTTGGGAAAATTATTACAAGTAAACGAACACAAAGATGGAAGAATCATAGAGACAGGATGAAGGAAAAGAAACTACAACAAAAGAAGGAGAATGAAAAGAATGAACAAGGTCAAGAAGAAAAACAGAAACTTGAAGGAGAAAATCAAAAGGGAAAGTGTAAAAAAGAAGAGACAGGATCAGTTTTAGCAGACCCCATGCCAGAAGAGTTAGCCATGTGGATTCAGGCGTACCAGGCAGGAATAAGAGCAGGACCAACCATTGAACAACATGAAAAAGAATATCCTAGAGGTGACTTAGAGAAAGAAAGGTTGGAGATACGTAGAAAATTAATTGAAGTAGCTCAACAGACCCTAGAAAAACATGTTCTTCGACTACCCAATTCACGAATTCCGGAAAAAGAATTCCAAGAGTGTGTCATCCCTAATGATCCTGAGAAAGGAAAAGAAGGCGAGGCCTGTGATGGAAATTATTGCGAGGATAAAAGAGAAGGATCCGTAGTCCCGAAGTAGATGGGGAGTGGCCTAAAGACTTGTGGGAAAGAGTCCAAGAAGATAGATGGAAGAAAGCGCAAGGAATTGAACCACCCTTTGAGGAGTTAGAAGTAGAAGGTAAATTGGAAGACTCAATACTTGAGCTGAATTCAGAAGGATTATTACAACTTGACAAGAGCGACAAGGAGGATGACAGTGTGAAGGCTTTGAAAAATTACACAGGAGAATATGATCATAATTCTAAATTATATTGCATTCCCTCAGTAAGAAGAAAAGAGCAGAACCCTTCAATCCAAACATCAGACATTATACAACATCTTAGAAAGGTAAAAATCCCTTGTAGTCTGACATTGGAAGAACTTTTGAAGATAAAACCACATTTGAAGGAGAAGCTAACCAGTCAATTGGAGACCAAGTCAGATGAGAAGGTGATGCCTGATGAAGTGACCACAGTCCAAATCCCAGTCGATAAGGTTGGAGATTTCAGTGAGGGAGATGAAGGAAACAGATGCCTTCCAATTACTTATAGGGGTTACACCCCTAAAGCTATCTTAGATTCTAGAGCTAGAGTAGGAATTGCGACAAAGGAAATATGGGAGAAATGGGGAAAACCAGCTTTAAGACCAACACGCATGAAGATACAAATGACAGACGGACACACTGAACAACCCCTAGGATTATTGGAAAAAGTAACATTTACCACCTACGGAGTTGAATTCGAGCACACCTTAGCGATCTATCAATTTGAAAGGGCTAGCAATTATGAAATGATACTCGGAAGACCTTTCATGAGATAGGTGAAGATAGTGCAAGATTGGGGAAAAGACGCAGTATACTTACAGCACGAAGGAACCACGACCATAATAAATCTCCACACATATACGTATCAAGATGTTCCCCCCTTACAATGGAATTTGATTCATAAGGAGGAGGAAGAGTAGTCGATTCACAGTATAGGTTCAAGTAACCAAACATGGATGAATGAAGACACTCATCTATGGATATGCCAGACTGCAAAAAAGGAAGAGGAAAGAAAGAAAGGATGGCAGCAATGCCAGAGAGTTGTTAGGTCTGTACAAGATCCCGCTTACATGCCCCAAATATTCCTAGATGAAGAATTTCAACCTCATGGTTGGATGGATATTTTAGCCACTCTCGATGTATGAGTAAATGAAGAAGTAATAACCATGAATCAATGCATTGACGAGGAAGGATATGACATAAGACTATACGTGGTGGTTCTTCAAGAGGCTAAAGAAGGAGAAGTAATTGACAAAGAATGGAAGGAGGATTATGAGAGCATTGAAGTGGAGCAGGAACAAATTGAGTCAGCAAGTGGCAATCAAGGAATAAGTGTCATAACTAGTGAATAAAATCAAGAAATGATATAGGAAGAAGAACCTGGACTAGATAGAGAAAAAGAAGATGGAGAAAACAAGCCCCAAGATCAATTTGAAGTGCCTGCCCACTTCAAGAAATATGAAGTAGAAGAGAGGAAAATTGCTATCCACATGCCAAAACGAGAAGCACAACCAGGAATAGCATACAACAACAAGGAACAAACCAAGAAAATAATAGTAACTTTGGAGGACGGAGAAGAGCGGTGTACTTTCATAGGATAGGATGTCTGAATGGAGGAAGAACAAGAGTTAATACAACTCATAAGAGAATATAGGGATGTCCTTTCTTGGACATATAAGGATTTAAAAGGAGTAGATCCCTCTATTTGTGCCCATAGAATCCCGATGACATCAGAAGCCAAACCTTCCAAACAAAGACGATACACATATAACAACGTTTACTCAGCAAAAATTAATGAAGATATAGATAAGTTGTTAGATGCTCGGTTGATTTATGAGATCAAACATACGGAATGGGTATCACCTTTGGTGGTCATGCCGAAAAAGAATGGCAAGTTAAGGGTATGCATTAATTTGAAAAAAGTAAATGTTGCCACCATAAGAGATAGTTACCCATTACCCATCACTGGTCATCTTTTGGAAAGAGTTGCAGGAAAGGAAGTTTATAGTTTTCTAGACGGCTTCTCAGGGTATAATCATGTAGCGATCACTCTTGAGGACCAACATAAGATTGCCTTTGCAACTGAATGGGGAGTGTACACCTTTAGGGTTATGCCTTTTGGTCTAACCAATGCCCCAGCCACTTTCCAAAGATTGATGTGCCATGTATTCAAGGAGTTCTTGAGGAAGAGCATGGAGGTATACGTGGATGATTTAGGCACTTATTCAGCTATACGATCAGAACATATCCGTGAACTAGGAAAGATTTTTGCCAAATGTCGACAATACAGAGTATGCCTCAATCCAAAAAAGTGTGTCTTCATGGTTCGACAAGGAAAGATATTAGGACACATTGTCTCTAAAAATGGAATTTCCACAGATGAAGACAAAATCAAAGTGATTCCGGATTTGTTGAGACCAAAGACTGCTTAAGAAGTGCAAGCATTTATGGGACATTGCGGACACTACCATAGATTTATACACATGTATGCCATAATTGCTAGACCTCTTTATGCATTATTGTTTCAGTTTAATTGGACAGAAGAATGTGAAAAGGCCTTCAACAAATTAAAGAGTCGATTGAGTTCAGCACCAATCCTTCGAGTACCTAATTCAAACAAACCATTTCACATTCATGTAGATGCTTCCAAGTTTGCCATTGGTTGCATCTTAGCTCAGCTAGCGGATACAGGCAAGTTAGACCACCCTATAGCCTATGCCAGTAGACAATTGAATCAAGCAGAGTGCAATTATACTACTACAGAGCGAGAAGGTTTAGGAATGGTGTATGCAATGAAGAAGTTTCGACACTACCTCTTGGCAAACAAATTCAAATTCTTCATCGATCATCAAGCTCTACTGTACTTAGTCAATAAGCCTTGTAATACGGCACAACTAGTACAATGGTTTCTATTGTTGATCATGGAATTTGATGTTGAAGTAGTAGTCAAGAAAGGGAATACGCACATTTGAGAAGATCACTTGTCAAGAATGACCCATGGAGAGCCCCCCACAAGAGTGCCGGATGATCTGACAGACACTTATCTTTTTAATCTTGAAGTATGTCCCCAATGGGCAGAAAATTTGATCCCTATCCTCACATATGGACCTAAACATGGGATCACACCAAACGGAAACCAAGACCTATGGAGGACTAAAAACCTCCATATCATTGCTGGAAGTTTATATCACCAAGACTCAAGTGGATTACTCATGAGATGCATGGAAGAAGAGGAACAAGAAATGTGGCTTCAAAAAGCACATGTAAATCAATGGAAAACTGATTTAAATGCGAACGGTACATGGTAAACACTGAAGAGATTAGGCATATACTGGCCAACCATGCACAGGGATACACATAACTATGTATCAACCTGCCCAACTTGTCAAGATCAAAATCTAGAAGAGAACTCTACACTTTGTTACTCCACAGTACTCACAGAGCAGAGCAAAGACTATGATCTTATAGGAAAACAACTCTTCAAGCGAGGAAGAGACAATCATTTACGAATGTGCATCCATGAAGACGAGTATCTTGCTGTCTTAGAGATGGCATATACAGGAGCTGCAGGAGGACATTTTTCTGTAGATAAGACTGTAAAAATGATTCTCTTTGCAGGAATGTGGTGGGCAACTCTACATCAAGATGTAGCCACATATGTTCAAAGATGTGATACCTACCAATGAACAAAATATCCTATTAGACGAGATGAAATGCCACTGAAACCCATGATGAGTGCAAGAGCCTTCACTAAATGGGGAATAGACTTCATAGGAGCTATTAGCCCACCAGCTAAAGGATCCCATGCCGAGTACATAATCATAGACAGAGACTATTTGACCAAATGAGTTGAAGCCAACGCAACCAAGAAAAACGATGCGAGGACTATGACTAAGTTTCTCTTTGAGAACGTATTCACTAGATTTGGATTGCCTATAGAAATTGTGAGTGATAGAGGCACACACTTTGTGATTGAAGTGATAGAAGCTCTATTGAATGAATTCTTAGTAATTCATAAGAAATCAGCCCCATATCACCCACAAGCCAATGGACAGGCCGAAAGTTGAAACAAAATCTTGTGTACACTCCTCACCAAAATTGTTAACAATGGTAGATCTGATTGGGGATAAGCAATAACATCATGTTTTATGGGAATTCCGAGTAGCCTACAAAACAGCCATAGGAACTACTCCCTTTAACTTAGTATATGGAGAGAATGCTATCTTGCCAATTGATTTCTTAGTACCCACTCTCTGAGTAGCAACAACTTACGAGTGGACTAGACATGAATTATCAGCTCAATTGGATCAGATAGAAAAGTTGCATGAAACAAGGTTACAAGTTGTAGCAGGGATTTATGCTACTAAAAGGCGACAGAAGGCATATTTTGATGCTCATATTAGAAATAAAAACCTGAAGGAAGGAGATTTAGTTTTGGTCTATACTTTGAAGAAACATGCAAAGAAACTACAAAAAACAGGATATGGCCCATTGATCATCAATCGTATATCTACAAGCGGAGCCATCAGCTTAGCAACCCTACATGGAGAAATATTGCCAAACTATATCAGTGGTTGCCGAGTAAAAAAAATATTTAGAGCCATTGATAGAAGAGATAATGTCACAACTAATAATGGGTAAAAATAGGCGTGAAGAGGAAGAAAGACTATGGGAAGAAGCTAGACAAGAAGCGCTAGAACGAATCAGGAAACGAAAGGAGTGGATGAGAGAGAGAGAGACGAGAGATATCGACAAGGAGAAGAACTCATCCCAATGGCCAACTTTAGAGCCACTGAAAACATAGGACAACAAATAAAGCAACCTTATTTGAATTTGGGTGTTGGAACAGAAGAGTACCACTTGATGGATGCTCTCATTGACATAGGAGCAGTTATAAGCTGTATCAAGTCTTCATTGACTCAGAACTCAAGGAAGAATTACGCCCGTCTAAGGCACAACTGATTGGAATAGGAGGAAAAATTACTAAATGCATAGGCGAGATTACCTTACCTCTACATCTCAGAAACAACATGATGGAACAAAAACTCTTAGTATGTCATGATCAGGACTTATTGGAAGAGCTCGTGTTAGGTCAAGATTGGATATATGAATATGAAGTGACTATTCAATTGGCCCTAGGATACATCTCGACCAAGATAGGACATCGTGAGGTATTCAGCATGTTAGATGAACGACAGGTCAAAGCCAATTGTATAGACCCAAGAGATCACTCAAACGAGCACGATGATGAATGTATGTTCACTCACACTATGGAAACCCCACCATCAAGTACTTCATGTGAGAATGCACCAAATCTCGCTTTCACACCATCTCCTAACCTAGTAAATCACATGATTAGTGTCTTATCCAATAAAAGCTTCAATGATGAACCAAGCACAAGAGGGACTAGTCAGCAAGACTATCACAAACCTACACACATTAGAATATACCCCATTCCTTACACTCGATAGGCTTGGATAAGAAAAGATCAAGTGATAGCATATCTTCAACAACAGAACTACTCTCGACATCGGAAACAACAATAGAATAAGAATGCAAGTCATGTTGGACACCCAGGTCCACAAAGGATTGCTAGAGTATGGATTCCGAAGAAGGTGATAGCTGCCCAGCCGGCCCGAACACAAATATGGATTCCCAAATCATGTGCCCAAGTGACAATCATTAAAAAGGATAGGTCAAGTCACAAGGAGAATCAGTAGGATCTGAAGGCGAAGCAACAGAAAACAAACATCTACACAACATTACATAAGCAGAAATATGAGACAAACCACACTCAAGGAGTCAAAAAGCAGACGAACCTGAGGTACAACATGAGAAGCACTACATTCATCAGGAATGCTGGAGATACAGTTTGTCCTAGTGGAGTAAAGCAGATTTGGATGCCGACGAGCAAAACAATCCATACACATTGACCCAATAATTCAGTTTGCACACATCCTGAGTTACAAGAGTCCAAAGTAGGCATACTAGGGCCACATTACAAGGCCAAGCATTTGGCACATACTTCTTCTACTTCTGGATAGTGAAGCACATTTCCCTCTTGGGAAATAGGAGAGGACTTGTAAAATAATCCAAAAGAAAATAACTAATGATTCAATAAACGCTTCGGCTATGAACTAACGTTCTTGTTTTCTTAGAGACACACGTCTCTCAAAAGGTCCAATGTTTCTTTGGAATGTGGGTTGCACTGGTGGTGCAGGTGTCTATTGGGCAATAGGCTGCACCGGAGGTGCAGGCTGAGGCATCACATAGCCTTGCATATTTGGAATGGGCATAGTGCCTCTCTGTAAAGTATCTGCATAACTCGTACTCGCCTGTGGAGGAGTGGGGTCTTGATATCCCATAGAATAAACTTTATTGTGAATACTCACCATTTCTTTTGACATAGACGCTTGCATTGTAATAAGATTCTCTATTTGTCGACTGAGAATCTCAAGTTGTAGCTCCATCGGTGATCGCGAAGTGGATGCAACATTATCAAAAGCTGATGTTGCAGGCACGTTCGGGATTGCTGGAAGCGGAGCCTCCCTAGGCGGTTGTGGAGCTACCACTGCAGGTCTATCATATAACACCGCTTGGCGTTGCCTCATTTCGGCAACCGCTTCCACTTCTCTCCTCACTACAGCCCAGTCTTTGGTCAATCCAAATCTCTTTCCAGGCTCTTCTATCCTCCTTTCGACCTCAGTCCTATCTTCAGGACTTAAGATCCTGAGGAAAGAAATAACTAGATCAAGCTTTAATGCATCTAAATCGGCTTGTGGAAGTTGGTCATGTCTTCTCAGGAACTCATTTAAAAGATGAGTGAGGGATGCAGTGGGCTTCGGAGAGCTTATCCACCGCAAGAATCCCTCTCTACTATGTTGGGAAAAGTGCTCCAAATAAAACAACTTATATAATTCTTTTCTAAATTCGGCCCAAGGCTTTGCAATATACGCTGTAATGGAAGCTAGGATAGTCCCTGAAACTACCCGTGTGAAGTAATGCGCAAAATCTTCATCAAGTAGTCCATAGATCCGTGCATGTTCCTCAAAAACATCCAGATATTCGGTCACGTTTAAGCCTCTAAACTTTCCTTTCTCTCTCAATACCGCTTGGACTACGCTGTCGGAAGGATTTCCTCACTTGAATTGTCATATGGAAAAATAAAAATATTTTGCTTTAGAGTCAGTTAAATGATACCTCTCTCTCATATATATATTTTTTAATATACTGATTTAAAATGATTAATTTTTTTTCTCTTGAGTACCTGCATATAACAAAAACAAGAAGAGTTGAATTAAGTAAAGACCTGAGAAGCATATTTTTGTATGTATGTAAATACATGAAGAATAGGTAAGAATATATGATAATGTTAGGTAATCCTAATACTTATGGTTATGATTGCAAACTTTCATGTAAATGAGAAGATATTAGTCTTTGATTTGTTTCATAAGTTGAACACAATTATATGTTTATATACCTTAAAAAATGTTGTAAACCTAAAGTAAATATGGGTTAAACCCTATGTGTTTATCTATTTGTAAATTTTAGAATCCCTTAATGTGTTAAATAGTAAATTTTACTTTAAGTACTTGATTTTATATAAATATAGGAGCTTTCAATGTAAGTGAATGATTCCTTAAGGCTATATGATATCCATTTTATTTTAGATAAATATTTATTTGTGTTTTAACCTTACAAATAAATAAGAGAATGACGATTTTCTTTATCTCTAAATTAATAATGGATTATTATATTGACATTATAAAATAAGATATATGATTTAATTAATATTTATTACTTTAAAGATAACTTATTTAAACATTCAAAGTATTTATTATTCTATATGTTTATATGCTTATTTGTTTAATTCATATTAACAATTAAATAACAAACGAAATCAAATACGTAAGTTTAAATGTAGGTTAGTTCTAGAAAACTTTACATATGCAAAAAGATGAGTCGGTCATTTGTTAGTATGCATGATGAATGATTAGTTAAGTGAATGCAAGTATTAGTAATCTCATTGTGAATGCATGCTCACGCGCAATTTTATGCAGGTATATATATGTGTGTTCTATGTGCTTTTAGGGGGGGATGTTCTATTCTGGTGCAGGTACTGTATTCTCTTGGTGGTACATTGAGGACAAACGATCGGAGGGGTGCTGTCAGAGATTCCGATTCGTCACGTTAATGATCGAAGCTCGTCGTCATTAAATACATTGAGTGAGAGGCTGCTGCTCAGATCGTTAGCAGAGAAGTCGCTACACTGAGGAGGAAGGAGGACGAAAGGCCATAGAGGTCGCTGTAGAAGAGGAGTCGGAGGAGAAAGCATGCAAGAAAGGGCCAACACATGAAAGAAGGAGGATGGAGTGTGCGCAGCTGAAGGAGGGCAACTCTGAGTGGGAGCGCTGCTGAGAGAAGCTGGTTTTTATGATCTATTTTTGCAGTTACCGAAGGAGGGGAGGTACGATTGAGTCAGAGGAGGAAGCATGAACTAATTGTGCTACTAGCCAATGTTATGAATGGAAAGAGGCACTACAGAAGTCAACTCTGGGGTGAACAAAATCCGAAAGCGAAGATGAGTTTGTACTAAGAAGATTCTTCCTGTGTTTAATTTGATAAGTGTTTGATTTTGTTGAGCTTTTGTCTCACGCAGCTATTAACTGTTATTCGATGTCGCCTCTAAAGTTATGATGCACACTCACGCACTTAATGTAGAGATGGTGAATCAATTTGAATATTATGAACTTTTGTATGCATGAGTCTTTTTCATGTTCTTGCGCTCGATATACGAATCAGATGGTAGCATAAATACAACTATTAATCAATGATTAGCACCCATTGAACCATCAGTCATTGCAGACATAAACAAGGAATGCACGAGTTCTAATTGATCACTTGTATTTATTACTACATAAATAGCATCACTCTAGTTCTGAATATCTTCTCTGTTGTTATCTATGAGTCAGATGAATTTAGCTAATTTTGTTTCTGCCACGTTTTAACGTTTTAAGAAAGAAGTTCTAGTGAAGAATATCTTCATGTTTGAGGGCGTTTGTCAGAGAAAATCGTTGTCTATTGAAGAGACAAGAAATTCAGATCAAAGAAGGGGGCACTCAGAGTCAAAGTATGGAGATCATTCATTCGTGAACAATTGAAGATATTTGACGTTGTGGATGATCAGAATTTAATGCGGAAAGGGACATATGATCGAAGAAGAAATAATCGGAGAGGCACTTAAGTTTGTGCAGATCATATCGGTTTTCTAACGCCCCTCGATTCAGTTCGTGGTAATGTACTGTTAATTGGAAGATTGAAATATGAGCTTTATAATTGTTATGTGGTAAAATATAGTGAACAACATAAGATATTGATGCTCTAATCTCTGCGCTCACTACCTTGCACTAAATGGTCTGTGAATACTTTGAAGTCATATCTGCTTCGAATGTTAATAACAGCTTCCAATGCATCGCGCTTGTCCAAAAATGTGTGACATTATGCATTTACTTCTTATTTGACAAATACAAACCAGAAACTATTTGTTGCTTTATCTTCTGCTCATGCTTAACCCTCGTCATTGTGTGATCTGTTAACTTCATCTTCTCTCATTTTTCCTTTTAAATTTTGTTGATACCTGCAACTCACCCAAGATTTTAAGGATCTTCGCACAGAAAACTATAGGCGCTGATGTCATTCGATAAAAAGGGGAGGAAAATGATGATTTGGGTTTCTATACTGGTTTGATTAGAAGGAGACCGACGCTCGTAAGCTAAGCCTTTGGCTTCATAGATCTCAAGAGAGGGAAGGAGATATTTCCAGAAAAGCAACAACTATGGAAGCTGTCAAAGATTTTTGAGACAGCATAGCTTGAGAGATTGTTGTGAATCAGAGTTTCTTTGTATCACTGCTTGCATGTTCTATCAACGCCAAAAGAGCTGTAAGAGTTGCCGTTTTGATGCAGCTACTGAAGAGGAACTCATAGTGTGAGCTGTTTAATTTCTCGGAAAAATTCTAAGTGCAGGTTCTTTTCAAAGGGGAAAACACTGCAACAGTGATCTTTCCTATAATCCGAAGCATAAATTATATCCAGAACTGTTACGTTGATTTGTTTTTGTTTACGCATTGGGGAATGTGCATCTTAAGGTTGTCTTGATGTTGTTTATTTTAATACCGTACATCTACAGATCTCTAATATACTCACATACATCTTCAGTTCTGTTGCATTAATTTTGAAATAGATGCAAGAAGTTATGAGCGGTTGATTAGTGTAAAGAAACAACTATGGCTCAATTGATTAAATGATGCAAAGCACTATAGTTTATGGAGGATTAAAGAATAGAGCACCTAATCATGCACACAATATAATGTTAATAGAATATGACATCCGATATCTCGATGTCTCAATGAAGATTTCTAAATGAATGAAAACTAAATATAATAATATTTTTATTTGTTTGATACACTTGCTATAGCACTTGAATACGTATTGTTAGTTACATTGATGATAGATGAATAAATAAGAATTGAAAAATATTGAAACGAAATAAATTGTCACTTGGAGTTATGAAATAAATTGTGTGATCTTGCATTATTCTCAAACATCTTGATGAGACTATAATAGTTTGTTTACTAGTTATGAGCTAATCTCGTTCTGGGCGTTCATCCTCTTTAAGTCTTCTAAGCTCTTGAGATTGCTACAAGCACCTGGCGTGCGCCGTATTTTTCGGCGGTTGGCTTGATCCACCGATCATCGCTTTCGCTCCTACATTTGGTGAACCCGACGTGAACAACGGCATTGCGACTCAGGTACATCAGACGGAAAACAAATTACAGGTATTTATATTTGAATTCTTCTTGCTTGCACATAGTTCAACGAAAATGAAATCTAATGTAGAAAACCTTCTGCATGATATGGAATCACGATTAGTTTCCTCTATAGATTTAAAGCTTAATTCTAAGTTTGAGTCCTTAAACTCCTTTCTTTCAATCTTAACTACAGTAGTATCTGATTTTAATGCAAATCTTAAATCAATAGATACTCAATTTGATCATGAGTTTAGGAATTTAGAAGGAATTCTTCATTATGAACTGTCAAATTTGAATGAGCATATGGAAACATTAGCAAATCATGCAAAAGAAATTTCAGCATTCAAAACTATTGGTCATGACATTGCAAGTTTAAAAGAGAACATTGAAAGGTTAAACAATCAAATACAAGAAAGTGCTACATGTGAATGTAAAGATAAATATCATGTACAAGTTCAAAGTAGATCTATATATTCTATTGACCAAAAACCTTTACCCGATCATAGAAGAGTCGTTCCTAGGCCTTTATATCAAAGACCAAAGAGAACTGTAAGATGCTTCTGGTGTGACCAACTAGGTCATACTTATGGGAATTGTATGGCCTATGAGAAAGCATGTAGCCAACAATTGGCACTAGAAAGTGAACAGAAAATATGTGATTATCAAAGACAATTACCTTTGAGATTAAACTTAGGTAGAGGGGGGATGATAGATTATTTTGATCAAACAAAATTGAGTCCTAAAACCAAACTTCAAAAACAATGGAAACCTAAGAGTCATTATGAGAAAAGTAATGTATGTCAGTTACAAATTATGAACACCAAGATTGTGACTAAAAGTGAATGCTTGGAAAATGATCAAAACCTTCTTAAACCTAAATCTATGAGTAACATTGATATTCAAACTACATCTAAGGATCAAGATACATTGAAAAAGATTAAGAAAGAAGAATATGTAAGGACAAAAGATGATGAAAATGAACAATCAATTGATGGAAATAAAGACATACATGAGGTTAAAACAGAACCTAAAGTCATAGAAAATGACAATAAATGTGACAAAAATAAAAATGATGAAAGAATAGTTCAAACATCTGAAGATGAAAATCTTCAAATTCAATTAGAACATGACAAGAATATGGGAAAATGGGTACAAGAAGCCTTATGGAAGATTGAAAATAATATAAAAAACTCATCTAAAGTTAAAAAAAAGGAGAAGAATTTTAGAGAATAGTTTTATTGTGATGGAATTGTTTATTGAAGATAAAATTTTTCAAGTTTTGATATTGCTTGCTGCATATATGCCTATTTTCCTAAAGAAGATGAACATATACCTAAATTGTTTTGTTTTATGAAGTTTTATGCTTGGAAAAGCTAGGTAAAAGCTTATGATAAAGTTTTGTATTATGATTTGCTTAACCAAAAGAATACTAAAACATGAAACACAAAGTTTGTTAATTTCAAATTAAACTAAAACATGTTTAAAATTATATGCACAATATGCTTGCAAATAAGTTTGATCAATATGCTTGTCATTTCCTAAACTTATGATGAACTTATGAACTTATGATTTTCTTTCTTTGACAAATAGGAAGAAATCTATTATGATGAACAATTATGAAGAACAATATTATAATGAAATGATGAATATTTTGAATAAAATGATTTTGTTTACAACAAATATGATGGTTATATTATACTATGAACATTATGATTTTTTCTGAAATTTATGAACTTTGTTTCAAAGGTTGAAAAAGCTAATGTGAAATTTATGAATTTATGAATTTATGAATTTTGTTTATGAATTATACCCACTATGAATTTCTTATGATGAAATTTATGACATGATGAAGATAAATCTGATAGAATATATGAATTTCTATTTGCAAGATAAATGATAATGAAGATTACTTGTTTTGTAGTTTCTATTTTATGATTGCTTACAGGTCCTGAAGATGAATTGATTAAAGCAATTGAAGATTTGATGAACTTAAAGAGAGCTGAAGATGGATTCAATATAGATCAGGTGAAAAAGTTCTAAACCTGATTTATGTTTTAATTTATTATGAAAGTTCATGCATTATCATAATTATATATGTACATTCTTCAGATAGGTTAAGAAACTTCTTAAAATTATGAAAAGTAGAATTTACACTAAAGTAGGAACGCGCATGAAGAGAAGATAGGGATTAGAGACCTATGGCTCTCATATGAATAGTTGAAGGAACCCTTAACTTGCAACTCCTAGTAGAAGTGAGCTTGTTTTATATAGGTAAGCTTCCTTAAATCTGACCCATTTAGCTAAAGAGATCCTAGTTCCCACTTTAGCTTACCTCTAGATCCTTTGCTCTGATTAGGGGTTAAGCCTTTCCCCTTCATCAAAAAAGTTGCAAAGAAAAATTGAAAGCAGTACATTAATGGTTGCTGCATATGAAAAGAAAATGACAAAAAGAAAAATTATGATGAAAAAAGAGATGAAAGAAAAATCAAATGATTTCAATGAATCAGTTGTGGTCTTGAAATCACTTCTGAATTGAAAAGCGGGCTATATAAGGCGGATTTATGCTAGAGGGGAATTAGTTTTTTGTATCTTGATGGCAAGTGGCTAGAAGATGAGGATAGAAGGCTTATATAACATATTCTTTACTTATGAAGAGAGTTAATAGAAGAGTTAGTACGAACACTATTTGAATGACTTTTATAGTTTCTTTCTAAAACCTGTTCTCCAACTCATGCATTGAACGAAAAGGTTGAAATTCAAGTTTACATAATTTTATAAGTTTTCTTGACTATCAGAAAATGTACTTACCTTTAGGAGCATATTTCATATAAGTTAAAAAAATAGTTTAAGAAATATTTTTTTAAAAGAATTTGATATTGCTTTCCTATTGAACTGTAGGTTGGCCCATCGAGGGCGATGTGCAGGTTTGGTGGGGGCAGATGTCGGAAGGATTTCCTCACTTGAATTGTCATATGGAAAAATAAAAATATTTTGCTTTAGAGTCAGTTAAATGATACCTCTCTCTCATATATATATTTTTTAATATACTGATTTAAAATGATTAATCTTTTTTCTCTTGAGTACCTGTAGATAACAAAAACAAGAAGAGTTGAATTAAGTAAAGACCTGAGAAGCATATTTGTGTATGTATGTAAATACATGAAGAATAGGTAAGAATATATGATAATGTTAGGTAATCCTAATACTTATGGTTATGATTGCAGACTTTCATGTAAATGAGAAGATATTGGTCTTTGATTTGTTTCATAAGTTGAACACAATTATATGTTTATATACGTTAAAAAATGTTTAAAACCTAAAGTAAATATGGGTTAAACCCTATGTGTTTATCTATTTGTAAATTTTAGAATCCCTTAATGTGTTAAATAGTAAATTTTACTTTCAGTACTTGATTTTATATAAATATAGGAGCTTTCAATGTAAGTGAATGATTCCTTAAGGCTATATGATATCCATTTTATTTTAGATAAATATTTATTTGTGTTTTAACCTTACAAATAAATAAGCGAATGAAGATTTTCTTTATCTCTAAATTAATAATGGATTATTATATTGACATTATAAAATAAGATATATGATTTAATTAATATTTATTACTTTAAAGATAACTTATTTAAACATTCAAAGTATTTATTATTCTATATGTTTATATGCTTATTTGTTTAATTCATATTAACAATTAAATAACAAACGAAATCAGATACGTAAGTTTAAATGTAGGTTAGTTCTAGAAAACTTTACATATGCAAAAAGATGAGTCGGTCATTTGTTAGTATGCATGATGAATGATTAGTTAAGTGAATGGAAGTATTAGTAATCTTATTGTGAATGCATGCTCACACGCAATTTTATGCAGGTATATATATGTGTTCTATGTGCTTTTAGGAAGGGATGTTCTATTCAGGCGCAGATACTGTATTCTCTTGGTGGTACATTGAGGACAAACGATCGGAGGGGTGCTGCCAGAGATTCCGATTCGTCACGTTAATGATCGAAGCTCGTTGTCATTAAATACATTGAGTGAGAGGCTGCTACTCAGATCGTTAGCGGAGGTCGCTACACTGAGGAGGAAGGAGGACGAAAGGCCAGAGAGGTCGCTGTAGAAGAGAAGTCGGAGGAGAAAGCATGCAAGAAAGGGCCAACACATGAAAGAAGGAGGTTGGAGTGTGCGCAGCTGAAGGAGGGCAACTCTGAGTGGGAGCGCTGCTGAGAGAAGTTAGTTTTCATGATCTGTTACCGAAGGAGGGGAGGTACGATTGCGTCAGAGGAGGAAGCATGAACTAATTGTGCTACTAGCCAATGTTATGAATGGAAAGAGGCACTACAGAAGTCAACGTTGGGGTGAACAGAATCGGAAAGCGAATATGAGTTTGTACTAAGAAGATTCTTCTTGTGTTTAATTTGATAAGTGTTTGATTTTGTTGAGCTTTTGTCTCACGCAGCTATTAACTGTTATTCGATGTCGCCTCTAAAGTTATGATGCACACTCACGCACTTAATGTAGAGATGGTGAATCAATTTGAATATTATGAACTTTTGTATGCATGAGTCTTTTTCATGTTCTTGTGCTCGATATACGAATCAGATGCACGAGTTCTAATTGATCACTTGTATTTATTACTACATAAATAGCATCACTCTAGTTCTGAATATTTTCTCTGTTGTTATCTATGAGTCAAATGAATTTAGCTAATTTTGTTTCTGCCACGTTTTAACGTTTTAAGAAAGAAGTTCTAGTGAAGAATATCTTCATGTTTGAGGGCGTTTGTTAGAGAAAATCGTTGTCTATTGAAGAGACAAGAAATTCAGATCAAAGAAGGGGGCACTCAGAGTCAAACTATGGAGATCATTCATTCCTGAACAATTGAAGATATTTGACGTTGTGGATGATCATAATTTAATGCGGAAAGGGACATATGATCGAAGAAGAAATAATCGGAGAGGCACTTAAGTTTGTGCAGATCATATCGGTTTTCTAATGCCCCTAGATTCAGTTCGTGGTAATGTACTGTTAATTGGCAGATTGAAATATGAGCTTTATAGTTGTTATGTGGTAAAATATAGTGAACAACATAAGATATTGATGCTCTAATCTCTGCGCTCGCTACCTTGCACTGAATGGTCTGTGAATACTTTGAAGTCATATCTGCTTCGAATGTTAATAACAACCGCCAATGCATCACGCTTGTCCAAAAATGTGTGACATTATGCATTTACTTCTTATTTGACAAATACAAACCAGAAACTATTTGTTGCTTTATCTTCTGCTCATGCTTAACCCTCATTATTGTGTGATCTGTTAACTTCATCTTCTCTCATTTTTCCTTTTAAATTTTGTTGATACCTGCAACTCACCCAAGATTTTAAGGATCTTCGCACAAAAAACTATAGGCGCTGATGTCATTCGATAAAAAGGGGAGGAAAATGAGGATTTGAGTTTCTGTACTGGTTTGATTAGAAGGAGACCGACGCTCGTAAGCTAAGCCTTTGGCTTCATAGATCTCAAGAGAGGGAAGGAGATATTTCCAGAAAAGCAACAACTATGGAAGCTGTCAAAGATTTTTGAGACAGCATAGCTTGAGAGATTGTTGTGAATTAGAGTTTCTTTGTATCACTGCTTGCATGTTCTATCAATGCCGAAAGAGCTGTAAGAGTTGCCGTTTTGATGGAGCTACTGAAGAGGAACTCATAGTGTGAGCTGTTTAATTTCTGGGAGAAATTCTAAGTGCACGTTCTTTTCAAAGGGGAAAACACTGCAACAGTGATCTTTCCTATAATCCGAAGCATAAATTATATCCAGAACTGTTACGTTGATTTTTTTTTTAACGCATTGGGGAATGTGCATCTTAAGGTTGTATTGATGTTGTTTATTTTAATACCGTACATCTACAAATCTCTCATATAATCACATACATCTTCAGTTCTGTTGCATTAATTTTGAAATAGATGCAAGAAGTTATGAGCGGTTGATTAGTGTAAAGAAGCAATTATGGCTCAATTGATTAAATGATGCAAAGCACTATAGTTTATGGAGGATTAAAGAATAGAGCACCTAATCATGCACACAATATAATGTTAATAGAATATGACATCCGATATCTCGATGTCTCAATAAAGATTTCTAAATGAATGAAAACTAAATATAATAATATTTTTATTTGTTTGATACACTTGCTATAGCACTTGAATACGTATTGTTAGTTACATTGATGATTGATGAATAAATAAGAATTGAAAAATATTGAAACGAAATAAATTATCACTTGGAGTTATGAAATAAATTGTGTGATCTTGCATTATTCTCAAACATCTTGATGAGACTATAATAGTTTGTTTACTAGTTATGAGCTAATCTCGTTGTGGGTGTTCATCTTCTTTAAGTCTTCTAAGCTCTTGAGATTGCTACAAGCACCGGGCGTGCGCTGTATTTTTCGGCGGTTGGCTTGATCCACCGACCGTCGCTTCCGCGCTGACAACACGGGCCCCTTGTTTCTCTATTACCAATCCTTGAATATATCCTCCATCTCTCTTCTCTGCTCTGTCCTAGAACGTAGCACGAGGTCCAGTGTAAGTGGCTCTACTATCTCTCTTAGCTCAGAGCAAAGATCAGAGAAGAAGCTCAATGGGTCGCGAGCCAAGAGGTAAAGGTTAGTCTAATCGCTCTCTTCTAGACCAAAGTCTAGTCGAACTGTCCTCTCTTTGATTCCCAAGATTTCAATGTATTTTCCCCTCTTTCAATGAGAATTTTCTAATGTTTTCTAACGTTCTGTCTAAGCTAGAAAATCAGAAAATCCCTAGTCTAAGCGGGAAACAAAGGTACACACATATGGACTAAACTAATGCAAAGTGTGGATGCTCAGACTCAAGCAACAAAACAATCTTTCTATTTCAAAGTGTGTGTGAAGCAATGCAAAATATTCAAAGAACTTGAAATGCTAGTACCTAGAGTCTCTGTCCGATGTTGAGGTTCTTGTCTGTCTTCTCAAGGAGTGGGTGATGTGTCGAGGATCACCGGGCAACCGTCTCACTTCACGTCGGGTTCAAGTGTCGGGAAGAAGGAGGTCGGGCAGGAAGCCGACGCTGGGGTTGGATCAGGCCCCTTACTGGTGCGCGCCCGTTCCCGCTGTCCTGCGAGCGGCATCTGCGTGCTGGGTGCCTCGCCTATACTCTCTGGAGCGTGTGCGATCCTCGTAGGGCCACCGCCTCTCAGAAGTGAGGAGACAAACGTGCATGCCTACGCGTGAGATCATAGGTGTCGGGAAAGAGACAAATGGAGACCGCAATAATACATGGAATGCAGACGAAGCTCAATGAAACGATAAAAAAGTAACGGAGGCCGACCAATAAAAGTGAATGATACAGTGATGCCGCTACAGTGTGGGTCCGCGATACAAAAATCCGCTACAGTGCGGAACATGTGAATACAAATAAATGCTGTCGCTACAGTGTGGATCGGCTGGATATGATATGCCTCTCGCTACAGTGCAAAAGGGCACCCAGGATCTTTTTCTTTTCTTCGCGGATGGATCTCTTCTTCACTTTATATCTTTGGTCTTCAAGAAAGCTTTACTTCAAATCTTCTTCAAATAATTGTCTTCACTTCATAAACTGCAATAGCCTCTGATCACTCAATAACCTATAGGAAGGTTCCACAAGAAAGACCACGGGCTGGGGCAAAAACATGTTAGCACCTCTTGAAACATACTTGGAAAATGATAAGCACATTAAAACTCATAATAAAAAAACATTATACTTTTGATTTGTTTCTTTTTCTCTTTGAAATTATATGCCATTCATGCACATAGACATATGGGGGAAAAAACAGATGCATGATCTCTAAACACTTCTTTTCTTCCCTTTTAATTTCTTTATTTCTCTTTTATTTTGTGTCTGCCACGAACCATCTCTCTTGCTGAGTCATTGTCAAAGCCATCCATCACTATAATTCATATTTACCTCTGCATTATTCCATGGATTCTTAACCATTATGAGTATGGCCTCGGATGCCTAATTCCTATACATAAAGCATGTCATACCACTTTTGGGCTATATAAGAGGTTCGGGTAAGGTTTTTAGCAATAATAGGTTCTGGTGAGGCGAGAGAGTTGCTAATATGAGCGCTTACATTTGAGTGGCAGAAATATCCAGGAATTGCACATGACTACATCGTAGATCATGAACGACTCTCCCTCTCTCTTCAGATTTTACAATGTACTTTCTCTCTCTTGACAGATATATGCCGACACAATCTCCTGCTATTCCTTACTTCTCTCTCTCTCTCTCTCTCTCTCTCTCTCTCTCTCTCTCTCTCTCTCTCTCTCGTGCGATCCACGCGCAGCGCCGACCACTCTCTCTCCAACTCTCCATTTCTAGTATCTGCGCGCGCAAATCCTACCGCCTTCATGATGTAGCAGCCCGCAGACACCCACGGGGCATCGTCTGACGTGCTATAGGCAATCCTTTTCCACATGACTCTCTCTCAATTTCCGAGCGATGACTTTAGGTTCCAATTTGTGTTAAAAACTGCCAAGTTCCGACACCTCCATATATGCCACATGATAATACTCCTCCACAAGTTCCATAGGACAAGATCAAGATCAATATAGCAGCCTAGTAAAATTTCAGGCCCCGATATAGACCCTCTGCCTCTAAGGGAAATAATTTGATCAAGTATTCCCTAGGATTCCTTGGCAACCACACAATTCATGAACAGATGGGGTAAATCTTCCTCCTTGCCACAGTGTATACAGTTCCCAGCATTAATATTGATCTTTTGGGCACGACTTCCGATCCAAAGCCCATTATGAATAATGAGCCATTGGAGAACATTTGATTAAACTCCGGAGTGACCTTTCCACTTCCAGCAATGAGTGTATCGCAGCCATGAAAGATTGCCCTTCCAGTGAGTTTTCCAAAATGGAGATTATTTCCTCTATGCCCTATACTAGGTGGAAAACAAAGTTTCTTGAGCTATACTCTCCCCTGAGATTCCTCATGATTTGTAATCTGTAACTGCCCTTATGGGTTGCGGGGTGCACATCTTGCCCCTTGTACACTGTATACTTCTTAGCTGTAATACTATCTTTTTGTTTTTCTCTCGAAAAAAAAAAATTCCGAGCGATGACTGCGGTGTTAATTTGAGGATCTCCTGCTTGCCGCCACAGTAGCCCCCAGAGCCACCGTGAGTAGCACAACCATGTCCGCATATCTCTCTCTACCTGCATCTGTAGCCCTCTCCCATAACACCGTCAACCACCGTCATACGTGCTCTGCAACACACATAACCTATCTCTCCAATTTCTCTATGCCGGACATGCAGAGGCAACAACATAATCAATCTCTCCCTTCCGATATTCTACACCGCGCAAGCCAGTTATTCTCTCTTTTACGCTTCACCGTCGATCAGATCATCATTCACCCTCTGGACAACACACCCCCTCTCTCCCATGTGGATAGAAGCAGTGCCGCCATCTCCTTATTTCACTCTCTAGACCTGTGTGCCACCGATGCAGCACCTTTCTCTCTCTTCCAAATGATGCACCGCCGCTATTCAAGCGCTTTCTCTCTCCATGGGAATCTGAGAGCTGCTCACGACTTGCGCAAGCAACATCCACCAATCCTCTGTAGCACGGAGTCACCCTCTCTCTGCGGATTCTCCGCCAGCCACATTAGCACCCTGCATTCATTTCTACAGTAGCCATCGATAAGGGTGGACTCGTTCTCTCTCTACGTTTCTGGACACATGTTCCTCTTCGTCTGACTCTCTGCCTCCCGGCTATAATCTATCTCTCTCTTCAAGATCGGAGGGGGGGGGGTCCTATAGCTCTCTCTGCCATCTTCAGTCATACAACCATTCCAAATACATCACTCTACGAACTCTCATGGAGGGGAACAACCAAGCACATAAAAAAAAGATGGGCCTTCTTATAACTATGACAAGTAAAAACTCTTCTCTTATCGTTCCTCTCTCATGGGCATGGTAATGGAGGGCATAAGCAAAAACATGAAAAGCATGGATGAACAAAAATAGACAAGGAGCGTACCTATAGGAAGGTTCCACAAGAAAGACCACGGGGAGGAACAAATGAGTTTAGGCACTTATTTATAGGCCTCCCCACCCTTGGACTTTCCTCTAGAAACTTCCAACCTCCTTAACTAACTTTCTAATTTTAGACCACCATGCATGTTCACTTACTATTTCTTGGAAAATCCCATCGTTTAATTCTATTTTTGATTTTTGTCCTTTTTATTTTTCCTAAATTAATGTTTTGGTTTCACATTGTATATAGGGTTAATTAATCTAAGGGTTTGGGCTAGGATAAACACCAATCCAAAGGGTCTAGGTTACGGTTTTTGGTCGGGAAAATTAGGGTTTTGATCACAATCAAGTCAAACACATTAAGCCAAGGGTTTATTTACAATTTGGACCTAAACTCCAAGGGTTTCCAAGGGTTCAAGTCCAGTTTTTCTAGGGTGAACATGCACGTTTTCAGGGATTTCTAAGGGTCAAACCTAAGGTTTTCATGGGTCTAATGTCAATTATTTACACGCAGGGTTCTAACATACATTTCTAACATGGTTTCTTATCACACATGCAATCAAATCAGTCATATCATGCACAAAATGTATCCTTTTCAGTCAAAACATCACACAAAAACTCATAAAACAATGAACTTTTGAAAAAAAACAATGCACACTCCCTGCGGGATTTCATCCCGACAGCGTGTATGAGATTAAAGTTCAACACTTATCTCAAAAATGATACAAATAAACTGGTGAGTACTCACAACGATAAATAATAATAATGAAATCATGAAATGTTCCTAAAGTGTTTCCTTCCCTCGATGGAAAGAACAGAGTCATTCCTATGACTCTATCACTCATAACTATCTCGAACATCAACTCATCTTGAGTTGAGACATGAGAAACTATTTAATAATTCAACTCAACTAGAGTTGTGAAGGATGTGGCTTGCATCAAATATCAACTCATGCAACTTAAATCAAATATTAAATCACATTAAATTGGAATTTTTACAACTTGTATGAATCCAATTATATAAAATGAGAACAACTAGCAAAGTTCTCCTCTTCCATGCTCTCATGGCACTATATATATTTCTAAAACTTTTGACAAGGTCTCCTCTATCCTACTAAGAATCGTCACCATAGACCAATGAAGAATAAAAAAGTAGCTAGGGCATGGCTAGCCCATGGTGATCACACCATTTCAAAAAAGTATCATAAAGACCTATGGAAAATCTTTTCCTTTCAATAACATCTCCTACATAAACAATTTCTAACAATAGGAGATTAAAGATTACCTTTAACCAATGTTTACTCATACAAAATATATGAAACTTCTAAGCCTTATATAAATTTTTCCAAGCTTTTAGTAGGCTCAACAATCACTTCATTTGGACATTTCCTCAGAGTTTTATCACAATTTCATTGGAAGGGTCAAGCACTTGACGATCAACTCTAAAACTGTACATGGTCATCTTCTTGAAGCCCTTAGACTGATTAAAAAGAAAACTGCAAATTCTATTTTCTTTGTGTCAAGATCTCGTTCAACTTATCCAGTTTGGTCTCACAAAATTTATATTCAAAATGCAATCAAATACTCATTCAAATGTATAATTCTATCTGTGCTACACCTGCGCTTAGGTGAGCCTAGAAACAATGTTGGTGCACTTTTATAATATCTTCTAACTATGAAGATAAACTCCAAAATCCTTGCATTTTGGGTATATCATAGGGTCTACATTGGAGTAGCTGTGCCAAAAAATAGTTTTGAAATTGGAGTTTCCAATATGAAAATATTATGTGCTCATCAAACACATGTACCACTGTTTGGAAAATCCTCACAAGAGATTTGTCTGAGAAGAATAGGTCATTTGACCTACCATTTGATATCCAATTTCTTCAAAATTTGAATAGCATATAGATAACACTATCTAATTTTTTTGATATATGTTTCATAGTATTTGGACATTTTGACCTTTCACAATGACCAATATACTAAGCCTCTATACCTGTAATATTTTAGAAAGTTGTAGAGGCTAACATTCACTCTTTTCTTCTATCTCCTAAATGGAGAAACATTTTATCTTGAAATTTTGTATACACCATTTGGAGGTGCTTAGCCAATTTTACTAACAAAGATAATTCAATTGGAGTAAATGAGCTAAGAGAACAAATCACCTCTAGGTGACATGGTCTCTTTTTATTTCATAAATTCAAGAGGCGTCACTTTGATGTGCAGAGCTTCTTTGACCTACCAAATGATCTTAAAAAATAATGAAAATTGGTATTCACAAATCTCATGAGTAAATCTTTCATTTAAAATAAAAATCATTCAATTGGGATCTACCAATGAAGAGGAATGACCTTTGCAAAAGGCCTATGTCACTTGTTTCAAGCCTCTACCTCTATTAGGAGCACGTTTAATATAGAGATCATTTGACCATTCCAAAAGTCTCCAAGTTACTTGAAAATTGGTCAACTCAAAGATAAGCCTAGGAGCTACGAGCTCGCAAAATTTCACTAAATTTGGGCATTACCTCAAAGAGTAGCATCCAAATCTCTATGAGGTTTCTACCTCACTAACTATTTCCTCGGTTATTTTTTTAAACTTAAAAATGACAAGAATTGTTAATCCTTATGATTAAACAAACTCATTCATCCTCTTGGATGGATTATGACATGGATACATATCCATGCATATAATGATCGTCTAGATCAATGCAAATCAATTAACCATCCAAATCATCTTGTTGAAAAAAACTACTCTTTTCATAGTATCCACCTTTCAATGAAAGTAAATATCTATGGATGTCTTTCTATTTATTGTGCTTCTTGCACATTCATTAACCTCATAAAAAAGATCACATACAAGCATTTAATACTTGTATTGGTGATCATAACCATAGCACTCTTGTGCAAACTCTGCATAAACATCTATATTAAGTACATAGATTCGCATGAAGAACAATTCATGTGCTCATGAGTTACTAGATGAAAACACATCTTAGTTGCTCTTGATGCATATACCTTGCCGTTTACTTTCTAAAGGCAAAATTACCCTATGCATGGTACCTCTATCACAAAACTCATGCTCAACCTAACTCATCATGGTGATACATAAAAGTGATCTTCTATAGACATAAAATGTAGCATGCACTTCACCTTTCTAGAAATCATATCATTTATGTATGCATGCATTCACTTATGCATCTTCTTCTCTACTTCAATCAATTTATATGATTTTCATTATGCACATATAAATCTTCCTCTCTTTGACAACACAACATCATTCTCGTTCTCACATGGCATATAACCCCATGTGGCAACAAAAAATCCGACATCACTTCCCCAAGAAAATGAAGCCTAAGAAAAAACTAATAATTATGATAAAATGATAGGCATCAACCTAGTGGTTAGCATACCACTTTCTTTACTCCAAAAACCTCCAAATAAGAAACTTTTCCAATCTGTGTTGTTGGGCACTACAACCCTCATAACAATGTCTTTTCTTGCTCCAATACCTGCACAAAGATCTTGAAACACAAAACAACAACCTGTGCATGTTGTTAACATGAATGATGTTGCCTCTTCCATATTCTTTTGAATTTGAGTGGCGTAACCTTCTCCAAAACTCCTGAGGTGAAAATTTCTACTTATTTAACAAAATAATTCGCGTGCCTATTCGAGTTTTGCCCCCCCTCCCCCATAAAGATGATCCTCATCATGAAGAAGATGGTCTCCCAAATCCTTCTCAAGATCTACTTGCTCAAGAATTCTCCATCTCCTTGCCCAAGGCTGTCAGGGAGCACTAGATTGTGCTCTCTGACTTTACTAGACAAGATTTCGGAAATACACTTATGATTACAAGAACACCCACGTAGGAAAAATAATACAAGAAGACGGATTTGATACAGGACATCCCACAACCCGGGACCAATAGGTATGGAAAACTGTATTGGAGATGATACAGGAGATCCCACAACCCGGGATCGTAAGTATGAGACAAGATGTCTAGATTACAAGAACTCCCTTCTGGGAAGTGAACTGAATACAAGAAAGAACTTGACAAGATCTCGTACTACGAGATTACAAGAGCACAAGACAAGATGTCCAAGAACTAGACTAGACAGGACTAGAACAAGAAACAAGATAGGAACTGGAACTAGAACTTGGAGAGTACTTACTTGGCGGTCATGACTCCTTGAGCTCCCAAGACTGAATGTTGTCCATAGTTCGCAAAGAAGGGAGTTTGCTTAGTAGATGCATCAACACTATTATTATAAGCAAACTCTGCAAAGGGTAACAAATCAAACCAATCATTTTGGTGATAGTTGTTAGTGCAACGGAGATATTGCTCTAGGACTTGATTCACCCATTCTGTTTGTCCATTAGTCTGTGGATGATTTGCTTTAGATAGTTTAATTTGAACACCAAGGAGCTTGCAAGACTGTTCCAAAAGCTGGATATGAACTGTGGACCTCGATCACTGACAATATCATGAGGCAATCCATGAAGCCTAAAGATGTATCTGAGAAAGAGTCTAGCAGTGGCTGCACCTGTGATTGCTTTTGTAGTTGGAATGAAGTGTGCCATCTTTGTGAATCTATCCACAATAACAAGAATGGCATCATACTTATCAGAATTTGGTAGATCTGTGATGAAATCCATAGACAATGAAGCCCATGGCCTTTCTGGAATAGGTAGAGGTTGCAAGAGGCCATGAGGTTTATGTCGGGGTACCTTAGATCTATTGCAAGTATCAGAGGTTTGAATGTATTCTTTGACTTCCTTCCACATCTGAGGCCACCAAAAGTCCCTTGATATGAGTTCTATTGTTTTAAGCACTCCAAAATGTCCTGCTGCAAGGTTGTCATGGCATTGTTGAAGTACTTGGATCCTGGGTTTTCCTGGAGGAACATACAATAGGTTCTTATAGAGTAGTAACCCATCTTTTTCCTGAAATTCATTTACTTCTTGGAATTTTCCTTCTCGAGCCTTCTGCTTAACACTACAAAACAATTCATCCTGTGGTAAATTCTCACGGATCAATTGACTCAAGGCTGAATCTTCATGATGGCTTGAAGAGATAGCTGCTAACTGGAGATGCTCAGGTTTGAGTAATACACTCTCTTGTTGATCAAAGGCCTCTTCACCCTTCTTTGGTGCAAGGTAAGATCTTCTGGAAAGGGCATCCGACTGACATTGTTGACGTTCTGGATGGTATGTGATGACAAAGTCGAATCTGGATAAAAAGTTACTCCATCGAGATTGCCTTCTATTGAGAATCCGGGTGGTCATAAAATATTCTAGGTTCTTGTGATCTGAATACACAGTGACTTGATGAGCTGCACCTTCTAGATGGTGACGCCATGTATCAAATGCATCTACTATGGCTAGAAGTTCTTTATCATGAATTTCATAATTAATTTCTGGAGGAGAAAATTTTCTGGAATTATATGCAACTGGATGTAGGTGTCCATCATCTCCATATTGTGAGAGAATGGCCCCTATGGAAAAATCTGATGCATCTGTCTCTAGGAAGAAGAGCTTAGTAGAATCAGGATGAACTAGAATTGGAGCAGTAGTGAATGTTGATTTCAAGGTCTGAAACACTTTTTCTACTTCTTCAGTCCATGAGAATTTAGAGTTCCCTGTAAGCTTGGTAAGAGGTGTCACTATCTTGGAGTAATCTTTGATGAATATCCTATAGAAGTTGAAAAACCCCAGAAAACATTGTACATCTCGAATACATGAAGGTGTTTGCCAATCAAGGATTGTCTGAATCTTCTTAGGGTCCATAAAAATTCCTTTATCTCATACAATGTACCCTAAAAATTCCACTTCTGTCTTATGGAAAGAGCACTTCTCCAATTTTGCATATAATCCTTTTTCTCTTAGTTTCTCTAGGACTATCTTTACATGAATTTCATGATCCTCTAGATTTTTGGAGAATATCAAGATATCATCAAGGTATATTACAACAAAATCATCTAAATATTCTCGAAAGATATCATTCATCATATGTTGGAAGACAACTGGAGCATTTGTAAGACCGAAGGGCATAACTACATATTCAAAATGGCCATACCTTGTTCGAAATGCTGTCTTCCATTCGTCTCCTTCTTTGATCCTGACAAGGTTGTAAGCTCCTCGAAGATCAATCTTCATGAAGAATTTTTCTTTTCCAAGGCGTTCCAAGAGCTCTGATATAAGTGCTAGTGGGTATCTGTTCTTTATAGTGACTTTATTCAATCCACCATAGTCTACACACATCTGGAGAGTCCCATCCTTCTTCTTTACAAATAAAATAGGAGCTCCTGCTAGAGACTTTGAGTGTTTGATAAACCCCTTTGCTAGATTTTCATCAATGTTCTTGCGTAGTTTTGTAAGTTCCTCTGGGGATAGTCTGTAGATTGGTCCAAAGGGTGGTTGTGTTCCCTCTTGAAGATCTATGGGGCAATCTTAAGGTCTGTGCTCTGGGAGGATATCTGCATTCTTCTTTTCAAAGACATCTTCAAAGCCTTTGTACTGATTGGGTAGCTGTACTAGACCATCTTTCTTGGATTCTTGAGCTGGTATGGCATAGATCATATATGTAGGTTCCTTCCTTACTACATTTATGAAGGCTTTGGCTCCGACATATGTTGGGTTCTTTTGGATATCTCGACGGGTGATTTTATTCTTTTCCCAATTAATGTCTGGATTATGATTCTTTAACCAGGGCATTCCAATGATAACTAGATGTACTGGGCTTGATATTACATTGAAACATATATGGGATTCATGGTCACCAAGGTGTACTCTTAATGGTGTGGTTTCCATGGTTATATTCCCAGATGCTAGAGGTCGTCCATCTACTACTGGTTTGTTCTTCTGAAGTACAGGAATTCCATGTTTCTTAACCAATCCTTTATCGATGAAACATGAGGAGGCTCCTGAATCTACTAGGGCTGTAAGGGAAAGGGTCTTCTTGGGCATGATTAACTTGACAGGTGCAAGACATGTTTCTATGGGTGTAGCTGGAATTATGAGACCCTTTCTTATATCATGGTCCGGCTGCAGGGTCTCTTTTACAACTGGACTTCCTCGTTTCCCTGCTCTACAAGGGTGGCTGCGACTCTGGAGTTCGTTCTCTTGTTTGGACAATTAATTGCAATATGTCCATGGTTTCCACAATAGAGACATAACTTATTAACTCTCCTTCTTTGTTTCTCTTCTAGTGTTAAAGGCTGAAATCTAGTTACATCTATTTGCATAGGTTCAGGCATGGACTCATCTTTAGTAGTCGGTTGGAAAGGTTTCCACTGGCTAGGTCTTTCTTCTACATGTTTTTCTTGTTTCCTTTTAAAAATTCGGTTATCACATTGAATGGCTTGCATGATATATTCATTCAATGTTTTAACCTCTGGCATCGTGAGGAACAGATCCTTCACATCATCTCTTAAACCCCATCTGAATTGGCTTATGAAATAATCTTCATGCCAGGTGAGATCACATATCAATTGCCTAAATTCAGATGCATAGGTAGAGGCAGGGCGGTTACCTTGACGTAGCTTCCGAAGTTTTGTTTCTGCTACTCGACTTGTATCTGCATCTCCAAATGTGGTGGAGAGTTCTTGAAGAAATCCCTCATAGTCCTGAAGTACTGCCATGTTCTTCTCCAAGATTGGCGCAAACCATGATAATGCTTGGCCATAGAGCAAGGTTCCAATAAACCCGACCTTGGATGCCTCGTCAGGGTATCTATCAGGTTGCATACGGATGTACAATTTAACTTGCTGGAGAAATCCACGAAACTTTGTGCAATCCCCATCAAACTTTTCTAGCATGGAAATCTTGGGTTCCTTCATAAATGATGTACTAGGTCCTTGATTCACTTGAATACTCCCTTGATTTGCTTGAAGACTCCTGATTCGTTCTTGTAATTCTTGGAGGAGTGCACCTACATGCACTAGATGTCCCATGTCGACTTGGGTCTGTCCATGACTTAGGTCTTCGACTTGTTAGTGGAGACTCTGAAGTGATGCTACGATCTGTTCATAAGCGTTTTCCATAATGCCCGGTCTTGGATAGAAGATACTCTTGCCAAAATGTCAGGGGAGTACTCGATTGTGCTCTCTGACTTTACTAGACAAGATTTCGGAAATACACTTATGATTACAAGAACACCCACGTAGGAAAAATAATACAAGAAGACGGATTTGATACAAGACGTCCCACAACCCGAGACCAATAGGTATGGAAAATTGGACTGGAGATGATACAGGAGATCCCACAACCCGGGATCGTAAGTATGAGACAAGATGTCTGGATTACAAGAACTCCCTTCTAGGAGATGAACTGAATACAAGAAAGAACTTGACAAGATCTCGTACTACGAGATTACAAGAGGACAAGACAGGATGTCCAAGAACTAGACTAGACAGGACTATAACAAGAAACAAGATAGGAACTAGAACTAGAACTTGGAGAGTACTTACTTGGCGGTCACGACTTCTTGAGCTCCCAAGACTAGTATTGGCAAGACTAATTATGAATGTGGCCAACCCCTCCTTATATAGGTTTTCAAGGGCGGTTCCCAAGGGCCGTTGCGACTTGATGATGTCATCATGATGTCATCGACTCGAAGCATGGTCCTAGACTCAAAATCAAGCAAGAAGACAATGGATCTTAGGGTTTTGGCACCTTCCGGATGCAATGGAAGCATTAGTTTCCCCAAATTCTGAACCAATCATGAGATATTGGATTCACATGGAATCTAAGATTCGAGATGGTTTCCTTTGTCCATGACAAAGGCCTCTCTCTCTCTCCCTCTCGATCTAATACCAAATGTGAGAAGTGGAGAATGATATTCCTGAGACTCACCTTCTAGCCTATTTATAGCCCTTGCCTAGTCACCATCCAGAGTTCTCTCTAAGGTCCCTCTACTCATCTAGCCATCATGAGTAGGTATCTTGTACGAACTCTCTAGCTTTTGGCCTTGCCTATCCCTCTAGCAAGGAACTTCTCGTTCCTCCAAGCATGTACATATCTAGAATATAACAAACCATATAATGCCTTCTTTAACCTACACACCTAGTTTTCATGCCCTTTTTACACAAAGCTATGGGGATAAAAACTATACACTTCTTTATGCAACTCAACATTCCAAAATGTAGTTTTAATGTCCAACTAATGTACATTCCAACCATGATGAATTGCAAGTGTAGAGATTCTATGAACAGTAGTCATTCAACATGTAGGAGCAAAGGTCTCATCAAAATCAATGCTTCTTTCCTATGCATAACCCTTTGCAACATGCCTAGCCTTATAATTTTCAATTGTTCCTTCAGTCTTACACTTCAGCTTGTATACCCACTTAGTGCCAATGGCCTTCTTGTGAAGGACCAATTCACATAAAGACTAGGTACCATTTTTCATGATTGCGTTGCAGCGATCCAATTTTCAAAATTTTTTGCTTCATCAAACAAAACATGCTCATTCTCATCACAGAGAATAGAGGCAACCATATCAAAGCAATCTGATGCAAAAGAGGCACTATGAGAGCCTAAACAAGTATGATATGGTAGAGGTGCATCTAATTTGTTGTCCTGCAAAAGTCTTCACCAAGCATTTTGTCATAGTTTTTGCCTCTTCAATATTAGCTCTCTCATCAACAAGTGCATCATGTAAATTTCCATCAGAAATGGAATGGTTTGCATCATCACATGGAACCTATAAAGGTTGAGAAGTTGCATCATTAGGACCAGAACTAGATTATCCACTTGTGAAAAGAAATAGCAAAGTATCATACATGTCTTTGGAGCTAATTGATGTCTCCTTAGTACATGAAAGTGATGACTGAAAAGCATCTTGCACAAAAACAAGATCATGGCTAAGCAAAATGTGTTTAGTCTGTGGATGATACAAATGATGGCCTTTGATTTCAGAACTCTACCAAACAAAATTACATTTCATTGCTTTATCATCCAATTACCTGCATTGTTGTTTAGGCACTAATGCATATGCCAAACAACCGAAAAACACACAAATGAGGAACAGATGGCTTGCAACCATGCCCAGCCTCATATGGAGTTATGGATTATAGTGCTTTAGTGTCTATGAGATTATACAACCCACGACATAAAATGCCAGAAGCAATAATCAGGTTGCCATTTGATGGATCATGAACTGTACATTGGTCATAAAAAATTTCACAACCAAGCTAATCTTGGCTACAATTGAAATTGATAAGAGATTCTCTTTGATCCCTAGCACAAATAAAGCATCTACGAATGTTGTTATTGTTAGTGTCCATGTGAAAGGTCAAATGGAAACCAAACACTTCTCTATATATAATCTTTAATAAAACATATAGTGGCCTAGTCACTCACAGACTGTAAGTTTGATCGCATTTGTAAAACCCAATAAGTCTGTGTTTGTGCACCTTGTGTATTGTGTTTTCTTGTGTATTCTTTAACCTCTGTGTAGAGTACTATGTGTAGTGTTAGGAGCTTGGTTTTCAGGTCAGAGGATATCTTCATGGAGCTCTCGAGAAGGAGAGTGCATTCTGGTGCATCACCATTGAGATACTTGGTTGGTATCAAAGCATTTCAATGCAAAAGATTTGTTCCTTTTGTGCAAGCAAAGCGAGCACCTGCCCACCGATGCAAGGCTTTCTCCAAGGCTTATGACTAAGGTGGTGACCAGGGGATAAACCTTGGCATACCTTGTTGTTGAAGCTGAAGATCAAGGACAAAGCACAGGAGCACATCAAAGAGGTGGACACACAAGAAGAAGGAGCAAGTAGGGGGCTCCAGGAAGTGTATGTCAAATTTTCAAAAGAGATCCCTACAAAATAATGATTTTCATCATTAAAAGCAATTATAAATACCATTTAATATTTTTATGACTCCATTTTGTTCAAGTCAAGGAGTCCTCGAGCTTGAGGAGTATTAGAAGTATCATCCTACCAGTTTTCATAATTTTTAGACTTCGTTTGAGCCCTCAAATAAGCCCTGGGACCTAATTTTTAACTAGGCCGGACACTAGGTCTGGATAGGGCCAAAACTAGTCAACAACTATAAAAAGAGCTAGAGAGCTCATTTTAGAGGTTAGCTTGTTGTAGATTTGAGCTTTGTAAGAGAACTCTTTCTGTAATCAAATCTTCCATTGTTCCTCTCTTGGTTCTTACTGTGTGTGCATGTGTGTGTATGTGTGTGCATGCTTGCGTGTGCTTCTCCATCGCCACTTGTGCACATCACTTGCTCAAGATTGTTTACGCAATATCTAGAGAGATGTCCTATTCCTGAGTTACCCACTCTAGCCAAACAAGTGGCTTTATTCTTGGATGGACTACTAAGCACCAAATTGAGATCTTATGTGTACCTGAAAGACCCATGGACCATAGAAGAGTGTGTATGCATGTGCATAGACATTGAGGATAACCTAGGGGAGGAGTTAGAGCTTTCAAAAATCTATAAAGATTCAGATAGCTCTACCAGCATCTCTTCCAAACAATCCACGTCTATTGAGGAACTCGCAAAGAAGGTAGCTCAGAAGTTAGGTGTCTCAAGCAAACAAATACCTCGATTTACCCTTGTGAGGTGATGCTATACTTGTGGAGGTGACCATATGTCGAACGTATGTCCCATCATGGCTGAACCCCAAGTGAATCCTAATAGCTAGTACTACACCATAGAACGGAGATACACTAATCACAGTGCACAAGATTTCCCTTACAATAAGCAAGCAGTTAGCCAAACATATCCACAACCCTACCCTCAACAAGGAAGATACCAGAACCAGTACCCATCACAACAATATGGTAGACCCCAACAACCCTATCAGCAACCCTATCAAGGGCAGCAGAGACCATAACCAGTTCTAGCACAGCAACCCCCTACACCAACCAATGTGATTCTAGTGAAGTATGCAGTTGCAGAAGAAAATCTGAGTAGAGTCATAGTCCCAGTAACACCATTGCTATCAGAAAGTGACCCAAGTGACCATATTTTTGACTCCACTCATATTGACAGCCCACAGGCTTACTACATGCAGTCACGTGAGCATAACAAGTCATACTTTTATGAAGACCCGAGTGAACCTAGTTGGGAACTAGAGTATGCAAATGTCATGTATGCAAATCCTAACTCTAGGCCTCAACCTAGGTAGGTAAGACCCCCATTTCCTAGAGGACCATGTTACCGATGTCAAGGAGATCACCTCATTCATGATTGCCCTATGCCTGAACCTACATAAACCCAATATGTGACAATTCAGGGTTTCTGCCTCAATTATGGGAAAGAGCATCTATTGTGGGATTGTCATAAGAATCCCAACAATATGCCAAAAATCACTCCCATCAATGTTATTGGGTTAGTAGTAGACTCTATAGGAAGTGAAACTTCCATAGCCCCAGTGCAAGTGGTCACTAGAGCTCAAGCTTTGCAACAAAACCAAGGTTTAGGCCAAGAAAAAAATTTTGAGGTTAGTGAAACTGAGAGCATAACTAAGAAGAGGACCAGAGCTTGGAGGGATAGCCGTGAAAGAATGAAAAGGCAATGGGCAAAGAAAATGAGTGACCTCGAAGAAAGTCTAAGAGAAACGAAAGCCAAGATAATTGAACTCACATCTCAAAATCCCTCTCACCCTAATCCACCACCACCATTCCCTTCTCCCTCCAACCCACCACCTTCCAACCCACCTCACACAATTCTACCACACCCATAAGTAGGATCAATTTTAGCTGATCCCACTCCCGAGGACCTAAACATGATGCTTAAGGCTTATGATGCCAGAATCCAAGAAAGGCCAAATGTAACAGATCATGAAAAGTGTTACCCTAGAGCCAAACTAGAGCTTGAACAAACTAAAATTTGTGCTAAGATGGTGGAATTGGCTCAAGCCATGTTTGAAGCCAGTCGCCTCTTTAACTTCTCTAGTTTAGCTAAGACGTAGTTGCACTTTGATGGACTGCTAGAAAGATTGGAGAGGCTAATTGCACAATCAAAAAAGGACCCCGCCTCTCAAAATAAGGACAAAGCAAGTGAAAGAATAAGCATTCCTACCCAGGAAGCTTATGTGCCTAACTCCACAGAACCAGATACATATTCCTCTATGAATCGGTACTCACCAGAATTCTTGCGAGAGATTTAGGAAGAGAAATGGGCTAAAGAAAGAGAAGTTCCTCCTCCCATTGAACTTGTGGATGATGCTCATGATCAATTTCCACAAGACATTCCTTCCATTTATGAGGAACATGAGAGTACCTGATCTCTAGAGAGAATAGACTTAGAGTCTAATTCCTTACAGGAGCTACCCCATTTCATAGGCCCATGCGAAGCTAAGTCTACTTGTATGAGAGCACCCACTGTCATGGTCAGAAACAAAGACTCAGTCCATAGGAATATGGAGGTAGTAAAGAACACTAAAGTGTAGTGCAATCTCACTTTAGAAGAACTACTCAAGGTGAAGCCAGAATTATGGAAACATGTAGTCAATCAAGTGCCAGAAGTGGCAAAACCTCGTTCCTAGGTAGGATCTCATAGAACAGTGCCAAAAATACCTTTGGACAAGATGGGAGACATGAGTGAAGGAGAAGAAGGAAACACCTATCTTCCCATCACCCATCAAGGATACACAACCAAGGCAATTCTCGACTCAAGAGCAGGAGTTGCAATTGCTACCACTTCCCTATGGAAGCGCTGGGGCAAGCCAGCACTTAGACCAACGAGAATGAAATTGCAGATGGCCGATGGCCACATAGAAATACCTTTAGGATTTCTAGAAGGAATAACTCTCACTACGTGTGGTGTAGAGTTTGAGCATACCTTTCCTATCTGTGACTTTTGCGACGAGGATGGCTATGACATTTCAGTCTTCACAATAGAACCAATCATGGGTGATGTAGTTATTGAAGAATGTGAACCTAGCACTGATGCATTCGAGCATGCAAGTGACTCCGATCTAGAGTCAATCATTATGGACTCACCTTTTGCATCAGATGAACAATACTTCTATGAAGTAGAAGTTCACCCTCAAGGACATGAAGAGCTTGCAAATGCTGTAAGGTTAACCACACAAGTAAACCGCAAGAGTGAGGGCAAGAAAAGGAAGAAGAGAGAAGTCACACGAGAGGAAGAAGAATCCTTGTTTGCGGTCCTTGAAAATTTCAAGAAATATGAAATACAAGACAGGAGATTCATGACAAGAATGCCTAAACGCGATGCATAAGCAGGAGAGGCCTATGATAACAAGGAAAACACCAATAAAATTTTTGTAGCCATAGAAGAAGGAGAGGAAAGATTCACATACATAGGACACGACCTAATAGAGGAAGAGGAGCAGGAGTTGATAGCCTTGTTAAGAGAATACAAAGATGTATTTGCTTGGAGCTACAAGGACTTGAAAGGTGTAGATCCTGACATATGCTCACACACTAGCCCCATGACCTCAGATGCCAAACCCTCTAAGCAAAAGCCATAAGAGATAGATCGCTTGGTTGAAGCTGGATTCATCTATGAAATTGAGCACACTGAGTGGGTATCCCCCATCGTAGTGGTGCCCAAGAAGAATGGAAAGCTTTGTGTGTGCACTAACTTGAAGAAGGTTAATGCAGCCACTATTCAAGATAACTATCCACTTCCTATCACTGAGCATCTGTTAGAAAGAGTAGCAAGCAAAGAAGTACATAGTTTCCTTGATGGATTTTCTGGATACAATCAGGTAGCCATTGCTCCAGAAGGTTAGCATAAGATGGCTTTTGCCACACAGTGGGCATTTTTGCTTTTCGAGTAATGCCATTTGGTCTTACCAATGCACCAGCGACTTTTTAGAGGTTGATGTGCCATGTGTTTAAGGAATTCCTGAGGAGGAATTTAGAAGTCTATGTTGATGATCTCTGTGCTCATTCCAACATTAGACAAACACACATACCTGAACTCAGGCAAATCTTTGAGAAATGTAGAGAAGATCAAGTCTGCTTGAACCTAGAAAAGTGTGTTTTCATGGTCAGGCAAGGCAAGATTCTAGGACACATAGTGTCAAAGAATGTCATATCTACGGATAAGGAGAAAGTGAGAGCCATTTCTGAACTACCTAGGCCAAGGAATGTCAAGGAGGTACAGGCTTTCATGGGGCATTGTGGCTATTATCACCGGTTCATTCATATGTATGCCATCATTGCAAAGCCTATCTATGCTCTATTGAATAACTTTGAGTGGACTGATGAATGTGAGAACTGTTTCAATGATCTTAAAGGAAGATTATGTTCAGCACCAATCTTGACCACACCAGATTGGAACAAACCCTTTCATGTTCACATGGATGCATCCAATTATGCTATTGGGTGTGTACTTGCACAACCTACTGGTGAAGGTAATATGGATCTTCCAACTGCCTATGCTAGTAGACAGTTGAATGCAACTCAACAGAACTATACCACCACTGAACGAGAAGGATTAGACATGGTATATGTGGTTAAAATGTTTAGACACTATTTGCTTGCAAATAAGTTTAAATTCTTTACAGACCATCAAGCATTGTTGTATTTAGTGAACACGCCATGCAATACAGGTAGATTAGTAAGATGGTTTCTCTTACTAATGGAATATGACTTTGAAGTAGTGGTGAGGAAAGGCAAGACTCCTCTGAGAGCAGTGTCAGGGGACCTTCTTGATGTTTACTTGTTTAATTTGGAAGTTCTACCACATTGGGCCAAGACCTTAGTGCCAATACTGACATATGGGCCTAAGCATTCAGTAGTAAACCCTCAAGATAGGGAGGTCGTAAAAGCCCAAAAGTACCATATAATGGGAGCAAGCATGTAGAAGCATACAGATCAAGGAATATTATCCTGTTGTGTGGAAGAGGATGAGTATGCTAAATGGCTGCAATTAGCTCATGTAGGGGCATTAGAGCAGCACCACTCAAGGCAAAGAACTCTACAGACACTAAGGAGGCTTGGAGTGCACTGGCCGACCATGGAAGCAAATGTTCATAGGATGTGCAAGGAATGCCCAATTTGCCTTACTAAACCGCAAGCGGAACATGCCACTCTTTATCGAGTGTCTTTAGTGCGAGATTGGAGTGAACCCTTAGTAACCTTTCTGAGGACAAAAACATCCCCTTGGCTAGACAAAGGAACTTAGAACAAGAGGCACTAGACTATGCTCTCATTAGAGATAATTTATACAAATGAGGGAAAGACGGATACCTAAGGTTATGTGTCCATGAGAGTGAATACCTTAAGATCTTGGAAACTCCTCACCAAGGTGTAGCAAGAGGGCATTTTGGACCAGACCGAGTGATTAAGGCAATACTATTTGCTGGTCTGTGGGGGCCAACCCTTCACATGGATGCACATACCTACGTGAAGAGGTCTGATGTTTGCCAATGAACTCAGTATCCAATATGGAAAGATGAGATGCCTTTCAAACCTATGATGGGTGGATGTGCATTCTCTAAGTGGGGAATAGACTTTGTAGGTCCTACTAACCCCCTAGCTAAGAGTTCACATGCGGAATACATTATTGTGGCCACAGACTATCTAACCAAGTGGGTAGCAGTGAAAGCCACAACAAAGAATGATGCTCAAACGAAAGCTAAGTTCTGTTAGTCGGCCGCTGGAGTGGGACAGATGTAGTCGGCCACCGGAGTGGGACAGATGTAACAGATGCCAGATGTAACAGAGTTTTTTGAAATACGCGCGAAAAGTTGGTACGCGCATCCTGTAAAATCTATATAAAGCAATGTAAAGAGAATGGTCAGAGAGACGTTTTTTTCTGGAATTGCCAGATTGATCGCCTGAATATTTGTGAGAGTATTGTCTACATTGTGGTGAAGTCTTGAGTACTGTTGGTGTTGAGTAAGCTCTGCAATGTCTGTGTATAATATAGTTCACCGTAACGAGTGTTTGAGTAACGGATTGTGTGTCTGATTACTACCGTCGCGTTGCGTTGTTGTGTGTTCTTCAGATTGTTAAGTACTATAAGTCAATCTAAGTGGCGACATTACTGTGTGAGTTGGATAGGTAACTTGAAGCATTGTTGAAGTATGTTCTGTCTGTTTTACCGAATTCATGGTGTTCGGTGTTATTATCTGTTAACTCCGAATACGAGGAAGAATTAGTACCTCCGGTAAATGTGAACCTTTATTGGAAGATCGCTGTAACGTGTTGTGACGGATGAATCTGTCAGTTATAGTGTTCGGTCTGCTTGATTTATTACATACTGTTGAGTCTGAAGATCGGACTACTGCTCTGTTCCAATAGCAGGTTAGTCTGAAGAAGTTCGGTACCCAAGAACATAGAAATCAAGTATTGTCCAGTTAATGCTAATGATTGAGCTAAGACGCGTATTAGTGCTTTTGAAGAAGGTTTGGGAAATAAGTACAGGGCCTCTCTCTAACAGACCTCTACCACTCCCAAGAACCCGCGTTGGTCTGGTAATGACTTCCGGTTAGTCAGAGATGTATAATCTAAGAGATACGTTTAAGATATACATTTTAATATATTAAACATTTTACATTAAAACACTTTTACGTTTAACACTTGGCGCCGTCTGTGGGAAGGTGGCATCAAGATTGCCAGTAGTCTGTCAGAATCGAACATCCAGATTATCGTTCGATTGGAAGTAGCAACAGAACCAGATTGTTGCAAACTGTTTCGTTAGTACTACTACGCGATTAGTACAAAAGATGATACATGCCGGTTACTGGATCCGGTGAAACGTATCCCAAGAACCATCAGTCTAGAGTACTTAATGTACTAAAGCCAACTTTGGGAGGTAGGAGTACAACTAGGCCTGACCCAGTTGTCAAGAAAGTTAAGAACGTTAGAACTGATTCCGGTCATATTCTGGTGGAACGTGTTACGCCTCTGGTACATTCCGTTACTATTTCGGCACAGTCTGTCGAAGATATAGTAATTCCAGAACCTACCAAGATGCAGTTGGAAACTAGTTTAACAATCTTGGAAAAAGATTCAGATTTATCTACGATTAGAAACCCTCTAAAGAAAGAAATCGGCGAAGGCAAAAAAACACCATATTCGGGCATAATTTCGGTTCATTCCGGTGATATTTCGGTAACAGAATCACAGTTTTTTGGTGACGGTTTACCATTTTTTGGTGAATCTTCAGCCCAGCCACCACTTTTTGAAGTGAGTTCCCCTACACTGGACATCATGAAGGAAGGAAAGTTGTTCGAGACAGAGATTCGAAGCATATTAAGCAAGATCATCGCACCGGAAAGTGCACCATCCGACGACATAGATTCCGATAGTGCAGATATTCAGCCCCGAGATACAGAAGGAAGGTACAATACACTCACGATGAACGGACAACAACAACAACAGTTATGTCCGCCCAGGCCGACTCCAACAGGAGTGACGTACACAAAGTTTGGTGGATTCCCAGGAGATGATCCGGATGCTCACGTACGCACTTTCGAGATAAGCTATGCAGTTCTCAACCATCCACCAGATCAGGCCTATAAGGCTATTGTCTTTCAAGCCACAGTGGTCAATGAAGCAGCTAGATGGCTTACAGAATATGATATTAATCACTTTGGCACCTACGAAGCAGTACGAGATGCTTTTCTGCAGCGATTCAGGCTAAAAAAGAATCCAGCCGAAATTTTTGACTATCTACAGAACAACAGACAGAAGGCAAATCAAACCGTACAGGAGTATGCTACCCTCTTTAGAACACACTTAAGGCAGTTACCACCGGCCCATGCTAACTTACCAGATGACGTTATCACTCAGTGGTTCATCAATGGCTTGACTCCATAACTTAAACAGATCATGATCATAAGATGTGTCGGAGCCATGACCCTCGATGCAGTCATTGCAATGACTCTGCAACTGGAAAACAAAGTCGGCGGATTTACAGAAGACCTGGAGTGGTTAAAAACAAACAAAAATGTTGCCGAAGATATGACCAAACAAGTATACTGCATCACATGCAAAAATTCAGGACATACTAGTGCCAATTGTGCACTTAATCAGACATTCTGCGCTATCTGCAACACTGCCGGACACACCACCGAAAACTGCGCATACAACGCTAGAGTACAGGGAACAGCGACTGTCAATGCAATTATCCAGGAACAAGGAAAACCAGCCAACCATTATGTGCCTCCATAAATGAGAAACAACTAGCAGCAAGGATATCAAAATTACCGAGGATAGAGGAATAACAACTATAATGCAAACCGCTGGCAGAATGGACCACTACCGGAAAATCCCAATTTACCACCACCACGCTGCCATTTTTGTGGTGAATTTGGATATATTAGGAGATTTTGTAAGGATGCAGCTGAGTATGATCAAAGGAAGAAGGAACGTCAAAATCTAATGGCCAACATGGTACAAATCACACCGGTGGAAACACAGGCTGCTGCAGTCCAGACCCGATCCGGTAAACAACTGCAACCGGCAGCAGAAATATTTGAACCAGGGATACATGAACAACACAGAATGTACAACAAGGCTAGTCAATGGACCACAACAGAACCACCAGTCTTCCCAGAACCTATTCTGGTAACCCAGCCATCGTTAACAAAGGAAGGAACACAACAAGGGAGTCAGCAGCGGGGACATCATCAGCAACAGATACATTACCAACTGTAGACACCTTCGCATCAGCAGAGGCATCAACTTCAACATCAGTGGAGCCTGTCAATCAATCTCAATAGGCCTGGGAAATCCTATCTAAGGCATCTATCACTCTGCCTCTGGGCCAATTACTGGCATTAATACCTGGAATTCGACAACAATTCCAACAACAGTTCAGTCCAGTGCCTTCTTGTATTCCAGCGATAGCAGTAGTTCAACTGGAACCTGATTCTACGGTTGATCATTCAGTTCCCTTGATTACAGTATGGTATAAGAATCATAAGATTACGCAGGTATTAATTGATGGAGGCTCTGGTGTTAACATTGCGACTGCGACATTATGCAAAAGGTTAGGATGGACCGAAATCGAACCAGTTTAATTTTTTGTCAGAATGGCAGATCAATCAAGAGTCCATCCCGTAGGACTTGTGCGGAATGTACCCATCACTTTACAAGGTACGACCTTTAAAATGACCTTTGTTATACTAGATCTGCCGGAATCCACTTTGGATTACAACCTTCTTTTCGGCCGACCTTGGCTGAAGCATGCGAAGGTAATATAGGACTAGTCTGCACAAGAGCTTACGTTTAAAGATGCCAATCGTAGATATGTGGTAAAATTAGATGCTATACAACCTTGCGAGCTACACGCTAGACCGTATTTTGCTGAACCAGTCCATATGCTAGATGGATTGTCAGATGATGAAGAAGAAGAGTTTCTGAAGAGTAACGCTGACTTAATCTCCTTAGGGACTGTTGATCTACAGTCCGTTACAAATAATTGGAACGCTTCAGTCTGCACAATAATACCCATCACAGAAGAGGCTAAGAAGGAAGACACTGTTTTGACACATGACGATGAACTGCATCAACTTTTTAAACCAATAGACGACACAAAGAAACATCAACAGTTCTATGTCCTTGAAGATCAGCTGATCACTTACAATTTAGGAGATGAAGATCATCCGCGTCCTGTGAAGATAAAGCAAAACTTACCGGAAACATTTCAAGCAGGTTTAATCCAGCTACTCCGAGAATTCACTGACGTCTTTGCATGGGACTACAAAGACATGAAAGGATTGGACCCCCGCATCTACCAGCACAGGGTCATGCTGAAGCCAGAAGCAAGGCCGATAAAGCAAACCAGCTACCGGATGAATCCCCAATATGCATCTCAGGTAAAGGCAAAACTTGATAGGTTATTAAAAGTCGGATTCATCGTGTGAGTAGAGCATGCTGAATGGATCTCTCCGATTGTGATTGTGCCAAAGAAAAACAAGCAATTGCGAATCTGTGTAGATTACCGAAAATTAAACACAGCAACCGTATCGGATCCTTTTCCAATCCCCTTTTTGGATACCATGCTTGATAGAGTAGCAGGCCATGAGATGTATTCATTCCTAGATGGATACAGTGGCTACAACCAAGTTAGAATGGCCGAAGAGGATATACCAAAAACTGCATTTATTACCAACTGGGGTGTCTTTGCTTGTACGGTAATGTGGTTTGGATTGAGAAACGCACCAAGCACATTTCAAAGATGTATGCAGGAAATATTTTCTCCTTACCTCACCTCTTTTATGCAAGTTTACCTTGACGATTTCTCAATTTTCGATAAGATGATAGCACACCTGTTCCATTTACGGTGCTGCTTTCAGAAATGCAGAGAATATAGACTCTGCTTGAACCCAAACAAATCTGTGTTTGCGGTTTCATGTGGCAAGCTACTTGGTCACATTGTATCTACACAAGCTATTCAAGTAGATCCAGATAAAATTTCGGCAGTACTAGAAGCTCCGGTGCCCGTTACTCCAAAAGAAGTCATGCGCTTTATGGGCCAAGTACGGTGGTATGGAAGACACTTACGGTGGCTTGCTCATTTGGCTATACCACTAAACAAGCTAATCACCAAGACTCCTCGACAATTTGAATGGACCCAGGAATGCCAGATAGCATTTGATCGATTAAAGCATTTATTAACACAAGTTCCTATCTTACAACCGCCGGACTGGGATCACCCATTTCATGTATTTGTCGATGCTTCAGATATAGCAATAGGAAGTGTGTTGATGCAACAAATTGATAAATGGTTCAGACCAGTATATTATGCAAGTCGAAACAAGTTAATAAAGGAACTACCCCTCGATCTAGATTACCCCACATTATTTCATTTCTCTTTCTGGCCATACTCGCAGCACAACCACCACCACGGGGGCCCGTCCTGAGACATGAGGAGTCGATACAGCTGCTAGAGGATGAGGAAGAAGAAGATGAAGAAGAGCTCAACCAATTATTCTGCCGGAAACGCATCAGGATCAGCTCATCCGAAAGTGAGGCACAAGGCTCAGCCGGAAAAGATAAAGATAACGATAAAGAAGACAAGAAGAACGAAGAGGAGACATTCCATGATACAGCCACCTCAATGCAGAATGAATCGTCGGCTGAACAACAAGAACAACAAGATCGAACACAAACAGAAACAATTTCGACCGAAAAAGAATGAGAGCAACAGGTAGACGAGCAACAATCTGCTAGGGAAGCACTAGACAAACTTCTTAAGGCAGTCGAATCCACAGAGGCCAACAATGCAGAAACTGAACAAATAGAAAAGGTAACAACCACTGACTCTGCCCTTCCCAAACCACCACCAGTTAACCCCATTCCCCCACCGGAACCACCCCGCATTCCCATCCAACCCAGTCACCCTACCGAAAACACTGAATCCTCGTCATCCTCCTTCAATTATTCCCCACCGAATTCCCAACAACTCCTCACCGCATCTTCTTCACAACCTCGCCCTCCTCTGCCACCCCACTCCATTCCAGTCTTCTCTGAGTTAGAATCTATGGGTCGCCTCTTGATTAACTTATCCCAACAACTGCCGCAACATTTGAAGCAAATCACAGACAATGCACGAGATGACTTCCAACGCAAATCGGAAGTAATGGAGGTAGATATCACCCCCCTCCAGGAAGAGTTACAGGCAGCAAAAGCAGAAAACCACGCACTCCACGAACAGATAAAGCAATTACAGGCCACACTCCAAGCACAAGAAGAAATCACAAGCCAACAAGATAAGGCTCTGGCAGCAGTGCATGAAAAAGAAGATTTACTGATTGCTGCCGACAAAGAGATCACAAAGTTAAATCAAAAGATCAAAGATACAGAAGATACCAGAATCGCGCTAGGAAACCTACTCAAAGAAACAAGAGTCCACCTGCGAGAAGCAATACAGAAGTACCAAGAGCAGCAGAGAGAAGCTAAGCAAACAGAAGAACAACTCCATAGAACGAAAGAATCCCTTGACGAAGTCAACAATATACTTAAACATCAATTACTCAGGGAAGCTAAACATCAGAAGGATTTAGCAAATGCTCGAAGAGAAAGAGATGCGTATCACAAAACAATACAATTCCAGAACCAACAGTTCGAAAGACTAGATAATCAATTGCGCAACTAGAAAGATCGAGTCACTGATAGGCAGAAGCAAGTAGCTGAAATGAAGATTTCAAGGGATGCGGCGTTATCAAATGATTTCTACTTACAGGAGGCCTTTTTGCAAACACAGGCCGAAATTTTGCTCACTGAAGCCATCGCCCTTAGCTCTGTTAGAGTAGATGCGCAAGTATTAGAGCCAGACACCCTTAAACAATTATTAAAAACTCTTAAGAAAAAAATAGCCCGTACATTTAGATTAGCCAGAAATATGTATTTAGAAGGAATCATTGACGAACAATAGTTTTGTAAACAAAAATGACTTGCGGGTTCGAGTCCACCATGCGTGCCAGTGTTAGTCGGCCGCCGGAGTGGGACAGATGTAACAGATGCCAGATGTAACGGAGTTTTTTGAAATACACGCGAAAAGTTGGTACGCGCATCCTGTAAAATCTATATAAAGCAATGTAAAGAGAATGGTCAGAGAGACGTTTTTTTCTGGAATTGCCAGATTGATCGCCTGAATATTTGTGAGAGTATTGTCTACACTGTGGTGAAGTCTTGAGTATTGTTGGTGTTGAGTATGCTCTGCAACGTCTGCGTATAATATAGTTCACCGTAACGAGTGTTTGAGTAACGGATTGTGTGTCTGATTACTACCGTCGCGTTGCGTTGTTGTGTGTTCTTCAGATTGTTAAGTACTATAAGTCAACCTGAGTGGCGACATTACTGTGTGAGTTGAATAGGTAGCTTGAAGCATTGTTGAAGTATGTTCTATCTGTTTTACCGGATTCATGGTGTTTGGTGTTATTATCTGTTAACTCCGAATACGAGGAAGAATTAGTACCTCTGGTAAATGTGAACCTTTATTGGAAGATCGCTGTAACGTGTTGTGACGGATGAATTTGTCAGTTATAGTGTTCGGTCTGGTTGATTTATTACATACTGTTGAGTCTAAAGATCGGACTACTACTCTGTTCCAATAGCAGGTTAGTCTGAAGAAGTTCGGTACCCAAGAACATAGAAATCAAGTATTGTCCAGTTAATGCTAATGATTGAGCTAAGACGCGTATTAGTGCTTTTGACAAAGGTTTGGGAAATAAGTACAGGGCCTCTGTCTAACAGACCCCTACCACTCCCAAGAACCCGCGTTGGTCTGGTAACGACTTCCGGTTAGTCAGAGACGTATAATCTAAGAGATACGTTTAAGATATACATTTTAATATATTAAACATTTTACATTAAAACACTTTTACGTTTAACAGTTCTTATTTGAGAATGTGTTCACAAGATATGGGCTACCTATAGAGCGAGTAAGTGATAGAGGCACTCACTTCTTGAATGAAGGCATTGAAAATCTTCTCCAAGAATTCTTGGTAGTACATAAGAAGTATGCTCCCTATCATCCACAAGCTAATGGGCAAGCCAAAAGCACAAATAAGATCTTATGCAATGTGCTGACTAAGTTGGTGAATAATAAACACTCTGATTGGAACAAACAACTACACCATGCTGTTTGGGCATATAGAGTTGCCTATAAAATGGTACTCCAAGCCACACCCTTATAGATATTATTTGGCCAAAATGCAGTGCTACCATTGGACTTCTTTATACCTACGTTGAAGGTAGCACAAGAGCATGACTGGACAGGCCATGAGCTCTCCTCTAGAATCTTTGACCTTGAACGGTGAAACAAGATTAAGAGCTGCAACAGGAATTTATGTAGCCAAGAAAAGACAAAAAGCATATTTTGACACACATGTGAAGGATAAGGGCCTGAAAGTGGGAGACCTAGTCCTAGTCTAAACTTTGAAGCAACATGCACGGAAATTGGAGAAGAGAGGCTATGGACCAATGATTATCAATAGGATCTCCACAAGTGGAGCAGTTCAACTAGCCACTCTAGAAGGTGATGTCCTACCAAGTTACATCAGTGGATGCAAAGACACGTTATATCAGGAACCCCTCACGGAGGAGATGTTAAACCGACTCAATACTACAAAGAAACGTAAAGAAGAGGAAAAGCGAATTCGAGAAGAAGCACAGACAGAAGCATTGGAACGCATCCGAAGTATGAAATTGAGAAGAGAGGGTAGAGATCAGCCTAGGATAGATGCATATGCCACTCCAGGATACCATATGGCTATGTATGAAGTTTCAGGTGTAACTTCCCATCGAATAATTGACCGACGTCCTTTTGTAACCTTAGAGATAGGACAAGGAAAGAGTGCAAGGATTGTACGGGCCTTGATTGACTCAGGTGCAACCACTAGTGCTGTTAAAATTTCTTATTGTCAAAAATTGAACTTAAGTGTCAATCCTATAGAAGCATATCTCATAGGATTTGGAGGTGTGGAAACCTCTTGCATGGGTGAGGTGGAACTTCCCCTCTACATCCAAGATGTTCTTATGACAGTTAAGGCGCTAGTGTGTCACGAGGAGGACCTCACTGAGCCTCTAGTCTTGGGCCAAGATTGGATCTATGATCATGCAGTCAACCTAAACCTTAAAAGTGGACTTCTTCACGTTTGGTTAAATAAGAGCCCCATTACAATTGAGTTAGAAAATGAAGCACTCATGGAACTAGGAAAGGCACAAACTCCTTGTCCTTCCAAGAGTGCACATGAAGATGAAGATGCTATTCTTGTCCAAAGTTATGTGATGCAGAGGGATGATTTTTTCAACAAAGACATCAAGGATACGATGGAAATCCCTTCTTTTCCAAAAGTGATAGGGACACGGCAACCAAAGGAGCACCAAATGTAGAAAAAATAGACTCTCTGTGCTCAAAGCCAAAGGAGAGTACGAAGCAGGGTGACTCAGCCACCGAAACAAGTATGGATACGAAAAGGCAAGCAGCTAGTCGTGATCAAGCCACAACCTCTGACTTCACGCCATACTAGTGGTCGACGATAGGATACTAAAAAGGAGTCTCTCAAGGATTTATGCATGAAAGTTAGGTCTATTTGGGTACCAAAGAAGTCAATGAAGGTTGACCCATAATCAAGACAAATTTGGGTGCCTAAGAAATTAGTTATAGCTCAACAGGGGCAATTACACAAGTGGGTTCCCAAAGGACTCTTACATGCGCAAAGGCCTATGCACTCCACCATGCCAAAGTTCTCAACAAAGAAGCCAAGGAGAGAAAAGGGAATGAACCTAGCATAGAGACCACAAGAGGATAAACTCACCTCTTTGGCAATAGTCAGAAGACTAACAACAATGGTATGGGTATGGAAGCCAAAAGCACTAGTAGCCCCCACAGGACTAAAGAGTCAACCACGAAGGATCAAACCCTCAAGAAACCATCCAAACATGAAGGAGGCAAAGGAGATCACTAAACAGTCGAAGACCTTCTCAAATGGATCCCTATAAGGAGGAAGGATCAGTTGTCATCTCGAGATCCAATGGATACCTCCAAGACACATGGCATCAACAGGCGCAAATAACATCGAAAGCCTTGACGAGCGACAACCATGTGCTCCTTGCACAACCCTATCTTTTGCACCATTCAGGTCATGCATTTCCAAAGTATGCATTAATATAGGGCCACATTACACGGTCGTGCATAGACACATTTGAGAGTCCCATGCACAAGAGCATATTGACATATGTCAGTTATCTTTTCTGATACTAACATTTTTCTTCTTGGTTGTGACAAAAAAAAAACTTGTTCCCAGGTTTGGCTAATGGAACATGAATGAGTCATGCTTGGTTGATGGTGGAACCATTGATTACTGGGCATTTATCAGTGTTGATAGAAGTGTGTCTCGGCTAGCAGACGATATTGTTGTTGCCTTATCTGGTAGATGTCTAGAACTTGGCATGAACATGGCATCCACAACTATTGTTTCCCATTACTATGGGAGGAGGGAAGAGCTTGAAGGTCCACAACTTGAGGGAAGCTTAACTACTATATGTATGAGAGCATCCAAGAGATATGTACTAGGAATAGTTATGGTACCTTGCAATCCTTGTATGTATACTAGGTGAGAAGACTCCTGCTTAGGGTGAGCTAAAGAGAATATGTGAAACTAAAATTGGTGTAGTTACCCAATGTTATTTGCCAAGGAATATAAAGAAATTCAGTTCTCAGTATTTGGCAAATGTTTCTTGGAAGAGCGGGAATAGGACCAGGCACTCAAAGAATTTCCTCAATGGCCCATCAACAAGGACATTCATCGACATCAAAAGACTAGTCCATGGTCCATCACAATGATGGGTGTACAACATGAAGAGATCCGCATTGATTGACCATTCAACATGGTAAGAATCTCCTACTTGGGCAACATTATAATCATGATAGATTAGGAAACCTCTTCACCAGCATACCCTTGAGCTCTTCGCTCAAGAACTCCAATTCTTCCACCATATTTCTTCCAATGCATTTTCCGAGTATGCATGCATAGGGCCACATTACAAGGCCATGCACAAGGCACATCCTTTCTGCAACCCATGCACTAACACACTTACCCATCATTCACTCTGGGTTATGAGTACTTGGCATGAGCTACATATGAACATCATCTTTGGAAGATCTGGAGGACATCAGTGGAGACCCACAATGACACATTCATGCTAGAATCCAAGGAAGAAGCACATACCAAAGGACTACAGATTGCACAAGCTCGCAATGACAAATGAGGAACCAGACAACAGAACCTACTACAACTGGAAGATAGATCGCTGTTAGGATGGACACTACCTCTCAAAGCACTACAGGGACCAACCATTACAACAAGGGTCTGTCAGGGACGACAGACTCGAGTGGGGGGGAGTGTTGAAGCTGAAGATCAAGGACAAAGCACATGAGCACATCAAAGAGGTGGGCACACAAGAAGGAGCAAGTAGGGAGCTCCACGAAGTGTATGTCAAATTTTTTAGAAGAAAACCCTACAAAATAGTGATTTCCATCACTAAAAGCCATTGTAAATACCATTTCATATTTTTATAACTCCATTTTGTTCAATTTGAGGAGTCCTCAAACTTGAGGAGTATTAGAAGTATCATCCTACAAATTTTCATAATTTTTAGACTTCGTTTGAGCCCTCAAATAAGCCCTAGAACCTTATTTTTAACTAGGTCGGACACTGTCTAGACAGGGCCAAAACTAGTCAAAAATTATAAAAAGAGCTAGAGAGCTCATTTTAGAGGTTAGCTTGTTGTAGATTTGAGCTTTGTAAGAGAATTCTTTCTGTAATCAAAGCTTCCATTGTTCCTCTCTTGGTTCTTACTGTGTCTGCACGTGTGTGTATGTGTGCATGCTTGCGTGTGCTTCTCCATTGCCACTTGTACATATCACTTGCTCGAGGTCTCCATACCATCCTCATGTCTTCCCAAATTGACATTAAAGGAGGTGCTACTCGCCACTGAGCTACACTTGTCATCTAAGTCATTGAAGTCATCGTTGGTGTTGTTGGCTATGCACGAGGGAGGCTCTCAACGATCAAGGAAGATAGAGGTTCCGTGTACTTCCTGGGATCCGAATACTATTCCTCCTAGAGCTCGCTTAACCGTGGAAATATCTTGCCACTAAGCTATACTCTTCTGGTATCTGAAGAAGGGGAAAGAAAAGGTTAACATTACCTTGAACATGTTTTGGTCCCTCAAAGCTTCATTCTTTGCTTTGAAAGCCTATTTTCGAAGCATGTTTGGGGTGTCTTTTGGAGCCAATTCGGAGTACTTTCACATATATTTCTCTTCACATAGGTCCAAGAACATCAAGAAGAGTGTTCTTTGTACTTCTCTAGCAATAAATATCAACCTTTGGGGCTATGTTTTAAACCACATGCATAAAACTACAAGTTTCTCGAAAGGTTTTTAGTTTTGATGGGAGCAACCACTGCAAATTTATGCGCATTCACCCTTTTAGTGTCATGTTACTACATATATTGAGCACATACATGCCATGCACACTTCTATGGATACCACTTATGTACATCCATGTCGTCATTAATAAAGCGGTTATGTTTTTTGCATAAAGCCTTTGATGTTTGATAAAGAGGGTTATGGTGAGGTTTTCTTAACTCAGAGACACCGAGATGTTTGGGTCTCTTTAGTTATGCAGGTGGAAGACTTACCCAACTTTGCCATAGGAGATGTATGATAGTTGTTTATAGGTGCTTGATAAGCCTAGTTGGCTTCTATTATATGTAGTGGAGTCAGTGATTCACTATGCAGGTAAACATCTCAATACTTGTAGTTTTATGATATTTTGACATTGGTCATATGCTCATTTTGCAGAGGATACTCTAGCAAAAGTGTTCTCGATTTTTGGTTTTGTCAATTGTATAGTGGTTGATGTACTCTTTAATACACTTATTTGTTGGTGTTTGGACTCTTCTAAATCCATTATCATTCTGTTCAGTTCTCTACCATCATTTCATCAGAGATCTTAGGCACATCTGGTGGATCTGGTTCTAGTGCCAACGTTTTGAGGACGAGCTATAAGTTGAAGGGAAAAGACCATTTTGAGATCTGAAAATTTTATGGCAGAAACTTTGCTTTATGGAAGAATCAGACTAAAGATGTGTTGATTCAAAGGAGACAATCGAAGCCAATAAAATGGAATTTCAAAGAACCTTGGTGACATGGATGAAGATGATTGGGATGAGTTAGATGAAACTTGGCACATAATGTTTACTTTATAGTATTAGACTGTGAAAGTGTAGGTGAGCTTTGGAAGAAGTTTTGCAATACATATGAAAAAGAGATAACATCAAATAAAATGTATCTGATGAGAAAATTATATGACCTTCGCATGAAGGACACAGATAGTGTTGCTGCTCATCCAAATGAGTTTGATGCTATATTCTCTCAGTTATAGGTTGAGAAAATGGATACAGATAATGAAATGAAAGCAATATTGTTGTTATGCAACTTGCCATCATCATGGAATAATTTTTGCATAGCTATCAGCATAATGCACATGGTGTTAAACTCATCTATGATGACATATGTGGAGCACTCTTGAGTGAGAAGATTCATAGAAAATCTATGGTTGGCACTGAGAGTGCAGATGCTTATAATGTTTGTGATTCTAACCAAGAAAAGAATCATCAATGTGGTAGGAGCAAGAACAAAAAAAAGAATGGTCAATAGAATAAGAGTAGAAGTAAATCAAGGAAGAGGGATATTGAATATTGTTGTCATAAGAAAGGACACAAGAAGAAAGACCATTATGCTCTAAGCAATGCTAAAGGTAAAAGATAGAATGTTGATGGGCATGTTAAACATTTACCTGCACCATCTACTTTGATTGTGAATATTGAAGAAATTAATGCTATTTCTGATGATGCTAATGTGTTAACACTTGATAGTACTGTTCGAACTAAGGCTCTTATGGCTGATTCTCTTTCTCACACATGGTTGCTAGATTCTTGTGCTTCTTTCCATGTGACACCACACAGAGAATGGTTCTCTAATTATGCAGGTAAGTCTCTTGGGGCCATGAGGTTCAGTGACTCTTACCAGTGTGATGTTGTGGGGATTCGAGATGTGGTTGTGTAGTCCATTGATGGTTCAAAATTAACTATGCATAATTTATGCCATGCACCTTAGTTATCACGTACTTTGATGTCAGTTGGTCAACTTGATGACCTTGGTTACAAGGTGGTCTTCTATGCTCAGTCCTTATGTATATCAAACGGCAATATGGTTATTACAAAAGGAAGGAAAGTTGGATCACTTTATCCTTTATTTATATCAGAGAAAGAAGTTTTTGGGCATGAAGCATATGTTCATATACCCAAGAATCTTAGACAAAAGTTGGACCATAAGTCAAAGAAATACATTTTTCTTGGATATGGTCGAGAAGGAAAATTGTGATACTGCTTATGGGATCCTGAAACATGGCTGGTTATCAAGAGTAGTGATGTCATTTTTAATGAGTCTATGCATAAAAAACCCATTAAGGAGGTTGAAGTGAGAAGAGCGGTGTTTGAGGATACTAGTCCTCCAATTAGCATGCATAAAAATGTTGCACATAGGGATGTTCAAGAGAAGTTCTGATCATATCATTCTACACATGCTCTTGTTCAGCAACCATTGAGATGCTCTGCATGTGTCTCACATCCACCTAATAGATTTGTTCTAGGTTTAGATTTTGTTATGCTAACATATCTGGTGAGCCTTCTTTCTACAAAGAGGCTATGGAGATAGAGGATCATGTCAAGTGGGAGTGTGCCATGAAGAGTGAGTTGGATTCTATTCACAAGAATGGTACTTGGACTTAGTAACTTTGCCAAAGGGTAGGAAAGCTTTACCATGTAAATGGGTATATAAGCTGAAATTCACATAAGATAGTGCTTCTCCAAATTATAAAGCATGAATTGTTGCAAGGTGTTTTAAGCAACATCATGGTGTTTATTTCGAGGAAATGTTCTCTTCAGTGGTCAAGATGACTACACTATATGTGTTGCTTGGAGTCGTTGGAGTGGAGGACTTAGAGCTAGTCCAAATGGATGTGAAAACTACTTTCTTGCATGGAGATCTTATAGATGAGATCTATATGAAACAACTAGAGGTTTATGTAGTTCTTGAAAGCTCAAGAAGAGCTTGTATGGAAGTAAACAGTCCCCTAGACAATGGTACCAAAAGTTTGATGATTTTATGAATTCTCAAGGCTATTGTCGAAGCAATGAGGATCATGTGTGGCCCTAGGAGCTCCATTTTCTACTTAGAGGATGCTATCATGGATCTCTCGCGAAGGAGAGTGCATTGTGGTGCATCACCATCAAAATACTTCAAATGTAAAAGAACTACCATCAGTAGTAGTCAGAAGGATCTTACCAACTCCCATGATAGGATAAGAGGATTTGTTGGCACATGTGACAATATTCCCTATAGGGGCAAGCTCGAGGGAAGTGAAGAAATTGCATTGTGAGGTAATATGTTTGGTTACCCCATTATCAAAGTACCAAACATCTGAGTTTACTACAGATATACACTGTTAAGGAGAAGATGGGTCAAAACTCCAAATAGTAGTAAACGCCCATTCTTCATTTTACACTAGATTAGTAGACTCCATTTTTAGTGTAGAAGCCTCTGCAACAACCATTCCAACCTCCTTTTTTCTTTGCCTCTTTTGCACACACATTTCTTTATGACATGATCATTTGCTTTACAGTACTTGCAAAACAATTTCTACTTTTATATTTTCTTGTCGTCTCAATCATCCTTCTTTGATTGTGCAAAGTTAGTGGATTTCTCCTTACTAGTAGAAGAGCTCCATTTACCTTTGCCCTTTTGACTAGCTAGGAAAGGCTGATTTGCAACACACATTATGGACTTGTTCTACCTAGACTGATCTTATTGCAATAAAACATAGACTAACTCATCAAATGTTAAGGCATTTGGATTGTCTTTCATCATCAAATGAAGACTAGAAGCAAAACTGTGATATATATTGGGAAGAACATTCAAAATAGTTTACACAAGCAAACTATCAGGAAAGACTTCATTAGGAGAAATCAATTGTTCTTTCAAATATTTGATCTTTATCACAAAATTGTCCATAGAATCACCTTCATTCATGTGCTCACTCTCCAACTATTTTCGGAGGTAAGCAACACGACCCTCATCCCTTTCTTGGTACAAAGTGTAAGTGTATCCCAAGCATCCTTAGCTATTCTCCAAAAAGAAAATGTGAGGAATAATGGCATGTTTTACACACAACACTATCAATGCATGTGCCTTAGTTTCTCAGCCATCCCAATGAATTTTCTTTGTAGTAGATGGAGCAAAAACCCTAGCACAAACAGGTATCGGTAGAATATCAGCATCTTCGATTCCATCTACATTAGCTTTGGTACCTATATTTGCAAGTGTTATAGGATGCTTTTCAACATCTTGCACAATATTCGACTATCCTTTTGCGGCCAATACATGACACATCATATAAGCCCATAATGGGTAATTTGTACCATCCAACTTATCCTCAACAACCAACATACAAAATACATCACTACTTTCAGCCATGGTCATTGACTAAAATACCCTGATGCAAAAAAAATGATTGTATCTAAAAAATTTAAACAGAACTACCCTGATGACTTTTCCTAAACTTGTAGTGGAATTTGAGGTGCTTATACTAGCGAATCAAAACCTATACATACCTTTGGCACAAAAAGACAAAATAGCCTACACAAGTGCCATGGTAATGCATTTGGAGGCTAAAACAAGCTCAATTAGTGATTTTGGCACACAAAGCAAATCTAATTTAATATCCTAATCACCCTAAGTATGCTCACCAAATCTCATGCGATTTTGCAACTATGACTCGAGGGGTGTCGACGATGATCTAGAAGAGCTGACGACGTGCTCTAATACGAATTGTTGGAGTTTGACGTCTGCAAAAGCATAGAAACAACACAATGAAGAAGAAAAAGAAGAATCTTGGAACACAACACACAACACGGAATGTATTACCACTACAATGTACAAAGATAAGTAACCCATTAGGGCAATAGGTTTATATACAAGTTGGGAGAAAAAACCTCCTAAAGAGGGAAAAAAGTGCCAATCCTAGAGTGTTCACACACATCACTACCTAAATATATCAATAATGTTCCATAGCATTAATAGTATGCATGTATCTAGGACGTGAACTAGTATTGTACGGTGCATGAATTCTTGTTTGCAAGAACAGATGAGTATTTTGTTGTAGGTTCCCCGAGCAAAGAACAAGGGATTTATCAGGGTGTGTAATCCCAGCTGGTCTATTTGTAGTTAGATTGTGCTTGTCGGCACCATTATCATGGAAATAGCTCGTCAAATACTTTGTATATATTTTTTTATTTTCAAAATTATGCATTATGCTGCCAAAATTTTTAGAAATTAGGATGCATATGCATTAAAGAATACAAAACATAGTGATGTTTCTTATCTTACCATTGTCATTTGAGCAAAGGCTTGTGACTTGTTTCTTTTCCGCTATTTGTTTTTTGCTACCACTTAGTTACTTTAGGCATACATAGAGCGTACTATTTGAAAAACACAAAGAAATATATTTTAGTAAAGTATAGGTTGACCAAAACCATACCCTAGTATGGACTCAGGAGCATCACCCCCTCCTAGGAAAGAGGCACTCATGGAGGAACACCTCGTAGATCCCATTCAGACCATGAGTAATAGGATTACCAATCTATAGAGTGCACTTCATGATATCTTGGCATGAGTGAGTGGGTCCAAGAAAGAGGAAGATGTGAATGAGCTTGATTTGCGAAGGATGGAAATAGATGCTCCAAATGAGCATCCAGCTCTAGAAATCTCGAGAGATGGCATTTTATTCATAGAGGCTAGATGGCAGCTTAAGGATCTTAAGCCACCAAGATACCATGACTCAACTAGTGCTAAGACTACTAATACTATTGAGCAATGGCTCAACAACTAGGAGCAGTGTTTCTACTTATGCCATATCCTAAATGATAGGACAAAGATTCAGTAGACCATGTACAACCTTATGACGATTTCCAATAGTTGGTGGCGCAAGATCGAACGAGATAAGAAAGAGCCTAAGACTTGGGATCACTTCAAGATCTTGTTCTATAATAATCTCGTTGTGCATGACGAGAGGTCTAGAGTGCTAAACACCTAGTTCTTCATTAGTTAGAAGAATCATATAGTTCAAGGGAACGTGGATAAGTACAAAGAGATTCTTCTTAAAGTGCTTGATACTATCCCTAAGTTTCTTCAAGTTCACAAGTTTATCTTGGGACTTCGAGAAACTATTAGACCATTGGTGAGGAAGCAGAGATGTCAGTCCTTGGCACATGCCATGGAGATGGATTTACTCTATGAGGATGGATATAAGGGCACAAGCTCCCAAGGTGAGAGGTCCTCATGGCCTAGGATAAGGTGCTCCTTGAGCACACTTACTCCTGGTTCGATTAGTGCACAACCTTCTAGAGAGGCTATGTAGGTGCATATGATCAAGACATTTACAGGAGGTAAAAGGAAAGTGTTTGCTCTAGCAGAAAGGGATTATAATAAGTCTATTATTACGCCTTTGCAAAAAGAGAGGGCAATGAAAGAAGGGTTATGCTATGATTGTTTAGTGACGCACTTGTTCAAGGACTATCCTAAGAAAAAGAAGATAGCAACCACCATAGTCATTAATCCCGCTGAGTTGGGGAGTGATGATGAGGGCTTTGGAGATTTCTCATACCCGCTATCATCTCCCATAGAGGCCATGAAAGTAAAAAAGAAGGTCCTGAATTTTCCAAATGATTTTTTTTCCACTGGTGTAGAAAGGAAATCAGCTTCCCAACGTAGAACTCATTGTCATGAGGGGAGTCATGATAGGATAGCCTGTCAAGGTACTCTTTGACACTGGGTCGATACATAATGTCATTAGTTCCCGACTAGTCAAGAAGTTATGTCTAGAGACTATTGTTGGAGTTAGACGTCTACGAAAGCATGAGAACAACACAAGGAAGAAGAAGAAGCTTGGACCACAACACACAATATTGAATATATTACTAGAGAATGTAAAAAGATAAGTAGCCCATTAGGGCAATAGGCGTATATACAAGCCGGAAAAAAAAACCTCCTAAATAGGGAAAAAAGTGCCCCGACAGTCCTAGAGTGTTCACACACATCACTACCTAAATATATCAACAAATCCCCCCTAGGAGTGATGCGGTGAACAAGTAGCTGGCACTCATGTATAAGGAAGTGCCAAGCTATGTGGAAATCACTCCACAAAAGGAAGTAAGCCCAAAGCTTTGGGGAAATCTTCAAACTTCTCCCTAGGCACAGCCTTCGTGAAAAGGTCTGTAATGTTCTCCTGCGTGGGCACATATGCCAAGCTGATCTCCCCATCAGAGAACCTCTCCCTGACATAGTGATAATGCACCTCAATGTGCTTAGTGCGAGCATGGAGCACAGGGTTTCTCCCAATTGCCAATGCACTCTAACTTTCAGTGAAGATGGTGGTGGCAGAAGATTGACCAACACCCAAATCAGCCATAAGGCGTATGAGCCACACACACTCAACAATAGCTGTGAAAGCTTCCCTTTACTCAGCCTCACAACTGGAAGTGGCCACAGTAGGCTGCTTCTTGCTCAACCAAGATATACATGAGCTACCAAGCATGAAGCAAAGCCATTAGTGGACACACGAGTGTCATAGCAACCAGCACAATCAGAGTCAGAAATAGCATGCAAATCTCGCGGTAGTGATCCCCCCTTGGGATAAAACAACCCAAGTAGCCGAGTACCACTCAAATAGCAAAAGATGCGCTTAACTACTTGCCAATGCTTTGACTCATGGGGAATGCATAAACCTGCTCATCTGTGAGATAGAAAACTGAATATCTGGTCGAGTAATGCATAAGTAAATCAAGCATCCAACAGCTTGCTCATAGAGAACACCATCAAATGCGTCTCCAGCATCATGAAGACTAAATCATAAATCTGTCTCCATAGGAGTGGCAATAGTCTCACACTCATCAAGCCCAAAATGCTGCAATAATCTGTCAATATATTTCGTTTGACACAAAGCCATTCCACCATCAACTCGCATAAATTGAATGCCCAAATAGTGATGCAAATGCCCCAAATCAGTCATCTCAAATGCGGCATGCAAATCAACCTTAAAATCAGCAATATGCTTCTCAATAGGACTAGTGAGCAGCATGTCGTCAACATAGACAACAATGATCAGAAGCACATCATTAGCACGCTCAACATATAAGGTGCTTTCAGTTGGATTGTTCTCAAAACCATGTGCAATCAGATAGGCATGTATCTTCTCATACCAAGCACGTGGTGCTTGCTTTAACCCATATAATGCCTTCTTTAACCTACACACCTGGTTTTCATGCCCTTTCTACACAAAGCCACGGGGCTAAAAAACATACACTTCTTCATGCAAGTTACCATTTAGAAATGATCTTTTAATGTTCAACTGATGTACATTCAGACCATGATGAGCTGCAAATGCACAAAATGCTCTGAACAGTAGTCACACGGCATGTAGGTGCAAAGGTCTCATCAAAATCAATGCCTCTTTCTTGTGCATAACCCTTTGCAACAAGCCTAGCCTTATACCTGTCAACTCTTCCATCAGGCTTATGGTTCAACTTGTAAACCCACTTAGTGCCAATGGCCTTCTTGCTAGGAGGCAAGTCACCCAAGGACCAAGTACCATTCTTCATTATAGCTTCATATTCAGATTGCATAGCAGCCATCCAATTTTCTGAATTTTGTGCTTCATCAAATGAAATAGGCTCATTCTTATCACAGAGAGTAGATGTAGCCATAGCATAGCAATCTCATGCAAAAGAGGCACTATGAGAGCCTGAACGAGTATGATATGATAGAGGTGCATCTAATTTGCTGTCATGCAAGGTCTACACCAGCCATTTCAGCATAGTTCTTGCCTGCTCAATATCAGCTCTCTCATCAATAAGTGCATCATGTACATCTGCATCAGAAATGGAATTATTTGTATCATCACATGAAATCTGCAAATGCTGAGAAGTTGCCTCACTAGGACCAGCACTAGACTGTCCACCTATAAAAGGAGGGAGCAAAGTATCATACATGTCTTTGGAGCTTACAGATGATACCTTAGTACATGAAAGCAATTGCTGAATAGCATCTTCCATAAAAACAATATCACGGCTAACCACAATGTGTTTAGTGTGTGGATGATACAGATGATAGCCTTTACTTTCAAAACTGTACCCAACAAAAGTACATTTTACTACTTTATCATCCAATTTTTTGCGATGTTGTTCAGGCACTAATGCATATGCCAAACAACCAAAAACATGCAGATGAGCAACAAATGGCTTGCGGTCATGCCAAGCCTCATATGGAGTGATAGACTACAACGCTTTAGTGGGACACCTGTTCAGTACATATGCTGCATACATGATAGCCTCAAGCCAAAAACTATGTGGTAAAGCCTGACTCTTGACCATACACCCCGCCATCTCCATGAGTGACCTATTTTTTCGTTCAACAACTCCATTCTGTTGAGGTGTATACGGCACTGTACACTGGTTTTTTATCCCACGTTCAGCTAGAAATTCATTAAAATTAGAAGACATATATTCCCCCCCTCGATCAGAATAGAGGGTGCCCATTTTACATGCTGATAGATTTTCAGCCAAAACCAAAAACTGTTTGAATCACATGGACACTTTGGACTTTGTCTTCAATGGATATACCCATGCATGCCTGGAAAAATCATCCATGAAATTCATGAAGTAAAGATGATTCCCAAAAGAAGATGTTTGCATAGGACCACAGACATCACTATGTACAAGCTGCAATTTTTGAGTAGCCCAAACTAAACCATCTTTTGGAAAGGATGAGCACTGCATTTTGGCCAAAATATAGCTTTCACAAACATGTTTTCTAGGTGCCTCAAGTTTTGACCAAAGAGGACACCATTTCAGATTTCTGTAGGTGTAGCAAACTAGCAAAATTCAGATGTCCAAAGCATGCACGCCAAAGCTTTGAACCTCTTTCCGTGAAAGTAAATGACTGGTGTAGCTCAAGTGTAAGCACCACCTCCTTTACTTGTCAATCCGCGGAGACGTGAGGACCGGTATGAAGACCACGAGCAAGTGAAGGCACAAGTGCGTGAGTGGAAGCACACAAACATGCACGCACATACACACACACGCGCACAAAGTAAGATCAAAGAGAGGAACAATGGAAAGCTTAGATTGCAAAAGAGTTCTCTTACCAAAGTTCTATTCTCTAACAAGCTAAACCCAAAAATGAGCTCTCTAGCTCTTTTTATAGTTTTTGGACTAGTTTTGGCCCTGTCCAGACCTAGTGTCCGGCCTAGTTAAAAATTAGGTTCCAGGGCTTATTTGAGGGCTCAAACGAAGTCTAAAAATTATGAAAATTGGTACGATGGTACTTCTAATACTCTTCAAGCTCGAGGACTCCTCGGCTTGAACAAAATGGAGTTACTAAAAATAGATAATGGTATTTACAATGGTTTTTAGTGATGAAAATCACTATTTTTGTAGGGGATTCTTCTGAAAATTTGACATACACTTCTTGGAGCTCCCTACTTGCTCCCTTTCCTTGTGTGTCCACCTTTTGATGTGCTTCCATGCTTTGTCCTTGACTTTGAGCTTCAACAACTGGGTAACTATGCTTCCTAGCTGTAGAGGTGCCCATAAAGTCAAGCGTGCCAAAAGAGACAACACAAGAAACCATTGGAAGGGACGTATTCTCAGTTTCGAATTGAAGAGATGTGGTTGGTTTGCACGAGTACAACATGTGTACACCGCTAAGGATCTTGTTCTAGAAAATCATCTGCAATTCCCTTCGTACTGTAAGTGAATTTTGACAATGCTCTTCTATCATTCTAGTTGATTTTGTATAATAAAACATATGTTTTTGTACTGCAGATATCTTTCCTTCCAATATTGTGGAATGGCAACCTGTTGAATGTTTAACAGGAACATTCAGAGTTCTTCATAAGGAATATGCAGAACTCATGTATGCAGAGAAATCTGTTCAATTTTTCAATAGCATAGAGTTATTTGTCCATTATGCAGATTATCAAGTGTCGTCAGGGAGGAGTTCTTATGGAATTCTTGTACATGTACCTAGTCCTTGCATCTCTTCATTAGATTGGGATGCTCCTGATCATTCAACAGTTTCAAGTTTTCTTTGCAAAATTAAATTTGACATCCAGAAGGCAATGTCAGCAGACCGAATTTTGAGAAGGATAAAGATTCAATGGTTTTTGCCTATTCATGTCTTTGTAGCATGCTTTAAAAACATGTTATTACAGAAAACAAAAACAATGTGGTTGAATAGGAGAGTCTCTATTTCAGAGATTGATGATGTTTTAGGTAGGGAATGGGATAGCAAAGAAGTTCAAAAGCTAGGTGACATTATTTTATGTAAAGTTAGTCCCAATTCTCTTTCAATCTCATATCAGATATGTCGACAATCTCTGGTTCTAGGATATGACTATAGAAGGTGGAAAAAAAAGCTTGGACTTTGGATAGCCTTGGACTTAGAGGAGTGCTATCCAGAATTTGAGTTAGAAGTATTGATTCATCCAGATTTTCAATCAAGGAAAATAATTGTCACTGCAAATTGGAATCTCAGAAATGTAAGTGAGCTTCTAGAATACCTTGATGAGGTATCATCTTAGTGTAGATTCTCAATTGATGATGCAATAGTTAACATTAGATTAGAGAAATCATTATCTTGCATAAGCTGCCTGCCACCAAGGGTGATTAAGTTCCAACCTTTAAGATTGTAACAAGTTAACCCTGACATTCTTACATAATGTATCTTCATCTAATAGAAGCTTCTATTGATACTTCCATTGAATTTTCTTTGTAGGATGGTTACAAACAATGTGTGTTAAATTATTAATTTTAAATGTCTTAGATATTTTTTAGGTCCTTAATTTCATATTTCCATTGATATTTTTTTGCTGGAGTGAATTGATGACTTCAATTATCCCCCTTCATCTAAACTCATATTGGCATTTATTTGTTTAATCTTAACATTCTGATGAGGTTCCAACTAAGAAATAATTATACAGGAACTTGCATAAGTTAATTCTAGATGAAGAAGAGATCTAGAATTCAATATCTAATTTCAATTTAATAATTATAGTCTATCAAAGGTGCACATTAGTCTCAGTTAAATAATTTGATTCTATCCAACTTTTTTGTCCTCAAGTAATGCAAGAGAAATTATCATGGTACACATAACAAGTAATATAAGAGAGTGTGGAGAACCTGGTGCAAATTCCAATCCAAGGTTTGGTATTTCAATATTAGAAGAGCATGTCTTAAGGCATAAAACAGAGGAGACGAGATAAGTTAAGACGACCGATGCAAGCGACTAGTGCAATCTGAAATTGTCGGATGGCCCTTATTGCTTAGATCGGTCGTGTTAGCAAACTACCGCGAGAGACTTCAAGAAGTGACCTTGCGTAAAGATTTGACTCACGAGTATAAAAACAACTAGCAACAGCGATGAAATGGATAATACGACTGATGCAAGCGATAGGGGCAATCCAAGATTCTCCGATTCCCCGTATCGCTTGTATCGGTCATGTCCTCTTAATTCTTTATGTCCTTCTGTAACTTCTCCAATTTAAACACTTTCCAACAGGAATGAAGTAAGAAACCCACAATGCATTCATAATTGTGACATTAATAAACTTAATTGGACCATCCAATGAACTTTTGTTTAACTCTCAAGAGGTTCAATACAACTGTATATTTCTCAAACATATAAATATTGTAAAGGCAAATAAATATGGTTACAGTGACCATCTTCCAGATGAAGATTGGCATAACTACATACAATTTGTACATAAATAAATCTTCCAACCTTGGTTGGTTTTACAATTGATTTCAATCTAAGACTCAAAAATTGATTTAACCCTTTCTATCCTTTTTAAAGCCCTGCTTTCTCTGTTGCTTCTGTCCTTTTTTGGAGCTTTCAGCTTGACTCTTTTTGTTGTTCCCATGCTTTAGTGGTGAGTGAAGAGGAAGCCCTTTCTTTTTATCTTCAGACTGTTTTTTATCAGGTGGAGGGGGTGGAGGTGAGTCTGGATCATATGGGCAGATTGCATGTTTCATGATACTATTTATTGCTCTCTCTCTGATCAAGATGATCCATGCATCTAGGTAGTCTGATAAATTCAATTCAGGACTGTGGAACCTTCTTTCCAAGAATCTTACAGCATTTGCAATCACTCTCCAGCCACATGATGTTGAGTCTCTCTGCAATGGCACATGAATTTGGCTGTATCCAAATTGCTTTTGTTCATTCATTTTAGCTATTCCTAGAAAATTCTGATCAATATGCATCTTGAGAAGCTTTGCAGCACTGCATTGTAAAGTGAAAATCAGAATGGATGGCATGGCTTTAAAATAGAGAACAACAAAATGTATAGTAACTTACACTTTGCAATTCCCATGCTGTGATGGAAGAGAATTGAGGAAAAGAGCTTGATATGCATTGAAGTCCACAATAATCAAACTCCAATGGCCCCTGTCAATGAGTTGCATGTAAATATACTTTCTTAAATGAAACAAATATGTTTCCAAAATGAAGATGAATACTTACTTTTCAATATATGGGTAAATAACACATTCTACCTCTTCTGTAAAATCCTGTAAAAAGGACTTGACATCTCCATGTTTATGCAAAAAACACTGTGTCACCAGAGGATCTAAAATAAATACTTTTCTTTGAACCGCTTCCTCACATTGTTGAAGAAGAACCCTACAAATCAAGAAATAAAAATGCAGTTAAGGAACTAGGAAATTATGCAAAATAAAAGCATTTTAAGGCCTCTAGATATACCTGAGTGAAATGTTGACCACACTATCTGATATTTCAACATGAATCTCCCTCAACATTTTGTTGTCTTCAGGTCTAATGTCAAGAAACAATTCATTTTGCCATGGCATTGCAACATTAACTATTACCTGCCCATCTCCTTTCTTGAGGAGCTCTTTATTTGCTTTCTGTAACTTTTGAATCTGGGTTAAGATGAAACTTTCCTCTGTAAATAATCCCTACTTTTTCCTCTCCTCCTCACTATTTGCTGCAGTTCTAGTTTCATGATCATGAGTGACTTGAGCGTTGATCTCTTCAATGACAACTGTTGTTTTGGGTGCTCGAGCTGGAGGTATATATAAAATATCGAAGAATTTTTTATCGTGGTGATCAATAGGAACCAAAGCTTTATCAAATTCATATCTTATTCTTGAAACAATAACATAATCCTTCGCCATTAGTGTTACCCTATGAGAATGAGTAGCACATAAGTAGGCATCATTCATAAAATCAATAGCAAAGTCCTCTGCAGCTTCTTGCAGGCATAGCAGTGCTTGAGTTTGCCACCTCACATTGACAAAGGATGAGGTCTTCATCAAAGAACAGAGGTTGGCTGAGATCTGCTTGACAACTCTCATAAATGGAAGTCTTGGGATCAACAATCCCACAGACTTTTGAGCTCTTCTAATTTCCTTCAAGGACTTTACATGGTACTTGACCCTTTTTTTTGAAGGCTTGTCTGGCACATTAGCTTGAACCTTCTGGGAATTTTGCTCCTGGACATTTTCCCCTTGGGCATTTTGGTCCTGACCCTCAGGGTACCACTTCCTTGCTGTCTTTTTGGTTCTAGCCATACTCTGCAAAAAATCAATCTTTAGGCAAGGAATTAGAAAAAGTGGAATATTACTCTCAAAAAGCTATGATCACTGACTCTTTCTACTTACTCTCAAAAAGCTATGATCAATGACTCTTTCCACTATTAGAGGCACGACCGATGCAAGCGATAACAGTCATCCGGAAATGCCCGGATGTCCCTGATCGCTTGCATCGGTCGTCTTTAAATTAATCATAAAATATCAATAAATTATATCTTACAATGCAAAATACTCAATTATCACTAAGAAAAAGATAATTGGAAAACTATAATCAATGACTCTTTCCACTATCAGAGGCACGACCAATGCAAGCGATAGCAGTCATCCGGAAATGCCCGGATGTCCCTGATCGCTTGCATCAGTTGTCTTCAAATTTATCATCAAATATCAATGAAATATATCTTACAATGCAAAATACTCAATTATCACTAAGAAAAAGATAATTGGAAAACTATAATGAATGACTCTTTCCACTATCAGAGGCACGACCGATGCAAGCGATAGCAGTCATCCGGAAATGCTCGGATGTCCCTGATCGCTTGCATCGGTCGTCTTTAAATTTATCATCAAATATCAATAAAATATATCTTAGAATGCAAAATACTCAATTACCACTAAGAAAAAGATAATTGGAAAACTATAATCAATGACTCGTTCCACTGTAAGAGACACGACCGATCCAAGCGATAAGAGTTATCCATGAATGCTTGGACGTCCCTCATCGCTTTCATCGGTTGTCCCTGAATTCATCATCATATTTCAATAAATAGTAGTTAAAATAAAGGTAACAATGCGTTATACTCAAGCATCACAAAGGAAACCAAAATTTGCAAGCTATGATCAAGGACTTGATGCTATTAAAAAACATGACCGATCCAAGCGATTAGGGTTATCCAAAAATCTCGGATGTCCCTAATCGCTTGCATCGGTCGTGTCCACATTACCTTACGTAGAGAGCGCTCTCTATAGAAATTGTGAAGTAGCCTAAAAACGTGGTGGCAATGGAACCTCGACGCTTGGCAAGTGTTGACAGAAAAAAATGAAGGAAATGAATAGGGAAGCTTAAATAGGTCCCAGAACTGAGTTGACTGTTGTGCCACGTGGCATGCTCCGATAGGTCCACATCATATAGCCATTGCGAATTCCAACGTCTTTTGCCACGTGGCATGATTTGATTGGTCCATGTCATCTATCTGTTGCCTCGGGGAACATACACTTTGCCATGTGGCACTTTGTGATTAATCCACGTCATTCGACCGTTTCTTCCCTCCTCGCCTATAGAAAGCTACTTCCTTCACAAACTCAAACTTTCAATCTTCAGAGAACTTGTCTCACTAGAGACACGACCGATCCAAGCGATAAGAGTCATCCGTAAATGCCCGGATGTCACTCATCGCTTGCATCGGTCGTCCCTGAATTCATCATCATATTTCAATAAATAGAAGTTAAAATAAAGGTAACAATGCGTTATACTCAAGCAACACAAAAGAAACCAAAATTTGCAAGGTATGATCAAGGACTCGATGCTATTTAAAAAACATGACCGATCCAAGCGATTAGGGTTATCCAAAAATCTCGGATGTCCCTAATCGCTTGCATCGATCGTGTCCACATTACCTTACGGAGAGAGCGCTCTCTATAGAAATTGTGAAGTAGCCAAAAAACTTGGTGGCGATGGAACCTCGACGCTTGGCAAGTGTTGACAAAAAAAATGAAGCAAATGAATAGGGAAGCTTAAATAGGTCCCAAAACTGAGTTGACCATTGTGCCATGTGGCATGCCCCGATTGGTCCACGTCAGATACCCGTTGCGAATTCCAATGTCTTTTGCCACGTGGAATGATTTGATTGATCCATGTCATCTATCCGTTGCATCGGGCAACATACACTTTGCCACGTGGCACTCTGTGATTGGTCCACCTCATTCGACCGTTTCTTCCCTCCTCGCCTATAAATACCTACTTCCTTCACAAACTCAAACTTTCAACCTTCAGAGAATTTGTCTCACCTACATGCGTATTTTTCTTTCGTCACCGACACGATCGATACAAGCGATTTTCACCATTTGACCTACGTTGACTCGCTCTAGTCGCTTGCATCAGTTGTGTTCTCCTAATAGACATACAGGAGAAGCTGCAGCTAAGATGGAGGGAATGAATGAGATCCTTAGTGTCTCTCCATCAGAGAAACTTCTTGATTTCATGGTTCAAGAGGGTTTAAGTGTAGATTATTTTCCTGATGCAATGACCATATTCAACCCCAAAATTGATTTTGAAAAACTCTTAGAGAACTTGAAAAGTTTTCTTAAGGATGAGTGGGAGATTTTCTTGGGGTTGGTCAATGGAAGGATCCTTTCTATTTCTCAGAAAACCTATGTCCATCCTCACATCTTTGGGAAGGATCCTATAGATAGGGCTAAAATCACAAGAAAATGCAAAAGGATATCCCCTTTGCCAGGGAAGCTTGTTTTATGCCCAGTGCATGAAAAGGACTGCTGCTTGCTCCCCTTAAACATTGCTTTCTTGATATGGCTTGATCATATCTCAGTTGAAAGGGAGGAAAATGTTCATGATGAAGACGAGCCTTGCTTAGAGCTGACACTTGAGGCTAGCTTAAAAACTATGAAAGGTGTCATGGAGATTGTTGAGGAGATCAATCTCCAAGCAGAAGAAGAGCAGGTCAAAGATTTTGATGTGACCACTTTTAAAGCAGAGAGTGCAATAAGGGAGCCAACTGAAGAAGTTCAAGTGTCTGAGAAGTCCCTACTTCTCCCAAATCTACCTTTTTACTTTATCTCTGGGAAAGACTTCATACCTCTATTTTACATTCAGGAACTTTTCAATCTAAGGGAGGACTACTGCCTTGCAGCTATAGCTGAGGCAGAAGAAGTTGCAAGGAGATTCATCAATAAGAAAGGAGAAAGAAGAGAGGATTTTTTGCGTCTTGATTTGGATTTGTCTAATGAAGAATTCAAAGATTCATCACAAGCTCTTTCAAAATGCTTCGAGAAAGCTATCTCAGAGAAGCCAAAACTTGCTGATGAAGAGTTTGATGAGCATCAGAAGCAACTTGGAATATACTCGTTTGGATGCGGCTATTCATTCTTGGATGTCGCTGAGGACAAAGGAACAATTTGTATTGACTCAAAAGAGCTCATTGAGGAGGAAGATGAGGTCAAGGTATGTTGTTTGATATATTCTATCAATTAAAGTTTTTGTCCGAGATCTCCATTTTTAAGTGAGAAAATGACCACGACCGATGCAAGCGATACAGCCTATCGGATAATTTCCGTTGGGCCTTATCGCTTGTATCGGTCGTGTTCGGACTTGAAGAGGAAGATGAGGTCAAGTATGTAGTAAAATATATTCTCATGATTTAAAGGCAAAGGAGATGAGATGGGCTTGATGCAAAATCTCTATCTTGTGTCATTTTGTCCAAGTTCTCCATTAGAAGTGTCAGAAGTCGATCACGACCGATGCAAGCGATAAGGCCCATCAGATATTTTCCGTCGGGCCTCATCGCTTGCATCGGTCGTGTTTGGACTTGAGGAAGATGAAGTCAAGGTATACAGCTAACTATATTCTCAAGAACTCATTGAGGAGGAAGATGAGGTCAAGGTATGTTGTTTGATATATTCGTATGAATTAAAGTTTTTGTCCGAGATCTCCATTTTTTAGTGAGAAAATGACCACGACCGATGCAAGCGATACAGCCTATCGGATAATTTCCGTTGGGCTTTATCGCTTGTATCGGTCGTGTTCGGACTTGAAGAGGAAGATGAGGTCAAGTATGTAGTAAAATATATTCTCATGATTTAAAGGAAAAGGAGATGAGATGGGCTTGATGCAAAATCTCTATCTTGTGTCAGTTTGTCCAAGTTCTCCATTAGAAGTGTCAGAAGTCGATCACGACCGATGCAAGCGATAAGGCCCATCAGATATATTCCATCGGGCCTCATCGCTTGCATCGGTCATGTTTGGACTTGAGGCAGAGGACGTCAAGGTATACAGTTAACTATATTCTCAAGAACTCATTGAGGAGGAAGATGAGGTCAAGGTATGTTGTTTGATATATTCGTATGAATTAAAGTTTTTGTCCAAGATCTCCATTTTTTAGTGAGAAAATGACCACAACCGATGCAAGCGATACAACCAATCGGATGATTTCCGTTGGGCCTTATCGCTTGTATAGGTCGTGTTCGGACTTGAAGAGGAAGATGAGGTCAAGTATGTAGTAAAATATATTCTCATGATTTAAAGGCAAAGGAGATGAGATGGGCTTGATGCAAAATCTCTATCTTGTGTCAGTTTGTCCAAGTTCTCCATTAGAAGTGTCAGAAGTCGATCACGACCGATGCAAGCGATAAGGCCCATCAGATATTTTTCGTTGGGCCTCATCGCTTGCATCGGTCGTGTTTGGACTTGAGGAAGATGACGTCAAGGTATACAGTTAACTATATTCTCAAGAACTTTAGGTTAAGGATATGAGATGGGACCAATGCAAAATCTCTTTCTTGTATCAGATTTTTCCAAGTTCTCCATTCGAAGTGTCAAAAATCGATCACGACCGATGCAAGCGATTAGGCCGATCGGATATTTTCTGCTGGGCCTTATCGCTTGTATCGGTCCTGTCTAGGAGTTGCATGCAGCAATGATAATACATGTCTTGCTTGTGGGAATTCCCCTCATTTATCAAACATTAGATGTTTCTAGGCAGTTTGCAAATAGATATTGATGACGATCGATGCAAGCGATAACGACTGTCTGAATTTCTCTGAAGACCCTTATTGCTTGCATGAGTCGTGTCTCTTGCTTTTCTTTCTAATAGTTTCAAGTTACTTCACATGTTTCCTAAAGTGTGCTTGCACTTCATCTAACCTTGTTTTTCATTTTTATTACAGTTAACTTTATTGGATGAAGACAATTACCTTGGTAGGGGCAAGGGAACGAGAAAATCCATAGAAGAGAAAGGAAAAGCAAAGGTGGATATTCATTCTATTATCCACTATCTTCCAAAGTTGAACCGAGACACTTTTTGTGTTATTCACAAGCACTATAGTGAGGAGCCAAACTTTGCATTGTTCTGCTTGAGGACTCTATCAAAATACATGGGTTTTACTCCAATACCCTTTAATGCTTTCAGAGTTTTACTGCTTGAAAGAGCAACTGCATTCAGAATTTTTGGATATGCCCCAGGACTCAATGCTTCAAGGGCAGGGTACTTTCTTTGTTATTCAAGCTATGCAATGGCTGTAGGGGTGTCAGATTTAAAAAGCATTGCTGGATACAGGAGAAAAGAGTTCCTGAGATATAGAGGTGATTTGCCAGAGCCAAGCTCTTTAAAAAGGCTCAAGGAATGACTTGATTTTTTCAAATTCTATATCTCAACAAATGTACATATACAGAAATTGCCCAATGTGATATAAGACATTGCAAATTTTTTTGGTGTAATTGATCCATGGCCTAATATTAATTGTTATTGATTCTCTGGTCAAAGTCATCTGATGGTAGTAGACATATTTCTTTTCAAAGCATAATACATCATGAAATGTACATACATGACATCTTTTATTTCTCAAAGAAATAAAAGACATTGCAAATATTAAAGCTCTATTTGAAATGTGGTCTTTTTTAGTTTGTGATATTGATACATGATTTGTCTGGAGATAGCCATATCCTTCTGACTATATTTGGCATGAGGTCCTTTGTAATTGTCTTCTAAAGAACCAATCAAAAAGCTCTCTAAAGGCATTGCTCTTTGTTACTCCTCCTCCTTTCCTTGTACACCTAAAGAAGCTTGTCCTTGCTTGATAATGAGATTTTTCCATGCCTTGGGTGTTCCACATGGCAAGTGGTTCTTTTTTTGCAAAGAATGCACCATGCACAAGAAGAATATGCTGGAAAGCAGAAGAAATTCATTAGATCTTTATTTCAATTAAAAATAAATAAATTGAATAAAATATCTTTGGAGCTCACCAAGTAGTATGTTATGTCTTTGGCACCCCATGCCTCTATGATGGTTTCTATAAGCTCTGTGGTCGCCTTTCTGAAATCTGTCACATAACTTTTTGATGTTACCTGCTGCCTCATGATCTTTAAAAGATTATCTAGTTTGACCCACACCTCCATTCTCTTTTTTGCTATTTCTGGTTTGCTTTTTACATTAGTCGTGACCTCACAAAATGTTTTCCATGAATTCCACATGGCATTAAGTTGTTTGCCATCATGGTTCCTGAAGAATCTCCTTGCTTTTGCACCTCCCATTGAGACATCCTGTAAAACATCACATGTATTTTGTGAAAGCTTTGGATCTTTTCTTAGATGAACATCACCCCATAAAATCCTATTTCTGAAAGAAGACATTCACATTTTTTTATGCATTCATCTGCAAGAGTTGTAGGCTTGATAGAATATGCATAATCCAAGTGAAGACGGACCAACTTGTCAATGATTCTTAACTCTGCATGTAGTGTACATATGTGTACATTTGTCAATGCTATTGGAAGTATGGGATCCCAAATCATTGAAGAAGATGAGTAGTTACGAAGAATAACATTTTGTCTAGAAGGAGCCTCTTCACCCTCAGCTCTAGCAATCCATCCATTTGTGCCTGGGCTTTGCATGCAGTACAAGCAAGGGTACTTAGAATTTGCTCCCCCACTTATACCAAACATGCATTTGAGTGTCTTTAGGTCTCCACTCAAATGCCACTCAACTTGAAAGTTTCCGTAGTCTTTGACATTCAACAATTCTCCTGCATGATGCCCTTGGATAACATTTGGAATGTTTGTCTGTGAGAATAACCATTTAAGTGTTTTATGGCTCTCAGATGGAACTTGAGCACAGCCAACCCACCATAACTCCATTTCTGATTGTACTTTGAGAGATGGAGTATCCAATTTCCCAAGGCTATAGTCCAAAGCTTTGTTCATCAGTGAAATGCTTATTCTCTCCATCTTTTGATGTTTTTTAAGCTCAGCTTCATCAAGTTTGATTAAAAATTTCAATAGACCAGAACATTCATGCTCTTTTATATTATAGAACTGAACCAAATACTGATGTGATCTTCTTATTCAAGCAGAGCCAAAACTTTCCTACATGATGGGGTCTAGGCAATCCAAAACTTCTAACTTTGTTAAATTTTAAAAATTCACACCAAACTTTTGAAATTGCTCTATAACCTTTCCTACTCACTCCGACACTATCACAAATATTTTGAATTTGAGATGGTTCTAGTAAAAGATTAACTTCTGTCATGAGTTTTTGAAAAACAAAGCGTTTCAAGCATGCATTTTCATTAAGTTTCAATAGTCTTAAAACATCATTTTGACTCAAAATTTCATTATAGAAATGTATGCGCTCAAAACTGCTCGACATATTGAAACCTAGCACATTTGTCACATGATCTCTAACAATTTTCATTCTTTTCTTTTTCTGGCCAGATTTTTCAGTCAAATCTAAAAAAGGTTTTACTCGTTTTGACCGCATTCTCAAACCTATAGGAGTTTCTTTCATTTTTTAAAAAGACTCTAACTGAGAAGATAAAGTGGATAATTTGTTTTCTAGCTCCCTCATATGTAAATTCTTCTGGTGTAGTGTGTTTTGTAAATAGTTTATGTATTGTACATAATTCCTTGAAATATCCCAGAGCCTTGAACAATAGCCTCATAAACCATCCTCACCATCTCCCACAAATCTAATCAGATCATGAAGATTATGAAAAGGGGGGTACCTTCCAGTTTGTGGATCAATTGGATAAACAGATCCATCTGTCCATATGTCGATACACTTCTCTTTGATTATGAGAGTGTGTGTGTGAGCTCTCTTCCTTATCTCCTTCCTCGTGACATGGTATGAGAGCCTGCATGGCTGTAGATGTCATGGACACAAAGAAACCATCTCGAACCTTATATGCCATGGAACTTCCTATATCTCATGATTGGCTCAGATTTTAAATAAAATAATGCTTCCATTGCGTCCGGAATGTGCCAAAACCCCAAGATCGACTGTCTATTCGCTGAATTCTGACATCGGGAGGTCCTATTACAAGTTGATGACATCATGATGACATCATCAAGCCGCAACCGCCCTTGAGAACCGCCCTTGAAATCCTATATAAGGAGGCTTGGGCCACATTCATTCTCAGTCTTGCCAATGCCAGTCTTGGGAGCTCAAGGGATCCTGATCACCAAGTAAGTAGTTTCAAGTTCCAGTTCAAGTTGTAGTCTTGTTTCTAGCTCGAGTCTTGTCTAGTCTTGTATTATGGACATCCTTTCTTGTCCTATTGTAATCTCATAGTACGAGATCCTTTCTAGTTATTTCTTGTATCCAGTTCATATCCCTGAGGGGAATTCTTGTAATTGAGATATCTTGTTTCCTACCTACGATCCCGGGTTGTGGGATCTCTTGTATCATCTCTAGTCAAGTTTTCCATACCTATCGATCCCGGGTTGTGGAACGTCTTGTATCAGTTGTATATTCTTGTATTATTTTCCCTACGTGGGTGTTCTTGTAATCATAAGTGTATTTCGGAAATCTTGTCTACTATAGTCAGAGAGCACAATCTAGTGCTCCCCTGACATTTTGGCAAGACTATTCATAACAAGACCATGCCAAGCACGATGGACACCATATCCATACTCAGAAATATCGAGTCTTCTCTAGATGATCTATATAAAAAACTTCGAGACTTTGAACAGAGGTTACAACAAGGTGATTGCTCAGTTGGAGAATTCGCATCAGACTTCAAACTTGTATTCCAAGGACGGACATATCAAGAAGACTATCTAGTTAATAAGTTTCAAAGTGGCCTCAAAGATGAAGTGAAGTATCTCTTGCTATCCATGCCTCAAGGACATACCTTGGATGATGTTATCAATCAAGCAATTCAATGTGAGAGTCAATTGTTCAAAGAAAGCCAAGTCGAAGAGCTAGAAGTGCTGAATAATCAAGACACTGTTCCTCAAGAATCGGAATCAAGAAACTTTGAAGCCCAAGAGGTCATTATGAATGATATGGAGCATACAAATTATGAAGATATCAAGAAGGTAAAGGATAAGGAGGAGTTCATGTTCAATCAAGGAGGTGGGCTTACTCAACACTCTCCATCAAAGATCTTGGAAACACCACAACAGTCCACTATAAGTGCAAAGGATCTATTGCATGAAGAACCCAAGGAACATCAAGAGACAGCCAGTCCTTCACCATCTATCAGGATTCAAGATTATGAAGAATTCAAGGTCTTGCATGTACTAGATTCAAGGATCTCGCGAGGACGATTGGAATGCTTTATTCATTGGAAAGCATATGACATCAGTGATCGTACTTGCGAACTTATAGAAAATCTTCAGAGAGCAAAAGTCAAGGTTCGTGAATTCCATAAGAAGAATCCAATGAAACCCAAGTTAGAGAACATGGCCGCTCCTCGTGGAACTCGTCGCTTGAGGGGGAGGTGATGTCATGGACACAAAGAAACCATCTCGAACCTTATATGCCATGGAACTTCCTATATCTCATGATTGGCTCAGATTTTAAATAAAATAATGCTTCCATTGCATCCGGAATGTGCCAAAACCCCAAGATCGACTGTCTATTCGCTGAATTCTGACATCGGGAGGTCCTATTACAAGTTGATGACATCATGATGACATCATCAAGCCGCAACCGCCCTTGAGAACCACCCTTGAAATCCTATATAAGGAGGCTTGGGCCACATTCATTCTCAGTCTTGCCAATGCCAGTCTTGGGAGCTCAAGGGATCCTGATCACCAAGTAAGTAGTTTCAAGTTCCAGTTCAAGTTGTAGTCTTGTTTCTAGCTCGAGTCTTGTCTAGTCTTGTATTATGGACATCCTTTCTTGTCCTATTGTAATCTCGTAGTACGAGATCCTTTCTAGTTACTTCTTGTATCCAGTTCATATCCCTGAGGGGAATTCTTGTAATTGAGATATCTTGTTTCCTACCTACGATCCCGGGTTGTGGGATCTCTTGTATCATCTCTAGTCAAGTTTTCCATACCTATCGGTCCCGGGTTGTGGAATGTCTTGTATCAGTTGTATATTCTTGTATTATTTTCCCTACGTGGGTGTTCTTGTAATCATAAGTGTATTTCGGAAATCTTGTCTACTATAGTCAGAGAGCACAATCTAGTGCTCCCCTGACAGTAGAGAGCTCGTGGGGAAGGCGATGGTGAAGAGTACGCAGCAAGGCATGGAGAAAATGGTCACAAACGACCTCCATTTGCTATGAAAATCAGCATGAAGTTAGAAGACCTCAAAGTATTTTTGGAGCCATCTCAACCTCTATTTTGAGCCCGCAAGGTGGGGCCCATAGAAAAACCAGGTGAGTTTCAGAAACTATAACTTATCCCATGTTCGGCAACACTCATATATTCTAGATCCTTCAAGCCATTCCACGTCGTGTTGATACACAAAAACTATGTTTCTCTGAGATCGAACTATCACGTCATAGTGCGATATTGTTCAAGCAGAACTGCTGCTTATAGTGTTTTGCCGTGTTGTGAATTGTTGCAGAAATGGCAAATGTAGATGGAATGAGTCAGCTTATGAGCGATAACTTGGACAAGAACAAATTCCATGCGTGGAGATTTAGAATGACAAATTTCTTGATGGGAAAAGGGTACTGGAAATACATCGAAGGAGAGAACAAAAATGCTCCACAGTTTCCAGAGAGGAATTGGCCTACAGATCAGTGAAGAGCATATGAGGAATGGAATCAAGGAGCATGAAAGGTAATGTACTAGCTATCTGTTAGCATATAGTATAGCATGATTGGGCACATACAGGATGCCAAGACTCCGAAAGAGGCTTGGAACAATTTGGTCACATTGTATGAGACCAATACAAAGGCACGGAAATTGCAACTCAAGAACGAGCTGCATACTTTGGAGAAGAAGGGCATGTCAATAAGTGACTACACTCTCAAAATCAAAAGCATATGTGAGTCACTTGCATCTATTGGTGTGAATGTAGATGATGATGATAAGGTGGAAGTGCGCCTTCGTGGTTTAGGAGCTGCATATAAGCAGTTCAAAACTCCTATAGAGAACAGGGAAAACATTCCGAATTTTGCTGATTTGGTATCCATGTTGATTAATGAAGAAAAGAATCTTGATGAGGATTCAAACTCCCAAGGAAAGCCTAGTTATGAGCAGGTATTCTACTTTGGTAGAGGAAGAGGTAGAGGTTTTGGAAATGGAAGAGGAAATAGTAACCAAAACCAAGGTCAACACAAGAATCATGCAAGAGGAAGAGGAGAGTTTTAAGGCAAGGGGAGCCAAAGAGGTCGCAGAAATTTCCAAAGAAATGATTCATGTAATGATAGTAAAGGATGTTGGAATTATGGTAAACCTGGACACTTTGAACGTGATTGCAGGTTGAAGAATCAAAATAACATAAGGCAACAAAACAACTATGCATCCACAAGTGCAAATGATTATGAGAAGCTGTTCATGGTTTAACATTACATGATGAATCCGATGTCTACTGGTGTTTCAAAATCGAATGATTATATCTGCTATGCTCATTTAGGTGCTTCCAATCACATGACTAGTCATGCGGAATGGTTTAGTACTTTGCAGAAATTGTCAGTTCCTGGATATGTTGAAACATGTGATGACACATCACATCCTATTGAGTATATAAGAAACATAGCACTATCTATGAAGGATGGAAAGGTAAAACATCTTGCTGATGTGCTGCATGTTCCAAATATAACAAAGAATCTGGTTTCCGTTGGACAATTGGTTGAACAGGGATTACAACTCAGGTTGAATGCTGATGGATTATATGTAGAAGAGTACAAGTAGGATGGACGATTGGTTGCCAAAGGAAACAAAGTGGGTAGAATGTTTACCTTAAATGTGAAGATTCTTGAAATAAATGCAGCCATGGTTGCAAAACATGCAAGAGTTATTGCAAATATAGAGATGTGCCATAAACAGATTGGACATGCAAACTAGCAAAGGTTGAAATTGATGCAATCAAAAGAGATTGTCCATGGACTACCAAATTTCAAAGTTGCAGAGATGTAAAAGGTATGTGCAGCATGTCAATTTGGGAAATAGTCAAGAGCATCATTTCCACATGACAAGCATGTTAGTGAGAATGTACTAGAAATAGCACATACAGATGTTTGAGATCCAGCAAAGACCACATCTATGGGTGGTTGCAGGTTTTATGTTACTTTCATTGATGAACATACATGCAAAGTATGGGTATATTTCATGGAAAAGTAGACAAGGAAGTACATTCAGACATTAAGATTTGATGGAGGAGATGAATACATGTCAAATGAGTGCAACAGTTTTCTAAATAATCATGGAATTCGACGTCAGTTTTCATGTAGGTACACACCACAACAGAATGGCGTTGCTGAATGCAAAAATAGACATATTGCAGAAATAGCAAGAGCCTTGATGGTTGAGAAGAATATGCCTCATTGTTATTGGGCAAAGTTGTGCATACTGTTGTATACATCATGAATAGAACTCTAACTGCTAGTGTACATCAATTTACATGTGAAAAGAAGTTTACAGGTAAAAAGCCAAACTTATCACATCTAAAAGTTTTTGTCTGTATTGCATGTGTACATGTTCCAGATGAATTGAGGATGAAGCTTGATCCAAAAGCAGAAAAGTGTGTCTTCATTGGATACTTCCTTGAGCAAAAGGGATATAAATGTTATAACCCACTCACACGACATGTGAAGGTGAGTAGAGATATGGTATTTGATGAAATGTCAAGCTTCTATGCAGATGCCAAAGAAGGACTCAATCTTCAACCAAATGACAAAGAAAATGGTGAGAAATTAGGTGAAAAATCTCAAGTTTTGAGTGGATCACATGCATCACCAAGCAATAGTTCCAACTCAAATCCATGGAGTGGAAGATTGTGTGGAAATTTCAGTCCAACAAATTCATCAAATACATCCAAGAAAGGTAAAGAAAAGCTTTCTGCTGATCATAAAACATGTGCAGGTTTTGAAGATGCTGATGGAGATTCAAGCGGTTCAGAAAAGAGTCCTGATGAGGAACTTGGATTGCCCTCTATGAAGACTCTAGAAGTAAGAAAGGCACATGCAGATGATACAAGGAGAAGTGACCCAGGACCAAAAAGATCTTGGAGGATGCGTAATTCAGTGCAACGATTGACATATGATAGTTACATGGCTTGCCATTGTGCCTACATGACAAAGGTAATACAAGTTGCTGAACCTTCTTGTTTTGAAGATGCAATTGGTAATGCAGATAGGAAAAAGCTATGGATGAGGAGATGGTTGCACTTTATGAAAATGATACATGCAAGCTGGTTCCATTGCCACAAGGAAACAAACCCATAGGCTACAAGTGGGTTTACAAGGTAAAGCACAATGCTAATGGTAGCATAAGCAGGTACAAAGCATGATTGGTATCAAAAGGATATGCACAAACATATGGTTTTGATTATGAGGAAACATTCAACCCTCTAGCTAAAATGTCTAATGTCAGAACACTTGTTGCATTAGCTACAGTAAAAGGATGGACTTTGCATCAAATGGATGTGAAGAATGCTTTCTTACATGGTGAGTTACAGGAAGAAGTATACATGGACCAGCTAGAAGGATATGAAGATTCAAAGCATTCATAATATGTTCGCAGGTTGCAAAAGGCTTTGTATGGGCTGAAGCAAGCTCCTCATGCATGACATGCAAGGATTGCTAATTACTTTACCACCATTGGGAATTCTATGTTTGATGTAGATCATTCACTATATGCAAAGAAGGGCGATGATGACATCACAATTGTTGCTATTTATGTTGATGACTTGATTTTAGGTGGTGATAATGAAGAAAGCATTAAGGAGGTAAAGCAACTTCTTATGCAGGAATTTGACATGAAAGATCTTGGTGTGCTGTGTTATTTCTTGGGCATTGAGTTTATACATACAGAAATAGGTATATGGATGTCACAAAGGCAATATGCCTTGAATATGTTGCAAAAGTATGGTATGGCTGATTGTAAGCCAATTTCTATGCCATTAGATTAGAGTTTGAAGTTGGATGCTACATCTGGTGAAGCATTGGAAAACAAGAAAATTGTGGGTAGTCTTATATATCTCACAATTACAAGGCATAATCAAAAGCTATACTGTTGGACTTGAATGTCAGTTTATGCAGGCTCCCACGAAGCCACATTTGGATGCTCTGATGCACACTCTATGTTATGTGAGTGCTACTTTGGATTATGCATTTTTTTATGAAGTTGGTGTAAATTTGTAGGTTCATGGATACACCGATGCAGATTGGGTTGGTAGTACTCCAGATAGAAGATCTACTAGTGGCTTTCTATTCTCACTTGGAGATGCAACTATTACATGGAGCAGCAAGAAGCAACCCACTGTTCCTTTGTCGAGTACAGAGGTTGAGTATAGAGGTGCTACAATGGTAGCATTTGAGGCATCATGGTTGGAGATGCTACTTGTAGATTTAGGTGTGGAAGTGCAAAATCCTACCACTATCTATTGTGATAATCTTAGCAGCATACAATTAGCACGAAACCCTATTTTTCATGCCAAAACAAAGCATATTGAGGTACATTATCACTTCATCGGAGAGAAGGTATTAGTAGGTGATATTGATCTTGTTTATGTGAGAACAAATGAGCAACTTGTTGATATTTTCACCAAAGCACTTGGAGTTGAGAAGTTGAAGAAATTTTGAGAGATGCTTGGATTATAAGGTATGATGTTGAGCTTGAGGGGGAGTGTTGAGTTATCAAGATCAACATGTGATGATCCAGGATGACACGTATCAGTTTTTCGTTTCTCTGACATGTATAGTGGTCACACCGATATATGTCAGGGATACTTCATTGAGCTTTATTAGATTTATCTACAGAGAGTGATGGCACATTTTTTCTTGCTAGCTCACTCACTCGTAGACATTAGTTTTTTCCTTATGTACTAGTCTTTATATATTGCACTTGTTGTATTCTTGTTTTAGGTCATTCTTGTACATTCCTTTTTATGTAATAGAAAAAGAAGAAGAAGATCATTCTTCATCGCCTCAATCTAAGTGTGTGCTTCTCTTTGATTGTGAGAGTGTGTGTGTGTGAGCTCTCTTCCTTATCTCCTTCCTCATGACAATAGTGATACTAGATTTCTATGTGCTTAGTACGTGCATGACAAATAGGATTCTTGGAAATGGCTATGCAACTCTACTTGTTACATCTCATCCTTGTAGCCTCCTAACATTGAATTCCTATATGTCATAGGACCCTTCTCAACCATGCTCCTTCATATGCCACAAAACATGTCACCTTGTACTCAGCTTTAGTAGAAGACATTGCTACAGTCAGTTGTTTCTTACTGATCCAAGAAATAATCCTTGAACCTAAAGAGAAGCAATATCCAAAAATCAATTTGGTTGAATCAATATCCCCTACACAATCTAAGCCACAATACCCACTCAGAGATGATCCTTCATCATAAAGAATACCATACTCAATGGTTCCCTTGACATACTTGAGCATCTTCATGCATGCCTTCCAAAGAGTTAGACATGGCTTATTAGAGAATCTTCTTAGTATGCCAATAGGATAAGAAATATTTGGTCTCCTTTTACAAAGTAAATGAGACTTACGACTAATTTCTTATATCCTCCAATATCCAGCGGATGTGAAGTATTTAGAATAGATAATTTTGTGTTGAATTCCATCGTTGTATAAATTTCTTTGCAATCCTCCATGTTAAATGCCTTCAACACCTCCCTTACATACTTTTGTTGGGAGATAAAGATCCTCCCTGGTTCCTGCCAAACATCAAGGCTGAAGCAATAATGCATTAATCCCAAATCCATCATTTAAATTCTAAACTCAAGTCACCTTTCATTTGTTCAAGCAGTGTATCATCATGCCCGATCATTACAAGGCCATCTACATAGAGTACAAGCACAATAGTCTTCCCTCCTATCTTTAGAACATACAAATTAGCTTCAGAAGCACATCTTTTGAATCCTATTTCCAAACAATACCTATCTATCTGCTGCTACTAAGCTCTCAGGGCTTGTTTCAGCCCATACAATGCCTATTTTAGTTTACATACTTTGTTCATTGAATGGGAAGGCTCAAACTCTAGTGTTTGAGACACATATACCTCCTCCTTGAGGTCTATATTTACGAATGCTGATTTGACATCCATGTGGTATACTACCCATTTTTTATGTGCAGCCACAATTAGTCCTAGCCGAGTGGTAGTCATCCTTGCTATCAGGGCAAATGGTTCCCCGAAATCAATCCTTCAGCTTGGGAATAGCTCTATGCAACAATCTAGCTTTGTACTTCTCCAAAGTACCATGTGCCTTGTATTTTAGCTATTAGATCCACTTGGTGCCGATCACCTTCTGCTTTGGAGGTCACTCCACTAGCTTTCAAGTTCCATTCTTCATGATATTGTTGTATTCTGTTCGCACAGCAGTTCTCTTGTCCAGAATTTGGAGTGCTTCTTACACACTTGTCGGCTCCTTTGCTTGTTTGTTAATAACCTCAGCCATCAATATTGAGTTTACAATATCCACCTCTATCTCTCTCTATTCCTATATTCTTTGTGACCACCTTAGACCATGCGCAATCTATCCAATTGACTATGGTATGGGATTTGCGGAATCATGAAGTTGTCTCACCCACTGTGGCAATGCCTTTTACACTTGAGTGACAACAAAGCTAGTGAATTTAAGTCTCGTGATCTAAGGAAGATGCTTCCTTCTCTTCTTTAGAAGTGCTAGCTCTTAGGTTAGGTCCATATTGGATTACTTCTTTGTCTATTGATAGAGTGGAAGCTTTCTTTTATTCTTCCATCCCATGGCTGCTCCTCCTTGAACACCACATCATGACTCAATATGATCTTCTTTGCCTCCAGGTCATAAAGCTTGTATGCTTTCTTCTCTTGTTGAATCTTGTTTCTCTCTTTGTCTAGAATGTATACATAACCTTTACTTGCAAACACTTTGAAATGGGAAACAGAAGGCTTTCTACCACTGTAGGCTTCTTGTGGACTCTTTCCATCAAATGCCTTAGTGTAGATATGAATCATGATGTAAACTACTATGTTTATGACCTTTGCCCAAAAATGATCAAGTAGTCCTTTTCCCTTCAAGATGCACCTTGACATTTTGATTCTAGTGTTCAGCAACACCATTTTCTTGAGAGCTATGTGCCACCATGAGTTCATGCTTGATTCCTTTGCCATTGTAAAGTTCCTCAGATTATGTTGATGTGAACTCACCTCCATTGTCCGTCCTATACTTCTTCATCTTCTTCCCAGTTTTAGTTTCAACAAGTTGAGGCCATTGTTTCAACTTACCAAAAGCTTGAGCCTTATCATAGAGAAAGTACAGCTGCATCTTCTTGTTGAGGTAAGCTTGTTGCAGATTTGAGCTTTGTAAGAGATTTCTTTTGTAATCGAAGCTTTCCATTGTTCCACTCTTTCTTCTTACGGTGTGCGCATGTGTGTGTATGTGTGTGCATGCTTGTGTGCTTTCACTCATGCACTTGTGCCATCACTTGCTCATAGTCTTCATACTAGTCCTCACGTCTCTACAGATTGACATTTCTGAGGTGAATCTCCTCACGATGGTACTTGCCATTGTGTCAGAGTAACACCAAATTTGGCACTGTTGTCGGGGAGAGAGCTTGGAGGACGAGCGTATGACGTGAATACGTAGAGTAGCAATGGTAGAAGGTTAAAGAAATCATCATTTTTAGTCCAGTTTCTGAGTTTTTCTCCTTCTTCATCATGATCATCATCTCCATCTTCACCCATCTTCATCTTCTCTGTTTTTTTTTTGATTTTTCAACAATACATTTACTCATTTTTTACTCGCGGTTCAAAGAAGCGCAAGGGGAGTTAAGAGATAAAAACGCTAAAGAAACACTCTTGAAAAACTCTCAAAACACCAAAAATTTGATTTAGAATCACACGGCATGAGAGGAACAAGGTCTGGTATCGTGGTGGTAGTATTGTCAGTTTGGAGGGTGATCTTGCATCTACAGCTACATAGGAGTGACAAGGAGAAACTGAGGTACACATATTTGCAAAATTTTTTGAATTTGGACCTCAAAAACTCCAAGTATCATGTCTCGTTGAGTTTTGGTATCACAATACCAGAACTCCCATGTATCGTGATACTTCTCGAGGTATCGTATCGTGCATACCCACTTGAGGTATCATGATACCATTCTTGTATCATATCGTCAAGTGCTAATATCGCGATCGCAGTCATCACGGTGGTATCATATCGTGTCGGTCCCATATCGTATCGTCCAGCGAGCGGTATCGTATCGTCGGCCAAGTTGGTATCGTATCGCCTCCAGTTTTGGTATCGTATCGCCTCGAGTTTTGGTATCCTATCACCTGCCTAGTGGCATCATATTGCGAGGTCAAGTGGTATCGTATCGTTGACTAAGTGGTATCGTATCGTGCACTTAGTATCATATCATCTCTTATTCTGGTATCGTATCGTGACCCAGTGGTATCACATCGTTCATAGACTAGTATCATATCGTCTCGAGAATTCATTGGTATCGTATCGTGAGATTGGTATCATATCATGACCATTTCAGTATCGTATCGTGCGCATAGCAGTATTGTATCGTGGAAGTTGGTATCCCATTGGTGGTATCGTATCATCTAAGGTGGTATCGTCTATAGGGGTATCACATATCGTGGAAAATCTAGTATTGTATCGCCTGTTCTAAGCTCCCAGAGAGATCATGTCTCCCTGTTTTAACCCCTAGAGCCTTGAACTGGCATAACTTTCTTATACGAAATCCCTTTGCTATGATTTTGGGTTTGTTGGAAAGCTCGCGGGGATATAGTATTTTGTGGATTATTAGATAAAGTATTTTGAAGTTGACCCTTAGGTGGACTAGGAAACCAAGGAGTTCCAAAGGATTTTGAGCAATACAAGAGAACCTTGGGACTAGAAGACAAGGCTTATGAACCTGAGATTCGGTAGACACTTAGGCAAGGATAACCAAAGCATTAGATCATCTGAGGCTAGTGTCAACCATACACGCAAGTCTTGGGCACAACAACTAAGTGGGTATCCCTACACACTAAGTTCCGACACAAGTGATTCAGAAATGTCTTTTAGCATGGAAAGACCCACATGTAGTTCAGTCACTGCTTATTTACAAACACCAGAAGGTCCCTATAAGACACAATTGGAGTATATCAGGACCAACCAATTAGGTGCTCGCATCTATGAGGATGGTCTAAGACGATCAGTGGTCCAATTCAAAAATCATGAGCAACCCTTTGAACTTAAACACCCAGTGGTCAAGTTTGAAGAGGGTGCATACATTGATAAGGAAGAAACCATGTATGTGTTTGCCAGCCTACCAGATAGGATAGATGAGTTGGGAAACATCATTCCTGAGAACGAGCTAGTAGACCTAGGGAAAGGAGACCTAGGAAGAGAACCCAAGACTCCCAGAGGTAGGTCAGTCTTGACTAGAGTGATCACTCCATATTGGATCCCTCAAGACAACAAAAGCATAGAACTGTTCTTAAATAGAGGAAAAGAGGAAGATTTTTGGAGATTCAAGCCAGATCAACCTAACCCAATAGTCACCATCTATGAGTTCAAGGATCCGGAGACACCAAGGAAAGTTGTCTATCTAGATCACACCTCAAAGAAATTGTTCTTGGTAATGGAGCACGATAGGCATGCATACACTTGGCAACGTGAATCAATTTTCCCCCCACCAAGATCTAGTGTTTCACATGGGCTCCAAGGAGCAGGATCATCCAAGGCTCATGAAAACCAGTGGGAAAGAACCAGAGACAGACCCGAGGTGAGCTTTGCACATACAATGGGTAGAGACAGATCAGGACATGAAGCTGAAAGACCTGAAAGAGAGAGACATAGAGCACATAGGCATCAAAGAGATGAACATGATTTCCCATTGCCTAGACCCCGAGAGCATTGAAGAACCCTTAGACCTTCTCAAGTGGTTAAGGCAATGACGAACTATTTTGAGGGATTCAGAGATCCTCATGATCATGTGGCTGAGTTCAAACAAGTGCTAAGAGCTGAACAGGTTGAGGACTTATTCACCCAGTTCGAGGCATTTGGTTTGACTCTTAAGGGTACTGCCTTAGCTTGGTTTCAACCGCTAAATATTCACAACTATAGAGAGATAAGTCAGCTGCTAGAGGAATTCATTGTAGAATTTTCCAAGAGTGGTATCTGTTGAGATATCAAGCTCAACATGTGATGATCCAAGATGACACATACCAGTTTTTCATTTATTTGACATGTATAGTGGTCACACTAGTATATGTCAGGGACACTTCATCGAGCTTTATTAGATTTATCTACCGAGAGTGATGGCAACTTTGTTTCTTTCTAGATCACTCATTTGCGAACATTAGGTTTTTCCTTATGTGCTGATCTTTATATATTGCACTGGTTGTATTCTTGTTTTCAGGTCATTCTTGTACATTCCTTTTTATGTAATAGAAAAAGAAGAAGAAGATTCATTCTTCCTCGCCTCAATCTATGTGTGTGCTTCTCCTTGAGAGCGAGAGTGTGTGTTTGAGCTCTCTTCCTTATCTTCTTCCTTGTGACATGGTATCAGAGCCAACATGGCTGTAGAGAGCTCGTGGAGAAGGCGACGATGAAGAGTACGTAGTAAGGCATGGAGAAAATGCGATTTCACAAACGGCCTCCCTTTGCTATGAAAATCGGCGTGAAGGCAGAAGTTTCACAGCCATCTCAACCTTCGTTTCGAGCCCTAAAGGTGGGGTGCATAGAAAAACCAAGTCAGTTTCAGAAACTGTAACTGGCGTTGTGTTTAGCGACACTGATATATATTCCAGATCTAGAATTTCAAGTGGTTCCGTGTACTGTTGATACACAAAAACTGTGTTTTTCTGAGATCGAACTGTCACATCATAGTGCGATAGTGTTCAAGCAGAAGTGCTACTTGTAGTGTTTTGCAGTGTTGTGAACTGCTGCAGAAATGGCAAACACCGACGGAATGAATCAGCTAATGAGCGATAAGCTGGACAAGAACAACTTCCATGCTTGGAGATTCAGAATGACGAATTTCGTGATGGGAAAAGGCTACTAGAAGTACATCAAAGGAGAGAATGAAAATGCTCCATAGTTACCTAAAAGGAATCAGAATACAAAGGCACGAAAATTGCAACTCAAGAATGAGCTACATACATTGGAAAAGAAGAGCATGTCGGTAAGTGACTACACTCTAAAAATCAAAAGCATATGTGAGTCACTTGCATCTATTGGCGTGAATGTAGATGATGATGATAACGTGGAAGTGTGCCTTCGTGGTTTAGGAGCTGCATATAAGCAATTCAGAATTTCCATACAGACTAGGGAGAATATTCCGAATTTTTCTCATCTGGTATCTATGCTGATTATTGAAGAAAAGAATCTTGGTGAGAATTCAAACTCCCAAGGAAAGCCCAGTTCTCAGCAGGTATTCTAATCTGGTAGAGCAAGAGGTAGAGGTAGAGGTTTTGGAAGTGGAAGAGGAAAAAGTAACCAAGACCAAGGTCAACAACAGAATCATGCAGGAGGAAGAGGACAATGTCGAGGCATGGGCAGCCAAAGAGGTCACAGTAATTTCCAAAGAAATGATTCAGATAATGATAGTAAAGGATGCTAGAATTGTGGTAGACCTGGACACTTTGAACGTGATTGAAGGTTGAAAAATCAAAATAACAGAAGGCATCAAAACAAATATACATCCAGGAGTGCAGATGATTCTGAGAAGCTGTTTATGGTTCAACATCACATGATGAGTATGTGTGGGAGATTCACTCACTAATTAGGCATAATGACTTAAAGACAAAGAGAAGCAGAAATAAAGCAGTCAGAAAATCAAAGCCTTAGTGAAGGGACAAATTCACGTCTGTAATATACAGCGAAGAAACTTCCAGAAATTTGAGTTTGTTGAAACCCGGATAAAAAATTGTATATATAAGAGAACTGAGATAGATAGAAGAAGAGCTCAATAGATGAAAAAATTCCCGTAGGGATAAGTAGATGTATGTGTAGAAGATGCCAGAGATTGCATATGTAGAGATGAATAACAAAATCTGAAATGTCGGGTATTCATCTGAGAGAGATGGTAAAGTAGAACTACTCGGTATAGGAGAGTTCTCATGACTTTGAGCGAAGTGAGGCTGAGTCATTTTGTACACATCTTCTCTAATAGAAAACACATGTTCATGTGGAAATATCTGAGCGCATTATTCTCGTGCGAAGAAATCTAAGTGATTTCATGTTACTGTGAAAGTTAGTTAACAGTTACAGTTTTCTCAATAATTTTTTTTCGGTCCTTCTACGAGTTAGATCTCGAAGTGAAGTGTAACGTTTTGTATGAGAGATAGCTTATCTTGTAGCTATAAGTCTCTACTATAAACTGATCAAAAGAGTTTTTTGAAATGAACACGTATACACAGTATAGTGTCTGGCCGGAAAAGGCATTCAGAAGGGGTAAAGTTTTTTCTTAAACTTCAGATAGAATTCATTTAGTGAAGGAAGTTCATGTATCACTTCCTTACTTCATGCACACACAGTTGAAGTAATTACAAACAGAATTGCAGTTGATTCCGGTAACATTCCGGTGCAATTACGGTGAAATTACAGTGACAGTCGAGTGAAGTTCTGGTGATATTTCGGTGAGTTAAAAACTCAGTTTTAACACAGTTCAGTGACGCAAAGATTATTTAATTGTAAGCAAACACAATAGTGTAAAGTTTGAAGTAAATCAGTTCATAATTGAAGCTTGAAGGATACGTGAAGCTTTCTATAAAGTGAATTTCAGTTTTCGCTAATACAGTTATAAAGTTTTCAATTTTCAGAAGGTTGCTAAGCTATTGATGATTATAGAGGTGTTCTAACATCACTTTAGCTTAGTTCTTGTGGTGTAAGGGAATTCCGCAATAAGCGTTGCACCAACAAGTGATATTAGAGCAAGTAAGATCCACAAGTGGTATCAAAGCACATGAGATCAAGTAGTGGTATCAGAGCATGAAAGATCCACAAGAAGTGGTATCAAATCCATAACAAAAAGAAGTGTTACTAGAACAGAAAAGGTTCTAAAGAGTAGAAAAGGTTTCTAAGAAGAAGAAACGGAAAGAGAATTTGAAGAATTCTCATAAAGAAAGGTGAATGCTGAAGAGATCAATAGCAAACGGCATCAAGAAGTGATCCGAAGTTATTCTCAAGGGTAAATGTCTACAAAAGGTAAAACCCTTTAACGTTACACTCACCGGCAGTAACAGAAACAAGAAGATTATGGCAGATCACATTTCTATTGACAAATTAGACAGAGATAACTATCTTGCATGGGTAATGCGAATGGAAGCTTTACTTATGCGTAAAGACTTAATGATATATGTGACAGGAGAAGAGAAGAAGCCGACTTTTGAAGATGACAATCAACCAAAGAAAGAAGAGTTAGAAGCCTTGAAGTTGTGGCAGAAGAAAGATGCAACGGCAAGAGCGTATATCTACAATACCGTCACAGATCATCTACTACCACACATTAGAGGTCTGGAGAAAGCAGAAGACATATGGAGAGCATTGGAAGATCACTTCCAAAATACGACGAAATCTAGAAAGGCTAGCTGATGGTCGGAGTTCACAACATTCAAGAAAAGGCAAAGTCAAAGAATTAGTGATTATGTCACTAAGATGAAGGACTTGGCAGACAGTCTTGGATCGAGTGGTGAAGATATCGAAGACCACAGGTTAATAGTGCAAGTGCTTACAAGTTTGAGAGGAGATGAAAGGTGGAAACCTTTCGTACTCTCAACTAAACTTTCTTTAAATCATTTTGTACCAGTTTTAAATCAGTTGCTTGGACTAATGTTAACATTTGAGCAAGATTTGAAGATAGATGGAGATAAAGGACATAGTTCTGCGATGTATGCAAAGAGTAAGAAGAAACGTGATAAAGGTAAAGAAAAATATGAAGAAGAGATGACTACTCAAGCAAATTATGCAAGAGGTAGAGGTAACGTCAGAAAAAGAGGTAATACAAAAGGAAGAGGTAACAACAAGAAGGCTTGCTGGATCTGTGGATTAAGCAATCATTTGGCTCATGACTGCTGGCATAATTCTCAAGGATCAAGTCAGAATCAGAATAATAACAGTAGAGGCAAAAGCAGAAGATATCAAAGAGGTAGACAAAGCCAAAGAGGTGGATATGGTAGAGGTGGAGCAAGAAGTTGGGGACAGAATGAGTCTCACAACACTACCTACTACAATTATGCAAATGATACGTAGAATGACGATCATACAACATTGATGATGAATTCGATAAGTATGTCAGAGAATGAAGACCTCAAGGTATTCTATATTGACTCTGATTGTTCAAATCATTTGTCAAGAAATATAGAATTATTATTAGAACTGGAAGGAGGTATGTTAAATCATACAGTACAGACATGTGATAATACAAAACATAATGTAAGGTCAATTGGAAAGGTAAAGTGTAAGAATGGAGCTGACCTACTAACAAATGTTTTGTATGTTCCAACAATCTCGAAGAATCTGATCAGTGTGGGTCAGATAGTAGAAAAAGGTTTTCAAGTCAGATTTACAAATGAAGGAGTATTTGTTGAAGATCCAGAGAAAGGATACAAACAAATTGTCCATGGTAAAAAGGAAGGTAGACTTTTTACTCTTAAAGTACAAGGAAATGTTGTTCAAGCCTTAATCACACATGGTGATGAAGTGTTTACTGAATTGGACCTTTGGCATAAGAGGTTAGGACACTTTAATGAAAAAGGAATCAAAGCTATGGTGGAGAAACAATCCGTGAGAGGATTACCAAACATGAAGAACCAACATATGATTCACAAATGTGAAGCTTGTCAGATGGGAAAAGCTCACAGGTTACCATTTCAGAAAAATGGTTACAAACACGATGGTGTGCTAGAGCTCATACATACAGATGTATGGGGACCGACAAAAGAAGGATCTATCAGTGGTTCAAGGTATTATGTTATTTTCATTGATGATGCAACAAGATGGATAACTCTTTATGTTTTGAAAGAGAAATCAGAAGTGTTTGGAGCTTTCAGACATTTTCATGCATATGCTGAAAGACTTACAGGATAGAAACTCAAAAGACTAAGGTCTGATGGAGGAGGAGAATATTTTTCTCGAGAGTTCAATGATTATCTGTGGAATGCAGGTATCAAAAGAGAAATAACTTGCAGGTATACACCGCAACAAAATGGAGTAGCAGAAAGGAGAAACTGAACTCTAGTTGAGTTTGCAAGAGCAATGCTAAAGGAGAAGAATTGTCCAAACTATCTTTGGGCTGAGGCTGTAAATACAGCTACATACCTGGTAAACAGATTACCATGTACAACTTTAAATGGAATGACTCCTTATGAAGCTTGGTGGGGCAAGAAACCAACACTTGATCATTGTAAAGTGTTTGGATCAGTTGCTTATGCTTATGTACCGTCACAACTGAGACATAAGCTTGAACCAAAAGCTGAAAAATATGTGTTCATCGGATATCATGAAAAACAGATGGGTTACAGGTTATGGAGTCCTCTAACCAAAGAGTTTATTGTTTCTAGAGATGTGACGTTTGATGAAGGAAAAAGCTGGTATGCAGATAAAGAGCATAGTGTTGAAACACTTGAAGAAGAGATAAGAAGGAATGAAAAAGGTAAATCACATATGCAGGTAAATGGAGATGAAGATCATATGTAGGCAAGTACATCCAGGATCAGATCAGGTATGAGAAACGAAGATGAATCAAGATTTGATGAAGATGTGTATTCAGATACATGAAGAATTTGAACCAAGAAGGTCAAACAGAGTAAGGAAACAACCAACAAGGTATTCCTATGACACTTCTTATTTGACTCAGAAAAACTATGCCTACCTAGTAAAGGAAGATGAAGAACCTCTAAATTATAGTGAAGCAAAAGGTAAGAAAAATTGGGAAGAAGCAATGAAGGAAGAATTCGATGCTCTTGAAGAGAACAAGACTTGTGAACTTGTTCCAAAACCAAATGGTAAGAAAGTGATTGGAAATAAATGGGTTTACAAAGTTAAGAAAATTGCAGATGGAAGGATAGCCAGATACAAAGCTAGACTGGTTGTCAAAGGCTATGCTCAAACGCATGGCATAGATTATGATGAGACATTTAGTTCCCTGGCAAAGATGTCAACCATAAGGACATTGATTGCTATAACAACATCAAAAGGATGGAAGCTAAGTCAGCTGGATATAAAGAATGCATTTCTGAATGGATACATATCAGATGAGGTCTACATGGAACAACCTGAAGGGTTTGTAAGTTCTAGTTACCCAAATCATGTTTGCAGACTAAGAAGAGCTCTCAATGGATTGAAGCAAGCTCCAAGAGCTTGGAATTATAGACTTGTGAAGTATCTCAATGACCTTGGATACCAAAGTTCGAAGGCAGATGCAAGTCTACTCATCAAGAGAACAGATGAAGGTATGATCTACATTTGTATTTATGTAGATGACATTATAATCACATGTACTTCAGATGAAGGAATCAAGGAGGTAAAGAGACTTCTTGAACAAGATTTCAAGATCAGTGATCTAGGAAAGTTATCATACTTTCTTGGAATGGAAGTCACATATACAGATCATGGTGTATATGTTTCGCAAGAAAGGTATCTCCTAAACTTACTGAAGAAGTTTAACATGGAGAATTGCAGAGAAGCTTCCACACCGCTTGAAGTAAATCATAAACTCAGCAAATATGATGGTGTAGAGTTTAAAGATATGAGAAGGTATCAATCTTTAGTGGGAAGTTTGATTTATGCTATGCTAACAAGACGAGATCTTAGTTATGCAGTAGGAGTTCTCTCACAGTTCATGCATTGTCCAAAGGATCAACATTGGGTTGCAAGACAAAGAGTTCTTAGATATATCAAAAGAACTATAAAGGAAGGATTATATTATCCTTTTACATTAGATATAAAGCTGAGAGCGTACAGTGACTCAGACTGGGCAGGAAGTTAAGATGATAGAAGATCAACACATGGGTATATGATATACCCAGGAGATAAGCTTGTCAACTGGTGTTCGAAGAAGCAGCATACAATGGCTTTATCGTCAACTGAAGTAGAATATAAAGGACTTGTAGAAGCAGCTAAAGAAGTGATATGGATGCAGTCTTTGTTCAAAAGTATGGGTATTGGTCAAGGTATACCTATCATACATGGAGACAATATGAGCTCGTTGTATCTTGTAGCAAATCCAGTATTTCATGCAAGAACAAAACACATAGAGATTCAATATCATTTCCTGAGGGAAAAGGTAATGGAGAAGGAGATTGAAATAGTATTCACTCCTACAAAAGATCAGATTGCAGACATTCTGACAAAGAGTTTGGATGGAGTAAAGACAAGCAGATTCAAAGAAATGGCAGGTATAAAAGAAAAGAAGAATATATGAAAGACCAGAAGATGCTAATTAGTGATTGAGGGGGAGCTGTTGGAGATTCACTCACTAATTAGGCATAAGGCATAAAGACAAAGAGAAGCAGAAATAAAGTAGTCAGAAAATCAAAGCCTTAGTGAAGGGACAAATTCATGTCTATAATATACAGCGAAGAAACTTCTAGAATTTTGAGTTTGTTGAAACCCGGATCAAAAATTGTATATATAAGAGAACTAAGATAGATAGAAGAAGAGCTCAATAGATGAAAAAATTCCCGTAGGGATAAGTAGATGTATGTGTAGAAGACGCCAGAGATTGTGTATGTAGAGATGAATAACAAAACTTGAAATGTTGGGTATTCATCTAAGAGAGATGGTAAAGTAGAACTACTCAGTATAGGAGAGTTCTCATGACTATGAGTGAAGTGAGGCCGAGTCATTTTGTACACATCTTCTCTAATAGAAAACACATGTTCATGTGGAAATATCTGAGCGCATTATTCTCGTGTGAAGAAATCTAAGTGATTTCATGTTATTGTGAAAGTTAGTTAACAGTTAGATCTCGAAGTACAGTGTAAAGTTTTGTATGAGAGATAGCTTATTGTGTAGCTGTAAGTCTCTACTATAAACTGATCAAAAGAGTTTTGTGAAATGAACACATATACACAGTATAGTGTCTCACCGGAAAAGGGATTTAGAACTGGTGAAGTTTTTTCTTAAACTTCAGATAGAATTCATTTAGTGAAGGAAGTTCATGTATCACTTCCTTACTTCATGCACACACAGTTGAAGTAATTACAAACAGAATTGCAGTTGATTCCGGTAACATTCCGGTGCAATTATGGTGAGATTATAGTGACAGTCCGGTGAAGTTTCGGTGATATTTCGGTGAGTTAAAAACTCAGTTTTAACACAGTTAAGTGAGGCTAAGATTATTTAATTGTAAGCAAACACAGTAGTGTAAAGTCTGAAGTAATTCAGTTCTGAATTGAAGCTTGAAGGAAACGTGAAGCTTTCTGTAAAGTAAATTTCAGTTTCACTAATACAGTTATAAAGTTTTCAGTTTTCAGAAGGTTGTTAAGCTATTGATGATTATAGAGGTGTTCTAACATCACTTTAGCTTAGTTCTTGTGGTGTAAGCGAATTCTGCAATAAGCGCTGCACCAACTATATGATGTCTGCTGGTATTTCAAAATGGAATGATAATGTCTGATATATTGATCCAGGTGCTTCAAATCACATGATGAGTCATGCGGAATGGTTTAGTAGTTTGCAAAAAAAGCTAGTTCTTGGATATGTTGAAACAGGTGATGATACATCGCATCCTATTGAGCATACAAGAAACATAACATTGTCTATGGAGGACGGGAAGGTAAAACATCTTGTTGATGTGCTACATGTTCCAAATATAACAAAGAATCTGATTTCTGTTGGACAAATGGTTGACCAAGGGTTACAAGTCAGGTTCAATGCTGATGGATTATATGTAGAAGAGTACAAGCAGGATGGACGATTGATTGCCAAAGGAAACAAAGTGGGTAGGATCTTCACCTTAGATGCGAAGATTCGTGAAATGAATGCAGCCATGTTTGCAAAAGGTGCAGGAGTTATTGCAGATATAGAGATGTGGCACAAACGGATTGGACATGCAAACTTGCAAAGGCTAAAATTGATGCACTCAAAGGAGATTGTCCATGGACTACCAAATTTCCAAGTTGCAAAAATGGAAATGGTATGTGCAGCATGTCAATTTGGTAAACACTCAAGAGCGTCATTTCCACATGACAAGCATGTTAGTGAGAGTGTACTAGAAGTAGTATATACAGATGTTTGGGGTCCAACAAAGACCACATCTATGGGTGGTTGCACGTTTTATGTTACTTTCATTGATGATCATACATGCAAAGTATGGGTATATTTCATGAAAGAGAAGAGCGAGGCATTCACTCACTTCCAGAATTTTAAAGCTATGGTGGAAAAGCCAACAAGGAAGTACATTCGAACATTAAGATCTGATGGAGGAGGTGAATACATGTTGAATGAGTTCAGCCGTTTTCTAAAAAATCATGGAATTTGGCGTCAATTTTCATGCAGGTACACACCAGAATAGAATGGCGTTGCTGAATGCAAAAATAGATATATTGCAGAAATAGCAAGAGCCTTGATGGCTGAGAAGAATATGCCTCATTGTGATTGGGCAGAAGCTGTGCATACTGCTGTATACATCATGAACACAACTCCGTTTGTTGTTGTATATCAAGTTACACCTGAAGAGAAGATTATAGGTAAAAAGTCAAACTTATCACATCTCAAAGTTTTTGGTTGTATTGCATATGCACATGTCCCAGATGAATTGAGGACGAAGCTTGATCCAAAAGCAGAAAAGTGTATCTTCATTGGATACTCCCTTGAGCAAAGGGGATATAAATGTTATAACCCACTCACACGACAGGTAAAGGTGAGCAGAGATGTGGTATTTGATGAAATGTCAAGCTTCTATGCAAATGCCAAAGAAGGATTGAGTCTTGAACCAAATGACAAAGAAAATGCTGAAAAATCAAGTTCAGAATCTTAGGTTTTGAGTGGACCGGATGCATCACCAAACAATAGTTCCAACTCGAATACATGGAGTGGAAGATTATGTGGAAATTTCAGTCGAGCAAACTCATCAAATACATCCAAGAAAGGTAAAGAAAAGCTTTTTGCTGGTCATAAAACATGTGTAGGTTTTGAACTCGTTGATGGAGATTCAAGTGGTTCAGAAAAGAGTGTTGATGAGGAACTTGGATTGCCCTTTGTGAAGACTCCAGGGGTAAGACAGGCACATGCAGATAATACAAGGAGAAGTGACCCAAGGCCAAGAAGATCTGGAAGGATGTGGAATTCAGTGCAACGATTGTCATATGATAGTTACATGGCTCGTCATTATGCCTACATGACAAAGGTAATACAAGATGTTGAACCTTCTTGCTTTGAAGATGCAATTGGAATTTCAGATTGGGAAAAAGCTATGGATGAGGAGATGGTTGCACTTTATGGAAATGATACATGGAAGTTGGTTCCATTGCCGCAAGGAAAGAAACCCATAGGCTATAAATGGGTTTAGAAGGTAAAGCACAATGCTGATGGTAGCATAAGCAGGTATAAAGCATGATTGGTAGCTAAAGGATATGCACATACATATGGCATTGATTATGAGGAAGCATTCAACCCTATAACTAAAATTTCTACTCTCAGAACACTTGTTGCATTAGCTACCGTGAAAGGATGTACTTTGCATTAGATGGATGTGTAGGGTGCTTTCCTACATACTGAGTTACAAGAAGAAGTATATATGGACTAGCCACAAAGATATGAAGATTCAAAGCATCCAAAATATGTTTAGAGGATGCAAAAGGCTTTGTATGGGCTGAAGCAAGCCCCTCGTGCATGGCATGCAAGGATTGCTGATTACTTAACCAACATTGGGTTTTGTATGTGTGATGCAGATCACTCACTATATGCAAGGAAGGCTGATGATGGCATCACCATTGTGGCTATTTATGTTGATGACCTGATTGTAGGTGTTGATAATGAAGGAAGCATCAAAGAGGTAAAGCAACTTCTTATGCAAGAATTTGACATGAAAGATCTTGGTGTGCTACGCTATTTCCCGGGCATTGAGTTTATACATACAAAAACAGGTATATGGATGTCACAAAGGAAATATGCCTTGAATATGCTGCAGATATATGGTATGACTGATTGTAAGCCAATTTCTATGCCATTAGATCAGAATTTGAGGATACTACATAAGGTGAAGCATTGGAAAATGCTACTATGTACAAGAGAATTATGGGAAGTCTTATATATCTCACAATTATAAGGCCTGATCTAAGCTATACTATTGGACTTGAAAGTCAGTTTATGTAGTTTCCTAGGAAGCCACATTTGGATGCTCTGAGGCATACTCTACGTTATGGGAGTGCTACCTTGGATTATGCATTGTTTTATGAATCTCGTGTAGATTTGTAGGTTCATGGATACACTGATGCAGATTGGACTGGTAGTACTCTAGATAGAAGATCAACTAGTGGTTTTCTTTTCTCACTTGGAGGTGCAACTATTACATGGAGCAGCAAGAAGCAACCCAGTGTTTCTTTGTCGAGTATAGAGGATGAGTGTAGAGGTGCTGCAATGGCAGCATGTGAGGCATCATGGCTGGAGATGTTACTTGCACATTTAGGTGTGGAAGTGCAAAAGCCTATCACTATCTATTGTGATAACCTTAATAGCATACAGTTAACACAGAACCCTGTTTTCCATGCTAGACAGAGCATACATTATGAATTCATGAGAGAGAAGGTATTAGCAGGTGACATTGATCTTGTTTATGTGAGAATAGATGAGCACGTTGCCATATTTTCACCAAAGCACTTGGAGCTGAGATGTTGAAGAAGTTTCGGGAGATGCTTGGATTACAGGATATGGCATTGAGCTTGAGGGGGAGTGTTGAGATATCAAGCTCAACATGTGATGATCCAGGATGACACGTACCAGTTTTTCGTTTCTCTGACATGCATAGTTGTCACGTCGGTATATGTCAGGGACACTTCATTGAGCTTTATTAGATTTATCTACCGAGAGTGATGGCAACTTTGTTTCTTGCCAGCTCACTCATTTGTGGACATTAGGTTTTTCCTTATGTGCTGATCTTTATATATTGCAGTAGTTGTATTCTTGTTTTTAAGTCATTCTTGTAAATTCCTTTTTATGTAATAGAAGAAGAATAAGAAGATTCATTCTTCCTTGCCTCAATCTGTGTGTGTGTTTCTCCTTGAGAGTGAGAGTGTGTGTGTGAGCTCTCTTCCTTGTCTCCTTCCTCATGACAGTATCAGGCATAACACATCATCTTTGATCTACAGCTTCAAGCAGACACCCCAAGAGACTGTGCGACTTGCAGAAAGATGCTTAAGATAGTACTTAGAACGATTCCCTATTCCAGAGTTACCCACACCATCCAAACACGTGGCTTTGTTCTTAGATGGCTTACTGAGCACAAAGTTAAGGTCATGTGTGTACTTGAAAGAGCCTAGATCTATAGAAGAGTGTGTGTGGATGTGCATTGACATAGAAGACAACTTGGGTGAGGAGTTTGGACTATCCAAACTCCATAAGGAATCTGACAGTTCTACTAGTCATACCTCTAGAACCTCCATGGAGATAGATGAGATAGCTGAATGGGTGGCCAAGAAGCTAGGAGTTCAAAATAGACAAATACCAAGGGTCACTACATTGAAGCGATGTTATACATACGGAGGAGATCACATGGCTAATGTCTTCCCAATGATTGATCAACCCCAAGGAAATTTTAATGCTCCGTATTGCACTATTGACAGAAAATACACAAACCATATGGCTCAAGATTGTCCATACAATAGGCAGGCTATCAGACAAAATTATCAGCAACCTTACCAGTAGGGTAGGTATCAAAATCAATACCATTCCAGTCAAGTATGCAGTGGCAAAGGAGAACTTTAATAGAGCATTGGTGCCAGTGACCCCTTTGATCTCAGAAAATGACTCTCATGCTCATAGTTCAGACTACTTCCATGAAGGTAGTCCACATGGCTATTACACAGAGTCACCTGAGCATAGTGAGACCTATTTGTATCAATATGAGGCACTAGCTATGGAACAAAATTGGGAGCCACAATACTCCAATGTCATGTATACAAATCCTAATCCTAGACCCTAATTGAGACAAGTAAGACCACAAGCCCCTAGAGGACCATGTTTTAGATGTCAAGGCTACCATTTCATTCGTGAATGTCCCCACCAACTAGCTTTGGGACAAGGACAATGCATCACAATACAAGGCTTTTGTCCTGAGTGTCGCAAGGAACATCTTCCTAGAGAGTTTCCTAGGAATCCCTCTAGTGTGCCCAAGGTTACACCTATCAATGTGGTAGGCTTAGTGGTGGATTCAAGTTCAAGTAGTAGTAATGTGGCTCCTGTACAGGCAGTCACTAGGGCACAGGCATTGAACCAGGATAAACCAGTTGAGCAATCAGAGCCAAGTGAATCAGAAGAGCCTAGTAAGAGGAAAACAAGAACTTGGAAGGATACCAGAGAGAAGGCCAATCGTAAGTGGAATAAAAAGTTATTTGAAAGAGAAGAAAGCTTGAAAGACGCCAAAACAAAAATAGAAGACATTGCATCTCAAAGCCCCTTGCATGCTGAAGCTCCATCCACTCCACCTCATCCGGCCCCACCACCCATCGTAAATAGACTGCAACCCAGGTCTGTCCTTGCAGATCCAACCCTAGAAGGCCTGGACATGATGTTCAAGGCCTACTAGGCTCGTCTTCAAGAAGAGCCAACAGCTACAAACCTAGAAAAGAGTTACTCTAGAGCAGATTTAGAGATTGAGCAAAAAAAAAAGTGCATGAAGATGGTAGAGCTAGCTCAGGCTATGCTCGAGACCAATCAATTATTCAATCAAACAAACTCCGTCAAGCCAGATTTTCATTTCCAAGGTTTACTAGAAAGATTAGAGCAGTTGGTAAACAAGCCACAGGTTTCTTTACCTCCACAGGCTCAACCAATTATTGAAAGAGAAAGCTCACCACCAATGAATTCTTATGTTCCTGATTCCGTGGATGAGGGAGCACTTCTTTCATATCAACAGTACTCTCAAGAGTTCTTGGGGGAAATACAAGAAGAAAAATGGGCCAAGGAGAAGGGTAATCCCCCTCCTATTCCTGAGATTGATGAACTTCATGATCAATTTCCCCGAGATGTTCCTTCCATTTATGGAGACCAAGCAGAGAAACAAGAAGACAAGAGATTAGATTTGGAATCTAATTCGTTACAAGAGTTGCCACAATTCACAGGCCCATGGGAATCCGAATCTCTTCAGATCAGAGTTCCCAATGGTTCCAAGAAACACTGATGTTGTGAAGAACACTAAGGTTCAGTGTCATCTCATTATAGAAGAGCTGCTTAAAGCAAAACCTGAGCTATGGAATCATGTGAAGAATTAGGTTCTAGAACTTGATTCTAATATGCCAAAAGCAGACTCTAAGCAAAAAGTTCTAGAGATACCTCTCGATAAAATAGGAGACATGAGCGAAGGTGAAGAAGGTAATACTTATCTTCCGATCACCTATCAAGGTTACAGAACCATAGCAATCGTAGATTCAGGTGCTGGTGTTGCTATTGGGACCACATCATTGTGGAATCGATTGGGCAAACCCATGTTAAGACCAACTAGAATGAAGCTTCAAATGGCAGACAATCATTTTGAGAATCCTCTAGGATTGCTAGAAGGGATAACTCTAACCACCTGTGGTGTAGAGTTTGAGCACACCTTTGCTATATGTGACTTTGAAAAGAATAATGCCTATGAGATGATCCTAGGAAGACCCTTCCTATGACAAATCCAAATAGTACAGGATTGGGGAACCAACTTCTTGTACTTACAACACTTAGGGGTCACCACCAAGGTCAGTTTGAAGGATTACACCTTCAGAGATGTACCACCCCTACACTGGAATCCTATCCACAAAGCAAAAGAAGATTCAATCTCTATCCATTCTGGAAGTTCACGTGATCCATCATGGCTGCATGAAGATACTCACTTGTGGATGTGCAAGGTCGTAGAGAAAGAGGAACTTCTCAAGAAGAAATACCAATTAACGACCCAGCCTATACACCAATGGTATTTCCAGATGAGGAATTTTAGCTTCATGGTTGGGCAGAAATCTTAGCTACCATGGACATTGTAGTCAATGAAGAACAATGGACACCTCATTGTGATGAGAAGGGTTATGATATCTCAGTGTTCATGTGTCATCCCTTGTTGGAAGAGTGTGACCCTAGTAACTTCATAGAAGAAGAAGAGAACGATGACGATCTAGAGTCCATTGTGATGGGTAGTTGCTTTAATTCAGAGAAGCACTATCTAGAAGATATAGGAGTATTTACCCAAAAAGAGGAAGAGCCTCTAACCAGCATTAAAACTGTAAACTCAAACACTACAAGGAATACGGGTGCATAGCGACGGTTAAGGTGACATAATTTTGTCGCTATAAAATTGCAAAACGTGTCGCAATGAGCCTCGAGCACGCACCGTCGATTAAACGATGAGCCAAATGATGTTTTTTTTGATGTGTGGCACGACGGGGTGTGCGACGCTCGCATAGAGCATCGGTAACACGACGATTTTAATCAGCATCGCATAAGCAACATTTTTTGAGTCGCATAAGCGATGTTTTTTTGCGTCGCATAAGCGACGCTAAAAAATGTCGCTTATGTGACATCAACTCTAGTGGTTTCTTCAACGCTTTAGCATCACTTACACGACGGTCTGTTGATGGAAAAAAGTTAAAATGTTGGAGGCTCTTCGATCCACATTTTCACGCATCTGATCGAAGAGCTCTCCAACGTTCGCAATTGCGCTACGCTTATGAGCTGAAACAAGTATATGCAGAATTTTTGTTTTGCCTAAGCTCTCTCTTATTGTCTCCCTCTTTCTCTGTTTCTCTCTTTGTACATCTTTCTCTCTTTGAATTCTCTCTCTCTCTCTCTCTACCACATGCGCTGTGGAGTTAATACGCACCTTTTTTAGGCATCAATGCAATCAACACACGGAGAGAGAGCTGCCCGACTCTTTAGAGACCTGTGTGAATTTTACAGTTGCCGAGGCCAGAGCAAGAGTACTGATCGCTTTCTTTTACTTTCTAGTGAAGGAAGAACAATAGTCCTCATATATAGCTCTTCCTCACTTAACAATGTATGTAGGATAAGCCTGCGAGTGCACCTTGCTCTCCCTTACAGGCCATCGATTTGCTTTCTACTCAACATATGGGATAATTCATCTTTACAGTGCACTCTTCAGGCTAAAGCAAATAGCCATAGCCATATTCGAAGTTCTTTCTTATGCCATAGCCACGAGTTTAATTTATTGAGCCAATTTACCCTACCTCCTCTGAGTTTTTTGGTTCTCACTTGGTCAATTCTTATCCAAAATTGGAGTTCTTGGGCTTGCTAGAAAGCTCCCTCAGAGATCTTTCCAGGGAGTGGCTATAAGCCATACTTTGGGTCTAGATAATGCCTGCAATAGAGGTTAGAAGTGGATTGTTCTTCATCGAGCATCATCAACGAAACACTGTTTGAAGGCATATGCAATCCATGAACCAAAGGGAGTGAGTAGTCTACCCATAGCTGTTCAATTGGGTGCTTCAAGAATATCAAAGGAAATCTGAGATAAGTACTTACTCAATATTTGGTTTATTATTTTGTTGATTGGGCATGTTAGAAGTATTCTTGCATTATACGTACACTGGCGTAAGTAGAACGTAAATAGAGATGTATGTTCAGTGCTTGAGCCTTTCGTATAGGTGGTAAGTATCGACAGGTATTGACCAAACAAATATTTTGATTGAGGGCCTGTAGAGCCCAACAACATACTTGGAAAAGTTTTCAATTGCAGGTGTTCGTTGAGATGACAAAATAGATCGTGCCTGTCGGCACTGAAGATTTGATTTTATTGAATGTAGAACGCTTTTTGAAATTATTTTGGATTTCAAAGTGACGCGGTTAGGCTGCTAAAATTTCTAAAAATTAGCATGCATGTGCATTGAAGTTTAGGAAACATATTAAAAGTTTCTTTCTTTTGACTTTTTCTATTAAGCAAAGGCTTTGATTGGTTCTTTTTCCACTTGCCACTAGTATATACATTTGATTATTCTATAAAACAAAAGAGAAAACCAAAAGAAAAGTTTCTTGCCTTTAGTCCTAGTATGGAACCCAAACCATCATCACCTGTTAGGACAAATACCCTTATGCCAGAACCTCCAATTGATCCAATTCAAGCCATGAACAATAGAACTTCATCCTTAGAGAGTTCTCTTCATGATATCTTGGAACACGTGCATGGTTCTAAGAAAGAAGAAGAGCCGCTTGATTTTGATTTGCCAGAGATGGAGGTAGATGCTCCAGATGAGCATCAAACTTCAAAAGTCCTTAAAGATAGCATCTTAGTTAGAGAAGCCAGATGGCAGCTTAAGGATCTTAAGTTGCCAAGATATCATGGCTCAACTAGCGCTAGGACTACTGACGCAGTTGAGCAGTGGCTCAGCAAGTGGGAACAGTGTTTCTGCCTATGTCATATCACTCATGATAGGCACAATATTTAGTAGGCCACTTATAATCTTATGGATGTCGCACATAGGTGGTGCCGTAAGATAGAGCAGGATAAGAAGGAGCCCAAGACATGGGATCAATTCAAAATCCTATTTTATAACAATTTTGTACCACCTGATGAGAGGTCTAGAGCAGTAGACACCTGGTTCTTCATCAGTCAGAAGAATCAATCAGTTCAGGAATATGCAGATAGGTATAGAGAGGTACTTCTTAAAGTACCTGATACCATTTTAGAATTTCTTCAAGTCCACAAGTTTGTTTTGGGACTTAGAGAAACTATCTGACCTTAAGTGAGGAAGGAGCGGTGTTAGTCTTTGGCAGAGGCCACAGAGATGGCCTTGGTTTATGAGGACGGCCACAGGAACACAGGTTCCTAGGGTCAAAGATCCCCATGGACTAGGGTTAGCCGACCTTTCCATACTTCGACTCCTGGTTCGGTCAGTGCACAGCCTTCTAGGGAGGCTAAGCAGGTGCACATGATCCAGACAGTCTCACGAGGAAAGAGAAAAGTGTCTGCTTTGGCTGAGAGGGCATATAACCGATCTATTCTTACCTCACAGTAGAAAGAGAAGGAAATGAAAGTGGGTTTGTGCTATGGTTGCTTAGGGCAGCACTTGTATAAGGATTGTCCTAAAAAGAAAAAAATAGCCACCACCATAGTCATAAATCCGACTCAGGCAGGGGGTGGGAGTGAGGATGAGTTTGGGGATTCCCCATCTCCATAATCATCTCCCATAGTGGCCATGATGGTCACTAAAAAGGTTCCGACTGTGCCAGATGCTATGCGTTCGCCAATGGCACAGAAAGGATACCAGTTCCCAGACACTGAGCTTATTGTCATGAGAGGAGTCATGGCAGGACAGCCTGTCAAGGTACTCTTTGACATAGGTTTGACTCATTCCGATTAGTCAAGAAACTATGCTTAGACACGGTACAGTCAGATTATACTTATACCATAGAGCTAGCCAACGGGAAGGGAACTAAGACTTGGGATAGACGAGTAGTTAATCTTCCTATTCAAATCTAGTCCTATGAGGATAGAGTGGACTTTGAGATAACAAGATTAGCTCGATTCGACATAGTTCCTAGTAAAAAGTGGCATGCAAGGAAGAAACCAGTCATTGATTTTGCTTTGCATGTGTATCAGTTTGAACATGAGGGAAGGAGATTACTGATCCGTGGAGAACCAGATCTCCAAGAGACACAATTGGTGACTGCTACCAAGTCGCTCAAAATTGATTGTAAGTATTTCTATTTTCTTTATTTCATGTATTTGTCATATGTTGAGATGGATCCATGCAGTCATGGAGACTCAAGTTGGAATGCTCGAGCACTTTCAGCGAAAGTGAGAGCAGAATTCCAAGAGTTGTTTTTAAAGGAATTACCATCCGGTTTGCCTCCTTGAAGGAATATAGAGCATAGAATCGAATTGGTACCAGGAGCGAGTCTGACCGCTCAGCCACCATTTCGAATGAGTTTGCAGGAGGAAAATGAAGTCCGCAAGATTGTGGATGAGTATCTTCAAAAAGGGCTGAATAGACCCAGCTATTCACCCTTTTCCGCTCCAGTTCTTCTTGTGAAGAAGAAGGATGGATCTTATAGGATATGTGTTGATTATCGAGCACTCAATAAGATCACTATTATACATAGATATCCCATGCCCCGGATTGATGATCTTTTGGATGCTCTAGGTGGAGCCATTGTATTTAGTAAGATAGATTTAAAGAGTGGCTATCATCAGATTAGAGTGAAAGATCATGATGTACATAAGACAACTTTCAGGACCCGTTTTGGTCATTATGAGTATTTGGTCATGCCTTTTGGTTTGACAAATGCTCGAGCTACATTTATGATGTTAATGAATGATATCGTAAGACCTTTCATAGGAAAGTGTGTTGTTGATTTTGTGGATGATTTGCTAGTGTATAGTAGGACTGTGCATGAGCATGAAAATAAGTTAATAAGGTTTGTGTTGAATATTTTAAAAGAAAATCAGCTGTATGTAAATCCTAAGAAGACACAATTGTTTCTTCCAAGGATAGAGTATCTAGGGCATGTGATTTCAGCCGATGGGGTTGAGATGGATCCCAAGAAGGTTTCAATTATTTTATCCTGGCCTATTCCTTAGGATAAGGGGTAGTTACGGTCATTCCTAGGACTTTCCGGTTTCTATCAGAAACTCATCTCTTCATATTCATTGATAGCAGCACCTATGAGGAACTTGCTTCAAGGAAAAATTCCATTCGCATGGAAGCAAGAGCAGCAAGAGAGTTTTGATACCCTGAAACAAGCTGTTTCAGAGGCTCCTATACTCAAACTGGTGGATCCTCAAAAACCATTTGAGTTGGAAACGGATGCTAGTGGCATAGCCATAGGCGCAGTTTTGAGTCAGGATGGGAGGCCAATAGCTTTTGAAAGTAAGAAGTTAAGTAGTGCACAACGCAATTGGCTGGTGCACGAACAAGAGTTGTATGCGGTGGTGCATGCACTTAAAGTTTGGAGATACTATCTTTGTGGTGGGAACTTTAAGGTATTCACAGATCATCATACACTCAAGTATTTTTGTAGTCAGCCAGATCTTCAAAGCCAACAGGCTCGTTGGGTTGAGCTCATGCAAGAATTTCACATGGAAATCCTCTATAGAAGAGGCAAAGAAAATATAGTAGCTGATGCATTATCTCGTATAATGTATCAAATGAGCTTTACAGTTTTAGAAAGCTCATTGCTTCAAGAAATTAAGGAAGCACAAGTGGAAGATCCACATTTGTTACAGATAGTTAGAGCCATTAGTGATAACTCTATTTTAGGAGATGGGACAGTTTTGGTTGTTTCTTCTTCTACTAAAGCAAACAAGTCCATTCCATATTCTAATTTGTCACAGGCGAATGGAATAGTAAAGCATAAAGGAAAGGTTTGGGTACCAGATTCTCGGGATTTGCGAAAGAAAGTCATGCATGATAACCATGATGTTCCCTCTGCAGGACATCCTGGTGTTGAGAAGACAATATAGTTTGTTAGAAGAACATTTTGGTGGCCTGAATTAGCGAGAGATATCCATACTTATGTTCAACAATGCTTTATGTGTCAAGTCAACAAAGCAGAAATGGTAAAGACACCAGGTCTTTTGCATCCTTTACAAGTTCCATATCATAATTGGGATAGTATATCCATGGACTTCATAGTGGGGTTACCATGGGCCCAAAGGAAGCGGGATACAATCTTAGTTGTAGTAGATAGACTGAGCAAGATGGCTCATTTTATACATACGCAGGAGACAATAGAAGCTCCACAAGTAGCGGAGTTGTTTATCCAGCATGTCTTCAGATTGCATGGGTTACCAACATCCATAGTTTCAGATAGGGATGTTAGATTTACAGGACATTTTTGGAAGTTTGTATTTGACAAACTGAAAGTGTCACTAAAAATGAGTAGTGGTGATCATCCACAGACAGATGGTCAGACCAAGAGGGTCAACCAAATTCTAGAGGATATGTTGCTGGCATATGTGTCTAAGAGACAAATAGATTGGGATAGTTATTTGCCACTAGTAGAGTTTGCTTATAACAATAGGCCTCACAAGGTGACTGGGATGTCTCCTTTTGAGATGAACTATGGCATGAATCCCACTACTCCCAGTACCATAGGAATGCCTCAGAAATGTCCTAGTGCTTCCGAGTTCTTAGCGAATCTCCAAGCATACCTTGAAATAGCTAAAGCTAAGATGCAGCAAGCGGCTGATAGAGCAAAAGAGTATGTTGATAGGAAAAGATCTCCTAGATCCTTTGAGGAAGGAGATCGAGTCTTCCTTCAGGTACCAGCTAGATCTACTTCATTGTCCACAGGGAAGTGTAGTAAGCTATCACCCAAGTATTGTGGACCTTGGAAGATAATAAAGAAGTTGAGTGATGTTGCATACCAATTAGAGCTTCCTCCAGATTGCAGAGTCCATCCAGTGTTTCATGGCAGTAAACTAAGAAAGTATATATCTATGGAGGATAGTCTAATAGAGGGTATTGTTTCTTTGTAGGAAACCGATAGAGGAGATCATTCTCCAGACAGAATACTAGATAGGAGACAGAAACAATGGAGGAATCATGTCATCCAAGAGTATCTCATAGCCTGGAGAGGATTACCACTTACTAACTCCACTTGGGAATCAGTAGCTTTGGTTCGCAAGTACTTTACCTCATTGATCATTGAGGACTATGATCTTTAGAAGGGGGAGAGAGTGTCAGACATTGGTCTACAGAGACCATTCTATGTGTGTGTAGGACGAGGGCTAGTTCGCCAAGGTCCTAAGCTCGGGGGTACATCCTAAGGTATTTGATGGTTAGTGGGGATGAGTGTTGCATGCTGGCCACATGGCGACACTAGATCATTCTAGATCACTGCTATTTTAGATACAAGAGGATGGGAGGAGAGTGGCACACACATCATTCACATATTTCTTTTGAGGAGAACCTCACATCCTGGCTCTTGTTGTTGTCACCCTGATGTTCTTTGGTTCTTCCAAAGACGGCTTCCCTATTTTCCATACCAAGTAATCCGGACCCATAATGATTGATGGGTAACTGCATTAGTGCATGGGTTGGAAGAAGAATGTGTCTTGTGCACGGCTTTGTAATGTAGCCCTATCCATGCATACTTGGGAAATGCATTGGAAGAATTATGGTGCAAGAAGTTGGGTCTCGAGCTAAGTGCTCAAGGGTATGCCGACGAAGAGGTTTCCTAATCGATCATGGTTATGTTGTTGTTGAAGCATACAATTCTTACCATGGTGAAAGTTCCGTTGATCTTCAACTCTTCGTGTTGTACTTCCATCATGGTGATTGACCGTCAACTTGTCTTCCGTTGTTGATGGATGTCCTTGTTGATGGTTCGCATCAGAGATTCTTCAAGCGCACACCCCTGTCCTATCACTCTCTTTTTTTTTTAGGAATGGAATAAAACAAGAAGAAAGGTGTTAGCATCAATAAGATATTTTACATATGTCATATGTGTATCATGTGCCTGGGATTCTCAATTGTGTCTATGCACGGCCGTGTAAGGAGGCCCTATATTAATGCATATGTTGGAAATGCATGACGTGAATGGTGCAAAAGACAAGGTTATGCCAAAGGCACATGGTTGTTGCTAGTCGAGGCTTTTAATGTTACTTGTAGACTTGATGCAATCTTTGTTTGGAGGTGTCGATTGAATCTTCCAATGATGTAATCCTCCTTATAGGGATCCATTTGAGAATGGTATGTGGCCTTGTGGAGATCACTTCTGGCCCTTTCATCTTTGGATGGTTTCTAAAATTTGATCTTCACTGTGGTTGGCTCGTAGGTGTTGTGGAAGCTGCTAGTACTTTTGGCTTACAAACCCCTATCCTTGTTACTTCTCTTCATACTATTGTCAAAGAGCTGAGTGTATCTTTGGTTGGTATTTTTGCTTAGTTCTTACCCTTTTCTCTCCTTGGCTTCTTTTGTGAGACCTTTGGCATGGCGGGGAGCCGAGGCCTTTGTGCATGCAAGAGTTCCATGGGTACCCACATTTGTAATCGCCCTTGTTGAGCTGCAACTAATTTCTTTGGCACCCAAATTTGTACGTTATTATGGTCAGCCTCCATTGATTCCTTTGGTACCCAAATTTGTCGAAGACCGTAGTTTTGAGTTGGTCCTCGTTTCTTGGTGTTTCTTTTAGCATGGTTGGCTTGCCTCACTGGGAAGGGTTGTGGCAAAGCTGGTGATTGTTCTCCTTTTCGTACCCAAATCTGCTTCATGCCCTGAGCTTCTTTCTTCGTGAATTCTGTCTGTCTAGGTGATATAGCAGATGTGTTTTTTTCTTGCTTCTTTGGTCGAGTTACACTTGCATTAGTATGTGAAGAAGAAGAGAGGTTTTTTTGCCTTTGAGCTTGTGCTTCCAGGATTGAGTCTTTTTGCTTCGTAGGGTTATTGACACACACAACATTTTCTTTGTGAAGATTAGTTTCAGAAGAACTAAGGGAATGTGTGACCTCTGGATTTGTGAGCATGCAGTTGTCTAATTCTAATGTAATACATTGTTCATGTGCCCAAACTTGAAGGATTTGACTTCTTAGGTTCAAGTTGACTGCATGGTCATAAATCCAATCTTGACCCAGGACCACTGGCTCTATAATATCCTCATCATGACATACTAGCATTTTGACTTCCATTGGAACATCTTGAAGGTAGATGAGAAGCTCCACCTCACCCAAACAAGGGGTTTCTACACCTCCCAAACCTATGAGGTAGGCTTCTATAGGCTTTATGTTCAATTGCAAGTCTTGGTAGTAGGATAGTCTAACTGCACTAGTTGTTGCACCTGAGTCAATCAATGCTCTCATACTCCTTGCTTTCTTCCCTTGTCCTACCGCTATGGTCACAAAAGGACGTCGATCAATTATTTGAGAAGCAATTGCACTTGATGTTGACACATGGCCATGTGGTATCTTGGGGCCTCACGATCGATATCTAGGCCTAGGCATCTTAACTTATTCTCCTAATGCGTTCTCTAGCCTGTGCCTGTGCTTCTTCTCTAATCCTTAACTCTTCTTCTTTTCACTTCTTAGCAGTGTTGAGTCTCTGTAGGATATCCTCTGTAAGAGGTTCTTGATATTGCTTGACTTGACAACCACTGATATAGTTGGGCAAGATATCACCTTCTAGTGTGGCCAATTGAACTGCACCGCTAGTGGAAATTCTATTGATGAGCATGGGTCCATATCCTCTCTTTTCCAATTTATGGGCCTGTTGTTTTAGTGTTTAAACCAACACTAGGTCTCCCTCTTTCAAGCCTTTATCTTTGATGTGTGCATCAAAGTATGCCTTTTGCCATTTCTTTGCAGCATAGATGTCTGCCGCTGCTCATAGCCTTGTCTCACCTAAGCGTTCTAGATCAAAGATCCTAGAGGATAACTCATGTCCATTCTACTCATGCGATTGTGCTACTTTTAAACTTGGGATTAGGAAGTCCAATGCTAGCACAACATTTTGTCCGAAGACCATCTGAAATGGGGTGGCATTGAGTACCATTTTGTGGGCCACTCGGTAAGCCCAAACAACATGATGAAGTTTTTTGTCCCAATCAGAGCATTTATTATTTACTAGTTTTGTCAATACATTACATAGGATCTCATTCGTGATCTCAGCTTGTCCATTAGCTTGGGGATGATAGGGGGCAGACTTCTTATGTATCACCAAGAATTCTTGGAGAAGATTTTCAATGACTTCATTCAAGAAGTGTGTTCCTCTATCACTTACTAACTCTATTGGAAGTCCATATCTGGTGAACATGTTCTCAAATAAGAACCTTGCCGTCATTTGAGCATCATTCTTTGTTGTGGCCTTGACTTCTACCCACTTTGTAAGGTAGTTGGTGGCTACAATGATGTATTCTGCATGGGAGTTTCTAGCTTGGGGGTTAATAGGACCTACAAAGTCTATACCCCACTTTGAGAATGCATGTCCTTCCATCATTGGTCTCAAAGGCATCTCATCTTTTCTAATTGGCTACTGGGCACGTTGGCATGTGTCACGTTTCTTCACATAGGTATGTGCATCCATATGAAAAGTGGGCCACCAAAGTCCTGAAAATAGAGTAGTCTTAATTACTCAGTCAAGACCAAAATGTCCACCTACAACACTGCTTTGGGGAGTTTCAAAGATTTTCAAATAGTCTGATTTGTGAACGCACAATCTTAAATAACCATCCTTTCCTCTTCGGTATAGGTTATCTCCTACTAAGGCATAGTCTAGATCCTCTTGTTCCATACTTCATTTTCTTGCTAGACTTGCCTCTCTAGGTAGTGTTCCTGATCTCATAAATTCTACCAATGGAGCACTCCAATCTAGAATTAATGACACGTGATAAAGTGTGGCATGCTCCACTAGGGGTTTTCCCTGGCACCTCGGACAATTCTTAATCCATTCATGAGTTTCTTTATCCATACTAGGCCAATACACTCCTAAACGTCTTAGATTTTGCAATGTTCATTGCTTAGAATTGTAATTTCCTAGCAATCCTTCCTTCATGGGCTTGTTGCAACCAACTACTATGTTCGTCATCCTCCACACAACAAGCTAGAACACGTTCTATATCTTGTTTGTACATGCTTCCTGCCAATATTTGATATTTTTGTGATTTTACAATTTCATCTTTGTTTGTTTTTACATTATGATTTGTGGGTCCAAAGGTTAGGACGGGTACCAACTTATTTGCCCATTTAGGAACAACTTTTAGATTGAACAGATCAGCATCAGGAAATTCATCAGACACTACTTGTGGTGACTCGCCTGAAGTGATGCGAGAAAGATGATCCGCTCTAAGGTGGGTCTTACCTTTCCTAACAACCACTTCAAAGTCATATTCCATTAGTAAGAGGAACCATCTTAGTAAGCATCCAATATTGCAAGGTTTATTGACCAAGTATAATAAGGCTTGATGATCAATGAATAACTTAAACTTGTTGGCCAATAAATAGTGTCTAAACTTCTTTACTGCATATACCATGCCTAAGCCTTCTCTTTTAGTTGTGATGTAGTTTTGTTTAGCAGCGTTCAATTGCCTACTAGCATAGGCTATAGGCAAATCTAAATTTCCTTCTCCTGTCGGTTGTGACAACACACATCCTATTGCATAATTGGATGCATCCACATGTACATGGAATGGCTTATTCCAATCAGGAGTGGTTAGTATTGGTGTTATGCACAAGCATCTCTTCAGCTCATTGAAGGACTTCTCGCATTCATCGTTCCACTCAAATTTTGTCAACAAGGCATAAAGAGGCTTAGCTATAATTGCATACATGTGAATAAACCTACGGTAATATCCACAATGGTCCATAAAGGCTTGTACCTCTTTAACATTCCTTGGCCTCGGAAACTCCACTATGGCTTTTACTTTATCCTCATCTGTTGATATTCCGTTCTTAGACACAAAATGACCTAAAATTTTACCTTGTCGTACCATGAACACACGCTTTTCAGGGTTCAAACACACTCCATATTCTCTACACTTGTTGAAGATCTATCTGAGCTCAGGAATGTGGCATTTTCTTTGTTGGGAATGAGCACATAAATCATCCACATATACTTCTAAGCTCTTTCGCAAGAACTCTTTGCAGACATGACACATGAGACTCTGGAATGTTCTAGGTGCATTGGTGAGCCCAAATGGCATCACACGAAATGCAAAGAATCCTCAGTCTATGGCAAAGGCCGTTTTATGTTGATCTTCTATGGCAATGGCTACTTGGTTGTAACCCAAAAATCCATCAAGGAAGCTATAAACTTCCTTGCCTGCAACACACTGCAATAAATGATCAGTGATTGGAAGCGGATAACTATCTCTTACTGTGGCAGCATTAACGTTTTTAAGGTTAATACATACACACAACTTTCCATTCTTCTTGGGTACCACTACAATGGGGGACACCTATACTGTATGCTCAATCTCATAGATAAATCCAGCTTCAATCAATCTATCAATTTCTTCTTTTATTTTGGTTGCATAAGTGTCATTATATGTGTAGGGCTTTTGTTTGGTGGGCTTGGCATCAGCGGTCATGTGGATTGTATGAGAGCAAATTTTTATATCTACTCCCTTCAAGTCTCTATAGTGCCACACAAACACGTCCCTATATTCCCTTAACAAAGCTACCAACTCTGCTTCCTCTTCTTTACTTAGGTCATCTCCTATGTATGTAAATCTCTCTTCATTTTCTTCAATGGTGACTATGACTTTTTTGGTCTTTCCTTTGTTATCATACGCTTCTCCTGTGGTGGCCTCTCTCTTAGGCATTCATACCAAAAATTTTCGGTCCTCAACTTCGTATTTCTTGAAATTCTCTGGTACTTCGAATGATGATTCCTTCTCTTCTTGTTTTACTCCTTGTCTTGTCTTTTTCTTTTGATCTCCTTCACTTCCATCCTTTGAATTGATAGTTTTAATGCTTGTGAGAGGTTCTTCTTCCTTTTGGGTAAATACTCCTATGTCTTCTAGATAGTGCTCCTCTGAAATAAAGCAACTATCCATCACAATAGACTATTTAGATCGTCATCGTTCTCTTCTTTTTCTATGAAGTCACTAGGGTCACATTCTTCTAGCAAGGGCTGACACATGAACATTGAAATATCATAACCCTCCTCATCACAATGAGATGTCCATTGTTCTTCATTGACTACAATGTCCATGGTAGCTAAGATTTCTGCCAAACCATGAGGCTCAAATTCCTCATCCGGAAAGATCATCGACGTATAGGTTGGGTCTCTAACTGGTCTATCTCCTTGAGAAGTTCCTTTTTCTCTTGCCTTTAAGTGTTTTTCCTCTTCCTTCGCGACCTTGCACATCCACAAATGAGTATCTTCATGCATCCAGGATGTATCAAATGAACTTTTAGAATCCACAGAGATTGAATCTTCTTACTCCTTGTGGATAATATTCCGCTATAGGGGTGGTATATCTCTAAAGGTGTAATCCTTTAAATTGACCTTGGTTGTAACCCCTCAGTGTTGCAAGTATAAGGAATTAGTTCCCTAATCTTCTACAACTTGCAGTTGTCGTAGGAAGGGTCTTCCTAGGATCATTTCATAGGTATTAGATTTACGAAAGTCACATATAGAAAAGGTGTGCCCAAAATCTACACCACAAGTGGTTAGAGTTATCCCTTCTAGCAATCCTAGAGGTCTTTCCACATGGCCCTCGGCCATCTGAAGCTTCATTCTAGTTGGTCTTAATGCAAATTTACCCCATTGCTTCCACAAGGAGGTGGTTGCAATAGCAACATCGGCACCTGAATCTATGATTGCTTTGGTTGTGTAACCTTGGTAGGTGATCGGAAGATAAGTATTACCTTCCTCACCTTCGCTCATGTCCCCTATTTTGTCTAGAGGGTATCTCTAGAACTTCCTGCTTAGAGCTTTCTTTGGGCATATTGGAATCAAGTTCTGGAACCTGATCTTTCACATGATTCCATATCTCAAGTTTTGCTTTGAGCAGCTCTTCTACAGTGAGTGTTTCTTGGAAGCACTGAGTCTTCGTTTCTGATCAATATTGTGGGAGATCTGATCTGGAGAGGTTCCCATGGGCCTATGAACTGTGGCAACTCTTGTAAAGAATTGGATTAAAATTCTGACCTGTCTTCTCCTCATTGCTCTACGTGGTCTCCATAAAGAGATGGAATGTCTTGTGGAAATTGTTCATGAAGGTCATCAATCTCAAGAATAGGAGGGGAAACATCCTTCTCCTTGGCCCATTTCTCTTCTTGTATTTCCCGCAAGAACTTTTGAGTGTGTTGTTGAATTGAAAGAGGTTCTCCCTCATCTATTGAGTCAGGAACATAGACTTTCTTTGGTGATGAGCTTTCTCTTTCAATCGTTGGTTGAGCCTACGGAGGTAAAGAAACTTGAGGTTTATTTACCAACTACTCTAATCTATCTAGTAAGCCCTGGAAGCGCAAACCCCGTGTTATACCATTCATTAGATTGAACGAGTGATTGGTCTCAAACATAGCTTGAGCGAGCTCCACCATCTTTATGCACATTTTTGTCCGTTCAATCTCTAAATCACTCTAGGGTAGCTCTTGTCTAGGTTTGCAGGTGTCGGCCCTTCTTGAAGTCGTGCCTAATATGCCTTGAACATCATGTCCAGGTCTTCTGGGGTTGGATCTACAAGAACAGATCCTGGTTGTGGTTTATTTATAGTGGTTGGTGGGTGGGGATGAGGTGGTGTGGATGGATTTTTGACATGCGAGAGATTTTGAGAGGCAATATCTTCTATTTTTGTTTTTGCATCTTTTAGGCTTTCTTCTAGTTCAGATAATTTCTTGGTCCACTTACGATTGGCCTTCTCCCTAGTATCCTTCCATGTTTTCATATATGTATATTAGTTTCTATTTACTAATTGAATTTCTTTTGCAGGCTCGAATGTTCACTAATATGTGGGCTTTTGGATAGCATCTTAGAATCAAAGCCATTGATTCTTTACGTAAAACAGAGGATTCTAGTATTGTTGCTTCTTTCAAGCAACTATCACGTGCTAGCTCAAAAGACACGAACCTTATAGATGGCAAACTTGGTTACGTAGGAACTATTGTTGGTATCTACGAAATTTCATTTCATACATTCAAACGGGTAGAAAAAAGTTTATATTTTTATGATAGGTTTAGTTATTTTTTTAAGCACCTAATAATGGTTTTTTGTTTTTATATATTTTGATAGGTCATTTTGAAGGTTGACTGGTTTTGAGTTGAGTATAACGGTAGCAATTCCACATTAAGAAAGGAATTATGTGGGTTTTGGGCAATTGATTCTTCCAAGGTAATGCGATCTACTAAAGAACCATATATTCTTCCTAGGCATATTGAACAAGCATTTTTTTATAAAAACCCAGATGCTCATCCTTGGTGGCAAGCCATTCATGTTCAACCTAGAGGTAGGTCATTGTTTGAACAATTTATTGTTAGAGAGATCGAAGAAAGTCCTCTTGATGATTCAGCATCAGATACTGATACATCAACATCTGAAAGAGAAATTATAATCATTATACGTGATAATGATACTAATCTTTTTGATGAACAGGATAATTCTCTACATGCGGATTCTACTGATGAGGAAGAGGAATTACCAGAAATAGATATTAATCCATCAATAGATGATGTGACTCATGAAAACATAGATTTAACAATAGAAGAAATAAGTAAAATCAATAAGGATAATGAAGATGAGAGTATATTGATGTCTTACCAAAATGATGGCAATAATGAAAACATATGAGCAGATTAGATAGTAAATTCTACTCTAGTTATCGATCAATAATGATGAATCCTACGAGACAGATGAAATCGTGTTCTTTTAAGTTAGAACATGAAGCTCTAGGGTATGCCTAATTATTTTATATATATCTTTATCTTTGAGGAGAAAATTTTTATCATGTATGTATGCATATGTGTGTGTATTCATGTGTATTATATGTATACATATGCTAGTATGCATATATATGTATTTCATGTATATCTATGTGTGTGCATGTGTGTGATATATGTATACATGTGTTAGTATGCATATGTGTATATATGCATAAGCATTTATGTAAAATATTCATGTATTCATGTAATATATGCAAGTGTTTATAATTGTGTACATGCATATATGTATATGTGTCTATGTGTACATGTAAATATGTATATATATATATATATATATATATATATATATATATATATATATATATATATATATATATATATATATATATATATATATATATATATATATATATATATATATATATATATATGTGTGTGTGTGTGTGTGTGTGTGTGTGTGCATGTAGGCATGTATATGTGATGTGTACATGTATATATGTATGCATATATATATATATATATATATATATATATATATATATATATATATATATATATATATATATATATATATATATATATATATATATATATATATATATATATATATATATATATATATATATATATATATATATATATATATATATATATATATATATGTGTGTGTGTGTGTGTGTGTGTGTGTGCATTTAGGCATGTATGTATGATGCGTGGCAACCCGACTTAACACAACCAACTGACATATGAAAGAGCCTTAGACAAGTAGCAGATATAAAAGTAAAGCCTATCAAGGGACGATAGAGACAAAGAGGGGGAGAGTGTTGCAGAGCTAAGATGAGCAAAACGCAGAGAAAAAGATGGGCCCCAAAATTTTTCTGATTTGGACACTTTATTTTTGTATCATAACCATTGTGTAACATATTTTCCAATGTAAGTGCACTAGAGGAGTCCTCTAGATGCACTCCCTTGGAGATTAGTAGTTTACCCATGTAATAAATATATCTACTCCATTTTATATTTATGTATGTATATCTACATGATGTGTATATATCTTTATATATATTATGATCCTTGTTGATTCGAGTAGCTATATATAGAGGCATAAGGTTGGGAGGAGAGGCATCTCTCTAGTAGGATGTCGGAGGAATAGATGCAATGTGTACATATACTTCAATCATATGGCTAAAAGGTTGAATTAGAGTTCTTAAATTAGGGGTTTTAAAACCCTAATATCAAAATTAGTGGTTTTCAAATTAGGATTTTTGAAATAGGATTTATTTATTTATTTATTTATTTGTGCGTATGCACGTGTTGTGTATGTATGTGTATCTATATGTGTGTATGCATGTGTTGTGTGTGTGTATATGCATGTGTGTGTGTGTATATATATATATATATATATATATATATATATATATATATATATATATATATATATATATATGCATGTAAATATGATTATATGAGTCTATGTGTGTGTACATATGATTATGCATGTGTATGTGTATGTGAGAATGTGTATGTGAGTAGGTGTATGTGTATGTGAGTATGTGTATGTTTCTATGTGTATTCATTATATGTGTGTAACTACATGCATGTGTATGTGTGTGTAAAAATGTGCATGTATGTGTGTGTATGTATAAATGTGCATGTATGTGTATATGTGTGTAAATGTGCATGTATGATGTATATGTGTGTGTATGCGTGTATTTGTACCTATAGTCTCACTCTTTTCTCTCTCCCTCTCTCTCATATACATACATACATACATAAACACACATACTCATATCCACATATATATACATAAAAGAAATTCATATCGTGCATTATCGCGATGATGAGCCATAAGTGTCCGCATCTCTTTTAGACACCACTTATGCGAATATCCTGTCCCAAACTCTGTCTCAAGTGAACTAAGTATGTATTTTTTATCCCTCTCATGATGCTCACTATAAAAATAAAAAAAATCATGTAAATAAAACATAAGATATTTATTTCAATGTATATGTAATATTTATACTTACCTCCACTATAAGTAGACAAGGTGCAATTAAGAGTCGCATAATGCTTGCATTCTTCTCTTGAACTCCAATCCATTCCCTATGTACACAATGTTACCCTCTGGCTCTATATTGCACTCTAGCCCTAAGGTGCCTATGCATGTCCTCATAGGCAACTCTGCTCTGCTATCATGATCTAGAGGTGGTATAGGTGTCTTGAAAATAGATAGATAAAAATAAATAAAAATATCTGTTATAATATCATTAAAAAAGTTTATGAAAAAAACATACCTATGAGCAGATACATGTCTTCTTGCATGTGGAGCCGCAAAAGAGCCCTCCTCTGATCGCTGGGTAAGCATCTGGATCGTATAATCCAGCTCATCATCAGGCATCTCTGAGTACTCATGCATGATGACCCCTAGAGTATCAGACGGAACTCTTGCTCTCATAAGACTTTTTATGGGAGTGAGTTTCGCCTTTATCTCTCTACTAGGATCCATAATACCTAACATATAAAACAAAATGGGTTTGAAATCAATATATATATATATATATATATATATATATATATATATATATATATATATATATATATATATATATATATATATATATATATATATATGTGTGTACATATGTATGTGTGTATATGTGTATGGTGTATATGTGAGTGTGTGTATGCATGTAAACATGTATGTATGCATATGCATGTGCATTATGTATGCAAATGTATGCATGTGTGTGTATGTGTGTTTATGCATGTAAGTATGTATGTATGCATATGCATTATGTTTGCATATGTATGCATGCATGTGTGTGTATGTGTGTGTGTCTGTGTGTGTATATACGTTTGTGTGTATGTGTGTGTGTGTATCTATGTGTCACTGTGAATGTGTATGTGTGTGTGTAAATGTGTATGGATGTGTGTGTGTAAGTTTATATGTGTCTATGAGTGTGTATGTGTGTGTATGTGTCTATGTGTGTATGTGTCTATGTGTGTATGTGTATGCATGTATGTATGTATGCATGCATATACATGTGCATTATGTATGCATATGTGTGTGTATGTGTGTGTATGCATTATGTATGTATGTATGCATTATGTATGCATGTGTGTATGCATTAATTATGTGTATGTATGCATGTGAATGATTATTGCATATGTGTGTGTATGCATGTAAGTATGTATGTATGCATATGCATATGCATTATGTATGCATATGTATGCATGTATGTGTATGTGTGTGTATGTCTCTCTATGTTTGTATGCATATATGTGTGTGTATGTGTGTATGTGTGTATGCATGTGTATGTGTGTGTATGTATCATTATGTGTGTATGTGTCTATATGTGTATGTGTGTGTGTATATGTGTGTGTGTGTCTATGTGTATGTGTGTCTATGTGTATGTGTGTGCATCTATGAGTGTGTATGTGTTTATGTGTGTGTATGTGTCTATGTGTGTGTATGTGTCTATGTGTGTATGTGTATGCATGTATGTATTCATATGTGTGTGTATGTGTGTGTATGTGTGTGTATGCATTATGTATGCATATGTGTGTATGGATTATGTATGTGTATGTATGCATGTGCATTATGTATGCATGTAAGTATGTATGTATGCATATGCATATGCATTATGTATGCATATGTATGCATGTATGTGTATGTGTGTGTATGTCTCTCTATGTGTGTGTGCACATATATGTGTGTGTATGTGTGTGTGTGTATGTGTGTGTATGTGTGTGCATGTATGTATGCATGTGTGTGTATGCATCATTATGTGTGTATGTGTGTATGTGCGTATGTGTATGTGTGTATATGTGTGTGTATGTGTGTGTGTGTCTTTGTGTATGTGTGTGTGTCTATGAGTGTGTATGTGTTTATGTGTGTGTATGTGTCTATGAGTGTGTATGTGTATGTGTGTGCATCTATGAGTGTGTATGTGTTTATGTGTGTGTATGTGTCTATATGTGTGTATGTGTCTATGTTTGTATGTGTATGCATGTATGTATGCATATGTGTGAGTATGTGTGTGTATGCATTATGTATGCATGTGTGTGTATGCATTATGTATGTGTATGTATGCTAGTGCATTATGTATGCATGTAAGTATGTATGTATGCATGTAAGTATGTGCATGTAAGTATGTATGTATGCATATGCATATGCATTATGTATGCATATGCATATGCATTATGTATGCATATGCATATGCATTATGTATGCATATGCATATGCATTATGTATGCATATGCATATGCATTATGTATGCATATGTATGCATGTATGTGTATGTGTGTGTATGTCTCTCTATGTGTGTGTGCATATATGTGTGTGTATGTGTGTGTGTGTGTATGTGTGTGCGTGTATGTGTGTGTGTATGTGTGTATGCATGTGTATGTGTGTGTATGCATCATTATGTGTGTATGTGTATGTGTGTATATGTGTGTGTATGTGTGTGTGTGTCTATGTGTATGTGTGTGTGTCTATGAGTGTGTATGTGTTTATGTGTGTGTATTTGTCTATGAGTGTGTATGTGTATGTGTGTGCATCTATGAGTGTGTATGTGTTTATGTGTGTGTATGTGTCTATGTGTCTATGTGTGTGTATGTGTTTATTTTTGTATGTGTATGCATATATGTATGCATATGTGTGTGTATGTGTGTGTATGCATTATGTATGCATATGTGTGTGTATGCATTAAGTATGTGTATGTATGCATGTGCATTATGTATGCATATGTGTGTGTATGCATGTAAGTATGTATGTATGCATATGCATAATGTATGCATACGTATGCATGTATGTGTATGTGTGTGCGTGTATGTATGTGTATGTATGTATCCATGTGTATGTGTCTGTATGCATCGTTATGTGTGTATGTGTGTGTGTGTTTATATGTGTGTGTGTATGTGTGTGCGTGTCTATGAGTATGTGTGTGCATCTATGAGTGTGTATGTGTTTATGTGTGTGTATGTGTCTATGTGGTTGTATGTGTCTATGTGTGTATGTGTATGCATGTATGTATGCATATGTTTGTGTATGTGTGTGTATGCATTATGTATGCATATGTGTGTGTATGCATTATGTATGTGTATGTATGCATGTGCATTATATATGCATGTAAGTATGTATGTATGCATATGCATATGTATGCATGTATGTGTATGTGTGTGTATGTCTCTCTATGTGTGTGTATGCATATATATGTGTATGTGTGTCTATGTGTGTGTGTATGTGTGTGTGTATGCATGTGTATGTGTGTGTATGCATCATTATTTGTGTATGTGTCTATGTGTGTATGTGTGTGTGTATATGTGTGTGTCTATGTGTATGTGTGTGTGTCTATGAGTGTTTATGTGTTTATGTGTGTGTATGTGTCTATGTGTGTGTATGTGTCTATGTGTGTATGTGTATTCATGTATGTATGCATATGTGTGTGTATGTATGTGTATGTATGCATGTGCATTATGTATGCATTATGTATGTGTATGTATGCATGTGCATTATGTATGCATGTGTGTATGCATGTAAGTATGTATGTATGCATATGCATATGCATTATGTATGCATATGTATGCATGTATGTGTATGTGTGTGCATGTCTCTCTCTATGTGTGTATGAATATATGTGTGTGTATGTGTGTATGTGTGTGTATGTGTGGGTATGTGTGTATGCATGTGTATGTGTGTGTATGCATCATTATGTGTGTATGTGTCTATATGTGTGTGTGTATATGTGTGTGTGTATGTGTGTGTGTCTATGTGTATGTGTGTGTGTCTATGAGTATGTGTGTGTATGCATTATGTGTGTGTATATGTGTGTGTATTTGTTTGTGTGTGTGTATGTGTGTGTATGCATTATGTATGCATATGTGTGTGTATGCATTATGTATGTGTATGTATGCATGTGCATTATGTATGCATATCTATGTGTATGCATATATCTGTGTGTGCATGTATGTATGTGTGTGTGTATGCATGTATATATGTGTGTATGCATCATTATGTGTGTATGTGTGTATATGTGTGTGTATATGTGTGTGTATGTGTGTGTGTGTATGTGTGTGTGTTTCTATGTGTGTATATGTGTGTGTGTATGCATATGTATGTGTGTGTGTGCATGCATACCTGGCTTCAATACGTATGCTTGCTCTCTCTCGCTCTCTCTCTCTCTCTCTCTCTCTCTCGCTCTCTCTCTCTCTCTCTCCCTCTCTCTCTCTCTCTCTCGCTCTCTTGCTCTCTCGCATCCAAATCCCCACACAAATGTGCCGAGAGAAATCAAATTTTTTTATTAACATTCCAGAGCATCGCTTATGCGACGCTCTAGAGCACAGGACATCGCTTATGCGATGCAAAAGTGTCACAGTCAGTTTGCCAACATCGCAAATAACGTCGCTAGTTAGTGATGCTATTTGCTACGCATGATTTTACTATCGCATAAGTGACACCACCGTCACTTATGCTACAAACAGTCCTTTAAAAAAAATCCAGAAACACTACCGTGGCTTATGTGACGCTAGCGTCGCATAGTCGACGAGACCCATTTTCTTTTCAATTTAGGGGTGTCGCTACCCCCCCCCCCCCTATTTCTTGTAGTGAAAGGATGGAGGTGAAGGAGGTCATAAGAAAAAGAAAAGAAAAGCAGTGAAAAAAGAAGAGGGGGAATCATTGTTTGAAGTACCAAAAAACTTCAGGAAATATGAAGTTGAGGATAGGAAAATTTTGGTATGAATGCCTAAGAGAGAGGCCATCTTAGGAGAAGCATATTATAATAAAGAGAAGACCAAAAAGATTGTAGTGATCATTGAAGAGAACAAAGAGAGATGCACATACATAGGAGACGACCTAAGTGCAAAAGAAGAAGCAGAGCTTGTAGCTCTATTAAGGGAATATAGGGACGTGTTTGCGTGGCACTATAGAGACTTGAAGGGAGTAGACCCAAAAATTTGCTCTCATATGATCCCCCTGATCGTTGATGCCAAGCCCATCAAACAAAAGCCCTACACATATAATGATAGTTATGCAGCTAAAATCAAAGAAGAAATTGACAGATTGATTGAAGCTGGATTTATCTATGAGATTAAGCATACTGAATGGGCGTCCCCCATTGAAGTGGTTCCCAAGAAGAATGGAAAATTGCAAGTGTGTATTAACCTTAAAAAAGTTAATGCTGCTATGATTAGATATAGCTATCTGCTTTCAATCACTGAACATTTATTGGAGCATGTTGCAGGCAAGGAAGTTTATAGCTTTCTTGATGGATTTTCAGGTTACAATCAAGTAGCCATTGCCCTAGAATATCAACACAAAATGGCTTTTGCCATAGAGTGGGTAATCTTTGGATTCCGTGTGATGCCATTTGGGCTAATTAATGCACCTGCAACATTTCACAGGCTCATGTGTCATGTCTTCAAAGAGTTCTTGCGAAAGAGCTTAGAAGTATATGTGGATGATTTATGTGCCCATTCCCAAGAAAGAAGATACCACATCCCTGAGCTCAGATAGATCTTCAACAAGTGTAGAGAGTTCATGGTACAACAAGGAAATATGTTAGGTCATATCATTTCTAAGAATGGAATATCAACAGATGAGGACAAGGTAAGAGCCATAGAAGAGTTGCCAAGGCCAAGGAACACTAAAGAGGTACAAGCCTTTATGGGCCATCGTGGATATTACCGTAGGTTCATCCACATGTATGCGATCATAGCGAAACCTCTTTATGCCTTGCTAACAAATTTTGAGTGGAACGATGAATGCGGAAATTCCTTCAATGAGCTGAGAAGACATTTGTGCTTAGCACCAATACTGACCACTCCTGATTGGAATAAGCCATTCCATGTCCATGTGGATGCATCCAATTATGCGATAGGATGTGTGCTATCACAACCAACAGGTGAAGGAAATTTAGATTTGCCTATAGCATATGGTAGCAGACAATTCAATGCAACGGAACCAAACTATACCGCAACTTAAAAAAGGCTTAGGCATGGTATATGCCGTAAAGAAGTTTAGACACTATCTATTGGCCAACAAGTTTAGGTTTTTTATTGATCATCAAGCATTATTATATTTGGTCAATAAACCTTGCAATACGGGACGCTTAGTAAGATGGTTCCTCTTACTAATGGAATACGATTTTGAAGTGGTTGTTAGGAAAGGTAGAACCCACCTCAAGGCGGATCACATTTCTCGCATCAGTTCAAAAGAGTCACCGCAAGGAGTGTCTCATGAACTACCTGATGCTTATCTGGTCAATTTAGAAGTTGTTCCTAAATGGGAAAATAAGTTGGTACCAATCCTAACCTTCGGACCTACAAATAAAAATGTGAAAACGAACAAAGAAGAAGTAGTGAGATCATAAAAATATCAAATATTGGTAGGAAGCATGTACAAACAAGATACAGAGGGTGTATTAGCTTGTTGTGTTGAGGACAATGAACATAGCAGTTGGTGGCAACAAGCCCATGAAGGATTGCTAGGAAATCACTACTCTAAACAATGAACATTACAAAATCTAAAATTTTTAGGAGTGTATTGGCCTAGCATGGACAAAGAAGTACATGAGTGGATTAAGAATTGTCCAGTGTGCTAGGAGAAACCCCTAGTGGAGCATGCTACTCTTTATCACATATCATTAATTCCAGAATGGAGCACTCCATTGGTAGAGTTCATGAGATCGGGAACATTACCCAATGACGCTAGTCTAGCAAGAAAACAGAGCATGGAGCAAGAGGCTCAAGACTATGCCTTAGTTGGAGACAACCCATACTGAAGAGGAAAAGATGGTTACCTAAGAGTGTGCGTTCATGAATCAAATTATTTGAAAATCTTAGAAACTACACATAGTGGTGCTACCGGTGGACACTTTGGGCCTCACAGAGTAATCAAGACCATTCTCTTCTCAGGACTTTGGTGGCCCACTCTTCATATGGATGCACATACCTATGTGAAGAAATGTGATACATGCCAACGTGCACAATATCCGATAAGGAAAGATGAGATGCCTTTGAGACCAATGATGGGAGGACGTGGATTCTCGAAGTGGGGTATAGGCTTTGTAGGTCCCATTAATCCCCCTAGCTAGGAACTCCCATGTGGAATGCATTATTGTAGCCACTGATTACCTTACCAAGTGGGTGGAAGTAAAAGGTGCAACCAAGAATGATGCTCAAATGATAGCTAAGTTCTAATTCGAGAACGTGTTCACCAGATATGGATTACCAATAGAGTTTGTAAGTGATAGAGGTACATACTTCTTGAACGAGGTCATTGAAATCCTTCTCCAAGAATTCTTGGTGGTACATAAGAATTCAGTCTCCTATCATCCACAAGCTAACGGACAAGCCGAGGGCACGAATAAGATCCTATGTAATGTGTTGACAAAACTCGTAAATAATAAATGCTCTGATTGGGACAAACAGCTTCATCATGCTGTTTGGGCTTATCGAGTTGCCTACAAAATGGTACTCAATGCCACCCCCATTTCAGATGGTCTTCAGACAGAATGTTGTGCTACCATTGGACTTCCTAATCCCAGCCTTGAGAGTAGCACACGAGCATGAGTGGGATGGACATGAATTGTCCTCTAGGATCTTTGATCTAGAATGCTTAGGGGAGACAAGGCTACGAGCGGCAGCAGGCATCTATGCTGCAAAGAAAAGACAAAAGGCATACTTTGATGCACACATCAAACACAAAGGATTGAAAGAGGGATACCTAGTGCTGGTTTACATGCTAAAGCAACATGCCCATAAGTTGGAAAAAGGAGGATATGGACCCATGATCATTAATAGAACTTCCACTAGCGTTGCGGTTCAATTGCCTACTTTAGAAGGTGATATCTTGCCAAACTATATCAGTGGTTGTCGAGTCAAGTTGTATCAAGAACCTCTTATAGAGGATATGCTAATGAGACTCAACACTGCTAAGAAGAAAAAAGAAGAAGGGTTGAGAGTCAGAGAAGAAGCACAGGCAGGGGCTCGAGAGCGCATAAGGCAAAATAAGTTAAGACGACTAGGCCTAGATGTCAATTGGAAAGCCCCAAAATATCACATGGACATGTGCCAAAAATCGGGCATAATTACTTCTCGCATAATCAATCAACGCCCCTTTGTGACCATAGAGGTAGGACAAGGAAAGAGTATAAGGACTGTGAGAGCATTGGTTGACTCAGGTGCAACAACTAGTGTAGTTAGACTTTCATATTGCCAAGACCTGCAATTGGACATCAAGCCCATAGAAGCATATCTCATAGGATTGGGAGGTGTGGAAACCCCTTGTTTGGGTGAGGTGGAACTTCTCATCTACCTTCAAGATGTTCCAATGAAAGTCAAAATGCTAGTGTGTCATGATGAGGACCTCACAGAGCTACTTGTCTTGGGTCGAGATTGGATTTATGACCATGCGGTCAACTTGAACCTGAGAAGTCAACTTCTTCAAGTTTGGGTACATGAACAATGTATTACATTAGAATTAGACAAATGCATACTCACAGATCATGGCACCACACACCCTCTTAGTTCTTCTAGGAGTAATCTTAGCAAAAGGGATGTTGTAGGTGTCAAAAGCTCTATGTTCAGGAAGAACTCAACCATGGAAGAATATGCTCAAAGACAAACCACCTCCTCCTCTAATGCAACAAATAAAGTCGTCACAACATCTCAACCAAAAAGGAAAGTGAGACAGTACGTGACAACCGCTATATCAAATAGACCAAGAGATTTCAAGAAGAAAGTAGTTACGGGCATGAAGTAGATCTGGGTATGAAAAGGAGAGCAACCACCAGCCTTTCCAACACAATTTCGACTCAGGCAAGCCAACCATGCAAAGACAAGAAACAAGCAACTAGGACCACCTCAACCAAAAGATCTCCGACAAATATGGGTGCCTAAGAAATTAGTTGTAGCTCAACAAAGGCGATTACAGATGTGGGTACCTAAGAAGCTCTTACATACACAACGGCCTATGCTCCCCACCATGAAAAAGGTCTCAACAAAGAAGCCAAGGAGAGAAAAGGGTAAGAACAAAGCATAAAGACCAAAACAATATAAGCTCAACCCTTTGGCAAAAGGAAGAAGACAATCATCAAGGATATGGGTCTCCAAGTCTAAGGTAGCAGTAGCATCCATGGCACAAACGAACGAATCACTCCGGATACAAAATTTAAGCAACCAACCAAAGATGAAGAAGTCAACAAGGACTTGTACGCAGCCGAACACTGTTGTGAAATGGGTCCCTAAAATCAATTGTCCTTTTGACATCCAAGGGATACCTCAAACAAAGGCTGCATCAACATCGGCAAGAACATTGAAAGCCTCGACGTGCAACAACCATGTGCATGTGGCATAACCTTTTCCTTTGCACCATTGAGGTCATGCACTTCCAAATTATGCATCAACATAGGGCCACATTGCATGGCCGTGCATAGACACCATTGAGAAATCCCAGGCACATGAAATACACTTGCAATATGTAAAATATTTTATTGATACTAACCTCTTTCTTCTTGTTTTATGCCATCGCGAGCACAAAAAAAGGGAGAGAGAGAGAGAGAGAGAGAGAGAGAGAGAGAGAGAGAGAGAGAGAGAGAGAGAGAGAGAGAGAGAGAGAGAGAGAGAGAGAGAGAGAGAGAGAGAGAGAGAGAGAGAGAGAGCGAGAGAGAAGACTGTGTGCTTGAAGAATCTCATAAAGTGAACCATCGGAACGGACATCCATCGACAAGAAATACAAGCCAATGGTCAATCACCATGATGGAAGTACAACATGAAGAGATGAAGATCGACAGACCCTTCACCATGGTAAGAATTGTATGCTTCAACGACGCTATAACCATGATCGATTAGGAAACCTCTTTGTCGGCATACCCTTATGCACTGAGCTCAAGAACCAACTTCTTGCACCATAATTCTTCCAATGCATTTCCCAAGTATGCATGCATAGGGCTACATTACAAGGTCGTGCACCAGGCACCTATTTTTCCGGACCCATGCACTTATGTACTTAACCATCAATCATTATGGGTCACAAGTACTTGGCATCATACTATGAAACTCATGTTTCAAAGATTCAAGGACATCGAGGGTACAACATCAGTACCCAGGAAGCAATTCATAGTAGATAGCTGCTTAAGATCAACATCCACAACCTCTTTTGAGCAACTAACAACCTTTGAAAGCCAAGAAGTATACCCTCCAGCTCAAATCCAATGTAGAAGAACATACATTGGGCACAACTCTCAAATAGGCTAGTAGTGGAAAATTGAAGAACCTGACAACTGACCAGGCTACATTGGGAAGATGGACCGCTCCTGTTGATACATGAACACTAGCTCTCAACGTACTACATGGAACAACCACTACAACAAGGGTCTATCCGGGACGATAGACTCAAGAGAGGGGGGAGTGTTGAAGCTCAAGGTCAAGGACAAAGCATAGAAGTGCATCAAGGAAGTGGACACACAAGAAGAAGGAGCAAGTAGGGACCTCCAAGAGGCACCTATCAAATTTTCAGAAGAAATACCTATGAAAATAGTGATTTTTATCACTAAAAACCATTGTAAATACCACTTTCCATTTTTCTAACTCCATTTTGTTCAAGGCGATGAGTTCTCGATCTTGATGAGTATTAGAATTACCATCATACCAATTTTCGTAATTTTTAGACTCCGTTTGAGTCCTCAAATAAGCCCTGGAACCTAATTTTTAACTAGGCCTGATACTAGGCCTGGACAAGGCCAAAACTACTCAAAACACTATAAAAAGGGCTTGAGAGCTCATTTTTGAGGTTAGCTTGTTGTAGATTTGAGCTTCGTAAGAGATTTCTTTTGTAATCAAAGCTTTTCATTGTTCCACTCTTTGTTCTTACGGTGTGCACGTGTGTGTATGTGTGTGCATGCATGTGTGATTTCACTCATGCACTTGTGCCATCACTTGCTCATAGTTTTCATACTAGTCCTCACGTCTCCGAGGATTGACATTTATGAGCTGAATCTCCTCACAGTGGTACTTGCCATTATGCTAGAGTGACAGCAAGTTCATCATAGGCACTGCTATCGATGAATAACAATGCATGAATTTCTGATAAAAATTGGAAAGTCCTAGAAATGACTATAACTGCCCTCCTCCTAAGGAATACGTCAAGTTAGAATAACTAAGACCTTTTTGTGATCCATCTGAACCCCATTGCCTGAAACCACATACCCCAGATACCCTATCCTCAAGAGAAACAATCGAGTCTTCTCTAGATTTACATATAAGTGATTCTCTCTCAATACATTCAATACTAACCTTAGGTTATTTTGATGCTCGTGTTGTTGGTATATGATCAATGTCTACCCCTCATGATTGTATGCACATTTTTCAAGCCCCCATTATGAGGAGAAGCCAAGCGTGCATTACCCAATTGATGGGATTCCCAACTTGCATGTTGGATGAAGGTCATATTGGACCATGTAAGGTATTGTAAGGAAAGGGAGTTACTAGGGTCCCCAATTGTGGGAATACTCCATGGAATATTCCCCGTCGAGTCAAAAATCATTTATATTTGTTAGGTCGGTTCAACCGGCCTAAGCCGTGTATGGCAATTACGCGGGCCGTGGCCACCCACGCTCTACCGCCCATGTATAGCCGTCCATGGAAGGCCACCCATGATCCTATATATACATGAATTCTACACTTATTGACACATCGAATTGAGCCATCATACCTCTTCCTTGTAAGATCAACTCCCCTCACATTTGAAGAGTTTTGTGCTATGCTTTTAGAAGAAGAGATGTAGTTGAAGAATCGGCAAACTATAAGTGATGCTGCATTCGCACCAAATGCAAAAGGTAAAGGCTCTTTTGATGGATCAAAGAATATGCCAAAGAAGAAAAAGTTCATAGGAAGTTGCTTCTATTGTGAAAAGAAAGGCCATGCCATCAAGGATTGCAAAAAGAAGCAAGCTAATGAGCGGAATGGGACTGTAAAATCATCGTGGAAGAACAAAGAGTTTGCAAACAACACTGAGCTAGAACTATGGGTAGCTATTGAAGAGGTATGCTGATCTGCTCAAGCTCGTGTTGATGAACCATGGATTTTAGATAGTGGAGCTTCTCGCCATATGACCAGTAAAAAGGATTGGTATAGTTCCCTAATGCCTCTACGGGGATCCATCAATGTAGTGGTGGGAAATGGCTCCAAAAGTGTCCAATTGAAGGAACTGGAACCATCTCTTTTATCACTTCTCCAGGTGTTGAGAAAAAGTTATCCGATATTCTTTATGTGCCTACACTTAAAAGAAATTTAATGTCAGTTTCTGCAGTAATAGATCCTAGACTCGAAGTTCACTTCAATAAGAGTGGTGCAGAAATCATGGATTCATCAGGTAATGTCGTAGGTAAAGGCATAAGATGTGATAACTTGTATGAGTTAAGTGCCTTCACTGCAACAGAAGATAAAGATGTAAGCAGCTTATGGCACCAACGATTTGGGCATCTCGGATTTGTAGTTTTGAAGGAGATGCAAAGAACAGAGATGGTTGCTCATTTTCTTGCATTTTTAGAGTTGCAAGAACCTTGTGAAGCTTGTATGATGGGCAAGTAACAGTGAAAGACATTTCCAAGAGAAACCAACAATCAATCTCAAGCTCCTCTAGAGTTGGTACATGCTCATCTTTGCGGTAAAATGTCTACACCTGCTTTAGGAGGATCTTTCTACTTTTTGATGTTAGTCGATGATTATAGTAGAAAGATGTGGGTTTATTTCATTCGAGAGAAGGCTGATGCTTTTGAAAAATTTAAAACGTAGCATAAGTATGTGGAAATTGAATCAGGAAGGAAACTGAAGAAATTTAGAATAGATAGAGGAGGTGAATTCTTGTCAACAGAATTGAATAATTACTTTAAGGAGCATGGTGTGAAAAGGCAACCTACCACAACTCATACACCTCAACAAAATGGCGTTGTTCAGCATAGGAACAGGACAGTAGTTGAAATGGCTCTTTGTATGTTAAAGGCTCAAGACATGCCTGATTCATTCTGGGCGGAAGCAGTCAATACAGCAGTCTACATCCTCAATCGAAGCTACACAGAAGCGTTGAAGGGGATGACTCCTCAAGAAGCATATTCTGGTAAAAAGCATTCAGTTTTGCATTTCAGAATTTTTGGTTGTTTCTGTTATGCACATATTCCTAATTCAATAAGGTCAAAGTTGGATTCAAAAAGCAAAAAGTGTGTCTTCCTATGATATAGTGAAGAGTCTAAAGCATATAGGTTGTGGGATCCTGAGGCAAGGAAGATTTTTTTCAACCAAGATGTGGTGTTTGATGAACAACCACACTTAGTAGAAGATAAAGGTAAATCTACTATCTCATCAAACGGAGAAATATCTCACCTTGTGCCTATCAAAAGATTGGTTAAAGTTGAGGAGGGGGAAACATCTGATGGAGAAATTTTCTCAATAAAAAGCCAACTAGTTGTAGCTACATAATGTAAGCCGCTATCGAAGTGGGCACAATAGCTCTTTGATGATCACAATCCACATGTAGATGTACTAGAATCATGCTGGGATGGATTAGGAAGATCAAAGAGAATAGAGGAGCAAAGAAGAGCCTCATAACACATTGTTAACATGGCTCTAATGGCAGATATCATGGGCTCGATAAAGGAACCTACCACCATTGAAGAAGCCCTTGATGATCCAGGTTGGAGAGCGGCAATGCAGTCTGAGTATGATAGTATACTAAAAAATGATACATGGGATCTAGTCGACTTGCCACCAAAGAAGAAGGTAATAGGTACTAAATGGATTTGGAAAGCTAAGTATAAAGCAGATGGAACATTAGAAAAGTATAGGGTAAGACTAGTTGCACAGGGTTTTTCACAGATCAAAGGATTTGATGTTCAAGAAACTTTTGCACCAACAGCATGCATGACAACTATTCGGACGGTACTTGCAATAGCTGCACAAAAGGCTTGGCTTATTTTCTAGATGGATGTCAAATCTACATTTTTGAATGGTCACCTCAAGGAGGAGGTTTATGTATCTTAACCACCAGGTTTTGAGGTGCCCAATTCAGAAAATAAAGTTTGTAGGTTGAAGAAAGCTTTGTATGGACTGAAGCAAGCTCCACGGGCTTGGTACCAACGGATAGATATTTTTTTCAAAAATATGGGTTTTAAAAGAAGTACTTCTAATGTTAATTTGTATGTAACGAAAAGGGATAGCAAGCTCGTTGTTGTCATTGTATATGTAGATGATTTGATCATTATAGGAGATCATCAAGAACTCATCAATGAAACTCAGATCAGCTTGGGAATTGAGTTTGAAATGACATACTTAGGTCTACTCCATTTTTATCTAGGAATTGAAGTATGGCAAAGGAAGGATGGCATTTTCGTCTCACAAAAAAATATGCCAAAGAAATTCTCAAGGCATTTGGAATGATGAACTGCAAATCAACTAGCACACCTATGGAGGTAAATCATAAGCTATCTATGGATGATAACATGCCTTATGTAGATGCTAAGAAGTATAGGAAGCTCCTTGGAAGTCTTATTTTTCTGTGCAACACTAGACTGGACATTTGCTATGTTGTTGGAGTGTTAAGCAGGTTTTCCAACAAACCTAAGGAGAATCACTAGAATGTTGGAATGCGAATTCTAAGGTACATTGCAGGAACCTTGGATTTTGGTATTTTTTATACCACATGTGATACACTCCAAGCATATTGTGATTCAGATCGGGCTGGAGATTGTGATTCTAGAAAATCAGTTTCTGGATATTGTTTCTCACTTGGTTCAGGAATATTTTCTTGCGTAAGTAGGAAGCAACCAACTCTTGCACTCTCCTCCACTAAAGCAGAGTACAAAGCAGCTTGTTTTGCTTCTTGTGAGACAGTCTGGTTAAGGATAATTCTTGGAGATTTAGGCTTTCCATCAAATATGGCGAGTGTACTCAAGTGTGATAATCAAAGTTGTATGGCTGTTGCAAAGAACCCAGTATTTCATGCTTGCACCAAGCACATAGAAGTACAGTACCATTACATTCTTGAGCTAATTGAAGATGAAATTGTGGAGCTAGAATATTGCCCAGCAGAGGCAAACTGTGCTGACATATTCACTAAAGCACTTGGAAGAGAGCAGCTCAATAGGCATCTTCAACAAATGGGCATAAGACCGAAACCTACTTGATTTTTCATTAGTAAACATTGAAGTGGGGGTGTTAGTATATGATGAATGTCTACCCCTCATGATTGTATGCAAATTCTGTAAGGCCCCCATTATGAGGAGAAGCCAAGCGTGCATTACCTAATTGATGGGATTCCCAACTTGCATGCTGGATGGTCATATTGCACCATGTAAGGTATTGTAAGGAAAGGGAGTTATTGGGGTCCCCAATTGTGGGGTCCGGGGAATATTCCATGGAATATTCCCTATCCAATTAGAAATCATTTATATTTGTTAGGTCGGTTCAACTGGCCTAAGCCGTGTATGGCAATTACAGGGGCGGTGGCCACCCATGCTCTACCGCCCATGTATAGCCGTCCATGGAAGGCCACCAGTGATCCTATACATACATGAATTATGCACTACCTGAGACATCAAATTGAGCTAGCATACCTCTACCTTGTATCTCCCTATCTAGAGTTGCCTAGATCACCATTTAAGCTCTACCTTGAGAGCACATGGGTGGACAATGCCATCATCTTTGTACTACAATAGAAAATTGTTGAGATTCTCCTAAATCTATTATCTTCTCTGCTATTTCTCCTGTGTTATATTGTGTAACTATTGCCTTACACATGCATAGTCCTACTATACACCAAAAAATCATCAACAAAATCAACAAGAACTTTCCAATGAATGGTCTCAAAATATCATTCATTAACATCATAAATGTATCTCGTGCATTAGTCAAACGAAATTGTATGACTAAATACTCATAATGCCCAAAACACTTTTTGAAAGCTCTCTGATGTACATCATGATCGCCTACTCTAATATGATAGTAGCAACTTTTTAAATCTATTTTAATAAATACAATGGCTCCACCTAGAGCATCTAAAAGATCATCAATCATGGTCATGTGATATCTCTGTCTGATAGTAATCTTATTGAGTGCTCGATAGTCGGCGGACATCCTATAACATCCATCTTCTTTCTTCACAAGAAGAAATGGTGTTGCAAAGGGTGAATAGCTGAGTCTAATCAGCCCTTTCTATAGGTACTCGTCCACTACGTTACACAAATCATTTTCCTCTTGCAAACTCATTTGAAATGGTGGTCGAGCAGTTGGACTCACTCCCAGTACCAATTCATTTCTATGCTCTATGTTCCTGGGAGGAAGGAAAGTTGAAGGTGATTGTTTCAAGAATAAGTCTTGGAATTCTACTCTCACTTTCGCTAAAATTGTTGGAGCATTCCAACTAGAGTCTCCATGACTACATGCATCAATCATAATACATGATGAATGCATAAAATAATGAAAATAAATGTACTTACATTCAATATTGAGCAACTTGGTAGCATTTACCAATCGTGTCTCTTGGAGATCAGGCTCTCCATGAAGCAAAGTCAATGACTGGTATTTTCCTTGCATGCCACTTCTTACTAAGGATTGCATCAAAATGTGATACTCTCGCTATCTCAAAATCCAATATGTCCTCATAGGTGTGGATTTGAATAGGTAGATCAACAACACATCGATCCCATGTCTCAGTTCCCTTCTTGTGGACTAACTCTATTGTTTAGGCATACTTTGACTGCATAGTTGTTGATATATTTAGGTAGTGATGTGTGTGAACACTCTAGGATCACCGGGGCACTTTTTTACCTCTTTAGGAGGTTTTTTTCCCCCGGCTTGTATATACGCCTATTGCCCTAATGGGCTACTTATCTTTGTACATTCTCTAGTAATACATTCAGTATTGTGTGTTATGTTCCAAGCTTCTTCTTCTTCCTTGTGTTGTTTGCGTGCTTCCACAAATGTCTAGGGTGCCGTCGACACTCCTCCAGTTGCAGTCTCAAATCGCACGAATTTTGATGAGCATAGTCAGCATGTTTTTGAGATCAAAACAGCTTCGCTATGTGGTGCTGTATAATAAGACTCATCATCAATGTTTGTGAATGGGGAAAATCCTACGAAATGAAGTGGGACATCCATAGTGCATAGCCATCTATTCATCAGCTTTGAGCTTCGATACATTTTGTTTTCTTTAACTCATCGCTTTTGAAGTTATGAAAACTCACTTTGTAGGACAATTTCAAAGTTCATATTCATGTTTTATCTTTCAGGAAAATGCATATCTTGAGAATGTGAAAGTAGAAATGTGAGCCATCATGTATATATAGCGAAGCCTTAAACATGCATGTGCAAATATGAACTCTTTTGTATTGAGAAACTACAAATGGTATACGTGGCAAGTAGACATATGTATTGCGCATTTATCGCTAGAACATGTGACCTTGTTGTTTAAACAGGGAGAGTGTGAAACAAGTCATAATAATAAGAAATAACGATTAAACAAATCAAATCAAGAAAAAGAAAAACGGAAAACGAGCGCACAATGATTATAAAACAAAAATAGGAAAAGGTGCAGACGAGAAAAAGGAAATAAAAAGCATGCATGCGCTTGCGCGGAGAGCTAAAAAAACGGAGGGTCAAAGCGAAGGCTCCAGATTAGAGGGGTGCATAGTTCAGATGGATAAAAATAGGAGAGAGATCATGCAAGTACGAGGGGGGGATCATGCGTAGATGTAGATATGGAAAAGGAGGATGTAATATTCGAAGATTATCTTTCTGTTACATGGCACAGGTTCTAAAGTTAGACAAAGGAGAAAGACGTTGTGATGTAGCGAAGAGCACCATCCGCACGATCATTGAGATCATAGGTGTTTGCACACAACAACAAAACGCAGAGATTATCTTGAAGAGTTGCGCAATATACAGAGAAAGACTCTGTTGAGAGTCATCAACTTTGCAAGAAGAAACTATACACGTTTAGTACAATGAAACGCAAGGCCAAAGTCACATACTGCCAGAAGATCTGAAAGATGATGATGAACTCTCTGAACACATATGAAGAGTGTTCACATACAACATGAATGCTTGAGAAGCATGCCTTGCCAAAGTCACATACTGCCAGAAGATCTGAAAGATGACGATGAACTCTCTGAACACATATGAAGAGTGTTCACATACAACATGAATGCTTGAGAAGCATGGTGAACATATGAAAGATTTATATTTCTACGAGAGAGGATTGTGAATGGAAACAATTGCCTTTATACATGACACAAGGCAATCATTCGGAGAACATCACTATCTGCTCTGAGGGATTCAATGTGCAGCTTTTGGATCCATGATATGTTCATTTGCAGCTACACGCTTTCCATCATCCTTGCATGATCGGTGGAGTGGATCTTTGTCTCTTGTTCTTTCTTTTCTTAAGCTTATAGTCATTTTCTGAAGCGTACTCATGATACTACTAACAACTTATTGCCATTTCTTTACTTATCTTTCTGAACTCGTTTGACAACAGAGATGCTATACAGGTGTAGCTTTCGCTTTATTGCACTTTGGGCACACATGCATATAGTCCTCCGCTTTATTCAATGTCTAATTAATGAAAGACATGGACAAGATTGCACTCATTTGGATTGAGCTACTGCCCAACAAAAGTGAGATGATCGAGTTGATCAAGATTATGAAGCAAACGATAGGAATCAATAGTGGCATGTATCTCTGTCTCACGTCGTTTGTTTATCTAGTGGCGAGGAAATTCGTATATGAAGAATCATATCTTTATTTGTTTGTTTCACGTACTTTTCATGTCTGCACGTACGTTCCTTTCTTGCGGACCTGCATGTTCGTTTAGAGACATACAAATATGCATAGAGGTACACAGCAAATGATAAGAGAGATGTGTTTGCTTGACCTCTATTTGCCGATGATTCTAAAGATGATATTGAGGTTGAATTTGATATATAAAAGCGCTTAATAGAGTCAAACATGGAGTTATTGATTGTACTTCTCACCAAGGAATTGTGTATTGCCTGATAATTCTATCTGAATATTACCTCCCATGACTTGGCTTTATTAGGAAATTGTTAGCCAAAGTTTTCTCTATTTTTTTAACAATATGCATGGCTTACAAGGATTTATATTTGAGAACATTCTTAGTCCTAGTGTATGTGCTTGGATTCACATCAGAACTACTACGGTTCCAATCTGTCTGCTTGCAACATGGACATACATTTAGGATCAATGCTATTTTTCTTTGATCATTTCATTCACTGAAGTCAATATTATATTATTTTGAATATTAACTTTTGCTCACACTAATGCTACTAATGGTCTTGTCAAGATGAGATTTTGTTTTGCCGGTCGACTATGAAAGTGATGATGATTTGAATTCAAAAGATCAAGATCTCAGGATGAAGATGATGATTACAAGACTAAGATTGAGGAAAAAGCTTCTTAGGGAGACCTATTTCTCTTTGTCAATAACAACATGGAAACAAACCAAGAAATTGAAATCGATAGTGATGCTGAGACTCCGATTTGATGATAAAGATGAAGGTATGGAGATCAAGATTGAGAAGAAGACAGTTTGTGGAGATGCCTATTTATCACCGTGGAATGGCATGAGGAAGAATGCGCTATTGAGATTGAGATTTTTGCCTTGATTGTGTAATCATGTAATTATGATTTAGATTGTAACTATGCAAACATATTATTGTGATTGAGAATGAGATTGTGAGTGAGAGTGAGAGTGAGAGTGTGATTGAGAGTGCGAGTGTGAATGAGATTGTGATAGCTCGGGGGTGGTCGGGAGGTCGAAGCTTCGTTAAGAAGCTATTTTCCAAAGCTATTGTATCACGACGGTTGATTCTTCATCCAGAAGCTCTAATGTATTTTGCATCTGAAATTTTAACATTCACAAAGATAAGATTTCTCTCTATTATTATACATATTTTGATTCACATGCTTTATCTTATTTGCTCTTATGACAATGAGGCTAATGTTCACCTATGTCTTTTCTATCTTCAAGTGTTTATCCTTATGGGATTGATGAGGAATGCTACATGCCGAAATCGCGATCTGAGCTGCTTTCGGCCTCCGAATGCACTATCATAATGCTTGTGCAGGCTATTTTGTCTTTTTGTGCCAAAGGTATATACCAGTTTCTATTCGCCAGTATAAGCATCTCAAAGTCTGCTACAGGTCTAGCGGAATTCATCTAGGCAGTTTTGTTCAACTTTTTGAGATACAATCAATTTTTTGCATTAAGGTATTTTAGTCACCGGCCATGGCGAAAAGCAGTGATGTATTCCTATGTTGGTTGTTGAGGATAATTTGGATACCAACTACCCGTTATGGGCTTATATGATGGGACATGTGTTGGTCACAAAAGGACTGTGGAACATTCTGCAGGGTGTCAAAAAACGTCTTATCACACCTGCAATTGTTACAATTGCAGGTACTGAAGCTGATGCAGAAGGTATTGAAGATGATGATATTCTACATATTCCTATTCATGTTGCGGTTTCTGCTGCACCTATTGTAGAGCAGATTCGTTGGGATGGCAGAGATGCCCAGGCACATGCATTGATAGCTTTGTCTATCAAACGTGCCATTATTCCTCACATTCGCTCTTGCAGAACGGCTAAGGATGCTTGGGATACACTTACCACATTGTACCAAGCTAGGAATGAGGCTCGTGTTGCTTACCTCCAAAAAAAGTTGGAGAGTGAGCACATGAATGAAGGTGAATCTATGGATAGTTTCCTAATGAAGATCAAAGACTTGAAGGAACAGTTGATTTCTCTTGATGATGTTATACCAGATAGCTCACTTGTGTAGACCGTTCTGAATGGTCTTCCTAATTCATATCAAAGTTTTGCTTCTACTCTTCGGTTGATGATGAAAGGCAATCCAAATGCCTTATCATTTCAGGAGTTAGGCTCTGTTCTGTTCTAGGAAGATCTATCTAGGCAGAACAGGTCCATTATGCGAGTTGTAGATCAAGTTTTCCTGGCTAGTCAGAAGGGCAAAGGAAAACAGAGCTCTTCAGCTAGTAAGCAGAAATCTGCTAATTATGCATATTCAAAGAAGGAAGATAAAGATGAGAAGAAATCAAAAAAGCAGAAATTGTTTTATAAGTATTATAAAGGGAATGATCATATCATAAAGAAATATCCAAAACTGGCTTCTAAAGAGGCAAAGAAGAAAGAGGCTGGAATGGTTGTTGCAGAGGCCTCTACACCAAAAACAGAGTCTGCTAATCTTGTGCATGAAGAAGAATGGGCGTTTACTACTGTCTGTAGTTTTGACCCATCTTCTCATGAGCAGTGCATGCCTGCAGTAGACTCAGATGTTTGGTATTTTGATAGTGGGGCGATCAAACATATTACCTCGCAGCACAGTTTCTTCTCTTCACTCAAGCCTGCCCCTACAGGGAATACTGTTACATGCGCCAACAACTCCTCTTATCCTATTATGGGAGTTGGTAAGATCATTTTGACTATTGCTCATGGTAGTTCTTTCACTTTTTCAGATGCTTTATTTGTGCCAGGGATCAAGAAGAACCTATTATCAGTTTCTGCATTAGCCAAGATTGGCTTGGTTATGAAATTTGTTGATGAAAGGTGTACAGTTCATGGTCCGTCAAATGGCAATGTGATTCATTAGGGAAAAAAACGGCCCAAAAAGGGCCGTGTAAGGATTTCAATTAGTTGTGCTTAATGGGGATTAAAGTTGTCAAATCCTTTAAGAAATTCCGTGTAAGTTCATTTAAAACGTATCTTATGCAAATTTTGAAGAGAGAGAAACTCGTATCATATAATCATGAAAAGTTTGTGTGATATCTTACGCCTCGAAGTTTGTGTGATATCTTACGCCTCAAAAGTTGAATTTTCTTCTTGTTCACGGACCTATATAATGTGTGCTGATGACGTTTTGCGCTTTTTTTCTCTACTTTTCATAGCAAGCCTGTCTCTCCCTTTCACGTCATTTTAGACACTTGCCGATCATTTTTCATAGCAGACCATGGAGAACGTGAACCCAAATACTCTTGTTGAGCTTTCAAACAATCGAAATCATTGTGAAAAGTTCCATATCAACATTGTAGTTAGTCAGGAGTATGCAACGACAAGAAAAGTATTTCGAAGGGTTTTACATAAAAAGGAATGTACAAGAATGATGTAAAACAAGAATACAAGAAGTGCAATATATAAAGACCACTACATAAGGAAAAAACTAAATTCCGCGAGTGAGTGAGTTGGCAAGAAGCAAATGTTCCATCACTCTCGGTAGATAAATCTAATAAATCTCAATGAATTATCCCTCACATATATCTGCATGACCACTATACATGTTAGAGAAACAAAAAACTGATATGTGTCATCCTTGATCATCACATGTTGAGCTTGATATCTCAACAACTATGTGCAAGAGTTGATCGAGGATAGAATTTTGGAGCTCAACTATGTTCAAATAGATGAAAATGGAGCAGAAATTTTCACTAAGGCTCGAGGAAGAGAGAAACTGTATCGACATCTTCCAAATCTTGGCATTGGACCAAGAAGGTAGTTCAACTTAGGTGGACATTGAGGGGGGGGGGATGTCAGATATACTCAATACTCCACCCCCAAGTAATCCCAAATGATCTATGATACTCTAAGTTGTATGGCCCCTAATATGAGGAGAAGCCATTATGAGAGTCGAGACATGTGTGATGAGGTTTAATCGTGATCAGTTCAGTAGATGACTAGTCTAGAACTACGGTTATCAGTTCTATAGCCCAAATCTTTTTGATGGTCTTAATAGCTAGACCGGTGCATGTCCAATCCAAACTTAGAATGGTTTGTTTGGATCTACAAAACTCCAATCCAGTGGATGTCTAGTCTAGTGGGTGTTTAGTGTGGTGGTTTACTTAGTGTGATACTTATGTAATTTGGGATGTTCTGAAATCATAGATGATCCTAATGGTTATCCCTAAAACATAGCATCAGGTAGTGTCACGAAGTAGGAGGTCAAGGGGGGATTGATGTGGGGTTGGATTAGGCCCTTGTGCATCATCCCTATCCATCGAGCAGTGTCTGCACACTAGCTGCCTTGCCCTACATAGTGGTTGGGCATCGAATGCGATGGGCCCATGCATCTAAAGAGAGAGCGAAAAAGGACTCCACCATGTGGGATCCTAGATGTATGCACCCTGAACATAAAAGGGAAATAAAAGGTTTTAAAAATAAATCGCCAAACTTGGAGTGCCAAATAAGTAACTCTGGTATCACAAAATAACTATGGTGGTCAATATACAAATGGTATCACAAAATGACTTTGAATCATACAAAACATTTTGCTATGATGCAGATCGCTCAATATAAAATGGTCTCCTTTTCCACAGTAATACAAAAATGTTCCTCACTTCCAACTTTCGGTCTTCTCTTTGCTTGGGGTAACACCTTTTCTTCACTTTACTTGACTTCAAATCATGAGCTCATCTGTGGAGAGAAAATCCATGGGGAACTCTTCTATTCTTTACTTTACCTCAAGTGGTACTCTTCAAATCATGAGAATCCAGAGAAAATTCATGGAGTTCTTCACTTCTTTACTTTACTTAGAATGATACTCTTCTGATCTGGAGAAAATCTACTGGGGGGGATACTTTGATTGGTATACTTCAAAAACAAGTAAAACATTTTTGTTTTGCATTCTTATCATATTTTTAGTTTTTGTGTCTTATTTCCTTTTAATTACATTTTGCTTTACCATATGAATATAAAAAAGATAAGTATATTATAACCATGTTGATTACACAACAAAATACATTAAGAATCTCATTTTTGTAGATATGAAAGAGACTAGAGATATTTTCATTTGCTGTAATGGCTAGAAACTAAGACACATTCCTCAATGAATCCCAACACTCGTGGAAGTGGCATAGGTATCTTTTTGATTATGTATGAGATGTAATAATCAGGTCATCTTGCTAAAACATACCTCTGATTGTCCAAAATTTGACCAAAGAAATGATTGCTTGGTATTTGAACTCCATAGTAGATGAACACACATTTTACCTACTTTGTTCTTTACCATATTCAATTCAAGGTACTTTTGGCATCTTATGAACAATATAATGTTATAATAATCATCCTTAACATCATTCCCTGATTGATTATTGCCATAAAATCTTATGAGAAATTTTTTCTCACTAGCCTACATACTAGCACCAAACCAACTTGATATCAAAATTTTTGTTTCAATTTCATAATCCACCTTTTGGTATATGGATCAAAAATTTCTAAACTTGAATGGTGTAAATCATGCCAAGCTTAGATAAACGTTAGAATATGAGATTGACTCTATCTCTCTATATTACTTTTGTGCACCAATTCTCTCTAGAACACATGGTCCATCATATATTTTGTTAGAATTTCCTTTTTTTTTTCTCTCTCTCTCTCTATCTATCTGTCTCTCTCTCTCCCTCTCTTTCAAATTCCGTCACCTCTCTCTCTAATTTCTTTCTCTCTTTCAAATTCCGTCACCTCTCTCTCTCTCTCTCTCTCTCTCTCTCTATATATATATATATATATATATATATATATATATATATATATATATATATATATATATATATATATATATATATATATATATATATATATATATATATATATATATCTGAGCACGAGAGTACTCAATCTCAGGAGAGATTAGACTTCAATTCTAATTCCATACAAGAACAACCCCCTTTCACAGGCCCATGGGAAGCCAAGTCCACGTGTATGAGAGCACCCACAGTCATGGTAAGAAATGAAGAATCAGTCATACTTAGGAACACAGAGGTAGTGAAAAACACTAAAGTGCAGTGCAACCTCACTTTAGAAGAGCTACTCAAAGTTAGGCCAAAACTATGGAAACATGTAGCCAAACAAGTACTAGAGGTAGTTAAACCGCGTTCCCAGGTAGGATTTCATAGAACAGTGCCAGAGATACCTTTGGACAAGATAGGAGACATGAGTGAAGGGGAAGAAGGAAACACCTATCTTCCCATCACCCATGAAGGATACACCACCAAGGCAATTTTGGATTCAGGTGCAGGAGTTGCAATTGCTACCAATTCCCTATGGAAGCGTTGGGGCAAGCCAGCACTTAGGCCAACGAGAATGAAATTACAGATGGCTCATGGTCACATAGAAAGACCCTTAGGCTTGCTAGAAGGAATAACTCTCACTACATGCGGTGTTGAGTTTGAGCACACTTTCGCCATATGTGATTTTAGCAAGAACCATGCCTATGAGATAATTTTGGGAAGACCATTTATGCGACAATTTCAAGTGGTACAGGATTGGGGAACCAATTCCTTGTATTTTCAACACTTAGGTATTACGACCAAAGTGAATCTTAAAGATTACTCTCATAGGGATGTACCCCCCATTCAATGGAACCCTATCCATAGAGCCAAAGATGATAGTGAGTCCGTGCATTCCATAGGATCAGGATCCTCATGGATGGATGAAGACACACACCTATGGATGTGCAAAGTGGCAGTAGAGGGAAAAAGCCAGAGAGATAGGTGCGAAGGAAACACATAGATCAATTCAAGACCCAGCCTATGCACCTATAGTATTTCTTGATGAAGAATTTGAACCTCACCGCTGGGCAAAAATTTTAGCAACAATGGATGTAGCCATCAATGAAGAACAATGGACGCCCACTGTGACGAGGATGGCTATGACATTTTAGTCTTCTCCATAGAGACAATCATGGGAGATTCAATTTTAGAAGAGTGTGAACTTAGCCCTGATGCATTTGAGGATGCAAGTGACTCCGATCTAGAGTCAATCATTATGGACCCACCTTTTGCATCAGATGAAGAATACTTCTATGAAGTCAGAGACACGGAGAAATCATGAATGATGTAAGGTTAACTACACAAGTAACCCCCAAGAGCGAAATTAAGAAAAGGAAGAAGAGAGAAGTCACACCAGAAGAGAAAGAATCTTTGTTTGAGGTCCCTGAAAATTTCAAAAAGTATGAAATAGATGATAGGAAAGTCATGATAAGGATGCCTAAACGTGAGGTGCAATCAGGGGAGGCCTATGATAACAAAGAAACCACCAAGAAAATAGTGGTAGCCATAGAAGAAGGAGAAGAGAGATGCACTTACATAGGACATGACCTGACGGAAGAAGAAGAGCAAGAGTTGGTAGCCTTGCTAAGAGAGTATCGAGATGTGTTCGCTTGGAGCTACAAGGACTTGAAAGGTGTAGACTCTGACATATGCTCACACACTATCCCCATGACCTCAGATGCAAAACCCTCTAAGTAGAAACCATACCCATACAATGATAATTATGCGGCCAAGATCAAAGAAGAGATAGATCGCTTGGTTGAAGCTGGATTCATCTATGAAATTGAGCACACTCAGTGGGTATCCCCCATCGTAGTGGTGCCCAAGAAGAATGGAAAGCTACGTGTGTGCATTAACTTGAAAAGGTTAATGGTGCCACTATTCGAAATAATTATCCGCTTCCTATCACTAAGCATCTCTTGGAAAGAGTAGCAGGCAAGGAAGTGTACAACTTCCTTGATGTCTTTTCTGGTTACAATCAGGTAGCCATTGCTCCAGAAGATGAGCATAAGACGGCTTTTGCCAAAGAGTGGGGCATATTTGCCTTTAGGGTAATGCCATTTGGGCTTACCAATGCGCCTGCCACCTTTCAGAGACTGATGTGTCATGTATTTAAGGAGTTCCTGAGGAAGAATTTGGAAGTCTATGTTGATGATCTCTGTGCTCATTCCAACATTAGACAGACACATATACCTGAACTCAGGCAAATCTTTGACAAATGGAGAGATTATCAAGTCTGCCCAAACCAAGAAAAGTGTGTTTTCATGGTCAGGCAAGGCAAGATTCTAGGACACATAGTGTCAAAGCATGGCATATCTATGGACAAGGAAAAAGTTAGAGCTATTGGAGAACTACCTAGGCCAAAGAATGTCAAGGAAGTACAAGCTTTCATGGGGCATTGTGGATATTACCGACACTTTATACACATGTACGCCATCATAGCAAAGCCTCTGTACAGACTTTTGACTAACTTTGAGTGGATTGATGAATGTGAAAACTCTTTGAACGAACTCAAAAGAAGATTGTGTTCAACACCAATCTTGACCACACCAGATTGGAATAAGCCCTTTCATGTTCACGTAGATGCATCCAATTATGCTATTCGATGTGTGTTAGCACAACCTACTAGTGAAGGTAATATGGATCTTCCCATTGCCTATGCTAGTAGAGAGCTAAATGCTGCTGAATGGAACTATACCACTACGAAGAGAGAAGGCTTAGGCATGATATATGCAGTTAAGAAGTTTAGACACTATTTGCTTGCAAATAAGTTTAAATTTTTTATCGATCATTAGGCATTGTTGTACTTGGTAAAAAAACCTTGCAATATAGGCAAATTAGTAAGATGGTTCCTCTTGCTAATGGAATATGACTTTTAGGTTGTGGTGAGGAAACGAAAGACTCACTTGAGAGCAGACCATCTCTCTAGGCTCACATCTGGAAAGGCTCCACAAGGAGTATCAGATGATCTTCCTGATGCTTACTTGTTTAACTTGGAAGTAGTACCTCAGTGGGCTAAGCCATTAGTGCCAGTATTGACATACGGGCCTAACCATCCAGTCATAAACACTCAAAATAGAGAGATAATAAAAGCCCAAAAGTACCAGATCATGGCAGGAAGTATGTACAAGCATACAGATCAAGGGATCCTAGGTTGTTGTGTGGAAGAGGATGAGTACGCAAAATGGTTGCAATTAGAACATGTAGGTGCATTAGAGAAACACTACTCAAAGCAAAGGACCCTACAGACACTAAGGAGACTTGGAGTGCATTGGCCAACCATGGAAGCAGATGTTCATAAGTTGTGCAAGGAATGCCGAGTCTGTCACACTAGAACATTCCCTCAAGATATGACATTGGCCAGACAAAGAAGTTTGGAACAAGAAGCCCTAGACTACTCACTTATTGGTGATAATCTATACAAGCGTGGTAAAGATGGTTACCTAAGATTGTGTGTCCATGAGAGTGAATACCTTAAGATCTTGGAAACTGCTCACCAAGGGGTACCAGGAGGACATTTTGGTCCAGATCGGGTGATCAAGGCTATACTATTTGCAGGTCTTTGGTGGCCGACCCTTCACATGGATGCACATACTTATGTGAAGAGGTGTGATGTCTGTCAACAAACTCAATATCCTATACGCAAGGATGAGATGCCTCTGAAACCTATGATGGGTGGACGTGCATTCTCTAAGTGGGGAATAGACTTTGTAGGTCCTATTAATCCCCCAGCTAAGGGTTCACATGCAGAGTACATTAATGTGGCCACTGATTATCTAACCAAGTGGGTAGAGGTAAAAGCTACGACAAAGAATGATGCTCAGACGACCGCTAAATTCTTATTTGAGAATGTGTTCACTAGATACGGGCTACCTATAGAGCTAGTCAGTGATAGAGGGACTCACTTCTTGAATGAAGTTATTGAAAATCTGCTCCAAGAATTCTTGGTAGTACATAAGAAGTCTTCCCCCTATCACCCACAAGCTAATGGGAAAGCCAAAAGCACAAATAAGACTCAGTGCAATGTGTTGACCAAACTAGTGAATAATAAACGCTCTCATTGGGACAAACAACTACACCATGTTGTTTGGGCATACCGAGTTGCCTATAAAACGGTACTCCAAGCCACACCCTTTCAGATGGTATTCGGTCAAAATGCAGTGCTACCATTGGACTTCTTGATACCTACATTGAAAGTAACACAGGAGCATGAGTGGACGGGTCATGAACTCTCTTCGAGGATTTTTTATCTAGAACGACTAGGTGAAACAAGACTAAGAGTTGCAGCTAGAATATATGCACTGAAGAAAAGATAGAAGGTGTACTTTGATGCCCATGTGAAGGATAAGGGTCTGAAAGCAGGAGACCTAGTTTTAGTCTACACGTTGAAGCAACATGCGAGAAAATTAGAAAAGTGTGGTTATGGACCCATGATCATAAATAGGATTTCAACTAATGGAGCAATACAACTAGCCACTTTAGAAGGAGATATTCTCCCTAGCTACATAAGCGGATGTAGAGTCAAGTTATATCAAGAACCCCTAACTGAAGAGATGCTAAATCGAAACAACACTGCAAAGAAACGTAAGGAAGAAGAAAAAGAAAAGAAAAAGAAATCCGAGAAGAAGCACAGGCCAAAGCATTGGAATGCATCCGAAGAATGAAGTTAAGAAGACAGGGTAGAGATCAGCCTAGGACAGATGACTATGTGCACCCAGGATATCATATGGCTATGTGTGAAGTTTCATGTATTAGCTCTCAGAGAATAATTGATCAACATCCTTTTGTAACCTTAGAGATAGGACAAGGAAAGAGTGCAAGGACTGTAAGGGCCTTGATTGACTCAGGTGCAGCCACTAGTGCTGTTAAATTTTCTTACTGTCAAAACTTGAAATTAAATGTTAATCATATAGAAGCATATCTCATAGGATTGGGGGGGCGTGGAGACCCCTTGCATGGGCGAGGTGGAACTTCCGCTCTACATTGAAGATGTTTTACTAACAGTTAAAGTACTAGTGTGTCAAGACGAGGACCTCACTAAGCCTCTTGTCTTGGGTCAAGACTGGATCTATGATCATGTAGTCAACCTAAACCTAAGAAGTGGACTTCTTCAGGTTTGGGTGAATCAGAATCGTATTACAATTGAGTTAGAAAATGAAGCACTCAAGGAACTAGGAAAGGCACACACTCTTGGTCCTTCCAGGAGTACACATGAAGATGATCATGCTATTCTTGTCCAAAACTATGTGATGCAGAGGAAGGATTGTCTCAATAAACAAGTCAAGGATACAACGGAACTCCCTTCTTTTCCAAAATCCATAGGGATGCAGCAACCAAAGGCGAATCAAACGCAGAAGAAGCAGATGACTTATGCTCAAAGCCAAAAGAAAATACGAGGAACGGTGTCCACACCATCAAAACAGTATGGGTGCGGAAAGGCGAGCATCCTATTGCGGTCAAGAGACAACACGTGGCTCAACTTCCTATTACTGATCAACGACACGACACTAATAAGAAGTCTTCCAAAAATTCTTCTATGGAAGTGAAGTCTATCTAGGTACCCAAGAAGTCGATGAAGGCTAGCCCACAATCAAGACAAATTTGGGTGTCTAAGGCTTGCTTGCGGGCTCAAATAGCTACACAGAGATCACACCATGTACAACATGGTTCACTCACTCGAACAGGGAATAGTCACTCTTATTTAACATGCATGAACACATATTTGCCCATGAGCACGAACAGACTCACTTGTAAATGGGTCCCTAAAAAGCCTCATTTCCAAGCAGACATACTCATACAGCCCTCCAGAGTCTCCACAAAACCAAAAGCCATCCACTGTATTTGGCAGCCCAAAGCTTGTAATAAACCCCCCGACCCCTTTTGTAAATTCATCTCCTCTTCCTAACTATATCATTCTCACACTGCACCTTTTCACTTAGCTCATATGACTATTTTTTCATTAACTACACACGCAATGATCGAGCACTCACTGACCCACTAACCCGTTACTCACCTCATGTTAATGTTGTAACGGGGACAAAAATTGTTCTATCTTGTCCATTACAATGTTAACGCATGATTCTATATTCTCAGAGAACCAACCAACAAGCAGTAACATGGCAGAAGCAGGAGGCACCAGTTCCTAGGCAAGGTCTAGCACCCAGATTGTGGACATTGAAACCCTCCTTCTTGAACCACAACTCACTGAGAGGCCTCAAGAACTTAGAGCAGTGCATGTGCTTCCTATTCAGGACCCTCCTCAGGGACACACTTCTCAAGTGGGGAAACATGCACATTGGTTCAGTGATGTCGCAGGACCATTGGGAGATGGCACCTACTTTTGGGAGGCAGAAATTGAGTTTAATGGCAAATGGGGACGCTACCATTTCTTCACCTGCGAATTTGAGGACTATCAGAATGTAGAAGTAATTCGATCCGTATGGACCAAAGCGGGCTTGGATAGCTATTTCCGGGCACATTTACCTAAGCTAGATTTCTTGTGCTGCTCCTACATTATCAGTACCATCACCCCAAGCAGAGCCAAGGGAGGCGATAGTACTTTTGTGCTACCCTCACTGACGCCAAGTCATGAGCTCAAAAGATTCAAACTGACCCTCAACCTTGTACGGGAAGCATTGAACATGCAAGCTATGCATATTCCCACTAAGAAATAAACAATGATTCCTAGCAGGATGAAGCACAAGGATCTCAACAAATTGAAGGACATGGTAGCAATGACACCAGCCATCGCTCTCCACCTACGAACGATCATGCAACACTTCGCTTTCCCCACCCAAAAATGCTTCACTATGCCACCAAAAAAGATCTAGTTCAGCTTGTACTTGGCGGAAACAGAGGATCTCACAATCAATCTACCACACTGGATCATAGATCAGATCCACCTAGCCCATCAATGATGGAATAAGAAACAGAAGAATGTGCTTCATGGGTGCTGTGCACTAACAAAATTAATTTATAGATGCTTAGCATATGACGTGCCCATTCAAAGAGCACTAGTGTGGTCGAGAGCTCAGGAGTTCCAGAGACTGCTATCAACAGCAGGACCCCCATCGAAGAAGATGAGAGGCTCGGTCCAATTACCGTGTGCCCAAGCAAGGGGAGCCACCACCACACTAGAAGTGACCCCTCCACAAACGTGACGTGTCCGTCTGTTTACCATTTGCTTACCCAGAAAGAGTGTAGAAGGACCTAATCTAGTTTTCCCTCCGATCCCTTCTGACCTAGAGTTTCCACAGGGCTACACCTGAATGATCTCATTGATGAAGAAATTGCTAGGCTGATCAATGAATCTAACCTCGAGACGGAAGCAGAGCAGGCCCAAGGACCACACCCCACTACAACCACTTCAACCCCGACCCAACTGGAAGTAGTAGAAGTAGAAGAGGATGAAGAAGAGACAGAAGATGAAGAAGAGACAGAAGATGAAGAAGCAAACGAGGAACATGATCAAGAATATGACGAACTTTCAGAACTAGCAAGTGCCCCGGCCTATTCGGCATAGATAAAAAGATTGTATGAAACCATGAAGCTAGTCCAAGAATAGCACAAACTATCGCTCGAATCACGAAAGGTGCTAATGAGCCAAATGTTAGGAGAGGAAGGCGTGGATGACATGTTTATTGAATCCATGAACTTGCACGCAGACGCGGTGGGCTTGGATGAAGCCATTCATTCAACTATGGCTTATATTCATCGCTTCAAGAAACGGGTTCCAACCCATCCCATGCGCTCCGGCAAGCAAATCCACATCGATGTATCAGCGCCAGGAGATACTACACAAATAGAAGAACATCAAGCAGCACCACTCTCACCACACTCCTCACCTCTCACTACACAATTCACTTCACCACATGGCACTACCACTCCCACTTCCACCATTACCACATATGTCATGGGAATTCCTCTCTCTCCCGGCATCCAATTCGGAGGAGCTACCATGCCCACATTCACAACACTATTCACAAACATCACATCCACCCCACCCACTATCCCCATCTACACGGTCACACACACGTTCAACACCATGGAAACGTCACCAGCCACAGCACCATTCCCTCCCCCCACGCAGCCCCAATCTCCCATACCCCCTCCACCCACATCACCACTTGACTCCACACCATTCACGACTCCCTTTCCCCCCTGCATCCTCTCCTTTCCATGCATTCTTTAATGTAAATAATATGTTTTCGACATTACATCAGCGTGTGTATCAACTTTAGAGTGAGTATCAGGCTTTCGAAGACCGTCATCATCAACTAACTATGAATCACCAACAACTACAGAGCAGACTTACAACTATAGAAGATGAAAACGCTGACCTCCATCAACGCTACACCACACTCGAGCAGACCCATCAAACCCTCCTTGAGACACCCCAACCATCAACATCCTCAGATGTCAAACAACTCGAAGCGTTACTCGAACTCTACCAAACTGATAATCTTAGGGTTCAAAGTAATTTGACCCTCCTCAAAAAACACATGGCGACCGCCCTTGAAGAGAACAAGCATCAGCAAAAACAAAACGAAGAAAACCTAGAAGCCACAATGGAAGGTTCCCCCCATGAAATCGACCCAGAATAGTTTAAAGCAGTCCCCTCAGATACAATGAAGACAATCCTGGAAAGCTATGCTGATCTATTAGAAGCACATGATGATTTGGAAAAGGAACGAGATGCACTCCATCGCCAGCTCAGAGAACAGGAGGAACAACCCAAGGTCATAGAGACAACATCGACCTCAGAGGAGGTAAATGCATTAAAGGAGCAGGTGTAAGAATTGCAAAAGAAGCTATTGGAGCATGAAAGACAACCCTCTCCAATTATAGAACCAGAGCCAGATGAATTGGTGCCCATTGAGGTGGATGAATCATATGAGGAGCCATATGTTCCTATGCCAATGCCAGCAGGTCAGCAAACCTTGGCAGGAATGGACACCTTGGAAGTCGAAGCACCAGAATGACTTCAGACACTCGAAAAGACAGCTAAAACCCATGAAGATCGAGTAGCAGTCCAAATCCAATCAATGGCTAAATTAGAAGACACTATCATAAACCTAGAATATTTCCGAAGTATGTCTCATCATAGATGGATAGGCATCAACAATGATCAATATGTGCCGTATTGTGTACCCTTGGCAGATTACAATGCAGAGATTCAACGACGATGTGGCAAGCCTTCAACCTTTGCCACACAATTTGGCCCCGATGATATCCCTGAGAGTGCTAAAAAAGGATCTATTCATCAACCCACCTGGAGGATCCGTCTTCTTGAGACCTATCCCGAGATGGTTCGTACTTAGAACAACATGCCGCTATTTATCAAATACAACCCATGTTATGTCCCAGCCCTCCGAAGATGCACTTGGCCCGAGTTTGCCATTGCTGTCACGAACGTCAAAGGCTGTGCGAAGTGGTTGAATTATGTCTATCTAGCACCTCCACTAGGACCTCCCACCGTTGCTTATATGATTTCTACAATCCGTCATTGGAGCCTTTGACTACGGAACACCCCTGATGTGATGGCACAGATGTGGATGAAGATCTTTGAATTAATGCTAATCACATTCAAAACATTCAAAAACATCAAAGACCCCCATTTCTCAGGAGTTGGCTTCACTGCAGGCAACCTAGACCTGGTATACGTCATGAGCACCACCCCCTCAATAAAGGTAATATATGCCTGGCATGCAAGAATAAAATACCTCCCAGCTTGCTTCAAGCAGACCTTCGAGCAGATGTTCTTCACAGGGTTCTAGGAATATCACTCAAAAATATTCATACCGAGGCCCTCACATCTCCTCCAACTATACGTTGTGGAGAGAACCATCCACTCAGATCAATTGTGGGTGCCACATCCAGACGTGCCAGGTCCAGTGGATTGAGATGCATTGTTAATAGACCTAGCATGAGGGCTGCGACTAGAAGAACACCACCTTGCTTCAGATGTAGTTCAATACTATGTCCAACGCTCAGCTAGACAAGGGTCTATTAGAGACGACAGACACGAGAGAGGGGGGGGGGTGTTGGCAGCAGTCAAGGCACCTAGGGACTCACAAGACAAGGAAGCCAAAGAAGGGAGCCAGAGCGAAGAGAAGGCACAAACAAACAAAGTAGCCAATGAAGATCTGGTAAATAGACCATCCAAATTTTCCAACCAAACCTCAATTGAACAGTGATCTTCATCACTACCATAACCTTGTAAATACCGTTTTTGGATAGTTTCGGCTCCATTTTGTGCAAGCCAAGGAGTCCTTGAGCTTGAGGAGCATTAGAAGTACCTACCTATCAATTTTCATAATTTTTAGACTTCATTTGAGCCCTCAAAGAGGCCCTAGAACCTGATTTTTAACTAGGCCAGACACTAGGTCTTGACATGGCCAAAAACTAGTCAAAAACTATAAATAGAGGTAGAAAGCTCATTTTTTAGGTTATCTTGTAATAGATTTGAATATGTATGAGCACTTTTGAGTAATCTAAAGGAATTCCATTGTCTCTCTCTTTTTTCTTGCCGTGTGTGCACGTGTGTGTGTATGTGTGTGCATGTTGGTGTGCTTCTCACTCACATACTTGTGCCTTCACTTGCTCGAGGTCTTCATACCATCCTCACGTCTTCCCGGATTGACATTAAAGGAGGTGCTACTCATCACTGAGCTACTCTCTCTCTCTCTCTCTCTCTCTCTCTCTCTCTCTCTCTCTCTTTCTCAGTTCTCTATAGTCCTACATCTTCACCTCTTTAATCTTATGTGCCAAGGATTTTAGAATGGTAGTAAATAATGGCAAAGTACTACACACTCCTATTGGATCTTCGACTGCAGCTTTGTGAACTTAGCTATCCTTTGATGGATTGCTCTGGATAAAATAGCTAGGGCCCATATGTGTAATCCACGGATGGAGAAGCACGATACGAATTTCTATAGGTTGCGAACCTTGAACTTGTCGGGGACCCAAAGCTTGTTACATGGATAAGATTGCCCTAGGCTTGGAGTGGGAGAACTCGATATCTTCTCCCTCTATGGAAGAGTCTTTGTCCATGCTACACTCCAAAGAGCTTGGGGGAATGGCCATCCGTGTGGTCCCTGGCTTGTCTATTGGTCAGGGGTACCAATGTGCATATGAATGCCCCCAACTATCCCTATTAATCATTACTTCGGTCTTGGAGTCTCTACACAATATTGGAGATTGGGCATCTCTTGCACCACTATAAACTCTCCTTGGTCGTTCTCTATGATTTAGCTTGAAGCTATCACTCTCACTATTTTGCATCATCAAAAAGTGATCTTTCATCTTCCTTGTGGAAGAAAGAAGAAGAAAGGGGAGGGAAGAGAGATAGAAGTCTCTCTCTCTCTCTCACTCTCTCTCTCCACCGTTTTCTTTATCTCTCTCTCTCTACTATTTTCTCTTTCTCTCTATTAGCATGGTGGCTAGAGATGGAGAGCTTGAGAGTAATGATCATGGAGAGAGAATCAATATTGTAATTGTAAAGCACAAACAAGAAAGCATTAATGAATGAACAAGAAAAGGGCAAGAAAGAGTACCATGAGAAAATCCATGCAAAAAACCAGATGAGCATAGGGCATCTATTTATAGCTTTCACCTAGGGCCTCGCTCTAGAACTCTAGAACTCTAGAACCTTCTAGCCTTCTCCTTTCTATTCTTAGAGAATATCCTTTTTGCTCCATTCTATTTTTAGAATCTTCTTCTTGTTTTTTTTCTAATTTTGGAAATATGTATCCAAAGTCATATAGACCATTCTTAAATTTAGCTCCTCCAATTTCTCGCAATGCCTACCCTAGAGAGTGAACAAGTAGAGTATCCATAGGAAAACCTAGAACATTATCATCCAAAACCAATTAGTCCAAGTGCTCAAGATGCATGTGAAGGTTAAAAGTTTTCACATGGAGTATCACACATTAGTTATGAGTTAGAGGTGAGAACCCCCTCTTACACTTGTTGAGTATGATCTCATATGGAGTATCACACATTATTTATGAGTTAGAGGTGAGACCCCCCTCTTACACTTGTTGTGCATGATACTCACATTAGTGCCAAGTGGCACCCATATGAGATAGCTTGAGCATTACCCTTTATGGGTAATGAGAGAAAGGGATATAAGTGTGAACACCATAGGGCTCGGTGGCATATATACAAATAGATCTCTATGTCCATCCTCGGTTATCATTGCCTTAATGCTTCAAACAATGCTTGGATTTTGCTGTCGTAGCTTTATTTTGTACTAGGGAAGTGATCTAGTGTCATATTTCTCTTCTTCTTGCATATTTAAAGTTTACTTCCATTCTTCTCCCATACTCTAGTTAGTAAACGGGGGAAGTGAAACATGGATTCCAAAGGGAAACAAATAGTAGAACACACTTCTCCATCTAAAGGAGAACTAGAGAATCCTAAATTTAGGATGGAAGAGGTAGAATTTGAGTAGGAAGTAGAGAGAAAATCAGAGGGAAAAGAGCCTCAACAAGAAGAGTATACTTATGAGGAACTTTTAGATGAGTTTGTTACTCATGCAAAATTTGCAGACTTAAAGGAACAGACCCTTAGGCTAGAGAGAGACATAGGTAGCATGATGTCTCTCATGGAGCAACTTAAGTCTCAAATGATCTCACTTGAGACACATGTCACCTCTTTCCTAGCTAGGAAGGAAAGAGAGATTCCTACTCTTCCTCTAGAGATGACTAGGAAAGATTCTTCTTTTCCTAGTAAGCATAAAGGAGAGAGCTCTAGGGAAGCTCCCCTCCTAAAAGACCTAAATCCACCTACCTTTATGGGGGATGACCAAGATAGAAATAAGGATGAAATCAATACTTTTTTACAAAAGTGGCATGATTTGCATCAATTGAAGGGCACCCCACCTAAGTATCGTGTGCTAGAGGCGAGTCTCTCAATTGGCCCGCATGCTTATAAGTAGTGGATGAGTCTGAAGGAGGCAAACTCTATCCCTACAGAGTGGGCTCGATTGAAACTCTTTTTCTAATAGAGTTTCTTCCTCAGAATGAGGAGGAGAGGAACTGCGATGAGTGGGATAGTGTAAGGAGTTGAACTCACAACCTCTTGGTTAGGAATGTGATGGGCTAACCACTTGCCCCAAAAGCCATGGTTGAGGATTACTTCCTAATCCTCTCTCTTAGGGTATGGTTCAACCATCTCCTACCTATCACTTTGTCACAGATAGAATCACCCAAAAAGGTAGGCCTTTGATGATCTACATATCCCACTATAGGGAGATCATTTTGAAACCTAAGGGCTTAGATGATTTCCAAAAAGATAGAGGGTTTGTTAGAGGCTTAGATAAATCCATCAAGAGCGAGGTAAGAAGAAATGCACCTAAGACATTTGAGGAGGTGATCAAGTATGCCGAGATCTATGAGGATGATGACCGTCCTTAATACACTCCTATGGAGACAGATCAACCCCTCGAACCTCTTAGCACGACTAAGTTCAAGAAGAAGTTCCCATTGGGGAAAAACAAAATTTTCATTAATAAACAAAAATCACAAGGGTGTATGCTACCTATAGAGCAGTTTGAGAGGGCCAAAAGAGAGAACTTGTGCTTTAGGTGTTTGTCTCCTAGCCATTCAGAGTGAAATTGTCCACTCAAGAAGGGGGAAGAAAAGAAGAGAGGACCAGAGAGTACTATGGCCCCTAAAAAGAAAAAAAAGGTGGTCCAACTAGTGCAGACACTTCCTATTCATGGTAGCTCTAGCTGCAAGGGAGTGGAGGTGATGCACGAGGATATAGAGCACACCTGTTGTTTGACCCAGTCATTATGATCACCCTAGTTTGGACCACATGACTTGGTTAAACTTCGTGGTAGTGTATACGGGTGGCTATGGGGGTTGGGGCACACACTTAAACGCAACTATCAAAACAACACACTTGACTTTGAAAGAAATGGAAGTAAATTTTGTATACAAGGAGAGAGAGATGAACCTATTCCACCTCTCATTTCATCTTTAGAGTTGTATATTCTTTTTCATTTTTAGTATGTATAGGAGATCTTTTTATTGTATAGTCAAGACTTTGAGCATTATACAGACATTTCATGTTATGTATATTTTCATGATAGGAATGTAAATATGGATATGACTTTTTATTATTATTTCTTGCAAGAGTGTGGTTAAAAGTTTTAAAGATCTTATGTTTGAGTTTAGGGATTTTTTTCCACTAACCTACCTAGAGGGCTACCACCTGAGAGAGGGGACATTGACCATGCTATTGAGGTAGTTACTAACACTAGCCCTATTTGTAAGCCATCATATAGGCTTAGTGTTTCTCAACATGAGGAGGTTGAGAGGCAGCTATAGGATTACTTAGACAAGAGCTTTATTAGACCTAGTATCTCACCTTGGGCATTGTCAATGCTCCTAGTTAAGAAGAAAGATGGCTCTATGAGATTATGTATAGATTATAGAGCACTTAATAAGGTAACTTTCAAAAATAGGTTTCCAATGCCTATATTGGAAGACCTATTTCATCAGTTACATAAAGCTAGGTATTTCACCAAGCTTGACCTTAGATCAGGATATCATCAAATTAGGATTAAGGTAGAGGATGTCCCTAAGACCGCTGTTAGGACTAGATATGGGCACTAGAGACCCTACAAGAGTCTCATTATGAGCTTAATTATAGGAAGGGAGAGTTTAATGTAGTGGCTAATTCACTTAGCTGCATGCCTATGCTCAATGGACAGAGCTTTACTTAGATCACTACTGGCCTACTTGAGTCCATTAGAGGGAAATGGATGACCATGAGACAAGTTTTGAACCTACAAAGGTAAGATATCCTGAGGTACTCCTTCTATTTTCCTTAGAGCCAGCCCAAATGTGCATCAGAGAACAATTTCAAACTTAAATAAGATACATAAGGGTAGTATAACCCTTCATCCATGGTCCCATTGAGATATCTGAGTATCCTAAACACAGCTTCCATGTGAGGTTTCCTAGGTGTGTGCATAAATTGACTTAGCACACTCACACTATAACATATATCTACCCTTGTCAATGTGGCATAGTTCAAACTACCCACAAGGCTTTGATGACCTATCACATCTTCTATGAGTTCACCTTCATTTGAGCTTAATCTATGATTAACCTCCATTGGAGTACGTGCAATCCTCCAATCTTCCATTTTGAACTTTGTCAACAAGTCTTTAATGTACTTTCTCTGTATATGATATATCCCATGATCCTTGTAAATCACTTCCAATCGTAGGAAGTATGTGAGTGACCCTTAGTCACTTATCTTAAATTCTTCTTTCATCTGATCCTTGACTTTCTTGATTCCATCTGCATCATTTCCTATTAGTATAATATCATCCACATACACACACAAATAGATGACTTCAGAATTACACTTTTTAATGAAGAGTGATGGATTTGCCTTGCTAGGTTGAAATCCTTTGTCCTGCAAGAATGAGACAAGCCTATGATTCCAAGCCCTTGGGGCTTTTTTGAGTCCATATAAAGCTTTATCAGGTTTACAAACATAATCCGGATATATGTGATTCTCAAAACTAGGTGGTTGTGCCATGTACACCTCTTCTGTTATACATCCATTAAGAAATACATTATTTACATCCAATTGGAGTATCTTCCAATTCTTGGAAGAAGCAATACTAAGAAGAACCCTAATTGTAGGATCTTTGCCACAGGAGAGAAAGCCTTCTCATAATCAATTCCCTGAGTTTGTGTAAAGCCTCTTGCCACAAGCCTTGCCTTATACCTGTTAATGGATCCATCTGAGCTCTTCTTCAATTTGTAAATGGATCTTGAACCTATCACTTTCATTGATGCAGACTTGGGAACTAGCTCCCAAGTTTTATTTTCTTCAAGAGCTTCAATATCTTCTTCCATTGCATGCCTCCATTATGATTTCCTCTTTGCTTCCTCAGATGTTGAGGGTTCCTCTTGATTTATGTCCTATGTTAGATAAATTGAATGTTTAGTGACTAGAGAAGTATCGAACCCATGCCTTTCTGGTTTTCTTTTCTTCATCCCTCATGGACCTCCTTAGGCCATGATGTGATGATTCTGCCTCTTGTTCAAGTTCCTACATTTTTCTTTACCTTTAGACTTACACATTTGGAGTTTCTCATATTGAGTTGCTTGATCATCTTCTAAGTTATCCTTCTCTTCAACTTTGGGAGGATTATCCATAACAATTTTTGGAAAATATTCTTCAAGATCATAAGGTAAGTTGACGTTTCTACATGATTCTTCATACTAATAACTATTCTCATCAAATACTACATCTCTACTCACAAAGAATCCTTTGGTTGTTGGGTTGTATAATATGTAGCCCTTCTCATTGTTGTCATACCCAATGAATTGACACCTTTCTGCTTTGGGATCCATCTTCCCTCTAACCTGTGAAGGAACATGATCATAAGAATTACATCCAAAAATCTTACAATGATCCAAGCTTGGTCTTCTTCCATTCCAAGCCTCATATGGTTTCATGCCATCAAGTGATTTTGAAGGTAACCTATTAATCAAATAAGTGGTTGTGGATATAGACTCGGCCTATAAGTAATTAGCTAAGTGCTTCTCATTTAGCATAGACCTTGCAGCTTCAACAATTGTGATATTCCTTCTTTCTGCCACTCAGTAGGAGTACCTTGTAGTAATCTCTCTTTGATTCCCCTTTCTTGAAGAAAGGAGTCAAATTCATGCGAGAAGTACTCTTCCCCTCCATGTGACCTTAGCCTTTTTAATGTCTTACATGTTTGATTCTCCACAAGAGCCAAATATCTTTTGAAGCATGAAAAGACTTCATCTTTGTGTTTCATAGAATATAATATACTCCCCTCTACAATCATCAATGAAGGAGACATAATATCTTGATCTAGATATTGAAGCATCCTTGCTAGGTTCCCATACATTTCACTGCAACAGATCGATGGTATACTGAGGTTTTTACCGAGGAAAATGAACGCGGCTTTATTTGCTGTGACGCCGGTGTCAAGGTCGGTGAGCGCGTCGGTACCAAAGTGCCAGTATATGTGTCGATATAAGCGTCGGTATATGTATCGGTATATGCGTCGGTAATACCGAGGACCATACCGGCACCCATACCGAGGCTTCTACTGGACACATCGTCGCCTATTCCGGTGCCTGCTGGGTGTACCGAGAGTTATTCCGATGACACTACTCGGAGTACCGTCGCGTATACCGATGACCATACTTGCAAAATTTTTTTGGGCAAAGTGTTTTGCCTTTTGCTACAGCAACATTACCATGATGTTCCTTAACAAAAGACAATACACTCTGCGCAAAAAAACCGAGTACATGTGATGTGTACTCTAATGACAACCGAAATATGATTTCATGAAACAGAGTATTATTGGACACAAAAGAGATAATCAGAATGAACAATGAACCATGTACAATAGAAGTTATATATTTCAATAATGAAGCATGTACAAGAGTGTGGCAAACCACTGTCATATATGAAGCTTTTACAAAATGTGGCAAAGCAATGTATTGCCATATGAAAATCAAATACAAAATATTGGTCTTCCACTGCCATACACATGCAAAGAACGTTCCATATCAATAGTCCTGCAACAAAGAACATTAATGGAATGAGATAAATTCACATGAAAATTACAAACAATAAGTAAAAACCAAGTTTATAAATTAATTACCTCATCGCAAATGCTCCCATGAAACTACCGCACCGCGTCCCTCCAAGTCCTACAATAGTGCAGTCAACCCATGACTATATACGTAAGACTCCTCCGTTCGTGTTGGAGGACGACCCATTGCCAGCTCCTGAAACAAATATAAAAAGATTAGAGAAACATATATCAGAAATTTAACACAAATAAATTCAATAAATGAAATGGTACTTACAAACTCATGACACATCGTGTCATATCCGCCGCTGCCCAAATGTGACAGTCCAATCGTGTCTAGACATGTGGCTGCGGCATTTCGCTGTTGGCGATATCGATCAGGAGTCTGCTGCTGCTCGTCACGAATCATGTCCCACTCCTCAGCATCTAACCATATAGGCTTTGGTAAGCCTTCTCTAAATGCATCACGAGGCTTGGATCGTCGATGCGACATGACCACACGTGCGGTGTGTAGAATCCACTCTGAACTGACAATCGATTGTCCATCGGCTAGTCAGAACTCCTGGTAAATCGTCTGTTTGATATAATTCTTCCAATATTTATCCTGGTCACTCCATTTCAGCATGATGGAGTGTCCAAACTGGATGGAGCAAAGCTATCATATGCGTGCACGCATTGCTTTCCAGCCGCATCCATCATCGGAGCTCCATCTCAGATACTATACACCTTGGAGTCATCATGGTCATGAGCACCCCAAGGTGTACGTGGTGTACTGCGTGGTGTACTGCGTGGCGTACCTACATCTGAGGTACTCATCCTAGGAGTAGAAGCGGGCGACACAACGTCCGTCGCACTGCCTCCACAACAACCGCCTCCTCCGCCTCTGGACCTACCTATAGATCCACTCCTAGAACCTCTTGCTCCAGAGCGTGACCTCGATCTACGAGACGGGCCAGACCCTGTATGGCGCTGAGGTGTCGAACGCACATGTCTACTAGTAGACCCAGTAGGAGATGGCTGCAAAGATGGTCATGGTGGAGTTACAAAGCTAGGAGACATACCTCCTACGGGAGTAGCACCACCCGCAGGAGTGACAGCGGTAGGAGTGACACCGGCAGGAGTGACACCGATGGGAGTGAGGCCAGCGGGAGTGAGGCCGACAGGAGTAAGGCCGCCAGGAGTGAGGCCGAGAGGAGTGCTACCACGAGCGATCCAATACTGTGATGCAGCGGCCATTTACGCAGGAGGAACCTGAGAGATGAACTCCAAAAACTGCTCCTCTGTCATGGAGTGTGGAGTGACTGGAGGACTATCTCCCATCGTGCTCTGTAATAAAAGAACTCAAATAATTAGCATGCGATAAGAAAAGTAATATAGAGAATAAACAAAAGAAAACCAAGAATTATTACGTACAAGTGTTTTATTCAAAATTCCTCTATTCTAGCATCCTCTTGAAGATCCGATGCACCGAGAATATCTATCTCTATATTGATGACTTCTAAATCGCTTGCTATGTTGGTTTCCTCCTGATCATCATCTATTGCTTCATCTTCTCGAACAATGACCTCTTCTTCAATGACCTCTTCTTCTCGAACAATGATCTCTTCCTCCTCAACTATCGAATGAATCTGTGAGTCCACTAGAGATGGACTTTCTTCTACATCTATGTTTTCAAAAATTTGTCTACTACGTGGAGCGACTTGTAAAACAAATAGCCACTCTGGGTCTTTTGAATCTAGTATAAAAACAACTTGCTCACAGTGTTCGGGAAGTACAAATGTATCCCTTTCATCTATCCATAATCTTGTGGAGTCGACTTGAAGCAAACCGCTCTTATCCCGTCTCACTGTTGCGTTTCTTCTAGAGGTGACTACTTTGAACCATTTCACCTCAAAAACAAAGTAATCAAACTTTCTGAAAGATAGTTTCAAGATGTCTTGAATCACACCACAATAATCTAACTCGCCTTCTAGAGCATTATCATCTCTTGCACTCGCTCTAATTTTTTGCAAAAAATTCACCATCACTCCACTATCAAAAGTAGACCTATTTTGATCGTTCGTGCGATTCGAAAGTGTCGTCCATGAGACCATAGTGCACCGTATTTAATATACTCCCAATCACATCCTTTTGTGAGTTCTTCTTCTTCTTTTGAGATATCTTCACCCACTGCCTTTGCTTGTGAAACCGCTGCATCTAGCCATCTGCTCGTTGGAAAAGTGAGAGAGGTCGAAGGTTTTCTGGAAGAGGCAAAAATCGAGTGGAACGATTTCTTCAAAATTGAGCTCTTTCCTTTGCGTTATCTTCCTTGGCAAGTTCATACCTTTCTAACCACTTTTGCATAGGCTCAGAGTTAACTATGCAAAACTTCATTGCCTTCTCTCTGAAAGCTGCATCCATTTTTCTTTGCAATCCTTTACCTTGTGGTTCATCGCCTATGAGACGAACATCTTCATCATCGCTCCATAAGCGAGGCATTTTGGGATCCGATATACGTAGAAACTCAGTTATGAATACAAGAGATTCTTGTACAAGCCATCCCTCTGCCATGCTACCCTCTGGACATGCTCTCTGTCAAACAAACCCTTTTAATGTCTTCATAAAGCGCTCTAAGAAGAACATCCATCGACTATGGACAGTTCCTGCTATTGCAACTTCATCTACTACATGAACCAGTAAATGAAGTTGAATAGTGAGAATACTTGTGGGAAAGTATTTCTCTACCATACAAACAACCTCGATAGCATTGAGTTTCGCACTCTCTATGCTATCTCTATTTATCTCTTTAGAAGATATCCACCGTACTAAAGAACTAATTTTATAAATGGTTTTTTGTACATCCTCTGAAAGACAATCTTTTAGGGCTACAGGGAGCACAAACTGTAAAAACTTGTGCCAATCATGAGACTTGAGTCCTGCAAGATCGTCGTTTCGTGTGAAAGCAGTCTTTAGACATATCATGCATCCAGTAGGTGTACGAAACTCTAAAATTGTTTTCTTCACTTGTTGCTCTTCCATCCTGCGAAGCACCCAAGGAGCTCTTGGTAACGATACTGTTCCATTGGGCTTAGTAATTTCCCACAACTCTCGCATATGACCTCGCTCTTCTAAGTTGTCCCTTTGTGCTTTGCTTTCTTTCTTTCCGATCAAAGTTTTCCAAAGAATCTCTCCCACATTCTTGAAAATATGCATCGGGTCTACCAAATGATTGATCACCAATTCACTCCAATAAGGGAGTTCATGAAAAATGGACAACCGTTTCATGCCAGCAACTGGATTTTCTGAATCCCACAATTGTTTCCAATCGCTAGCTTTCATTTGGTGTTGCACTTGTCGACCCATTTGTCCTTCACGTAAAACATGCCCATCAAGCAAATATCTATGATGTCCTTCATAGACAGTTTTACGTAGTGCTTTGGAATAGCGTGCTTTGAGTCGTGGTCTGCATAAAGGACAAGCATGGTAACCCGAAACCGATAAACCTGAACATTCACCATAACCAGGCCAATCATGCATTATCCACATAAGTATGCCTTGCACTCGCACCTCTCGTCTTCTTATAGGTTGAGACATGTCACGAAAAGTAATCCCATCCCATAAAATGCGCAGTTCTTCCACAAGAGGTGCAAGATATACATCCATCTTTTTTACCTTATACTTACCTGGTACAATAAGAGCTAATAATAAATGACCTTTCTTTGTGGCCAACCATGGTGGGATATTATAATTCACTCCATCCATAGCTAGGCGTAGACATATGGACCGAGGCTCACTAGCAAACTCTGGCCACTTACTATCTATGTGCTTCCAAGCATCAGAGTCAGCTGGCACTCGCATTACATTATCTGTAGACCTGCTCTTTGTATGCCATGACATTAACTCAGTTATAGATTTGCATCTAAACATGTTCTTAATTCGTGGAATGATAGGAAAGTGGCGAAGAACCTTCATGGGGATTGGTTCGCCTATAACGTCTTCTCTAAATCTATTTGCTCCACACTTTGGACATACATGGAGATGCCAATACTCATTCCGAAAGAGAATGCAATCATTCAGACAAGCATGAATTTTAGTATAATCCATTCCAATGGACTGTAAAAGTTTTTTCACATCTCCACGTGTTGGAGGCATGTCATTGCCCTCTGGCAAAAATTGATCTTTAAGAAGCCTGCAATAAGCAATTAAAATGATATTAGTAAATGCAGTTAATGTGATACAACAATGAAAGCCAATTTCTTCTCCACTTACCTGAACAATTCAGTAACACTACTATCTAACCATCCATAAATGGATTGCAGATTGAGCATCGCGAGTGAAGCACGTAGTACAGATCACTTTGCTCCATTCTAAAGTGGTAAACGAGCTAATCTTCGCATGTTTTCATATTCTTCATCCACTTCTGATCTTGGAATTTCTGTTGTGTCCATGAAACTCTCGACACCTTCTTCACCATCATGAGCTTCGTCCATCTCATAAAATGCTTCAAGCATCTCTTCCATATGTTCATTCTGTGTAATATTATTAGTGCTTGCTTGTACGTCTAAGTCCTTTTTTGCTCTCTTTTGTCCACGAGAGGTTACCGGTGCAATGTCGTTTGGGTCCATCTGCTCACCTGGGGGACCATGCGAATGATAGCGTAGGTTTTCCAGTCGATTCCTATCAAAGGATCCATACTCTCTAACATGTGGAGTACAAATCCGTCGTTTCCGATAAATTTGATACTTGCACTGTGTGCAAGGACATGCCATTCTCTCTTTAGGATCCAAAGAAGCCATCTGCTACACTATGGATATTTTATAACATTTAGAACATTTGTTTTTTTATTAAACCTAAAAATCTAACTCTTAAAGACTTAAATCTGAAATACTAAACCTAAATACTTAAATACCTAAAAAAACTTAAAACCCTAATTTTAAAACCCCAATCTATATAGCTATCCTATTTTATCTATATATTCGGATTTTTTCTTGATTGATCCTATTATATATATATATATATATATATATATATATATATATATATATATATATATATATATATATATATATATATATATATATATATATATATATATATATATATATATATATATATATATATATATATATATATATATATATATATATATATATATATATATATATACAGATTTTTTACCTCTTAATTAAGTTATATGTATGCCTAAACCCTACAACCCTAATTTTAAAGATCTAGACCTAAATTATGTATATTTCTATACACATGTGTATATACATGTATATATGTATTATATGTGTATGTGTATGTGTGTATATATGTTATGTAGGTGTTAAAACCCTAAAACCCTAATCCAAATGACCTACAACTAAAACATGTATATATATGTATGCATGTGTATATGTATATATATGTGAATATAGATAGGTATATAAGTATGTGTGTTTGTGTTTTGTATATATATTCACTCTATTTAAAATGATTAAATTTAAACCTATTTTTATATATTTAATCATATATATTTCATTTATTTATTTAAAATACTAGTTCTTATCATATTTTATTATCTATATAATTATCCTACCTTATATATATATATTTATTTATATATTCAGATTTTTTCCTTACTTAATCCTATTTTTATGTATTTAATTATAAATATTCAATTAAATTATTTAAAACTCTAGTTCTTTATATATTTATTTATGTATATAATTATATTATTTTATATATATTTTTATTTATATATTCAGTTTTTTTTTACGTAATCCTATTTTTATATATTTAATTTTATATATTTAATTATATATATTTAATTAAATTATTTAAAACACTAGTTCTTTTTATATTTATTTATGTATATAATTATCTTATTTTATATATATATTATTTATATATTCACATTTTTTTCCTTACGTAATCCTATTTTATATATTTAATTTTATATATTTAATTATAAATATTTAATTAAATTATTTAAAACACTAGTTCTTTTTATATATATTTATGTATATAATTTTCTTATTTTATATATATATTTATTTATATATTCAGATTTTTTCTCCTTACATAATCCTATTTTTATATATTTAATTTTATATATTTAATTAGATATATTTAATTAAACCCTAATCTTAAAATTCTAGATCTAAAATACTAAACCCTAAAACCCCAATCTTAAATATCTAGACCTAAAATATGTATATTTTTGTATACATGTGTATATACATGTATATATGTATTATATGTGCATGTGTATGTGTGCATATAGGTTATGTAGGTGTTAAAACCCTAAAACCCTAATCTTAAAGATTTAAATCTAAAATATGTATACTTTTGTATGCATGTGTATCTACATGTATGTATGTATTATATGTATATGTGTGTTTGTGTATATATGTTATCTACGTATTAAAACCCTAAAACCCTAATCAGAAAGACTTAGACTTAAATCTGAAATACTAAACCCTAAAACCCTAATCTTAAATATCTAGACCTAAAATATGTATATTTTTGTATACATGTGTATATACATGTATATATGTATTATATGTGCATGTCTATGTGTGCATATAGGTTATGTAGGTGTTAAAACCCTAAAACCCTAATCTTAAAGATTTAAATCTAAAATATGTATATTTTTGTATGCATGTGTATCTACATGTATGTATGTATTATATGTATATGTGTGTTTGTGTATATATGTTATCTACGTATTAAAACCCTAAAACCCTAATAAGAAAGACTTAGACTTAAATCTGAAATACTAAACCCTAAAACCCTAATCTTGAATATCTAGACCTAAAATATGTATATTTTTGTATACATGTGTATATACATGTATATATGTATTATATGTGCATGTGTATGTGTGCATATATGTTATGTAGGTGTTAAAACCCTAAAACCCTAATCTTAAAGATTTAAATCTAAAATATATATATTTTTGTATGCATGTGTATCTACATGTATGTATCTATTATATGTATATGTGTGTTTGTGTATATATGTTATCTACGTATTAAAACCATAAAACCCTAATCAGAAAGACTTAGACTTAAATCTGAAATACTAAACCCTAAAACCCTAACCTTAAATATCTAGACCTTAAATATGTATATTTTTGTATACATGTGTATATACATATATATACATATATATATATATATATATATATATATATATATATATATATATATATATATATATATATATATATATATATATATATATATATTATGTGTATGTGTATATATGTGTAAATAGCGTAAAAACCCTAATCCTATTTTTATATATCTGATATAAAAAAACTTCAACATAAAAATAGGATTATATGTGTGTATGTATGCATGTGTGTATATATATGTGTGTATGTATGCATGTGTACATGTGTGTGTATGTATGCATGTGTATACATGTGTGTGTATGTGTATGTGTGTGTATGTAGGCCTGCATGTGTGTGTAAGTGTGTGTATGTATGCATGCATGTATGTGTGTGTTTGTGTATGCATGTGTATACATGTGTCTATATGTATACATGCATGTGTGTATATGTGTGTATGTATGCATGTGTGTATACATGTGTGTATGCATGCATGTGTGTATATGTGTGTGTATGTATGCATGCATGTGTGCATATGTGTGTATATATGCATTATGTATGTATGTGTGTATATGTGTGTGTGTATGTGTATGCATGCATATGTGTATATATGTGTGTGTATGTATGTGTGTATGCATGTGTGTGTATGTATGCATGTGTGTAAATTTATGTGTGTGTGTATGCATGCATGTGTGTATATGTGTGTGTGTGTATGTAAGCATGCATGTGTGTATAGGTGTGTGTATGTAAGCATGCATGTGTGTACATGTATGTGTGTATGTATGCATGTGTGTACATGTATGTGTGTATGTATGCATGTGTAAATGTGTGAATGTGTGGGTATGTGTGTGTGTATGTATGCTCTATTTTCCTATCTCTATCTTCCTTTCTCTTCTATCTCTCTTTATTTCTCTCTCTCTCTCTCTCGCTCTCTCTCTCTCTTTCTCTCTCTCTCTCTATCAATAGAGAACAAAAGAATCACTTACAAGTAGTCCCTCTTTTGAATGTAGGTCTTCAAAGCGTAATGTAGGTCGTCTATCGCCCAATTCCAAACAATCGTTGCCAAAGAACTTCTGCAAAATCAAAGAAAAGAGAAATTACAAACCCTAAAGCATAGAGAAACACAAATGCTAACAGTACGCGTAGCACTTACCAAGATGTGAGATCTAAGCCGAGAGAGAGAGTGTGTGTAGAGAGAGAGATCCGTGTGTGTGTGTGTGCACAAGGCAATGCAGGTCGCAATGCAGGTTCAGGCATGCAAGTTCGACAGAAGACCAGCAGTACTCAAACACGCACAGAAATATGAAGTTTTGCTCTCGGGTTCGCGGTATGTTTAAAACTCGCCGTCGGTATGGGCGCCGGTATGGGCATCAGTATACACATCGGTAGTTCCTAGTAATTTACCGACGCGTATACCGATGCCCATACCGAGGATCATACCGATGCATATACCGACGGCTGCAGGCCACACCGACGATCCTTTTAAAACGGTCATACTGACGGTCACTTGACCATCGGTATCTCTTAGTGACATTTTCCGAGGCCTATACCGATGCCGACTGTGACCATCGGTATATGCAGCGTCGGTATGCCCCTCATATGTTGTAGTGTTTGTATGAACCAAATCCAAGAGATCTCCATGCATATACCCTTTCTTCATGAATGGTAACCTCTAAGACTTTCCAACTTGACATGCACCACACTTATAAATTATGTGTTATTTTGATAAGTTAGGGAGTCCATGTACACTTTGGTCCCTGCAGATTTGCTTTAATGATCTTTCACCAATATGTGCTAACCTTTTGTGCCATACTTCAAATTATGTGAGTGTCTGACTACCATAATTGAAGAGAGCAATGTTTCTAGTGTCATGTAATTCAAATGTGAACAATCTACCTATCTTTTCACCCTTTGTAATGCTCCTAAATCCTTGACTTGGATCGTCAACAAATGCTCCTGCTTTTGTGAACCTAATTTGCAGGCCTTTGTGCACAATCTGTCCTACACTTATCAAATTCTTTGTGATGGTAGGGACATAGAGTACCTTGCTAAGTATGATATTTCCATTAGGTGCTTTCACATTTCCTATCTTTTCCACCAAATGCCTTGTATCATCACATGTCTGCACTTCATGCTTGTTCCTTGGATTTTCTAAATTTGATAGGAGGGCCACATTTCTTGCCACATGATTGGAAAAACCTGAATCTATGTAGAAAACATGCTCATCAGATTTACCTTGTAACATGGCCATATTCATGATTAGCAATGAGTCCTCTTGATTTGAGTCTTCTGTGTAGCTATTGAAGTCTTTTCTTCCCCTATTATCTCCTTGATAGCTTGAATGATTGTAATTGTTGTGGTAGCCATCGAAGTGTTGTTCCTCCCTCTAGAATAGCCATAAATTCTGCTAGTGTATCCTCTGCCTCTTTGATTCTTGGAATTCCTAAAGCAATTTTCAATTGTATGATTAGTTAATCCACAAATAGTTAGGGTCTTGGGATCTCCCCTGCCTTGCCTTCCTCCTCTGCCTCTACCTCTACCATGTCTTCCTCTACCTGCATAGTTAGCTTGATGTGTACCTGCTTCATCATGCCCTTTCTTTCCTCTTCCTTTGTTTTATTTGGACTTTCTTTTATTAGTAACCATATAAATTCCTGCCTTGAAGGTAATCTTCCATCCTTAATGAACATTTTGAGTAGTTAAATCTATCCAACTTTTTCAATTGATGAAGGAAATCCATCTGCCATGTTGTTCAATCTTGCTCTGATACCATTGTAAAGAGATGGATTTGTACTCGGAGAAGATGAAGTGGTGCTTCAAAAACTTTGCACTAGACCAGCCAAAAAAATCCTTGAACATGAAGTGGACCCTTTTAGCTTCCCAATTGATGTATTAGAAACCCTATGTACATTGGGAGATCACTCTCAAAAGATTGAATCAAGACAGACTAGTTTGACCAATAGTCAACATGAAGAAACTTTCTATTTTGGTCAAGAGTGCTTCAGTATTTCACTTAGTGCTCATATTCTGATTACAATTGACTAGAGATATTTTAGAGGTGTCTAATTAGGAAGTTATGCAACCTATTAGGAGTTATTTCATAAAAAAAAAAGTAATCATACTATAAGAAATAAGTTTAACAAGTCAGGTATGTGATCTCGACTTATTAGGAGCTAGATGATGTAGAGACACATGTGACTTCAATTGAATATATCTTAGAGTTGTGAACTCCAAATGAAAGGAAACCTTGTGAATATGTAAAAGACTTAGAGAGCTAACCTTAAAAAGTTGAATCACTAAAAATTATGCACCATGCTCAGAGAAACCATCTCTGCCATTTGACTAAAAAATCAAAAGTGTGGTAATGAACAGTACACTTACATAGACATGAAGATATGGACAGAAATGATCATGAAAATGAATGTATATTGATTGTAATGTATAATGGACTTACTAGTACATATGTGTGCCTTGGAACCACACTCTGATATGGCATAAAGCGCTGCTAATGGAGGTACAAAAACATCGACTAAAAGCCATGTATATATATTGATGTTTGGAGCCTAAATTTTGAGTTTGAATTTCACCTAAAATCAATCTCCAATCTTTTAGTGATTGATTCTCCAACTCATTCAATCACGAGTTCATGGCTTTCTCCTTCCTGGACATCAAGTGGGCTCAACCACTTAGATTCTTTCAGTTTTACATCAAGTAGAAAATAAAAAATTACAAGAGTGAGTTCATGAGTGAGATCTACAAGCATTTGACATTTTCCTTCAAGTTTCTATCTATTTTGATGACTCAAGCCACCACTCAAGAATTTCCATGGAAGTGTTCCAACACGGTCCAATGATACCACTAGTTTGCTTATGTGAATCTCTTCATTCCCTTAGGTGCATCGCAAAACATTTGTGCAAGCTTTCACAAGCCGGATGACATTCTTGTTATAGTGGATAGATTCACAAAGATCGCACACTTCATTTCAACTACCAAGGCAATCATAGGTGAAGGCACTACTAGAACTTTTCTCATATACATCTTTAGGCTTCATGGATTGTCGGATTCTTTCAACAATTGAGATCCACAACTTATATCCCACTTTTGGAACAATATTTGTAAGTTACTTGGTGTTAAAGTAGAATGGACGAGCAGAATGGGTGTCTCAAGCCCTAGAATAGTATCTCCATTGCACCATCAAATATCATCGAAATTCTTGCTTTGGACTTCTAGCTTTTACACACGTTGCATATAACAATAGTGTTCATACATCTACAAAGAAAACTTCCTTCTTTGAAAATTATAGATAACACCTAAGCATGGATGTACAACTCTCAAAGCATGTTAAGAAATCAACTACTAGAGATAAGGTCTAGTAAATCATGGGTATTCACCAAGAAATCAAGAAAGAAATCCATAGACCTCATGAACAATATAATAATTATGTAGATCAACATGGTGTTTACAATCCGTCCTATCACATTGGCGATAAAGTGTGGTTACTCAAAAATAATTTGCACACTTCAAGGCCTTATGAAAAGATAAAGCATTAGGGTTTTTGTCCTTTTTACACCTTTTTTTTATAGTAATACAATCACTTTCGAACTCCAATTACCAAGTAATCATAAGAATACATCTGGTTTTCCATGTGTCCATGTTGGAAACATCATATTTTTCCATTCAAGAAGGAGAGACCTAGTCCTTTGCTACTTATTGAGATTGATGATTATGAAATTGAGCATGCCTTAGATTTGAGCATATGATTATGGAATTACCTTTTGGCTTATAGATTTCCCAAGTCAATCAAGAAAAATGAGCATAGTCAACCACTCTTATCAGGTACCCAAAGGCTTTGACATGAGCAAAGCAATGAAGAAGGTGGTGTATCTCTAAATAATCACCAAAGGAAAAACGAAGAAGAAACATAAAACCAAGATAAAGGGGTATACCTTTCCACTAGTGGGAAAGTGAAATGAACATAAGGAAGAAAAAAACATGGGACTCAAGCCAAACAAATGAAAAAACACATTGACAAACTAGAGAGGTGTGTCAAGAAACCGCACAAGGAAGAAAAATCATCCAAAGAACAAAGTGGGAGATCTAAACAAGAGGTTCATTAGGTTAACTAATGAACTTGTAGGAGTCTAACATAGAAAACCATGAACAATGTTTCCCTAGGCTAAACTTACAAAGAATGATTAAAATTTTCAAGGTAATGATTGAAGTAGCTGAGAAAATGCTAAAAATCGCCTCTCGAATCTTCCCTTATATGTGCATTCTTGAGGAGCCTTCTCCAATCATAGAGTCAAGAGAGCCTACACTTGAGAAGACAAAAGTAGTATCTACTAAATTAAACATGCCTTGAGAGGAAAGTCTAGCCCTGAGCTTGAGAGCCAAAAGCAAGGAATATGGGAAGAGGTGGAGACCAATACATGGAAAGACATGCAAAATTGTTCACCATTCTTCTCCAAACTTCACTTCATATATTCACGATTAGAAGAGGATGTAGATCCATTGGATGCATCAATCTGACCAAATTTTCAGTCAGATATTATGTGAAGTATAAAATCTTTAACTTATTATTTAAGCCTATATCATCAAGGGGAAAGTGATACTTGGATGGGCCTTGTAAGGATACCTAGTTTTTAGGGCTTAAAAGTAACTTGCTTGGGGATTAAGGAGATATTTTAGACCACTAGTGGTATGCTAGATTAAAATAATATTTTTCCGAATGAAATAGATCATGGACTTTGGATGATCTCTAGATTCTCAAGATATATGACTAGCATTCAATGGAAAGGCTAACAAAAATTCAATAACGAGAGTGGGGACCCATGGTGTGCACACACTTTTAAAACTTTTGGACCATTTGTTGGTAGTAGTCAGGGCATGTCAAGACAAGGGAGCCGACATAAGGAATCAGAGCAAAGAGAAGGGCCAAGTAGGCAAGGCAGTCAACGGAGATCCAGCAAATAGGCCTATCATTTTTCACGAAGCAATACTTCCCACATAGTGATCTTAGTCACTTCATATCATTGTAAATACCACTTTTTGATTATTACTACTCCATTTTGTGCAAGCCAAGGAGTCCTTGAGCTTGAGGAGCATTAGAAGTACCTACCTATCAATTTTCATATTTTTTAGACTCCATTTGAGCCCTCAAATAGGCCCTAGAACCTAATTTTTAACTAGGCCGGACAGGGCCAAAACTAGTCAAAAACTATAAAAAGAGCTAGAGAGCTCATTTTTGGGGCTAGCTGGTTGTAGGTTTGAACTTTGTAAGATAAATTTTTTTGGTAATCAAAGTTTCCAATTTTCCTCTCTTTGTTCTTGTTGTGTATGCGTGTGTGTGTATGTGTGTGCATGCTTGCATGTGCTTCTCCATCGCCACTTGTGCACATCACTTGCTCGAGGTCTTCATACCATCCTCATGTCTTCCTGGATTGACATTAAAGGAGGTGCTACTCACCACTGAGCTTCACCAAATTTTGGCGCCATTGCCGGGGATCGAGCTTTGAGGATGAGCATGTGATGGTAAAAAATGTAGAGTTGTGACGTTGGAGTCATAGGTATTTTCTTCACTTCTCTCTATTTTCTTGTGTTTTCTTCACCATCATCATCACCATCACCATTCTCACCATCTCCCACCTCCATCTCTATCATCACAAAATTTTTAGTTTTTTAATCATATCACCTTCTCCATTCATTTTCTCATTTCCACTTGAGAGCGAGAGCGAGAGAGAGCTAGTATGCGCATCTGTTTTCTGTGTTTCCTTGAGTGTACTTGCAAGTACCAGCTTCCATTGCAGGATCAACAGCTTCAGCAGCTGAGAAATTTGATTGTGCAGGTCCCGGGACGTTGATGTCTGTCGATCGCGATGGACAGAAAAATTGACTTTTTGGTAAAACAAAGTGTACCACCATAACCTACATGATGAGCACATTCTAAATCACAAATCATAGTAAAAAAATTCCTTAATTATCTCTCAATCGTGACCGACACTATCGATCAGGATCGACACCCACGACGGACACTTTTGTCAATCGTGATCGACAGACCCTGTCAATCACGACCGACAGATCACGACGGAGTGCCATGTAGGACTCAATCAATCACGATTGATACCGTCGATCGCGATTGACTGAAACTTGATGATTGACACCAAAACGCGCGTGCCCAGGTGTCCATCGCGATGGACAGACCCACTATCGATTGAAAGCATGGTGAAAATTGCGGGAAAAGTGTCGAGTATCAATCGCGATTGACACCATCAATCGCGATTGATAGACCCCACGACCGACTCTATTGATTGCGATTGACATCGTCGATCACAACTGACGTGTCAATCGTGACTAAGAGGCCCCGATGGACACCTCTGTCAATCGCGATTGACAAGCATTTTCGGCCAATTTTTTAGGGTTTTTTTATTCCAAATTTTTGGCGTAACTGTGGGAAAATTTATCAAGGAATTAGCACTTTGTGATGCCTCTACACAAGTGATTCGAGAGATCCTGTTGGCTTGTTAGCCTGTTTTAATCCTATTTTAACCCCCAAACCCTGAACTGGCATAAGTTTCTCTTATGAAATCCGTTTGATGTGATCTTGGGTTCGTTGGAAAGCGTTACAGTAAAAATAATACGTGGATTATTAAATATGGTAATTTGAAGTAGACCATCCCCCGGGGTAGGAAAACTGAGGGATCTCTGGGATTGTTTTCCATATGGGCAAAAGACAATTTGGTCTCTGAATTACATGAATGAAAGAGGTTTGTTATGTCAATTGAATTTAAGTCCTGAGCTAACTTTGGGACTTTTACAGGTCCATTGAGAGCATCGAAGGGCATCCACATCACTAGGATATTGCAAGCTTGAGAACGGGGTTCTTGAGCACCAAAGAGCAAAGGATCAGCAAGTGAGGTTGGATTATTCTCAACTCCCTTTGTCAATTCCTAGCTTATGCTAAGTGCAAACAGTGATAGAAGTAAATTAGGGTGACGATAGGCATCTATCAAGTTTAAGACTACCTAAGCACTCAAGTTCAAGTTGAAACATGATCTCCTTGTAATCGATAACTTTAAAGGAAAAAGAATTTAACATGGTGCGGTCAATTTAAAGTACAGAAAATCACTTAAACATTCGTGATGACATGATACAGACAAGAGCATAAAACATGATAATCAACTAAAAAAGAACTAAGTGAATGATACAAATTGATCTGCAACGAGGTTGTACTGTGGGTAAAAATTGGGATTGCTCAGTAAGGCATATGAACCTTAGACTAGGATGACACCTAGGGAGAGATAGACAAAGCCTTATGTCTTCAGAGGATAGTGTCAATCACACTGCTAGGTCTTGGGCCCAGCAGTTGAGAAATTATTCACACTACCCTACCTTTGAAACTAGCAAATCGGAGATGTCTCAACATATGGAACGACCCATAGGAAGTTCAGGGGTGGCTTACTTGCAAAAGGTTGAACGTCCCTACAAGACTCAACTGGAATACCTTAGGACCAACCGATTAGGTGCTTGCATCTATGAGGACGACCTAAGAAGAGCCGTGGTCCAAATTAAAAACCTTAACCAACCTATTGGACTTGAACATCCAGCAGTCAAGTTTGAAAATGGTGCATACCTGGACAAGGAAGGGACCATGTATGTGTTCACCACCTACCCAGATAGGACAGATGAATTTGGTAATGTGATCCTAGAAACGAACATAGGTGACCTAGAGCAAGGGAACATAGGAGGAGAGCCTAGAACCCCTCGAGGCAAATTAGTTCTCACTAGAGTTATCACACCAGAGTGGGTTCCACGGGACAATAAGAGCATAGAGCTGCTCTTCAACTGAGAGACCGATGAAGCCTTTTGGAGGTATGAGCCCGATCAGCCGAATGAGATCGAAACAATCACTATCTATGAGTTCAAAGATCCTCATAGCCTAGGCAAAGTGACCTATCTCGACAATACTTCAGAGAGGGTCTTTGTGGTCAGAGAGCATGGTTGGCATACCTACACTTGGAAGGTTGAATTTATTTTTCCCCAACCAAGATCTAATGTCTCTTATGGCCAACAAGGATCTGGAACATCCCAAGCTCATGGAGCTCAAAGAGACAGGAACAGAGATAGACCTGAGGTAAGCTTTGCTAACCCAATAGGAAGAGAACGAATGCGAACGAAGACGGATAGAGTGGAAACTAAGAGACCTAGAGACCCAAGAAACCACAAAAATGCTGATGATTTTCCCTTGCCAAAGTCTACAGAACACACTAGGACCTTGAGGCCAACCCAGATCGTCAAGTCCATGAAGAATTACTTTGATGGCACTGGAGACCCATACGATCATGTAGCTGAATTTAGGGAAGTCTTGAGAACTGAACAAGTTGAGGATCTATTCACGTAGTACAATGCTTTCGGTCTAACCCTAAGGAACACATCCCTTACATGGTTTCAACCACTAAATGAAAGATAGTTCAAGAACATAGACCAAATTCTAGAGGCATTCATTATTGAATTCTCTAAGAGTGGTATATGGCATAACACCTCCTCACTAATTCACAACTTCAAGCAGACACCTCAAGAGACCGTTAGACTTGCAGGAAGAAGATTTAGGCAATACTTAGAGAGATGTCATATTCCTCAGCTACCCACACTAGCCAAACAAGTGGCGTTATTCTTGGATGGACTGCTAAGTACCAAATTGAGATCATATGTGTACTTGAAGGACCCTAGTGTCACGAGGAAGGAGATAAGGAAGAGAGCTCACATGCACACTCTCACTCTCAAGGAGAAGCACACACACAGATTATGGAAAGGAAGAATGATCTTCTGTTCTTCTATTACATAAAAGGAATGTACAAGAATGACCTAAAAACAAGAATACAACAAGTGCAATATATAAAGATCGATACATAAGGAAAAACCTAATGTCCGTGAATGAGTGAGCTGGCAAGAAACAAATGTGACATCACTCTCGGTAGATAAATCTAATAAAGCTCAATAAAGTATCCCTGACATATACCGGCGTGACCACTATACATGTCAGAGAAACGAAAAACTGGTATGTGTCATCCTAGATCATCACATGTTGAGCTTGATATCTCAACACTCCCCTTCAAGCTCAATGCCATATCCTATAATCCAAGCATCTCCCGAAACTTCTTTAACTTCTTAGCTCCAAGTGCTTTGGTGAAAATATCAGCAACCTGCTCATCTCTTCTTACACAAACAAGATCAATATCTCCTGCTAATACCTTCTCTCTGATGAAGTGATCATGTACCTCGATATGCTTTGTTCTAGTATGGAAAACAGGGTTCCGTGCTAATTGTATGTTGTTAAGATTATCACAATAGATAATGATAGGCTTTTGCACTTCCACACCTAAATCTGCAAGTAACATCTGCAACCATGATGCCTCACATGCTGCCATTGCATCACCTCTATACTCAGCCTCTGTACTCGACAAAGTAACAGTGGGTTGCTTCTTGCTGCTCCATGTAATAGCTGCACCTCCAAGTGAGTAAAGAAAGCCACTAGTAGATCTTCTATCTGGAGTACTACCAGCCCAATCTCCATCGGTGTATCCATGAACCTGCAACTCCACACCAGCTTCATAAAACAATGCATAATCCAAAGTAGCACTCACATAATGTAGAGTGCGCCTCAGAACATCCAAATGTGGCTTCTTGGGAACGTGCATAAACTGACTTTCAAATCCAACAGTATAACTTAGATCAGGCCTTCTAATTGTGAGATATATAAGACTTCCCACAATTTTCCTGTACATAGTAGCATTTTCCAATGCTTCACTTGATGTAGTATCCAATTTCAAATTCTGATCCAATGGCATAGAAATTGGCTTGCAATCAGCCATACCATACTTTTGTAGCATATTCAAGGCATATTGCCTTTGTGACATCCATATACCTGTTTCTGTATGTATAAACTGAATGCCTAAGAAATGGCACAGCACACCAAGATCTTTCATGTCTAATTCCTGCATAAGAAGTTTCTTTACCTCTTTGATGCTTTCTTCATTATCACCACCTACAATCAGGTCAACATAAATAGCCACAATAGTGATGCCATCATCAGCCTTCCTTGCATATAGCGAGTGATCTGCATCACACATAGAGAACCCAATGCTGGTTAAGTAATCAACAATCCTTGCATGCCATGCACGAGGCGCTTGCTTCAGCCCATACAAAGCCTTTTGCAACCTAGAAACATATTCGGGATGCTTTGAATCTTCATATCCTTGTGGCTGGTCCATATATACTTCTTCCTGTAACTCACCATGTAGAAAAGCATTCTTCACATATATCTAATGCAATGTCCATTCTTTTGCTGTAGCTAATGCAACAAGTGTTCTGATAGTAGATATTTTAGCTATAGGGTTGAATGTGTCCTCATAATCAATGCCATATGTCTGTGCATAACCTTTAGCTACCAATCGTGCTTTATACCTGCTTATGCTACCATCAGCATTATGCTTTACCTTGTAAGCCCATTTGCAGCCTATGGGTTTCTTTCCTTGTGGCAATGGAACCAGCTTCCATGTATCATTTCCATAAAGTGCAGCCATCTCCTCATCCATAGCTTTTTCCCAATCTGCATTACCAATTGCATCTTCAAAACAAGAAGGTTCAACATCTTGTATTACCTTTGTCATGTAGGCACAATGGCGAGCCATGTAACTATCATATGTCAATCGTTGCACTGAATTACGCATCCTCCCAGATCTTCTTGGTCTTGGGTCACTTCTTCTTGTATCATCTGCATGTGCCCTTCTTACTCTTGGAGTCTTCATAGAGGGCAATCCAAGTTCCTCATCAAGACTCTTTTCTGAACCACTTAAATCTCCATCGACATCTTCAAAACCTGCACCTGTTTTACTACCAGCAGAAATCTTTTCTTTACCTTTCTTGGATGTATTTGATGAGTTTGCTGGACTGAAAAATTTCCAAGCAATCTTCCACTCCATGGATTTGAGTTGGAACTATTGCTTGGTGATGCATCCGGTCCACTCACAACTTGAGATTCTGCACTTGATTTTTCAGCATTTTCTGCTTTGCAGCAAAACCAAGGTTTAGGCCAGGAAAAGAATTCCAAGGTTAGTGAGACTAAGAGCATGAACAAGAAGAGGAATAGAGCTTGGAGGGATAGCCGTGAAAGAATGAAAAGGCAATGGGCAAAAAAAAAAAGAGTGAACTCGAAGAAAGTCTAAGAGAAACAAAAACCAAGATAATTGAACTCACATCTCAAACTCCCTCTCACACTACCGCACTACCACCATTCCCTTCTCCATCCAAACCACCCCACACTATTCCACCACCCCCTAGAGTAGGATCAGTCTTAGCCGATCCCACTCCCGAGGATCTAAACATGATGCTTAAGGCATATTAGGCCAGAATCCAAGAAGGGCCAAATGTAACAGATCATGAAAAGTGTTACCCTAGAGCTGAACTAGAGCTTGAATGTACGAAAATTTTTTCCAAGATGGTGGAATTAGCTCAAACCATGTTTGAAGCCATTCGCCTCTTTAACTTCCCTAGTTTAGCTAGAACGTAGTTTGCACTTTGACGGGCTGCTAGAAAGATTGAAGAGGTTAATTGCACAATCAGAAAAGGACCTCACCTCTCAAAGTAAGAACAAGGAAAGTGGAAGAATAAGCCTTCCTCCCCAAGAAGCTTATGTGCCTAACTCCATAGAACCAAATATATCTTCTTCTATGAATCAGTACTCATCAGACTGCCTGTGAGAGATTCAGGAAGAGAAATGGGCTAAAGAAAGTGAAATTCCTCCTCCCATTGAACTTGTGGATGACAGTCATGATCAATTCCCGCAAGAAATTCCTTCCATTTATGAAGAACATGAGAGTACCCAATCTCAGGAGAAACTAGACTTTGAGTGTAATTCCTTGCAGGAGCTACCCCATTTCACAGGCCCATGGGAAGCTAAGTCTACATGTATGAGAGCACCCACTGTCATGGTAAGAAATGAAGACTCAGTCTTACCTAGGAATATAGAGGTAGTAAAGAACACTAAAGTGCAGTGCAATCTCACTTTAGAAGATTTACTCAAGGTGAAGCCAGAAGTATGGAAACATGTAGCCAATCAAGTGACAGAAGTAGCAAAACCTCGTTCCCAAGTAGGATCTCATAGAACAGTGCCAGAAATACCCTTGGACAAGATAAGAGACATGAGTGAAGGCGAAGAAGGAAACACCTATCTTCCCATTACCCATCAAGGATACACAACCGAGATGATTTTGGATTCAGGTGCAGGAGTTGCATTTGCTACCACTTCCCTATGGAAACGTTGGGGCAAGCCAGCACTCAGGCCCACAAGAATGAAGTTACAAATGGTCAATGGTCACATTGGGAGACCCTTGGGATTGCTAGAAGGAATAACTCTCACTACATGTGGTGTAGAGTTTGAGCATACCTTTGCTATATGTGACTTTGGAAAGAAACAGTCATTGCATTCCATAGGATCAGCATCCTCATGGTTGCATGAAGATACCCACTTATGGATGTGCAAGGTAGTAGTAGAAGAAGAGAAGAGAGAAAAATCCAGAGAATTAGGTGCAAAAGAAACCCGTAGATCAATTCAAGACGCAACCTATGCACCTGTAGTATTTCTTGATGAAGAATTTGAGCCTCGTGGTTGGGCAAAAATTTTAGCAACAATGGATGTAGCCATCAATGAAGAACAATGGACACCCCACTGTGACGAGGATGTCTATGACATTTTTGTCTTCATAATAGAACCAATCATGGGTGATTCGGTTATTGAAGAATGTGAACCTAACACTGATGCATTCGAGGATGCAAGTGACTCTGATCTAGAGTCAATCATTATGGACTCACCTTTTGGATCAGATGAAGAATACTTCTATGAAGTAGAAGTTCACCCTCAAAGACATGAAGAGCTTACAAATGATGTAAAGTTGACAACACAAGTAAACCCCAAGAGTGAGGGCAAGAAAAGGAAGAAGAGAGAAGTCACACTAGAGGAAGAAGAATCCTTGTTTGAGGTCCCTGAAAATTTTAAGAAATATGAAATAGAAGATAGGAGAGTCATGAAAACAATGCCTAAACGCGATGCACAAGCATGAGAGGCCTACGATAACAAGGAAACCACCAAGAAAATTGTTGTAGCCATAGAAGTCGCTCTTCACCTAACCACCTCAATTAGCACATAGGAACTGTCATCCACTAACCACACATCGCACTCACGATCACACGCGCACTCACTAACCCACTAACCACATCACACTTCATCAAGTTAATGTTGTAATTGATGGAGAGTGTTAATCTCCAAAAGAACAACCTACTCTTGAAGTTAGAGCACCTCTATATCAAGAGTAAGTCAAAACCTTCATCAATTTAGAGGATCAATTACCAATTATCAAAATTTTTGGATAAACTGTGAAGAAGATGATTCTATAGAAAGTCTGTTGCACATTTCTTTCTCATTGACTTATCCAATTTGTAAAGTTTTTTATGAAACTTTGCACAAGGTGTCACCTACAATTTTTGCACCTTTTCGAAGTTGAATCACTCCAAAAGATTCAGTAGATCGTGAGAAATGATCTCAACAAGTTACCTATGTCTAAAACTGCTCTTCTGAAAAGTCGATTCAGACACCTGTAACTTCTAACACTTGATTCTCTCAATCTACAGCCCGTTTACACAAAGGCTTTTAGCCATAGATGGCTTACCTTCTAACTTAAATTTTGAATCCTTACTCATGCAAAACTTTAACCTCTGCACTGAGAAATGATCAAATCATTGACCATCGAGATTGCACCTGTTTTAGGAAACAGTGAACACTTCTTCACATATGAATGTTCCTACTCATAATTCTCATAGCGTGTTTACAATTAGGCTCTCAAAATTCAACCATAGTCTCACATTAAATATGGACTTAGACATCTGCAAAAGGATTCTTGAAATGATCAAGCACAGAAGGAGAATACACAGAAAAATCGGGCGCAACATTTTTCATTTCTGAGAAATTCTTACATCTGAGTAATGAGAAGGATTCTATTCACTTCTAAAAGATCTATTGACATCTAATTCTCCTCAAAACTTATTCTAACATATTCTCTTCTATTTGCCCCAACATTCTCTTTGCATATATAGGCAAATATTTACAAGATCATGACCATTCAAAAGTATATGATGAACTGACTCTAAAATAATGTACATATGTATACACATCTTTATCTCCTGGATATGCACTTCCTTCATGCTTCATGACTTGGTCTTTTCTTCAGTCCTTGAATTCAATTCTTCATCAAAACATCAATTGTTGATTGCCCTGCACCAACAGCTCCCCCTCAATCATCAATTCAGGTTTTCTCTATCTTGTTTATGCATGCCATGTCTTTGAATCTCTGTAGCTTTGGTCCATCCAAGCTTTTGGTTAGCATATCAACTATCTGATCTTTTGTTGAAGTATGTATGACTTCAATCTCTTTATCGATCACCTTCTCTCTAAGAAAGTGATACTGAATCTCAATGTGTTTAGTCATGGCATGAAAAACAGGATTAGCAGCTAAATACAGTGAACTCATGTTATCTCCATGAATAGTGGGTGTACTCTAAGTAATGTCAAAACTCTTCATAAGAGTCTTAAGCCATATCACTTCCTTTGCAGCTTCAACCATCCCTTTGTACTCAGCTTCTATGGATGATAAAGCAACTGTGTGCTGCTTGTTTGAACACCAAGAAATTAACTTATCTCCCACATAACATAAGTATCCATAAGTTGATCTCCTATCATCATGATTACCTGCCCAATCTGTATCACTATAGATCTTGATGTTTGTATCTGATATAAAACCATAATACAAACCTTATTTGAGTGTACCCTTAATGTACCTCAACACTCTTTGTCTTGCAATCCAATGTTGTTTCCTAGGACAATGCATGAATTGAGACAATACTCCAACTGCATATGACAAGTCAGGCCTAGTTAAAGTAGCATAAATCAGACTACCAACCAAACTTTGATATAGCTTCATGTCCTTGAAATCTTCTCCTCCATATCTGCTCAATTTGTGATTTACCTCCATTGGAGTAGGTGCTACCCTACAATCATTCATCTTAAACTTGATCAGCAAGTTTCTCAAATATCTTTCTTGAGTTACATACACCCCATGTTGAGTGTATGAGATCTCAATGCCCAAGAAATATGACAAATCTCCCAAGTCACTGATCTTGAATTCTTTCTCCATTTGCTTCTTTAGGCTTTGAATGCCTTTCTCATCTGTACCTGTAAGAATTATGTCATCAACATATATGCACATGTAAATGAACCCATCATCACTTGCTTTGACAAGCAAGCTACTATCTGCTTTAGATACTTGGAACCCAAGTTCTTTTAAGAACTTCACAAGTCTATAATTCCATGCCCTTGGGGCCTGCTTTAAACCATACAAAGCTCTCTTGAGCTTGCATACATGATCTGGATACCTTCCATCTCTGAATCCTTGTGGTTGCTCCATAAAAACATCATATGAAATATAACCATTTAGAAAAGCATTCTTCACATCTAGTTGACATAATTTCCAACCTTTACATGCAGCAATAGCTATGAGTGTCCTGATAGTTGTCATCTTTGCCACGGGACTATAGGTCTCATCATAATCTATACCATATGTCTGAGCAAACCCTTTCACAACAAGTCTAGCTTTATAAATAGACACACTTCCATCTGCAAACCTCTTTGTCTTGTAGACCCATTTGCATCCAATAATCTTCTGACTATTTGGTTTAGGAACCAAATCCCATGTCTGATTCTCCATCAATGCGTCATACTCTTCTTGCATAGCTTTCTCCCAATCTTCCTTACCTTTTGCCTCTTCATATGTAGGAGGGTCTTCATCTACCTTTATCATATAAGCGTAATCTTTAGTAGCCAGAAAAGAAGTATCATAGCTATACCTTGTAGGTTGCCTTTTGTGTCTTGATGACCTTCTAAGTTCTCCACTCTTTGAGGTTTCTGGTTCATCACATTCAAGATCAAATCTTGGTACTTCTTCAACTTCAACCTGTACCTCATTATTCTCCTCTCCATCAAATATCTGAACCTTTGATTTACCCTTCTTTTGATTCACAACTTCTTCATCGCCTGCATATATATTGATTGTACCTGCATACCAATTACCTTGCTCATCAAATGTAACATCCTTTGACACTAGCAATTGTTTTGTGGATGGACTCCACAACCTATATCCCATCTGCTTATCATCGTAACCAATGAATACATACTTTTTAGCTTTAGGTTCCAATTTATGCCTCAATTGTGATGGCACATATGCATATGCCAAACATCCAAATACTTTGCAATGGTCTACAGTAGGTCTCTTACTCCACCATGCCTCATATGGTGTCATACCCTGCAAAGCTTTACATGGTAATCTATTGATCAAATAAGTATCTGTGTTTACAGCCTCAGCCCACAAGTAATTTGGGCAATTTTTCTCCTTCATCATGGATCTTGCAAACTCAACAAGAGTTCTATTTCTCCTTTCTGCTACAACATTTTGTTGAGGAGAGTACCCGCAAGTAATTTCTCTTTTTATACCTACATTCCATAATTAATCACTGAACTCATTAGAGAAATACTCTCCCCCTCCATCTGACCTTAGTCTCTTCAACTTATGACCTGTAATTCTCTCTGCATACACATGATAATGTTTGAATGTATTAAATACCTCTGACTCATCTTTGACCACATAGATAGTGATCCATGTGGTAGCATCATCAATATAAATCACATAATACCTTGATCCATTTATACTGAAATCTTTTGATGGTCCCCACACATTTGTGTGTACCAATTCAAGCTTCTTTGAATGCATAAAACCATGCTTGGAATAAGATTGCTTATGAGCCTTACCTAATTGACATGCCTCACATCTGTATGTCATATGTTGACCTGCAACATAGGCAATCCAAGCACTGAACCATTGTTAACCATATCTTTGATACCTCTTTCATTGAAATGTCCAAGCCTCTTGTGCCAAAGATCTAACTCAGAAATTTTATGTCCACCATAAGTGAACAAGGCATGACCAACATTGCCTTAGATCTTCAATGTGAAAAATCTTCCTTCTTTCTTCCATGAAACAATTTGTTTATACCCATTAATAGGGTCTTCCAAAAACACTCCTTCATTAATAAACCTGACTTCATAACCTTTTTCAACAATTTGTCCTACACTTATCAAATTCTTAGGAATTGTAGGAAGATACAAGACCTTACTTAAGAGAGTACTACCATCTTTGGCCTTCACTGATCCAATTGACTTCACATTGTGCTTTGTATTGTCACCTCTTTGAACAACATGATTAGTTACCTTATTTTCCAAATCAGTCATCAAAGCTATGTTGCCACTCAGATGATTGCTACACCCTGAGTTAATGTAGAAGACTCTTTGATCTTCACTTTGCCTTTCACAAGTTGCATTCATTATCAATGTTGAATCTTCCTTCTGATCTGAAGCATAATTGTAGTAGGTATTGTTGTATTGTTGACTTTGGAATCCTCTCCCTACATTTCTTCCAAAGTAACCTCTACTAGCTCTACCTCTGAAATTACCTCTTTGATTTCTGCCACCTCTTCCTCTTGAATTAAAGTTCTGATTATATCCACCATTGCTCTGAGTATTATGCCAACAATCATTAGCTAAATTATTTGTCTTACCACAAATGTAGCAATCTTTGACTCCATCTTTATTATTCCTGCCTCTTCCTCTACCTTTTCCAACTCCTCTTCCTCTTAGGAAGTTAGCTTGGCTAGTTGTTCCTTCATCCTCATTTGTTTGTTGCTTTCCTTTGATATTCTTCTTCTTATCCTTTGAATACATTGCATGACTTGCACTTTTATCACTTTCACCTTTGACATCCTCCTCAAAGGTTAACATGTGTCCTAGCAACTGATTGAAGTTAGGAGTAAAATGATCAAGTGATAATTCAGTAGACAAAATGAATGGATTCCATTTGTCATCACCTCTCAAACCTGTAAGGATTTGCCTTACCAATTTATCCTCCTCAATGTCTTCATCAACTGCTCCTAATGCATCTGCAATGTCCTTCATTCTTGTTACATAATCTGAGATGGATTGAGAGGCCTTCTTCTTGAATGTGGTAAACTCTGCCCACAAGGATGCCTTCCTTGACTTTGTGGTGTTTTGGAAATGCTCCTCCAAAGCATTCCAAATATCACTTGCACTTTCAAGACCTCTAATGTGAGGTAGAAAGTAGTCATTGACTGCCATATAGATAATGCTCCTAGCTTGAGCATCTTTCTTCATCCAAGTCTTCAAATCTGATAATTCTTTCCTAGTTGGAACACTAGGATCTCTAAACTGAGGCTTTTCTTCTTCACCTGTGATATAACTTATCAAATCTTTGCTCATAAGATGAGCTTCCATCCTCATTGACCATCTTGGATAGTTCTCTCTATCCAATTTGTCTACTGAAGAGAATCTCCCATCCTTTTTTCACCTCTGTATTGAATTATTCAAACTTTATGAGTAATAGATGTACCTTTACTTCAAATGATATTCCTTTTGTCTTCCTTGATGTTGTATGGCCTCCTTCTCAAGGTTTGCTCTCAAGCTTTCACCTTTTGAATCTTCAGATGTTGAATTCTTTATGACTGCAGCAGTCGGGATCCTCCTTTCTTCAATTTTGATGCTTGCTACTCTGATACCACTGATGGAGAGTGTTAATCTCCAAAAGAACAACCTACTCTTGAAGTTAGATCACCTCTATATCAAGAGTAAGTCAAAACCTTCACCAATTTAGAGGATCAATTACCAATTATCAAAATTTTTGGATAAACTATGAAGAAGATGATTCTATAGAAAGTCTACTGCACATATCTTTCTCATTGACTTATCAAATGTGTAAAGTTTTTTATGAAACTTTTCACAACGTGTCATCTACAGTTTCCGCACCTTTTCCAAGTTGAATCACTCCAAAAGATTCAGTAGATCTTGAGAAATGATCTCAACAAGTTACCTATGTCTAAAACTACTCTTCTAAAAAGTCGATTCAGACAATTGTAACTTCTAACACTTGGTTCTCTCAATCTAGAGCCCGTATATACAAATTCTTTTAGCCATAGATGGCTTACCTTCTAACTTAAATTTTGACTCCTTAATCATGCAAAAATTTAACCTGTGCAGTGAGAAATGATCAAATCATTGACCATCGAGATTGCACTTGTTTCAGGAAATAGTGAACACTTCTTCACATATGAATGTTCCTACTCATAATTCTCACAGCCTGTTTACAATTAGGCTCTCAAACTTTAACCATAGAATCATTAACTATGGACTTAGACATCTACAAAAGGATTCTTGAAGAAGAATACACAAAAAAATCGGGCGCAACATTTTTCATTTCTGAGAAATTCCTACATCTGAGTAATGAGAAGGATTCTATTCACTTCTAAAAGATCTATTGACATATAATTCTCCTCAAAACTTATTCTAACATATTCTCTTCTATTTGCCCCGACATTCTCTTTGTATATATAGGCAAATATTTACAAGCTCATGACCATTCAAAAGTATATGATGAACTGACTCTAAAATAATGTACATATGTATACACATCTTTATCTCCTGGATATGCACTTCATGCTTCATGACTTGGTGTTTTCTTCAGTCCTTGACTTCAATTCTTCATCAAAACATCAATTGTTGATTGCCCTGCACCAACATTAATGGGGACATGGCATCATTTCGTGTCCATTGCAATGTTAACGTTCATTTGTATATTCTCATAGAACCGGCAGTGATTTCCTCAACATGGTCGAGGTGGCAGGAACGAGCTCCTAGGCAAGCACCAACCCTCAGATAGTAGACATTGAAAGTCTCCCTATTCAGGAGGAGTTGAAGGAACGGCCACAGGAATTAAGAGCACTACATGTCATACCGATTCAAAATCCTCCCTAGGGGCACACATCCCCAGTTAGCAAGAACTCCCACTGGTTCAGTGAAGTGGCAAGAACCCTTGGGGAAGGCACCTATTTATGGGAGGCTGAGATAGATTTCAACGGACGATGGGGCCAGTATCATTTCTTTACAGGGGAGTTTGAAAAGCTTCAGAAAAGTGAAGGATTGCAACCAATATGGAAGACGGCTGGATTGGATGACTACTTCCATGCACAATTACCCAAGACGGACTTCTTGAGGTGTTCCTATCTAGTTAGCACACTCACGCCCAGCAAAGACAAAAAGGGATACAACACCTTTGTGCTTCCTTCTCTTACACGAAGGAATGAACTCAAGCGCATTAAATTGACCAACAATCATGTGAGGGAAGCTCTCAAAATGCGAGGTATGCACATCCCTACAGAGAAGGAGACAATGATCCCGGACAACATGAAGAATAGAAACTTCACTAAGCTGAAGGATATGGTCGCGATGACTCCAACAATTGCTGTCCACCTCCGAATGTGCATGCAGCACTTTGCATTCCTGGCCCAAGAAAGATTTACGATGCCACCCAAGAAGATTTGGTTCAGTTTATACTTCGCTGACACGCTGAACCTGACAATCAATATGCCGCATTGGATCATTGACCGGATACACCTTGCACATCAGCGTTGGTAAAAGAAGAAAAAGTCAGTGCTCTATGGATGTTGTGCACTTATGCAAATTGTTTATCGGTGCTTGGCATATGATGTGCCAATTCAAAGGGCACTTGTTTGGACTAGAGTGCAGGAATTTCAACGAAGAATATCAGCCACTGGGCCTCCATCAAAGAAGATGAGGCGAGCTGTTCAGATACCATGTGCACAAGCTCGAGGTGCTACATTAACACCACAAATGACTTCATCCCCCCAAAGGTGAGTACAACCCTTTACCATTAGATTAGCATGGCACAGTGTAGAAGGGCATAATCTGGTGGTCCCACTGATACCCATTGATTTAGAGTTTCCTCATGGCTTCACATTAGAAGATTTAACTGATGAAGAAGTAGCAAGGATAATCAATGCTACTAACTTGGAAATCGAAACAAAGCAGCTTAGTGGGCAACAAACTCTCACAGACCAGCCCCATCCAACTCAACCAATAGTAGTCAAAGTAGATGAAGATGAAGAGGAGACTGTAGAAGAGGAACATGATGACGAACAAGAAGGACAATCCGAAGTCATTATACTAGAACTTGCGGGAGCCCCAGCCTATACGAAGCAACTAAAAAGACTGTATGATACCATAAACTTGGTTCAAGAACAACATTGACTATCTCTGGCAGTAGGAAAGGCCCTAATGAACCAGATACTTGAAGAAGAAGGTGTGGATGATCAATACAGGGCTACCCATGACATGCTCACTGATGCATTGGGAGTACTAGAGACTGTGCACACTGCCCTTGCACACTCACAAAAATTTGAGCAACAACATGGGAGAGGTCCCCCAAGGCCAGGGAAGCAGATAAATATTTTGGTATCAGAACCACATGGCACCACCTCCACAATCACCACCACAGCAAACTCCATTCAACACACTGAGGAAGAAGCCCACACATCAAGTGCACCTCCATCATCACCTCTACCATCCTCTCTTCAAACTCCACCCCCCTCTCCTCCTACCACCACTATCACCACGACTGTCACAGCTACAGTCTCCACGTCCTTTAATGAAGCATACACTGTAACTCAACCGTCGCAATCATCATAGCCTCACACCAACACTATTGTAACGGCTACCACGAACAATGTAATTCTCACAGTAGTCACCAAAAATCCCATTCCTCCCATCACACTTCTCCACGGCGCACATGCACAACTGCACACACTGTTATACACCTTCACGACCAGCACAACACCTAGCATTCCCATGTACACAATCACTCCCACGACTGCCTCTACATAGGACGTCATGGATATATCACCCACCTCGGCACCTCCTCCTCTCCCCATATTCCCACAATCTCCCATTCCCCCACCACCCACTTCACCATTCTCAAGCACAACATAGACACTCCCCTTCCCTTTTCCCTACCCCCTGCATTCAACACCTTCCAACATCCACTCCTATTAATAATGTATTCAACACTTTGTATCAATGCATGTCTCAATTACAAAATCATTACCAGCACTTAGATGCTCAGGATACGAGCCTGTTCATAACCCATGGAGCTCTACAAGAACGATTCATCGACTTGGAAAAGCACAAGAGAATACTACAACAATAACATGATACCTTGTAGAGACAACATGACGAATTAGTAGCCAATCCCCCCAAGCTAGATTCAGAGGCACAACAACACCTTGAAGAACTGCTAAGTGCTCAGCAAGCAGAAAACCTCAAAACCCACAGCAACCTTGCATTATTAAGGAAACACATGTCCTTGGCACTAGAAGAAAATAAAAGACTCCAACGACAGAATGAAGAGAACCTAGAATCAGCTATGGAAGGATTCCCCATAGAGATCGACTCGGACCGTTTCAAAGCCATACCATCTAACAACATGCAGATCATTTTGGACACACATGTTGACCTACTAGAGGCATATACTGCCTCAAAAATGGAGCATGATGAGTTAAGGAAGCAAGTGGCCACTCAACAAGAGCCACCACCAGTGGTAGCAGCCACAACTGACACATCCGAAGAGGTAGCAGAACTAAGAGCGCAACTGGAAAAGTTACAAAATAGAATTCTCCAATATGAGCGTCAACCCTCTCTCCTTGCAGAGCCAAAGCCGGAGGAACTCGTTCCAATCGAAGTAGAAGAATCATTCGAGGAACCTTATGTACCCATGCCTATGCCAGGTGGTAAACAGACAACGAAAGGAATGGATACATTGGAGATTGAAGCTCCAGAATGGATGCAACGACTAGAAAAGTTAGGCCCAACCCATGATGATAGAGTAGCAGTACAGATACAATCAATATCCTGGTTGGAAGAGGTGGTCATCGAATCACATTACTTCAAGGACCTGTCCCATCATCGATGGATTGGCACTTCAGATGATTTGTATGTCCAATTTTTTGTATTATTGGCAGACTATAATGCCGAGATAAAACATCACACCACAAAGGAGCCAACCTCTGCAACATAGTTTGGCCCCAACGACATTCCTGAAAGTGCAACGCACGACAACATACTTCAACCTACATGGAGAATACGCCTACTCGAAACATACCCCGAAATGGTGCGCATGTGGAATAATATGCCCTTATACATCAAGTATAACCCCTGCTATTGCCTGGTGTTTCGACGAAGATCATGGCCCGAGTACACCATAACAGTGAAGACAGTCAAGGGATGTGACAAATGGCTAAACTATGTACATATAGCACCACCTCGTGGCCCACCCATGGTCACATACATGATTTCAACCATTCGACATTGGGGAATGAGATTCAAGAATGTACTAGACATTATGGCAGATATGTGCCTCAAAATATTCGAACTAATGCTGGTCACATTCCGGACCTTTAAAAATATCATAGAACCTCATCTTTCGGCCCTAGGTCTCAATGAAGGCAACCAAGACCTCGTCTATGATATGAGCACCACCCCATCCATCAACGTTGTATATGTGTGGCATCCTCGTATCAAATATCTCCCTGCCTGCTTCAAACAAACATTTGAAGAAATGTTTATCACACAGTTCTGGGAATATCATTCAGAGATATTCATACCCAGACCATCTCATTTGTTACATTTATTTGCCATGGAACAGGCTCTACATTCAGAGAAGCTACACATGCCGCATCCGGAGGTACCTAGGCCAGTAGATTGGGATGCCTTACTCACTGATTTGGCAAAAGGACTGAGGTTAGCAGAGCACCTCTTGGCGACAGACGGTCCACTCAACAAGGGTCTGTTAGAGACGACAGACACGAGAGAGGGGAGGGGGATGTTGTCAGTAGTTAGGGCATGTCAAGAAAAGGGAGCCGACATAAAGAATCAGAGCAAAGAGAACGGCCAAGTAGGCAAGGCAGTCATGGAGGGAGATCTGGCAAATAGGCCTATCATTTTTCACAAAGCAAATGGAGATCTGGCAAACGGAGTGACCAAACCATTCCAAGCCTCTTTTGGAGTCTTGGCATCCTATATGTGCCCAATCATGCTATCCTGTATGCTAACAGATAGCCAATACATTACCTTTCATGCTCCTTGATCCCATTCCTCATATGCTCTTAACTGTTCTATAGTCCGATTCCTTTTTGGTAACTGCAGAGCGTTTTCATTCTCTCCTTTGATGTACTTCCAGTAGCCTTTTCTCATCAGGAAATTCGTCATTCTGAATCTCCAAGCATGGAAGTTGTTCTTGTCCAGCTTATCACTCATAAGCTAACTCATTCCATCTCCGTTTGCCATTTCTGCAACAATTCACAACACCGTAACACACTACAAGCAACACTTCTGCTTGAACACTATCGCACTATGACATGATAGATCGATCTCAGAAAAACACAGTTTTTGTGTATCAACAGTGCACGGAATCGCTTGAAATTCTGGATCTGGAATATATGAGTGTCGTCGAACACAATGCAAGTTACAGTTTCTGAAACTCACCTGGTTTTTTTGTGGGCCCCACCTTGCGGGCTCAAAACAGAGGTGGAGATGGCTCGGAGACGTCAATTTTTGTAGCAAACGGAGGCCGTTTGTGAAATCATGTTTTCTCCATGCCTTGCTGCGTAGTCTTCACCGTTGCCTTCTCCACGAGCTCTCTAAAGCCACGCTGGCTCTGATACCATGTCATGAGGAAAGAGATAAGGAAGAGAGCTCACACGCACACTCTCACTCTCAAGGAGAAGCACACACACAGATTGAGGCAAGGAAGAATGACCTTCTTCTTCTTCTTCTTCTATTACATAAAAGGAATGTACAAGAATGACCTAAAAACAAGAATATAACAAGTGCAATATATAAAGATCGATACATAAGGAAAAACCTAATGTCCGCAAATGAGTGAGCTGGCAAGAAACAAATGTGCCATCACTCTCGGTAGATAAATCTAATAAAGCTCAATGAAGTATCCCTGACATATACCGGTGTGACCACTATACATGTCAGAGAAACAAAAAACTGGTATGTGCCATCCTTGATCATCACATGTTGAGCTTGATATCTCAACACCTAGAACCATAGAAGAGTGTGTATGTATGTGCATCGACATTGAGGATAACCTAGGGGAGGAATTAGAACTTTCAAAAATCTACAGAGGTTCAGATAGCTCTACTAGCCTCAGTTCAAATCCGTCCACATCTCTTGAGGAGCTTGCAGAGAAGGTAGCTCAGAAGTTAGGAGTATCGAGCAAACGAATACCAAGGTTTGCCCCAGTGAAAAGGTGCTATACCTGTGGAGGTGACCATATGGCGAATGTGTGTCCCATTATGGCTCAACCCCAAGGGAATCCTAATAGCCAGTACTGCACCATAGAATGGAGATACACTAATCACACCGCACAAGATTGCCCTTACAATAAGCAAGCAGTTAGGAAAACATATCCACAGCCATACCCTCAACAAGGAAGATACCAGCACCAGTATCCATCACAGTAGTATGCTAGACCTCAGCAACCCTATTAGCCACCCTATCAAGGGCAGTAGAGACCATAACTAGTTCTAGCACCACAACCCCCTGCCCCAGCCAATGTCATTCTAGTGAAGTACGCAGTGGCAGAAGAGAATTTTAATAGAGCCATAGTCCCAATAACACCATTGCTCTCAGAAAGTGACCCTAGTGAACATAGTTTTGACTCTACTCACATTGATAGCCCACAGGCTTATTACATGCAGTCACCTGAGCATAACGAGTCATACTATTATGAAGACCCAAGTGAACATAGTTGGGAGCTAGAGTATGCAAATGTCATGTATGCAAACCCCAACTCTAGACCTCAACTTAGGCAGGTAAGACCCCCAGTTCCTAGAGGACCATACTACAGATGTCAGGGAGATCACTTCATTCGTGATTGCCCTATGCCTGCACCTACACAACCCTAGTCAGTAACAGTTCAAGGTTTTTGTCTCGATTGTGGGAAAGATCACCTCTTGCGAGACTGTCCTAAGAACCCCAATAACATGCCAAAAATCACTCCAATCAATGTTATTGGGTTAGTAGTACATTCTGTAGGAAGTGTTACATCCACTACCCCTATGCAAGTGGTCACTAGAGCTCATACCACTTTTTGATTATTACTACTCCATTTTGTGCAAGCCAAGGAGTCCTTGAGCTTGAGGAGCATTAGAAGTACCTACCTATCAATTTTCATATTTTTTAAACTCCATTTGAGCCCTCAAATAGGCCCTAGAACCTAACTTTTAACTAGGTTGGACAATAGGTCTGGACAGGGCCAAAACTAGTCAAAAACTATAAAAAGAGCTAGAGAGCTCATTTTTGGGGCTAGCTAGTTGTAGATTTGAGCTTTTGTAAGAGAAATCTTTTTGGTAATCAGAGCTTCCATTGGTTTCTCTCTTTGTTCTAACTGTGTGTGCACGTGTGTGTGTATGTGTGTGCATGCTTGTCTGTGCTTCTCCATCACCAATTGTGCACATCGCTTGCTCGAGGTCTTCATACCATCCTCATGTCTTCTCGGATTGACATTAAAGAGGTGCTACTCACCACTGAGATTCACCATTGGATCCAGCCAAATCCAAGTTCAAGGCACATTTGGGACTGGTCTATCTTGGGATGCAAGGATTGCCAATGGATGAAGCTAAAAAGCTAAAATCAAAGGGAGAAGAAGGATTCTGACGAGAGACAATGCACCATTAAGTGGCAGCTCCTTGATCTTTCTCCAAACTAGGGGATCATATCAAAACCGGAATTCCTAATCTCCTTTCAATGTGAGGCTTTAGATGAGATACCTTATCGGGGGCATAGGTTTCTTAACACTTTTTTCTAATGGATGTGCACATAAACCACACGCTTCAATTTGATCTATGGGCCAAAGTTGCATCCTGCCTTGACTTTTGAAAAGTGCATAAGCCATTATATCTTTGGAAGAATCCAAGGGCTCATATGAATTTCCAAGATCTTCCCAACCACTCACGCCAAAAAAAATCGAGAATTCATCATTGTTTCATTGCCTTTGACTAGGGAAAAATTATGGAAGCATATGCCTAGTCTAGTAGATTAAGAGACTAGATTATGGCCACTACTCTTGTCCCATTGGTGGATCCTTAATCAACCCTTAATCTAAAATTCCCAAGGAGGGCTCATTTTCCCCGTAATGTGAAGGGAAATTATAGTTTTACATGAAAACTGTGATGTGGAAAAAGAGAATGGATTCATGCAAGAGACTCAACATAACCTCTCTTGGAAACCATGTGACAAGTAAAATAGTATGGAGCAACCCACAAAGATTAAAAACAATCAAGTAGATACAAACTTCAATGTTGTTCTAATCCGTGTAATCACAATGTGATATGTCAATGAAGGAGATGAGGGGAATACAATTCTTCTAATTGAATACAATGAAGTGAACTCTACAAGCATATTGATTTAGGTGCAAGCATAAACATTGCAACCACTAAGCTATGTAAGAAATGGTGAAACTAACTTTACAACCAATACAAATGAAATTGCAACCCTCACATGCACATATGGCAAGATTGATGTGTCTTCTCGAGGTGATAATGTTCACTAGGTATGGTGTTACACACACATCATGGAATTTTGTCCATTCGATAAACCCAACACTTATGAGCAACTCTTAGGATGTATGTTTCTAAGACAATTGAAGATAGTCCAAGAATAGGGTCAAAAAGTTCTCTACCTCCAACAGGAATGATGTTGATCCAAGTGCACTAGAAGCAAATTTTCTCCACCTTAGAAAGGGAAGTCTCAAGAAACGATGATGGCTCTTCTCAAATTGCAAGGGAAGGATGAAGATTAATTTCAAAGATAAGTATTTTTTAATTATATTTTGTTTCAATACTTGATTTCCATATTTATTCGTTATTTTTGGATTAATTAATCAATGAAGCAATAATAAAGGATTCAATTTGGATATTCTTTAGGAGAATACGAGATGTTAATGAAAGATTAGTATTCTAAGAAAGCAAACATATCTGCATTTAAAGGTAATAGAGCACTTGAAGCAGTTCCATGCATTGTTACAAAGAAAAAGAAATAATTTATGTGTATTCCCTTTTGGAAAAAGATAATTTTAATGCACAAAACTCAAAATGAAGGTTTTCCTTTGTGCACAACTCAAGTTACTCCCCATTAGAAACACTTTAAATGTAAACAATGTTGGAAAATAGGAAATCTTCTAGAAGGAGGTTCATAAAAAGAATAATTTGGGAAGTCAATAAATGGCCAATGGATGGTCAACGTTGGTCCAAATTGATCAAAGCCTAATAAAAGATGGTCAAAATTTTCACATATTATTTCAATTTTGATCAGTTCTAGAAAAATTAACCATGGCCAAAATCAAGGAAAAAAATGTTTGAAATTTGGAAAAAATGGGCAAGGCGTTCATGCACCATTGGAGAGCACTCTTTAAGAGCTTTGCAATACTCTATAGCACTATACGATTTGGTTCCACATTGGCCTCCAAAAGCCAAACCCTAAATTTGCTTTTCATTATGCTTTTGAGTTTTTTTTTAGCATCCATGTGAGTTGTTTCCATACGAATTTCTTTTTTAGTGGATTCATGTGTGTTTTTTTTATGATCATCCTAGACTATGTAAAGATTTTTGACACACCAAAATCACTTAATTTTGAGAGCAAGGCTTGAGCTTGGCTAGCAGGAGGTCTCTCTTCAAAATTGCAAAAGTTAAAGTTATGGTTTTCTTCATCTTCAACAAAGAGAGGAGAAACAAGGGTTTATGATATTTCTTTTAAATCAAGGAGGACATGAACTTGGAGCTTATTTATACTTGGAGGTGATCATCCACATTTCATGGAGATTGTGAAATTATGAAGATATGTTGTAGAATGATCCATTTATATGAAATGCTTATGTTTCTTTGTAAGATTCATTTACTTCATATTTTGGAACATGTGGCATATATGTGAAGCTTTGCTTCTTCATCTATCTATCACCTTTTCTATTCTCTCTCATGTTGCTATTTCATTTTTCCCTCTAAATTGATTGTGGGCCTTGAAAACCAACAATGGGTATTAGAGCAAGTGGAAATAGTACACATAGATCATGTTGCGAATAGTGAAATATCTCAAAACATAAGAGCAATATGATAGACACAAGTCAAGTTTAGCACATTATTTAGTAGGTGGTAGAAGGGCTCGAAAAGAGGCAATTGTCAATAGTTTTTTTTGGATAAATGAACGAAAGGAATTCAGTTCTAAGAGTAGTCCATCTATCCTATTTTGATTGCATAAGCAATGACATACTTTGCAAAGGTTTTTAACAAGCCACATTCATGTCCTATATTAGATGTTCAAAGGTCTACAAGATTACAAGGATATATGGTTATGTGAAGAAGGAGGGAAGATAGATCTACACTCAACACCTCATGGTGGACATGTTTTTCACCTTCCTGTATTTGTGTATATATGTACATACATCAGTTAATTTCAAAAGTGTACATGTACATACATCACAAAAGTTTCTACAAACAAATATACTTATCTTGACATATAACCCTTGTGTAAAGTTAGAAGGTGATTGTTGGAAAGTAGACAATCTTCCGTAAGGAATTTCTTGAATAAAAGATTGGATGGTCAAAGAATGGTAAAATTTGTCAAATCCTAGTTAGAGTTGGTCAAAATGGTCAAAATTTGAACTCATTATTTCAATTTTGGTTAGTTTTAGAAAATCAGAACCATGTTCAAAATCAAGGGCAAAAGTTATCAAAATTTGGTAAAAAATGGGAAAAAAATTTATTGGACAATTGGAGAGTAGTCATCGGGATCTTTCCAATGATATATAACAGTATACATTTGGTTCTACATTATCCTTAAAAATCCAGACCTTAAATTTGCTTTTCACTATGCTTTTGAGGTGCTTTTCATAGACCAAAAGCATGCATGTGAATTTCTTGGTATACAAATTGATTTTTTGTGGATTCATGTGCTTTTCGGGGATTAGCCTATGGTGGAACATAAAAATCACTAAATTTTGAGAGAAAGCCTTGATGTTGGCTAAGTGGAGGTCTTACTTCAATCTTGAAGGAGTTGGAGTCCAGGTTTTCTTCATCTTCAACAAGGAGAGCATCAACTAGGGTTGATGCTTTTCTTCTACATTAGGCAATCATCTACACTTCATGGAGATTGTGAAGTTGTGAAGATAGGCTACCAAATGATGCATTTATATGCAATCCCTATTTTTCTTTTTAACATTCATGTACTTCATATTTTGAAATATATGGCATATATGTGAGGTTTGGATTTCATCTCTCTGTGACCTTGTTTATTATCTCTCATGTCTGTGTTTCATTTTTGTCTCTTTTGAGTGTGGGCCTTTAAAACTAGCAAATAATAGGTTTCTCAGCATGTTGATGCATGAAAGCAAAACTCAAGTAGCATGTTTGTGCACCAAAATTAATCAAATCATGGAATGCATGAATGCTAAGAATGGTTGAAGCAAATGATCATTTATAACATGTAACGCAGGAATGGAAGTCCTTGCATTTAAGACAATGAAATTCACTCTTTTATTTTTTGAAGTTGTGAAACTCATTAAGTGATCATAGTTTTGAGTAGATAATTCACTTGATTACAGAAGCAAGGCATTTTGAAAGAAATGAAAGTAGTGTAGTTGCAAATTCATGATAATTAGACTATAACATATAGATACTTGGAAATTTATTTCCAAAATTTTTAGTAACATATCAAATACCTCATGCAATGTTTACATTAAGCGTCTCTTGCTTGACCATGAAGTGAACCTAAAGAGAAATAAATATCTAGATAGATTCACTTGCCATATAAATGGTTAAGAAGTAATGTTGATCTGAAATAATGAGTACCTGAATATATCTAACTGATTAGATGGCTTAGAAAATCTGTCAATGCAAAGCTTCTTCACATAAGCCCAATGTCATGTATACATTGGTGTATAGAACCTCACATATCCAATGTTAACTATAAGTACAATAGAGATTCTTAGAAATGGTTCCACAAGAATTCTGATGAACACCCAAAGTAGGATGCCACCCCAACACAGATTTAAAAGCATTATGATATAAAGATTTAATGTCTCTCTATCGATGCTAATGATGGAAATCAAATAAGATCAAGATTTTACCAACAAAAATGGTGTAAAATACTCCAAGTCTCATGACACTTTGTAAATTTTCTTCCAAGTTATTGTTATTCATTAGGATCTCAAAAAGACAAAGAAAGATATGTTTCCGTTATGAGATACAATACTTTCTAATGGAGGGACATAATATTGTTAAGGTACAAACAAGAAATGGAAGGATGTACCTTTAGAATCACCTTAGATCTCATCCTCCTGTGCTTTAATTAAACCTTGCAACCTAAGGCCACCTCTATGAACTATCATTTTTGGGAATGTGAGAATATATTACCATTCAAAAAAAAAACAACAAGTTCATAAATGGTGTTCACCAATCCATGTCTAGAAGGTGTTTTATTGAAGCCCAAAACTAGGATTCCTTTCTATTACTCTTAGTAAACTCATGTTATCTCCAAATATGGTTGGAGTACTCTCATCAATTCCAAGACTTTTCAACAAAGTCTTTAACTTGATTACTTCTTTTGCAGCTTCCACCATTCCTTTGTACTTAGCTTCTATGGATGCCAAAGCAATTGTATGTAACTTCTTTGAACACCAAGAAATTAGCTTATCTCCAACATAACACATGTAATCATGAGTAGATCTTCTATCACTTGAATTACTTGCCCAATTTGCATCACTAAACACTTTGACTCTAGTGTGAGAAGTAAATCATAATACAAACCTTCACTCAGAGTTCCTTTGATATACCTTAGCACTCTTTGTGCTGCAATCCAATGATTTTTCTTTGGATAGTGCGTCAATTCTGATAAGACACCAACTGCATATCAAAGATCTGGTCTTTTTAAGGTAGCATAAATAAGACTACCTACCAAACTCTGATATGTCTTCATGTCCTTGAAATCTTCTCCTCCATACCTCCTCAATTTGTGATTTACCTCTAAAGGTGTGGTTGAATGCTTACAATTCTCAATATTAAATTTCATCACAAGATCCTTCAAGTACCTTTCTTGTGTAACATATACTCCATGTTGAGTATACGTAATCTCTATCCGTAGGAAATAAGACAAATTTACCAAATCACTTATCTTAAACTCCTTTTCCATTTGCTTCTTAAGCTCTTTGATTCCTTGAGCATCTGTACGTGTGACAATAATGTCATCAACATAAATGCAAACATAAATGTACCCATTTTCACTTACCTTCACTAGCAATCTACTATCTACCTTTGAAGCTTGATATCCAAGTTCATTCAAGAACTTGACAAGTCAATAATTCCATGTCCTTGGAGCTTGCTTCAAGCCATAGAAAGATCTCTTAAGCTTACGCACATAATCATATCCATTTGACTCTTTGAAACCCTATGGTTGCTCCATATACACCTCATCTGCAATATATCTATTTAAAAAATGCATTCTTTACATCTAATTGAGATAGCTTCCAACTTAACATGTAGGAATAGCCATTAGAGTTTTTAGTGTAGCCATCTTAGCAACTAGTCTAAAGGTTTCATCATAGCCCATTCCATATGTTTGAGCATATCCTTTGAGCAGATTTCTAGCCTTGTATCTAGAAACTTTTCCATCTACGAACCTCTTTGTCTTATACACCCACTTGCATCCAATTACCTTCTGATTTCTTGGTCTTGGCATCAATTCCCATGTCTCATTCTCAAGAAGAGCATCATAGTCCTCTTGCACTACGTTTTTGCAATTTTCCTTTCCTTTAACTTCATCATATGTTGATGGATGTTCATCTATCTTTACAATGTAAGCATAATCTTTGTTTGTCAAGAAAGAAGTATCATAACTATACCTGATAGGTGGCTTCCTTGCTCTTGATGACCTTCTAATCTTTGCACTCCTTGAGGTCTCTGCTTCATTTTGTTTTGGATCAAACCTTGGCCTATCATCATCATTATCCTGTATTTAACTTTTGCAAACATCATCATCATTATCCTCTTCATATACCTTCATCTTTGACTTCCCTTTCCTTCCGATTTCTTCAGGATCTATGCACACATTGTTTGGCCTTGTATACCATGTGCTTTGCTCATTAAATGTCACATATTTTGAAACAAAAAATTGTTTTGTGGATGGATTCCACAACTTGTAACCCATCTATCTATCATGATACCCAATAAACACATACTTTTTTGCCTTGGGTTCTAGCTTATGTCTCAAGTGAGATGGAACATAAGCATATGCCAAACATCCAAATATTTTGTAGTAATCAAGAGTAGGTTTCTTACGCCACCATGCTTCATAAGGAGTCATTCCATCTAAATCTTTGCAAGGTAGCCTATTCACAAGATATGTTGTAGTATTGATTGCTTCTACCCGCATGTAATTAGGGCACATCATTGATCTTGCAAACTCTACAAGAGTTCTATATATTCTTTTTGAAACTCCATTTTGTTGTGGAGAGTACTTGCAAGTCACTTCTCTTTTTATACCTACATTCCACTTATAATCATCAACTTGCTTAGAAAACTATTCTCATCCTCCATTTGATCTCAATCTCTTAAGATTTTGCCCTATAATTCTTTTTGCATAAGCATTATAGTGTTTAAATGTCTCAAACACTTCCCATTTATCCTTGATTACATATAGAGTAATCCACCTTGTTGCATCATGAGCAAACAACACATATTTGTTTGAGGAGATGGTGGATAGTCTTCAGCGATGAAGTGGTGCTGCTTAAACCTGCTTCACACCAGCCAAGAACAAGTGTTGAAGAGTGTCGTGGGCCGTTCTAGCTTATTAATGATCATAAATAATCACCAATGTCCTTTGGAACATGATCCACTAATCAATGGATCAAAATAGATGAGTAGAAAGTTAATCCAAAGTGATAGACTTGCTATTCTTATCTCTAAACCTATTCAGTTTAATCAACATTTCTCTGACCATTATAGCAATCATCCTAACTCCTCTTGGCAGTGTCTAATTAACTTAGAAATCTACCAATCATGAGTGATTTCAATAAAAAAGATGAACTACACACTGAGTATGATGTTAAACAAATCATAGGACTTCCCTAACATTTCTGGGATGCATCAGAGTATAGATCAGAGAGTAAATTAATTATGATTACATACACCTTTTTTATATCTGCCATCTCATTAACCCTTTGTGACTTGGGTCCATCCAAGCTTTTTGTCAGCATATCTGCCACTTGTTCTTTTGTTGGTGTATACATGACTTCGATTTCTTTATCAAGCACCTTTTCTCTTAGGAAATGATATTGAATCTCTATGCATTTAGTTTTGGCATGAAGAAATAGGATTAGCTACTAAATATAGTAAACTCATGTTATCTCCAAATATGGTTGGAGTACTCTCATCAATTCCAAGACTTTTCAACAAAGTCTTCAACTAGATTACTTCTTTTGCAGCTTCCACCATTCCTTTGTACTTAGCTTCTATGGATGCCAAAGCAATTGTATGTAACTTCTTTGAACACCAAGAAATTAGCTTATCTCTGACATAACACATGTAATCATGAGTAGATCTTCTATCACTTGAATTACTTGCCCAATTTGCATCACTAAACACTTTGATTCTAGTCTCAGAAGTAAATCCATAATACAAACCTTCACTCAGAGTTCCTTTGATATACCTTAGCACTCTTTGTGCTGCAATCCAATGATTTTTCTTTGGATAGTGCATCAATTTTGATAAGACACCAATTGCATATCACAGATCTGGTCTTTTCAAGGTAGCATAAATAAGACTACCTACCAAACTCTGATATGTCTTCATGTCCTTGAAATCTTCTCCTCCATACCTCCTCCATTTGTGATTTACCTCTAAAGGTGTGGTTGAAGGCTTAAAATTCTCAATATTAAATTTCATCACAAGATCCTTCAAGTACCTTTATTGTGTAACATATACTCCATGTTGAGTATACACAATCTTTATCCCTAGGAAATAAGACAAATTTACCAAATCACTTATCTTAAACTCCTTTTCCATTTGCTTCTTAAGCTCTTTGATTCCTTGAGCATCTGTACGTGTGACAATAATGTCATCAACATAAATGCAAACATAAATATACCCATTTTCACTTACCTTCATTAGCAAGCTACTATCTACCTTTGAAGCTTGATATCCAAGTTCATTCAAGAACTTGACAAGTCAGTAATTCCATGTCCTTGGAGCTTGCTTCAAGCCATAGAAAGATCTCTTAAGCTTACGCACATAATCATATCCATTTGACTCTTTGAAACCCTATGGTTGCTCCATATACACCTCATCTGCAATAGATCTATTTAAAAATGCATTCTTTACATCTAATTGAGATAGCTTCCAACCTTTACATGTAGGAATAGCCATTAGAGTTTTTATTGTAGCCATCTTAGCAACTAGTCTAAAGGTTTCATCATAGCCCATTCCATATGTTTGAGCATATCCTTTGAGCACATTTCTAGCCTTGCATCTAGAAACTTTTCCATCTACGAACCTCTTTGTCTTATACACCCACTTGCCTCCAATTACGTTCTGATTTCTTGGTCTTGGCATCCATTCCCATGTCTCATTCTCAAGCAGAGCATCATACTCCTCTTGCACTACGTTTTTGCAATTTTGTTTTCCTTTAGCTTCATCATATGTTGATGGATCCTCATCTATCTTTACAATGTAAGCATAATATTTGGTTGTCAAGAAAGAAGTATCATAACTATACCTGATAGGTTGCTTCCTTGCTCTTGATGACCTTCTAATCTTTGCACTCCTTGAGGTCTGTGCTTCATTTTGTTTTGGATCAAACCTTGGCCTATCGTCATCATTATCCTGTATTTAACTTCTGCAAATATCATCATCATTATCCTCTTCATATACCTTCATCTTTGACTTCCCTTTCCTTCCGATTTCTTCAGGATCTATGCACACATTGTTTGGCCTTGTATACCATGTGCTTTGCTCATTAAATGTCACATATTTTGAAACAAAAAATTGTTTTGTGGATGGATTCCACAACTTGTATCCCATCTATCTATCATGATACCCAATAAACACATACTTTTTGCCTTGGATTCTAGCTTATGTCTCAAGTGACATGGAACATAAGCATATGCCAAACATCCAAATATTTCGTAGTGATCAAGAGTAGGTTTCTTACACCACCATGCTTCATAAGGAGTCATTCGATCTAAATCTTTGCAAGGTAGCCTATTCACAAGATATGTTGTAGTATTGATTGCTTCTACCCGCATGTAATTAGGGCACATCATTGATCTTGCAAACTCTACAA
>CM035413.1:71605926-71628426 GCA_020310875.1 Ceratopteris richardii | reverse complement strand
GCAAAGATCCATCAATCTCAAGTTCAAGGTACTATGTTTCATTTATAGATGATTACAGTAGATGGACAATCCTGTATTTCATGAAGCATAAGGATGAAGTATTTACATGTTTCAAAAAGTATTTGTCACTCGTTGAAAACCAAACAGGTAGAATCTTGAAGAGGATCAAATCCGATGGAGGTGGTGAGTATTCTTCACATGAATTTGATTCATTCTTACATGAAAAAGGTATAAAAATAGAATTCACAACAAGACATATTCCTGAATCGAATGGAGTGGTAGAAAGGAGGAACATGATAATAGTTGAAGCTGATAGATCAATGTTGAATGAGAAGAAGTTACCTAATTACCTATGGGCAGAAGTTGTTTCGATAGCCACTTACTTAGTTAACAGGCTCCCATCCAAATCCTTGGATGTAATGATACCCTATGAAGCATGGAATGGTAGGAGACCCTCATTGGACCATTGAAAAATATTTCGGTGCATTGCATATGCACACATTCCCTCACATATTAGAGGGAAGCTTGACCCTAAAGATGAAAAGTGTATATTCATTGGGTATGACCAAAACCAAAAGGATTATAGGCTATATAATCCCACTAGCAAAGGATTTATAGTTAGTAGGGGTGTAGTATTTGATGAAAATAATTCATGGCTTGAAGATGATTGTAGGAAGATCGAGTTACCTTATGATTTGGAGAATGATTTTCAAACTCTCAATCAACCTCTGTACTTTGCTTTAGTTGGGTATAAAGCAACTATAGGTTGGTTCTTGGAACTCCATGACACTAGCTTTGAACCTAAAAATGCTAAGTAACTAGATGTAGTTCTTCTATCATCCTTAACTTCTGCCCAATCTGCATTTGAATAGATTTTGATATCCAAATTTGAAGAGTAAGGATAGAATATACCTTCATTTATTGTACCTTTGAGATACTTAAGTACTCTCTCAGCTACATCCATGTGTGGCCTTCTAGGCGAGTGAATGCATTTACTAAGCACTCCAACACTATATGATATGTCTACCCTTGTATGAGTAGCATATATCAAGATTCCTACCAAGCTTTGATATTCTTTAATGTATTCAATTTTCTCACTTTTGTAAACACTAAGTTTATGATTCATCTACAAAGGTGTACTTGTAGGTTTAGTGTTGTACATTTTGAACTTTAGAAGTAGATCTTGAATATATCTCCTCTAAGTCAAATACGTTCCTTCATCTCTGTATATGACATGCATACCTAGGAAATATGTGAGAAGGATTTGATGAATAGAGAAGGATCTAAGCTGCTAGGTCTGAACCCTTGATCTTGAAGGTATGTAAAGAAACTTCTAATTCCAAGCTGTAGGAGCTTGTTTCAATCCATACAATGCTTTCTTAAGTCTACAAACATAAGATGTATAATTAACATTTTCAAAACCTAGGGGTTGTGACATGTATCCTCTTCACTTATCAAACCATTTGGAAATGCATTTTTCACATCAAGTTGGAGCAGTCTCCAATCCCTACACTAGCTACACTCATCAATGTTCTGTTTGTAGTGATCTTTGCAACTTGTGAGAATGTTTCCTCATAGTCTATAACATGAGTTCGTGAGCATCCTTTGGAAACTAATCTTGCTTGTACCTACAAACTCATCCATCTCAGTCTTTTTAACTTTATATACCCATCTGCAACAAGTTACATTTTGATTTGGTGACATTGGAACGAGATCCCAAGTGTCCATCTCCTTCAATGCATCCATTTCTTCTTTCATGGTCTTCTCCCAATTAGGATTTCCCTTTGCCTCTTCATAGCTTGAGGGTTCCTCTAAAATTGAGTCCTTTGCCATGTAGATTGAATGCTTTGTAACAAATGTGGAATCATATCCATACCTTTTTGGTCATCTTTTCTCCCTTTTTTATCTTCCATGTGCTTGCTTGGAGCAGTGTCTTGACTCCCTCTTGACTTCCATATTTTGAATCCTTTTTTCTTTCATCTTGGTCATCATCTGTTTTACTTCTTCGATCCTAGACTTGTGTATCATGCTTGCTTCCTAATTGATGAGAATCAGAATCAAGCTCATATGGTAGAGTTATCTTTTGTTTGTCTTCATCATACCAAGACCTGTGTTCTTCAAACACAACATCTCTACTTTTAGTGAATTGCTTGGTTGGAGGATTATAGAACCTATAACCCATCTGAGTTGAGTCATACCCAATAAACACTACCTCTTTTGCCCTTCCATATAGTTTATCACTTATTTGTGATTATATTGTACATGAACATAATCTAAACAACCGAAAACTATGCAATGTCGAAGACTAGGTTTTCTTCCATGCCATGCTTCATAAGGAGTCATACCTTGAAGTGATTTTGTCTTAGTCTATTGACAAGGTACAAAATAGTTGAAATAGCCTCTAGCCATAGATAATGTGGCAAAATCTTCTCTTCACGCATTGTTCTAGCTAATCCAACCAATGTCTTGTTTCTCCTCACTGCAATTCCATTTAAACGAGGAGAGTACCTAGTAGTCACTACCCATTTGATACCTTTATCCTACAAGAACTCATTTAACTCTTTGGAGAAGTATTTTCCCCCTCCATAAAAATTGAGCTTCTTGTGTGATCTACCTATATGATTCTCCACATGTGCTAGATACCTTTTGAATCAATCACACACTTCATTCTTATTCTTGATAAAGTACAAAATAGTCCATCTACTATGGTCATCAATAAATGAGACATAATACCTTGATCCTACCAATGAAGGTTCTTGACTTGGTCCCCATACATTTGTATGTACTGTCTAATAAGTTTTTGTAGGTGTATCTTTTGTGGTTGAATTGTTACCTTTGTGCCTTCCCAATCTAACATGCATCACACTTGTTGATCATGTGTTGCTTTGATATTTTTTGTAGTCCAAGAACACTTTGATCCCTGCATATATGCTTCAAGGTTCATTCATTCACATGAGCAAGTCTCTTATGCCACACTTCAAGCTCACTTAGGGTTTGAGTCCCAAAAGTGAAAAGAGCTATGTTCCTGGTTTCTCCTACTTCAAAAGTAAAGAGCTATCATGCTTCTCACCTCTGGCTATCTTCTTGAACCCTTGACATGGATCCTCCACAAACGCTCCATGTTGGGTGAACCTAACTTTCAAGCCTTTTTCAACTATTTGGCCTACACTTATTAGGTTGTTAATTGTTAGTTATTAGGGATTACAAATTACTATCTTACTAATTAGCTATTATGAAGTAGCTCATTCTTGGTTAGTTATTTATAATTAGCTATTACTAAATGGCTTGTTACTGGTTATCTCTTAACAAGAAGTTGGTTCTTGCTTACTTGTTAAAAATTATCTATAATTAATAGCTTATTACCTATCAGCTATTACTAAGCAGTTGGTTGTGGGTTAGTTGTTAGTAATTAGCTATTAGTAGTCAACTTGTTATCAGTTAGCTATTACTAAGTAGCTACTTCTTGTTTAGTTGTTACTAATTATGTTCTAGTTAGATGTTACAAGCTAGTTCTTAGTTAGTTGTTAGTATTTACCTATTACTAATTAGCTTGATACTAGTTAGCTATTTCTACTAAGTAGCTATGATTATTTAGCCTATTCTTAGTTCGTTGATACTAAATAGATTGTTATTAATTAGCTACTTCCACTAAGTAGTTATTACTATTTAGCTTTTTCTAAGTTTGCTAAAAGTAAGTATCTTGTTAGTAATGAGATATTCCCACTAAAGCTATTACTAATTAGATTGATCTTATGCATTTGTTATTAGTTCGCTATTATTATATAGCTTGTTCTCAATCAACTATTACTAATTTGCATTTTAGTTGCTAGTTAGGTATGAATAGCTTTCATTGTTAGTTGTTATCTTGTTACTTGTTCACTAGGTATGCATAGCTTCTACTATTTTCTATTAGCTCTTTGCCATATTAGTCATACTAACTAGGTTGTTTTTAGTTAAATTCAATATTATTTAGTTTACATTTAGTTAGATATTACTAATTAACTTTCACTATGTATAATTAGCTATCAAGAACGTGAACAAGGTGCACCAAATATTGATTTCTACCAATTCAGGTCTCGATTATATCGTTCTTGTTTGGTGACACCCTATTCTCTATTGTCCAAAAATGATAATAAGATCCTTGAACTCTTGTGTGATACATGTGGCACGTGTTGATCTACTAGTTTTCTTCAAAAAATCTATTATTAGAATCAACTACACTTAACCATCCAACTGTGTCATAGAGAACTTTCCTACTTATTCCCAATACCCTAGAAAGTCTTGAAATATTTATCTAATTCACTACAACATATCAGGGGTATATTGAGGCTTCTACCGAGGAAAATGAATGGGTGTGATGTTGCCCCAACATTGTTGTAAGGGTCGGCATAAGCGTTGGAACCACATTGCCCATATAGGCATTGGTTTGAGCATCAATATGAGCATAGGTATGAGCATGGATATAAGCATAAAAAATATTGGCACTCATACCGATGCTCATACGAACGCCTATAGTACAGGCACCTATACCAGCACCTATTCTGTCACCTATACCGGTGTGCTACTGCGCATACCATCATGCATATCGGTAACCTAGACTAGGAGTACCATTGTGCATACCGATGACCATATCTGCAATTTTTTTTGGACACAGTGTGTTGTCTCTTGCTACAACAACATTACCATGATGTTGTTTGGAAAAAGACAATATACTCTACAAAAAAAGAAACCAAGTACATGTGATGTGTACTCTAATGGCAACCGAAACATGATTTCATAAAGCAAAATACTATGGGACACAAAAGAGATGAGTAGAATGAACCATGAACCAAGTACAAAAAAAGTTATATATTTCATAAATGAAGCATGTACATAAGTGTGGCAAAACACAGTCATATATGAGGCAATACAAAATGTGGCAAAGCACTGTCGTATAAAAATCAAATACAAAATTCGGGTGCACCACTTCCATATATGAGTCAAATACAAAATTGTGGCACACCACTACTATATACATGCATAGAAGGATAAAAACATCTTTATCCGTAGTCCTGTAACAAAGAACATTCATGAAATGAGATAAATTGACATGATATTTACAAACAACAAGTAAAAAGCAAGTTTCTAAGTTAACCACCTCATCCGAGATGGTCCTATCAAACGAGTGCACTACGTCCCTACAAATCCTCAAATAGTGCAACCAATCCATGACGATATCCATAAGCCTCCTCGGTTTGTGTTGGAGGATGAACCATTCCTAGCTCTTGCAACAAATATACAAAATGTTAAATGAACGTACATGACATGCTTAACACAAAAAAATTCAATAAACCAAATGATACTTACAAATTTGTGACACATAGTGTCATATCTGCTATTGCCCAAATATGACGGTCCGACCATATTTAGATGTGTGGCTATGGCATCTGGCTGTTGGTGATATTGGTCAGGATTCTTCTATTGCTCGTCGCGAATCATATCCCACTCCTAAGCATTTAATCATATAGGCTTTGGTAAGCCTACTCTGAAAGCATCACGAGCCTCGAATCATCGATGGGACATAACTTCAAGTGTGGTGTGCTGAATCCACTCCAAGCTAACAATAAGATGCCCATGTGCTGGTCAGAACTTCAGATAGATCATCTTTGTTATATAATTTTTGTAATCTTTATCTTGCTCACTCCATTTCAATATGATAGAGTCTTCAAATTGTATGCAGCAAAGCTATCGCATGGCCTTTCTTGTTGCATCCATCACCGGAGCTCCATCATGGATACTATACACTTTGGAGTCATCATGGTCATGAGCACTCCAAGGTGTACGTGGTGTTTCACATGGTGTACCACGTGGCATACCTACATCTAATTTACTCACTCTAGGAGTAGAAGTGGGCAACACAACATCTGTCGCACTGCCTCCACAATAGCTACCTCCTCCACAACTAACTGTAGATCCACTCTGAGAACCTCCTTCTCTAGAGCATGACCTCAACCTACGAGACAAACTAGCACCTGTATCTTGATGAGGTGTGGAATGCACATGTTTACTACTAGAGCCACTAGGGGATAGCTCAAACGATGATCATGGTGGAGCCATACCTCCGGTGGGAGTAAGATCACCCATAGGAGTGACGCCCACAGGAGTGACACCGATAGGAGTGAGGCCGACAAGAATGAGGCCGGGGGGAGTGCTACCATGAGTGATCCAGTACTATGATGCAACGACCATATACACGGGTGGCACCTAAGATATAAACTCCAAGAACTGCTCCTCCATCATGGCATGTGGAGTGACTAGAGGACTATCTTCCATCGTGCTTTGTAAAAAAAGAACTCAAATAATTAACATATGATAATAAAGGTAATATAAAAAAATAGTAGTGTACGAAAGAACATAGCAAAAAGAACAAAAATTAGTACGTACAAGTGTTTGATTTAAAAATCCTCTATTATAGCATCGCCTTGGAGATCTGATGCACAGAGAATATCTATCTCTATATTACTAACTTCTAAATCTCTTGGTATTATACCTTCTTCTTGATCATCATCTATTGCTTCATCGTGTATCTCGTCTTCTTGAAAGACCTCTTCATCTCGGACACTAATCTCTTCCTCCTCATCTATCGAATGAATCTTAGAGTCCACCATAGATGGACTTTCATCTACATCTATGTCATCACAAATTTGTCTACTACGTGGGGAGACTTGTAAAACAAATAGCCACTCTGGTTCTTTCGAATCCGGTATAAAAACAACTTGCTCACAGTGTTCGGGGAGTACAAATGTATCTCTTTCATCCGTCCATAATTTTGTGGAGTCGACTTGAATTATTATCTATATATGTGAGTGTGTGTGTGTGTGTGTATATGTATGTGAGTGTGTATGTATATGTGTGTGTATGTATATGCATGTGTGTTTGTAATATGGTAAAATCCTAAAGTCTTATTTTTTATACATATTAAAAAACCTAAAGCCCTATTTTCTATATATCATAAAAAACATATATAGCTCTAAAACCTTAATCCTATGTGTGCATGTATATGCATGTTAAAATCCTAAAATCCTATTTATTATATATATATAAAATCCTAAACACCTATTTTCTATATATCATAAAAAGCCTAAAAACCATAAAACCCTAATGCTATATATATATATATATATATATATATATATATATATATATATATATATATATATATATATATATATATATATATATATATATATATGTATATGTGTGTGTGTGTGTGAGTGTGCGTGTGTATGTTATGCATGTACATAATATATATATGTATTATATATGTGTATATGTGTGTATGCATGTGTAAACAACTTAAAAACCCTAATCCTAGCTTTTATATATATTTAATTATATATTGTAGTTTTTTCCTAAGTTTTATAAATACATGTTTATATATGTCAATATTAATCTAAAAATTTATTTTCTATATAATTCATTATATATATTTGATTTGATAATAACCTCTAAAATCCTATTTTTATATATTTAATTTGATAAAAAACCCTAAAATCTTATTTTTTATATACTTATTTTTTATATTTATTTATCTATAAAATTATCGAATTTTTTTATATATTAATTTATATATTCTCTTTCTTTCTTCAATTTTTCTTTATTTCTTCCTTGTATAAATTTAATTGTATTATATGTATGTAAAACCCCTAAAACCCTAATCCTGAAGTCCTAGACCTATAATATGTATATGTGTGTATGCATGTATATACATGTATATATTTATATGTATTATATGTGTATATATGTTATGCATTTGTGAAAACCCTAAAACCCGAATCATAAACACCTAGACCTAAAACATGTATATATGTGCATGCATGTGCATTAATATGTGTATGTGTATATGTGTATATATATGTGTATGTGTATATGTGTATGCATGCGTAAATAACTTAAAAACTCTAATACTATTTTTATATATCTAATTTGAAAAAACCCTAAAATCCTATTTTTATGTATTTAATTATATATATATATATATAAAATTAAAAATTACTAGCTCTTTTCATATTTATTTATCTATACTGAAATCCTATTTTTTTACACATTTACTTATAGATTCTAATTTTTTATCTTTTTTTGTTATATATATTTAATTTAACTAAAAAACCATAAATCCCTATTTTTTATATATTTGATTATATATATGTATGTGTGTATGTATGCATATGTATCTATACGCATGTGTGTATATGTGTGTGTATATGTGTGTGTATATGCATGTGTATGTATGCATGTGTGCATATGTGTGTGTATATATGTGTGTGTATGTATGCATGTGTGTATATGTGTGTGTGTATGCATGTACGTATATTTGTGTGTATGTATGTGTGTGTATGTATGCATGTGTGTATATGTGTGTGTGTGTGTGTATGTATGCATGTGTGTGTGTATGTGTGTGTATATGTGTGTGTATGTGTATGCATGTGTGTACATGTGTGTGTATGTATGCGTGTGTGTGTGTGTATGTATGCATGTGTGTGTATGTAAGTATGCACATATATGTGTATGCATGTGTGTATATGCATGTGTGTGTGTATGTGTGTGTATATGTGTGTGTATGTGTATGCATGTGTGTACATGTGTGTGTATGTATGCGTGTGTGTGTGTGTGTATGTATGCATGTGTGTGTATGTAAGTATGCACATATATGTGTATGCATGTGTGTATATGCATGTGTGTGTGTATGTATGCATGTGTGTTCATGTGTATCTGTGTATGTATGCATGCATATGTGTACATGTGTGTATGTATGTATGCATATGTATGTGTATGCATGTGTGTATATGTGTGTGTATGTATGCATGTGTGTCTATGCATGCATGTGTCTATATGTGCATGTGTATGTATGCATATGTATGTGTATGCATGTGTGTATATGTGTGTATGTATGTATGCATGTGTATATGTGTGTGTATGTTTGCATGTGTGTGTATGTATGCATGTGTTTACATGTGTGTGTGTATGCATGCATGTGTGTATATGTGTGTATGCATGTATGCATATGTATGTGTATGCATATGTGTGTATGTATGCATGTGTCTACAGTGTGTGTATGTATGCATGCATGTGTGTATATGTGTGTATGTATGTATGTATGCATGTATGTATGTATGTATGCATATGTATGTGTATGTGTGTCTCTGTGTGTGTGTGTATGTATGCATGTGTGTATATGTGTGTGTATGTATGCAAGTGTGTATATGTGTGTGTATATGTATGCATGTGTGTATATGTGCGTGTGTGTATGTATGCATGCATGTGTGTATATGTGTGTGTATGTATGCATGTGTGTGTATGCATTTCTATATCTCTCTCTCTCTTTATCTCTCTCTATCTTTCTCTCTTTCATCTCTCTTTGTATCTTTCTCTCTTTCATCTTTGTGTATTTCCCTCTCGGACTTCCTCTCTTTCATCTCTCTTTATCTCTCTCTGTATCCTTCTCTCTCTATAAATAGAGAATAAAACAATCACTTACATGTATGTCCCTCTTTTGGATCGTTGTCATCAAAGCCTAATGCTTGTTGTCTCTCGTCGATTTCCAAAAATCGATGCCAAACTTCTGTAAAATCAAAGAGAAGAGAAACTATAAAACAAAAAGCATAGAGAAAGACAAAGTGTAAGAGTATGCACACCACTTACCAAGATGCAAGATCTAGAGAGAAGGAGACAGTGTGTGTGTGTAGAGAGAGAGATCTATGTGTGTGTGTGCACAAGATAATGCAGGTCACATTTCAATTCACTTGCACAAGTTTGACAGAAGCAAGCACTATGCAGTGTAAAAGATGTGCAAAATGTTGATTTTCGCTCTTTCATCCTAGTATGTTTAAGACACGACATCGGTATAGGCATCAATATAAGCGTTGGTATGAGCATCAGTAATTTGTTGGTTGATGCTTATAACGATGCCTATACCGATGCTTATGGCGATGCCTAGACCGATGCCTATACCAACGCTTATACCGACGGTCACAAAGCATCTCGACAATCCATTTTAAATGGTCATACCAATGATCAAGTGACCGTCGGTATGCATAATTACATTTTTCCAACGTTCATACTGATGCCCAACATGACCATTGGTATAAGCAGCCTCGGTATGCCCCTCATATGTTGTAGTGATTTTTTATGAATATGCATCACTATTCAAAATCTTCATCAATGTTGATCTCCTCAACAAAAGGTCATTATAATTCTTTCTCATACTTTCTAGTGTATTTCAAAGATTGGTGATGTGTACATGTTACATAATCTTTTCTTCTGCCCATTACATCCAAAAGTTTCCTAACACACGGAGCTTGCAACATCCTATTTAGTGCCTCGATTTAAATGTTTAGAACATAGGTGTCTAGTTTTACTGTTAAAATACTTGATAATCTTATCCACAATGCCATCCAAGCTGCTCTAGCTACGATTAGCATTAATGCCCAACCTTGATATTATTGTGTCTCTATATTTCATTTTCTTTTCCTCTGCATTAGTGATCAACCTTGATGTTCTTGTCTCTATATATTTAATTTTCTTCTCCTTATAATAGATATTAATGCTTGCTGATCACTATCCACTATTGGTATTGTATTAACTTCAATCAAATGACTTCTCTGAGATTGCTCTGCATCAACACATTAGTTCACTTCTAGTGCCTCCAGATTAGTGCCCGACCTTGACATTATTGTGTCTCTATATTTCATATTCTTTTCCTTCCAATAACATCAATCCACTTGTCTGAGATTACCTTGCATCTACACATTATAAATGAAGAAGAAACCATAAATACAATAACATCTACCATGCATCAATCTAATTTATTGATTTTACATTGAGTATGCTCATCTGACATCAATATGTGCTCCATCCCTTACATATGTAGACTTGTTATACCACATTTAAACTTGCAACAATCATCCAGAACCTCAGATCTTAGATACAATGAATGAGCGATCTGAAAATAAATGAACATTGTGAAACCACATTCAAACCTGCCAAATCTCTCTACAAGTGCCTAGGATTCCACCAGGTGATGTATATTCCACCGAATTCATAGTGAGGAGCCTCGTGAGTGCCTTCCGCATATGAGTCAAGGTGCATAGTTGATCGCACATGGAAATCAAGACAAACTTCAAATAAATGCTCTGAATAAAAGGACTATTGATCAGATCATGAAAATAAAGCTAATGAGGGGGGTTAGATAGCTATGCTAAACAGGACATAAACTATTACATATTAACATGCTTCTACCCCTATCAATGTATTTGTTTTTCTATCTATCTATCTATCTATCTATCTATCTATCTATCTATCTATCTATCTATCTATCTATCTATCTATCTATCTATCTATCTATCTATCTACATATCTATCTATCTATCTATCTTTCTATCTACCTATCTACCTATCTACCTATCCACCTATCTACCTATTCATCTATCTATCTATCTATCTATCTATCTATCTATCTATCTATCTATCTATCTATCTATCTATCTATCTATCTATCTATCTATCTATCTATCTATCTATCTATCTATCTATCTATCTATCTATCTATCTATCTATCTATCTATCTATCTATCTATCTATCTATCTATCTATCTATGTATCTATCTATCTATCTATCTATGTATCTACCTATCTATCTATCTATCTATCTATCTATCTATCTATCTATCTATCTATCTATCTATCTATCTATCTATCTATCTATCTATCTATCTATCTATCTATCTATCTATCTATCTATCTATCTATCTATCTATGTTTCTATCTATCTATCTATGTTTCTATCTATCTATCTATCTATCTATCTATCTATCTATCTATCTATCTATCTATCTATCTATCTATCTATCTATCTATCTATCTATCTATCTATCTATCTATCTATCTATCTATCTATCTATCTATCTATCTATCTATCTACCTACCTACCTACCTACCTATCTATCTATCTATCTATCTATCTATCTATCTATCTATCTATCTATCTATCTATCTATCTATCTATCTATCTATCTATCTATCTATCTATCTATCTATCTATCTATCTATCTATCTATCTATCTATCTACCTACCTACCTACCTACCTACCTACTTACCTACCTATCGATCTATCCATCCATCTATCTATCAATCAATCTATCTATCTATCTATCTATCTATCTATCTATCTATCTATCTATCTATCTATCTATCTATCTATATCTATCTATCTATCTATCTATCTATCTATCTATCTATCTATCTATCTATCTATGTATCTATCTATCTATCTATCTATCTATCTATGTATCTATCTATCTATCTATCTATCTATCTATCTATCTATCTATCTATCTATCTATCTATCTATCTATCCATCTATCTATCTATCTATCTATCTATCTATCTATCTATCTATCTACCTATCTATCTATCTATCTATCTATCTATCTATCTATCTATCTATCTATCTATCTATCTATCTATCTATCTATCTATCTACCTCTCTATATATCTATCTATCTATCTATCTATCTATCTATCTATCTATCTATCTATCTATCTATCTATCTATCTATCTATCTATCTATCTATCTACCTAGCTATGTATATATCTATCTATCTATCTATCTATCTATCTATCTATCTATCTATCTATCTATCTATCTATCTATCTATCTATCTATGTATCTATCTATCTATCTATCTATCTATCTATCTCTTTGTCTATCTATTTATCTGTCTATGTGTCTGTCTATCTGTCTGTCTATCTGTCTGTCTATGTGTCTCTCTATCTCTCTTTCTATCTGTTTGTCTATCTATCTGTCTATCTGTTTGTCTGCCTATCTGTCAATCTCTCTATCTATCTATCTATCTGTCTAGCTGTCTATCTGTCTATCTATCTATCTATCTATCTATCTATCTATCTATCTATCTATCTATCTATCTATCTATCTATCTATCTATCTATCTATCTATCTATCTTTCTATCTATCTATATATCGATGCTTATGGCGATCCCTATACCGATGCCTATACCAACGCTTATATCGACGGTCACAAAGCATCTCCACGATCCATTTTAAGTGGTCATACCAATGATCAGGTGACCGTCGGTATGCTTAATTGCATTTTTCCAACGTTCATACTAATGCCCAACATGACGATTGGTATAAGTAGCCTCGGTATGCCCCTCATATGTTGTAGTGATTTTTGATGAATATGCATCACTATTCAAAATCGTCATCAATGTTGATCTCTTCAACAAAAGGTCATTATAATTCTTTCTCATACTTTCTAGTGTATTTCAAAGATTGGTGATGTGTACATGTTACATAATCTTTTCTTCTGCCCATTGCATCCAAAAGTTTCCTAACACACAGAGCTTGCAACATCCTATTTAGTGCCTCGATTTAAATGTTTAGAACATAGGTGTCTAGTTTTACTGTTAAAATACTTGATAATCGTATCCACAATGCCATCCAAGCTACTCTAGCTACAATTAGCATTAATGCCCAACCTTGATATTATTGTGTCTCTATATTTCATTTTCTTTTCCTCTGCATTAGTGATCAACCTTGATGTTATTGTCTCTATATAATTAATTTTCTTTTCCTTATAATAGCATATTAATGCTTGCTGATCACTATCCACTATTGGTATTGTATTAACTTCAATCAAATGACTTCTCTAAGATTGCTTTGTATCAACACATTAGTTCACTTCTAGTGCCTCCAGATTAGTGCCAGACCTTGACATTATTGTGACTCTATATTTCATATTCTTTTCCTTCCAATAACATCAATCCACTTGTCTGAGATTACCTTGCATGTACACATTATAAATGAAGAAGAAACCATAAATACAATAACATCTACCATGCATCAATCTTATTTATTGATTTTACATTGAGTATGCTCATCTGACATCAATATGTGCTCCATCCCTTACATATGTAGACTTGTTATACCACATTTAAACTTGCAACAATCATCCAAAACCTCAAATCTTAGATACAATGAATGAGCGATATGAAAATAAATGAACATTGTGAAACCACATTCAAACCTGCCAAATCTCTCTACAAGTGCCTAGCATTCCACAAGGTGATGTAAATTCCACCGAATTCATAGTGAGGAGCCTCGTCAGTGCCTTTCGCATATGAGTCAAGGTGCATAGTTGATCGCACATGGAAATCGAGACAGACTTCAAATAAATGCTCTGAATAAAAGGACTATTGATCAGATCATGAAAATAAAGCTAATGAGGGGGGCTAGTTAGCTATGCTAAATAGGACAAAAACTATTACAAATTAACATGCTTCTACCCCTATCTATGTATTTGTTTTTCTATCTATCTATCTATATGTCTATCTATCTATCTATCTATCTATCTATCTATCTATCTATTTATCTATCTATCTATCTATCTATCTATCTATCTATCTATCTATCTATCTATCTATCTATCTATCTATCTATCTATCTATCTATCTATGTATCTATCTATCTATCTATCTATCTATCTATCTATCTATCTATCTATCTATCTATCTATCTATCTATCTATCTATCTATCTATCTATCTATCTATCTTTCTATCTACCTATCTACCTATCTACCTATCTACCTATCCACCTATCTACCTATTTATCTATCTATCTATCTATCTATCTATCTATCTATCTATCTATCTATCTATCTATCTATCTATCTATCTATCTATCTATCTATCTATCTATCTATCTATCTATCTATCTATCTATCTATCTATCTACCTATCTATCTATCTATCTATCTATCCATCTATCTATCTATCCATCTATCTATCTGTCTATCTATCTATCTATCTATCTATCTATCTATCTGTCTGTCTGTCTATCTATCTATCTTTCTATCTATATATCTTTCTATCTATCTATATATCTATCTATCTATCTATCTATCTATCTATCTATCTATCTATCTATCTATCTATCTATCTATCTATCTATCTATCTATCTATCTATCTATCTATCTATCTATCTATCTATCTATCTATCTATCTATCTATCTATCTATCTATCTATCTATCTATCTATCTATCTTTCTATCTATTTATCTATCTATCTATCTATCTATCTATCTACCTACCTACCTATTTATCTATCTATCTATCTATCTATCTATCTATCTATCTATCTATCTATCTATCTATCTGTCTGTCTATCAATCTATCTTCCTATCTATATATCTATCTATCCATCTATCTATATATCTATCTATCTATCTATCTATCTATCTTTTTTGCTTCGTTATTTGTTTCTTTCTTTCTTCTTTTCTTTTTTTTCTGTTTGTCGATTTGTTTATCTATCTATATGCCTATTTGTTTGTCTCTTTGTGTTTATGTATGTCTATCTATTTGTTTATCTGTATATCTATCTATCATACTCTACGGTATAAAGCAGTTTTATAGGTGTCACACCCTTAAATCTAGTTTATGTATGGAATGTCATGCTTCCTATTAACCCTTTCTTCCAACTTTAAGAACTACATGAGATTACGAATGGACTTGGCATCAACTCTTTTTGTTAGTGGATGATTTAGAAAAACTTCAAGAGGCTCGACTCAATGCAAGTGCAAGCATTTTTCCTTCTAAGAATTGACAAAAATTCTATTATGATGCACATGTATGTGATAAATATTTGGAAGTAGAAAATTTGGTTATGGTATACACATTAGAGTGATATGCCAAAAACCTTCAGAATATAGGATATGGCCCACTCATTTTCTTCCATGTATCTTCAAGTGGAGAAATTAGTTTGGCTACCCAAGGTGAAAATGTCTTCCCAAAATACATTGGTAGTTGTAGAATAAAGCTCTATCAAGAAGAAACTTAATGTATAGCTAAGAGAAAAGGATGAATACAATAAATGGATGCAGACTAAGAACAAAAATGTTTGATGAAGTGTTTGCAACTACAACATCTCATATTGTAGAACCACGTGCTATTTTGGAGCCATTCGTAAAAATTCAAATCAGATTCCATAATGAAAAAAATATCTCAGATTACTAATCGGCATAGAAGCTTTATGCAACACCATTAGTAAGTCACTAGTTGCAACATGGATATCCTCGATTCAATTGAAACTTAGGGTTTACTGATTGGTGTTAGGGCGAGCCTCTATGGACTTAATTGCTATTCCAAACTATCTACTTGAAATTTATATCTTTCACTTTCACTTCTTTTAAAGAAGTTTTAGGCTTTGGCATGATCTATTCAACCTTGTGGGTTTTAACCATCTTAGTGACATTGATGACATCCCAATACCAACTGTAGCATGCCATTAAGTTTGTTTTCTTAGTAACTCCGGCTTTGGTAAACATCATCTTATATCCTAAAAGATCTTCTCTATCTTGTCATCTTCATCCATGATCCTATACTTAATTGACTTCATTGTAACAATTTCAATATATTTTGGTACTTTCTTCCCCTTTTGAAGATTTGTCATCCGAAAAAATGATGAGCTTCACTTAAAATTGTAGAAGCATTTTTATGACCCATCCATCAGTAAGGTACTTGAACCACTCTCACTACAACATATGAGGGGCATACCGACGCTGCATATACCGACGGTCATAGTCGGCGTCGGTATAAACCTCGGAAAATCTAACTAAAAGATACCGACGGTCAAGTGACCGTCGGTATGACCATTTTAAACAAATCATCGGTGTGGCCCGCCGCCGTCGGTATAGGCATCGGTATGAGCGTCGATATGAGCGTCGGTATGAGCGTCGATAAATTACTGGAAACTACCGACGCGTATACCGACGTCTATACCGACGCCTATACCGGTGGCGAATTTTTAAACATACCGTGAACCCGAGAGCAAAACTTCACATTTCTGCACGTGTTTGAGTACTGTCGGTATACTGTCGAACTTGCGTGCGCGAACTTGCATTGTCTTGTGCACACACACACACACGGATCTCTCTCTCTACACACGCACTCTCTCTCGGCTTAGCTCTCACATATTGGTAAGTGCTGCACGTACTGTTAGCATTTGTGTTCTCTATGCTTTAGGGTTTCTAATTTCTCTTTTCGTTGATTTTGCAGAAGTTCGTTGGCGTCGATTGTTTGGAATTGGATGAGAGACGACCTACATTACGCTTTGACGACAACGATTTAAAAAGAGATATACTTGTAAGTGATTCTTTTATTCGCTATTGATAGAGAGAGAAGGAGAGAGAGAGAGAGAGAGAGAGAGAGAGAGAGAGAGAGAAAGAAAGAGAGAGAGAGAGAGACAGAGAGAGAGAGAAGAGAAAGGAAGATACACATTAATTTACACATGCATACATAGACACATACATGTACACACATGCATGCTTACATACACACACCTATACACACATGCATGCTTACATACACACACCTATACACACATGCATGCTTACATACACACACACATATACACATATGCATGCATACACACACACATAGATTTACACACATGCATACATACACACACATGCATACACACATACATACACACACATATATACACATATGCATACATACACATACACACACACACATATACACACATACATACACACACGCATATATACACACATATACACACATGCATGCATACATACACACACATATATCGGCATGCATGCATACACACATATATACACACATGCATACATACACACATATACACACATGCATGTATACATACACACACATGTATACACATGCATACACATACACACATACACATACATGCATGCATACATACACACACGTACACACACATGCACACACATGCATGCCTACATACACACACATACACATACACACACATGTATACACATGTATACATACACACACACATTTACAAATGCATACATACACACACATATATACACACATGCATACATACACACATATAATCCTATTTTTATTTTGAAGTTTTTGTTTTACATCAAATATACAAAAATAGGATTAGGGTTTTAGGGTTAAATATTTAAGATTAGAGTTTTAGGGTTTTAAATATGATTAGGGTTTTAGGGTTAAATATTTAAGATTAGGGTTTTAGGGTTTTAGGTCTAGATATTTAAGATTAAGGTTTTAGGGTTTAGTATTTCAGATTTAAGTCTAAGTCTTTTTTATTAGGGTTTTAGGATTTTAATACGTAGATTACATATATACACAAACACACATATACATATAATACATACATACATGTAGATACACATGCATATAAAAATATACATAGAATTTTAAGATTAGGGTTTAATTAAATATATATAATTAAATATATAAAATTAAATATATAAAAATAGGATTACGTAAGAAAAAAAATCTGAATATGTAAATAAATATATATATAAAATAAGATAATTATATACATAAATAAATATAAAAAGAACTAGTGTTTTAAATTATTTAATTAAATATATATAATTAAATATAATTAAGTAAAGAAAAAATCTGAATATATAAATAAATATATAAATACACAAACACACATACTTATATACCTATCTATATTCACATATATATACATATACACATATATAGATAGGTATATAGAAAAAATCAAGAAAAAATCCGAATATATAGATAAAATAGGATAGCTATATAGATTAGGATTTTAAAACTAGGATTTTAAGTTCTTTTAGGTATTTAAGTATTTAGGTCTTTAAGAGTTAGATTTTTAGGTTTAAAAGAAAAAGAAATGTTCTAAAATATTCTAAAATGTCCATATTGTAGCAGATGGCTTCTTTGGATCCTGAAGAGAAATGGCATGTCCTTGCACACAATGCAAGTATCAAATTTATTGGAAACGACGGATTTCTACTGCACATGTTAGAGAGTATGGATCCTTTGATAGGAGTCAACTGGAAAACCTACGCTATTATTTGCATGGTCCCCCAGGTGAGCTGATGGATCCAAACGACATTGCACCGGTAACATCTCGTGGACAAAAGAGAGCAAAAAAACACTTAGACGTAGAAGCAAGCACTAATAATATTACACAGAATGAACATATGGAAGAGATGCTTGAAGCTTTTTATGAGATAGACGAAGACCATGATGGTGAAGAAGGTGTCGACGAGAGTTTCATGGACACAACAGAAATTCCACGATCAGAAGTTCATGAAGAATATGAAAACATGCGAAGATTAGCTCGTTTACCACTTTACAATGGAGCAAAGATATCTGTACTACGTGCTTCACTCGCGATGCTCAATCTGCAATCCATTTATGGATGGTCAGATAGTAGTGTCACTGAATTGTTCAGGTAAGTGGAGAACAAATTGGCTTTCATTGTTGTATCACAATAACTTCATTTACTAATATCATTTTGATTGCTTATTGCAGGCTTCTTAAAGATCAAATTTTGCCAGAGGGCAATGATATGCCTCCAACACGTGGAGATGCAAAAAAACTTTTACAGTCCATTGGAATGGATTATACGAAAATTCATGCGTGTCCGAATGATTGCATTCTCTTTCGGAATGAGTATGAGCATCTCCACGTATGTCCAAAGTGTGGAGCAAATAGATTTAGAGAAGACGTTATAGGCGAAGCAATCCCCGCAAAGGTTCTTCGCCACTTTCCTATCATTCCACGAATTAAGAACATGTTTAGATGCAAATCTATAGCTGAGTTAATGTCATGGCATACAAAGAGCAGGTCTACAGATAATGTAATGCGAGTGCCAGCTGACTCTGATGCTTGGAAGCACATAGATAGTAAGTGGCCAGAGTTTGCTAGTGAGCCTCGGTCCATACGTCTAGGCTTAGCTATGGATGGAGTGAATCCATTTGGATTACGCAGTTCTTCATGGAGCACATGGCCTGTATGTTTGGTCAATTATAATATCCCACCATGGTTGGCCACAAAGAAAGGTCATTTATTATTAGCTCTTATTGTACCAGGTAAGTATAAGGTAAAAAATATGGATGTATATCTTGCACCACTTGTAGAAGAACTGCGCATTTTATGGGATGGGATCACTGTGCATGACATGTCTCAACCTATAAGAAGACGAGACGTGCGAGTGAAAGGCATACTTATGTGGACAATGCATGATTGGCCTGGTTATGGTGAATGTTCAGGTTTATCGATTTCGGGTTACCATGCTTGTCCTTTATGCGGACCACGACTCGAAGCACGCTATTCCAAAGCACTACGTAAAACTGTCTATGAAGGACATCATAGATATTTGCCTGATGGGCATGTTTTACGTGAAGGACAAATTGGTCGACAAGCGCAATACCAAATGAAAGCTAGCGATTGGAAACAACTGTGGGATTCAGAAAATCCAGTTGCTGGCATGAAACGGTTGTCCATTTTTCATGAACTCCCTTATTGGAGTGAATTGGTGATCAATCATTTGGTAGACCCGATGCATATTTTCAAGAATGTGGGAGAGATGCTTTGGAAAACTTTGATCGGAAAGAAAGAAAGCAAAGCAGAAAGGGACGACCTAGAAGAGCGAGGTCGTATGCGAGAGTTGTGGGCAATTACTAAGCCCAACGGAACAGTATCGTTACCCAGAGCTCCTTGGGTGCTTCGCAGGATGGAAGAGCAACAAGTGAAGAAAACAATTTCAGAGTTTCGTACACCTACTGGATGCATGAGATGTCTAAAGACTGCTTTCACACGAAACAACGATCTTGCAGGACTCAAGTCTCATGATTGGCACAAGTTTTTACAGTTTGTGCTTCCTGTAGCCCTAAAAGATTGTCTTTCAGAGGATGTACGAAAAACCATTTATAAAATTAGTTCTTTAGTACGGTGGATATCTTCTAAAGAGATAAATAGAGATAGCATAGAGAGTGCGAAACTCAATGCTATCGAGGCTGTTTGTATGGTAGAAAAATACTTTCCCACAAGTATTCTCACTATTCAACTTCATTTACTGGTTCATGTAGTAAATGAAGTTGCAATAGCACGAACTGTCCATAGTCGATGGATGTTCTTCTTAGAGCGCTTTATGAAGACATTAAAAGGGTTTGTTCAACAGAGAGCACGTCCAGAGGATAGCATGGCAGAGGGATGGCTTGTACAAGAATCTCTTGTACTCATTACTGAGTTTCTATGTATATCGGATCCCGAAATGCCTCGCTTATGGAGCGATGATGAAGATGTTCGTCTCGTAGGCGATGAACCACAAGGTAAAGGATTGCAAAGAAAAATGGATGCAGCTTTCAGAGAGAAGGCAATGAAGTTTTGCATAGTTAACTCTGAGTCTATGCAAAAGTGGTTAGAAAGGTATGAACTTGCCAAGGAAACTAACGCAAAGGAAAGAGCTCAGTTTCGAAGAAATCGTTCTACTCGATTTTTGCCTCTTCCAGAAAATCTTTGACCTCTCCCACCTTTTCCAACGAGCAGATGGCTAGATGCAGCGGTTTCACAAGCAAAGGCAGCGGGTGAAGATATCTCTGAAGAAGAAGAAGAACTCGCAAAAGGCAGCGGGTGAAGATATCTCTGCCGGCCTCACTCCCGCTGGCCTCACTCCCGTCGGTGTCACTCCCGCCGGTGTCACTCCTGAGGGTGGTGCTACTCCCGTAGGAGGTATGTCTCCTAGCTTTTTGACTCCACCACGACTATCTTTGCAGCCATCTCCTACTGGATCTACTAGTAGACATGTGCGTTCGACACCTCAGCGCGATACAGGGTCTGGCCCGTCTCGTAGATCGAGGTCATGCTCTGGAGCAGGAGGTTCTAGGAGTGGATCTAGAGGTAGGTCTCGAGGCGGAGGCGGCAGTTGTTGTGGAGGCAGTGCGACGGACGTTGTGTCGCCCGCTTCTACTCCTAGGACGAGTACCTGAGATGTAGGTACGTCACGAAGTACACCATGCAGTACACCACGTATACCTTGGGGTGCTCATGACCATGATGACTCCAAGGTGTATAGTATCTGAGATGGAGCTCCGATGATGGATGCGGCCGGCAAAGCAATGCGTGCATGCATACGACAGCTTTGCTCCATCCAGTTTGGACACTCCATCATGCAGAAATGGAGTGAACATGATAAAGATCGGAAGAATTATATCACACAGACGATTTACCAGGAGTTCCGACCAGCCGATGAACAGTCGATTGTCAGTTCAGAGTGGATTCTGCATACCGCACGTGAGGTCATGTCGCATCGACGATCCGAGGCTCGTGATGCATTCAGAGAAGGCTTACCAAAGCCTGTGTGGTTAGATGCTGAGGAGTGAGACATGATTCGTGATGAGCAGCAGCAGACTCCTGATCGATATCGCCAGCAGCGAAATGTCGCAGCCACACGTCTAGACACGATTGGACCGTCACATTTGGGCAGCGGCAGATATGACACGATGCGTCATGAGTTTGTAAGTACCATTTCATTTATAGAATTTATTTGTGTTAAATTTCTCATATATATTTCTCTAATCTTTTTATATTTGTTTTAGGAACTAGCAATGGGTCGTCCTCCAACACGATCGGAGGAGTC
>CM035413.1:71568426-71588426 GCA_020310875.1 Ceratopteris richardii | reverse complement strand
GATAGATAGATAGATAGATAGATAGATAGATAGATAGATAGAAAGATAGATAGATAGATAGATATATTTAGGAGATACATAGATAGATACATAGATAGATAGATAGATATATAGATAAATAAATAGATAAATAGATAGATAGATAGATAGATAGATAGGTAGGTAGGTAGGAAGGTCGGTAGGTAGGTAGGTAGGTAGATAGATATATAGATATATAGATAGATAGATAGATAGATAGATAGATAGATAGATAGATAGATAGATAGATAGATAGATAGATAGATAGATAGATACATAGATAGATAGATAGATAGATAGATAGATAGATAGATAGATAGATAGATAGATAGATAGATAGATAGATAGATAGATAGATAGATAGATAGATAGATAGATAGATAGATAGATAGATAGATAGATAGATAGATAGATAGATAGATAGATAGGAAGGTGATGGAGAGTGTTAATCTCCAAAAGAACAAGTTACTCTTGTATTTAGAGCACCTCTATAACAAGAATAACTCAAACCTTCAGCAATTTTAGAAGATCAATACTCAATTGTCAAATTCTTGAACAAACTGTGAAGAAGGAGATTACACAGAAAGTGTGCTGCACATACTTCACTAATTGCCTTATCAAATTTGTAAAGTTTTTTATAAAACTTTGTATGAGGTGTCGCCTTAAGATTGCACACCTTCTCCAAGTTGAATCACTCCAAAAGATTCAGTAGATCTTGAGAAATCAACTTAACAAGTCACCTATGTCTAAAATTGTTCTTTTGAGAAATGGATTTAGACACCTGTATTTTTTAACACTTGGTTCTCTCAATCTAGAACCCATTTATGCAAATACTTTTAGCCACAGGTAGGTTACCTTCCAACTTAAAGATTGAGTGCTTGCTTGCTCAAAACTTTTCACTGTGGAAGGAGAATTGACCAAAACTTTCGCATCGAATTTTGCGCTTCTTGTAACTTCACTTCTTCTCATTTACATATGCAAATGTTCCTACACTTAATTCTCTCAGCCTGATCACAATTGGAAGCTAAAAATTTGTACAGATGTCGATCACCTATAGACTTGGACTTGTACAAAAGCATTTCACAAAAGATTTAACACAGAAGGAGAAAACTCAGAAATATCGCGCAACATTTTCTTCATTTCTGAGAAAAATTACAACTAAGTGATGAGAGAGTCTTAACTCACTTCTAAGATATCCAATGACACATACAACTCCTGATTACTCTATTCTCATGCTCTCTTATACTTGCCCCGACATTTTCATAGTATATATATATACAAAAATTTACAACTTTATGACTTCTCAAAGATATAAGTGAACTATGTGTACATATGTGTACATATCTTCCTCTTCTGAATGTACTCTGCTTCCTTGCTTCACAACTTGAATCTTGCCTTCAAACCTTGACTTCAACTCTTCATCAAAACATCAATTGTTGATTGTCCTGCACCAACAGCTCCCCCTCAATCATCAATTGAGGTTTTCTCTATCTTCTTTATGCTCGCCATGTCTTTGAATCTCTGTAGCTTTGGTCCATCCAAGCTTTTGGTAAGCATATCAGCTATCTGATCTTTTGTTGAAGTATGTATGACTTCAATCTCTTCTCTCTCAGAAAGTGATACTGAATCTCAATATGTTTAGTCCTTGCATGAAACACAGGATTAGCAGCTAAATACAATGAACTCATGTTATCTCCATAAATAATAGGTGTACTCTGTATGGTGTCAAAACTCTTCATGAGAGTTTTAAGCCATACCACTTCCTTTGCAGCTTCAACCATACCTTTGTACTCAGCCTCTGTAGATGATAAAGCAACTGTGTGTTGCTTCTTTGAACACCAAGAAATTAACTTATCTCCCACATAACACAAGTATCCATAAGTTGACCTCCTATCATCAAGATTACCTGCCCAATCTACATCACTATATATCTTGATATTTGTATCTGATGTAAAACCATAATACAAAACTTCTTTGAGTGTACCCTTAATGTACCTCAACACTCTTTGTCCTGCAATCCAATATTCCTTCCTAGGGCAATGCATGAATTGAGAAAAAACTCCAACTGCATATGACAAGTCAGGCCTAGTAAATGTAGCATAGATCAGACTACCAACCAAACTCTGATATTGTTTCATGTCCTTGAACTCTTCACCTCCATATCTGCTCAATTTGTGATTCACCTCCATTGGAGTAGGTGCTACCCTGCAATCATTCATTTTAAACTTGATTAACAAGTTTCTCAAATACCTTCTTGAGTCACATACACTCCATGTTGAGTATATGAAATCTCCATGCCCAAGAAATATGACAAGTCTCCCAAGTCACTGATTTTGAACTCTTTCTCCATTTGCTTCTTTAGGCTTTGAATGCCTTTCTCATTTGTACCTGTAAGAATTATATCATCAACATATATGCACATGTAAATGAACCCATCATCACTTGCTTTAACAAGCAAGCTACTATCTACTTTAGATACTTGAAATCCAAGTTCTTTCAAGAACTTCACAAGTCTATAATTCCATGCCCTTGGGGCCTGCCTCAAACCATACAAAGCTCTCTTGAGCTTACACACATGATCTGGATACCTTCCATCTCTGCATCCTTGGGGTTGCTCCATGAAAACATCATCTGAAATATAACCATTCAAGAAAGCATTCTTCACATCTAATTGACATAATTTCCAACCTTTACATGCGGCAATAGTTATGCGTGTCCTGATCGTTGTCATCTTTGCCTCAGGACTATAGGTCTCATCATAATCAATACCATATGTCTGAGCAAAACCCTTCACAACAAGTCTAGCTTTATACCTAGACACACTTCCATCTGCAAACCTCTTTGTCTTGTAGACCCATTTGCATCCAATGATCTTCTGACTATTTGTTTTAGGAACGAAATCCCATGTCTGATTCTCCATTAATGCATCATATTCTTCCTGCATAGCTTTTTCCCAATTTTCCTTACCTTTTGCCTCTTCATATGTGGAAGGGTCTTCATCTGCCTTTATCATGTAACCATAATCTTTGGTAGCCAAAAAAGAAGTGTCATAGCTATACCTTGTAGGTTTTCACTTGTGTCTTGATGACCTTCTGACTTCTCCACTCCTTGATGTTTTTGGTTCATCACACTCAGGATCAAATCTTGGCATTTCTTCACCCTCAACTTGCACTTCATTGTTCTCCTCTTCATCAATTATCTGAACCTTTGATTTACCTTTCTTTTGGTTTACATCTTCTTCATTACCTGTATTAATATTGATTGTACCTGCATACCAAGTACCTTGCTCATCAAATGTAACATCCTTTGATACAAGGAATTGTTTTGTGGATGGACTCCACAACCTATATCCCATCTGCTTATCATCATAGCCAATGAACACATACTTTTCAGCTTTAGGTTCCAATTTGTGCCTTAATTGTGATCGCACATATGCATATGCCAAACACCCAAATACTTTGCAATGATCCAAGGTAGGTCTCTTACCCCACCAAGCTTCATAAGGTGTCATACCCTGCAAGGCTTTACATGGTAATCTATTAACCAAATAAGTAGCTGTATTTACAGCCTCAGCCCACAAATAATTTGGGCAATTTTTCTCCTTCATCATGGATCTTGCAAACTCAACAAGAGTTCTATTCCTCCTTTCTGCTACACCATTTTGTTGAGGAGAGTACCTTCAAGTAATTTCCCTTTTTATACCTGCATTCCACAAGTAATCACTGAACTCATTAGAGAAATACTCTCCCCCTCCATCTGACCTTAATCTCTTCAGCTTATGACCTATAACTCTTTTGCATACACATGATAATGTTTGAATGTATTGAGTACCTCTGACTTATCTTTGATCACATAGATAATGATCCATCTGGTAGCATCATCAACATAAATCACATAGTACCTTGAACCATTGATACTGAAATCCTTTGATGGTCCCCACACATCTGTGTGTACCAACTCAAGCTTCTCTGAATACATAAAACCATGCTTGGAATAAGATTGCTTATGAGCGTTACCTAATTGACATGCTTCACATCTGTATGTCATATGTTGACCTACAACATTAGGCAATCCAAGCACTGAACCATTGTTAATTATGTCTTTGATACCTCTTTCATTGAAATGTCCAAGCCTCTTGTGCCAAAGATCTAACTCAGAGATCTTATGCCCTCCATAAGTGAACAAGGCATGACCAACATTACCTTGAATCTTCAATGTGAACAATCTTCCTTCTTTCTTCCCTGAAACAATCTGTTTATACCCATTACTAGGGTCTTCCACAAACACTCCTTCATTAGTGAACCTAACTTCATAACCCTTTTCAACAATTTGTCCTACACTTATCAGATTCTTAGGAATGGTAGGAACATACAAGACCTTACTCAATAAGGTGATACCATCCTTGGCCTTCACTGATCCAATTGACTTCACATTGTGCTTTGTATCGTCACCTGTTTGAACAACATGATTAGTTACCTTATTTTCCAAATCAGTCATCAAAGCTATGTTACCACTCAGGTGATTGCTACACCCTGGGTCAATGTAGGAGACTCTTTGGTCTTCACTTTGCCTTTCACAAGTTGCATTCATTATCAATGTTGAATCCTCCTTCTGATCTGAAGCATAATTGTAGTAGGTATTGTTGTACTGTTGACTTTGGAATCCTCTACCTACATTTCTTCCAAAGTAACCTCTACTACCTCTTCCTCTAAAGTTACCTCTTTGATTTCTGCCACCAATCATTAGCTAAGTGATTTGTCTTACCACAAATCCAGCAAGCTTTGACTCCATCTTTATTATTCCTGCCTCTTCCTCTAGCTTTGCCACCTCCTCTTCCTCTGAGAAAGTTGGATTGACTAGTTGTGCCTTCATCTTCATTTGCTTGTTGCTTCCCTTTGCTATTTTTCTTCTTATCCTTTGAGTACATTGCATGACATGTACTCTTGTCACCTTCACCTTTGACATCCTGCTCAAAGGTTAACATATGTCCTAGCAACTGATTTAAGTCAGGAGTAAAATGATCAACTGATAATTCAGTAGACAAAATGAATGGCTTCCATTTGTCATCACCTCTCAAACCTTTGAGGATTTGCCTTACCAATTTATCCTCCTCAATGTCTTCATCAACAGCTCCTAATGCATCTGCAATGTCTTTCATTCTAGTTACATAATCTGAGATGGATTGAGAGGCATTCTTCTTGAAAGTGGTAAATTTTTCCCACAAAGATGCCTTCCTTGACTTTGTGGTATTTTGGAAATGCTCCTCCAAAGCATTCCATATATCACTTGCACTTTCAAGACCTCTAATGTGAGGTAGCAAGTAGTCATTGACTGCCATATAGATAATGCTCCTAGCTTGAGCATCTCCCTTCATCCAATTCTTCAAATCTGATAATTCCTCCCTAGTTGGAACACTAGGATCTCTGAACTGAGGCTTTTCTTCTTCACCTGTGATATAAATTATCAAATCTTTGCTCATAAGATGAGCTTCCATTCTCATTGACCATGCTGGATAGTTTTCTCTATCCAATTTCTCTATCTAAAGAGAATATCCCATCTTTTCTTCACCTGTATATTGAACTCTTCAATCTTTATGAGTAATAGATGTACCTTTACTTTGAATAATACTGCTTTTATCTTCATTGGTGTCGTTTGACCTTCTTCTCAAGCTTTCACCTTTTGAACCTTCAAATGTTGAATTCTTTGCACCTGCAGCAGTCGGGATCCTCCTTCCTTCAATTCTGATGCTTCTTGCTCTGATACCACTGATGGACAGTGTTAATCTCCAAAAGAACAAGTTACTCTTGTATTTAGAGCACCTCTATAACAAGAATAACTCAAACCTTCACCAATTTTAGAAGATCAATACTCAATTGTCAAATTCTTGAACAAACTGTGAAGAAGGAGATTACACATAAAGTCTGCTGCACATAATTCACTCATTGCCTTATCAAATGTGTAAATTTTTTTATAAAACTTTGTATGAGGTGTCGCCTAAAGATTGCGCACCTTCTCCAAGTTGAATCACTCCAAAAGATTCAGTAGATCTTGAGAAATCAACTTAACAAGTCACCTATGTCTAAAATTGTTCTTCTGAGAAGTCGATTTAGACACCTATAACTTTTAACACTTGGTTCTCTCCATCTAGAACCCATTTATGCAAATGCTTTTAGCCATAGGTAGCTTACCTTCCAACTTAAAGATTGAGTGCTTGCTTGCTCAAAACTTTTCACTGTGGAAGGACAACTAACCAAAACATTCGCATTGAATTTTGCGCTTCCTGTAACTTCTTCTTCTCATTTACATATGCAAATGTTCCTACACTTAATTCTCTCAGCTTGATCACAATTGGAAGCTAAAAATTTGTACAGAGGTTGATCACCTATAGACTTAGACTTGTACAAAAGCATTTCACAAAAGATTTAACACAGAAGGAGAAAACTCAGAAATATCGGGCGTAACATTTTCTTCATTTCTGAGAAAAGTTACAACTCACTGATGAGAGAGTCTTACCTCACTTCTAAGATATCCAATGACACATACAACTTCTGATTACTCTATTCTCATGCTCTCTCATACTTGCCCCGACATTTTCATAGTATATATATACAAAAATTTACAACTTTATAACTTCTCAAAGATATAAGTGAACTATCTGTACATATGTGTACATATCTTCCTCTTCTGAATGTATTCTTCTTCCCTTCAAACCTTGACTTCAACTCTCCATCAAAACATCAATTGTTGATTTTCCTGCACCAATAGTAGGTAGGTAGGTAGGTAGGTCGGTAGGTAGGAAGGTAGGTAGGTAGATAGATATATATATATATATAGATAGATAGATAGATAGATACATACATAGATAGATAGATAGATAGATAGATAGATAGATACACAGATAGATACATAGATAGATATATAGATAGATAGATAGATAGATAGATAGATAGACAGATAGATAGATAGATAGATAGATAGATAGATAGATAGATAGATAGATAGATAGATAGATAGATAGATAGATAGATACATATATACATAGATACATAGATAGATAGATAGATAAATAGATAGATAAATAGATAAATAGATAGATAGATAGATAGATAGATAGATAGATAGATAGATAGATAGATAGATAGATAGATAGATAGATAGATAGATAGATAGATAGATAGATAGACAAATAGATAGATAGATAGATAGATAGATAGATAGATAGATAGATAGATAGATAGATAGATAGATAGATAGATAGATAGATAGATAGATAGATAGATAGATAGACAAATAGGTAAATAGTTAGATAGATAGATAGATTGATAGATAGATAGATAGATAGATAGATCCATAGATAGATAGATAGATAGATAGATAGATAGATAGATAGATAGATAGATAGATAGATAGATAGATAGATAGATAGATAGATAGATAGATAGATAGATAGATAGATAGATATAGTTTGAGAGATAGATAGATAGATAGATAGATAGATAGATAGATAGATAGATAGATAGATAGATAGATAGATAGATAGATAGATAGATAGATAGATAGATAGATAGATAGATAGATAGATAGATAGATAGATAGATAGATAGATAGAGAGATAGATAGATAGATAGATAGATAGATTGATTGATAGATGGATAGATAGGTAGATATATATATTGTTGGGAAAGATGGATGGATGATCCAAGAGACTGAGTAGGTGCTGCTAAAGGTGCTTTGCACCAGCCCTCTTTTGCTTTAGACTTGATTAGTAGACCTCTTTAGCTTTCCATTGACACCAAGAAATGGCCTATGTCCTTTGGAAATGATGTGTGCATTGATTGAATCAAAACAGATAACTTTGGAAGTGACAAACTCAAGAAAACCTTCTATTTATGTCTTGACACCTGTTGGATGTTTTGCTCAGTGTGACCAGCACAGTAACAATTTATAAAATTCCTTCTAGGAGTATTCAGTCTACCATTTGCAAGTGGAATGATGTAAAATGATAAACTATGCTAAGAGAAATCAATTTAGCAAGATTAGCTATACCCCCGACTTTTTAGGACTGTTGCAGAAATAGACCAGTGAGCACCTCGACACAGATTTCTCAGAATTGACTGAATGGAATGTCTATAAATTTTGAGATCATGTGGTAGACTTCAAGCGGAATCCAACAAGCTTTGAATCACTGAATTTGGTGTAGTATTGACTGAGATATGCCCTTGACAAGTTGCCAGACTTTTGAGTAGACTAGCAGTGAACACAGAGATGAATGATGTAAATGTATCTACTAATTAACACTTGTGTACAATACCATTGGCATGAATAACATTGCCTAATGGTAGAGAGAGGTGTAGGCTATGGTATAGCCCTCACACACACTCAGAAACAGTAGAAAGAAGCTCGGGAGTGATCTCTCATCCCCGTGACTTTTACATGTCCATTTTTATAAGATATGTGTAAAAATTTGAATTCAAATTCAAATTTTGGCTCCCTATGATCAAGCTCCTAAATTCTTGGAGATATTCTCTCAATCAAATGAGCTACTTTTTCCACGACTCACTTTGGTAGATGATTACAAAAGATTCTAAGTCAATTTGACTTTTGCAATGAGATAAAGTGGTAATTAACCACTAGCATATGTTCCTATGGTTCTTCATGTATGTAGAGTCTTCATGATATTTTTCAAGGCAAATGTGTAGGCTTGTGATTTACACCAATAGCTCCCGCTCAAGCCAAACATTTTGGCTTAAGTCTTCATCTTTAACCTTCAATTATATCCTGCTATCCAATCATAGATTTAAACCTGCAAAGTTTGGTTCCATCCAAAGCTTTAGTCAACAAATCTGCACATTGCATGTTGGTTGACACATAGGTCAGCTGAATATCCATGCTTAGCAACTTCTCTCTCACATAATGATAATGAACTTCTATGGGTTTGGTCCTAGCATGATAGATAGGATTAGCTGCAAGGTGAAGAAAACTTGTATTATCTCCAAAGATAATTAGAGGCCTAGTATATAAGCCCAATTCTGTATACAAAAGCTTAATCCAAATTGCTTCTTGAGTGGCATTAGCTAGCCCTCTATACTCTGCCTCTGTTGAGACAATGCAACAGTTGGATGCTTCTTTGCAGACCATGAGATTGGTTTGTCACTTGCAAAAGAAATGTATCCAGAAGTGCTTCTCTTATCATCCTTGCATCCTGCCCAATTTGCATCTGAATAGAATTTTATATCAATATCTGAGTGTAAGGAAAATACAAACCATGGTTCTCTGTACCCTTGAGATACTTCAAGATTCTCTTGGCAGCCTCTAAGTGAGGTATCCTTGGCTTGTGCATAAATTGACTTAGCACACTAACTCCATATGCAATATCAATTCTTGTTAGAGTAGCATAGTTCAAGCTACCCACCATACTTTGATAACCTGTAATGTCATTGACTTCATCTCCTTCATGGGCACTTAGCTTTAGGTTCACCTCCATTGGAGTACTTGCTACTTTAGCATCCTGCAAGTGAAACTTTTTCAACATGTCCTGTACATACTTTTTCTGAGTAATGTATATCCTTAAATTAGTGTAAACTGATTCAAGCCCTAGAAAATACTTTAATAACCCAAGATCATTGATCTTGAATTCCTTCATCATCTGGCTTTTGATATGTGTGATTCCATTGACATCATTACCTATAATGATGATGTCATCAACATAAACACAAAGATAAATTACCTCTGAATTACTTCTCTTAATGAATAGAGAAGTATCTGCCTTGCTCATGACAAAACCTTGGTCTTGGAGGTATGTGGTTAACCTGTAATTCCATGGCCTAGGTGCCTGCTTCAATCCATATAAAGCCTTCTTTAATTTGCAAACATAAGTTACCTTCTTAGGGTCTTCATAGCCAAGAGGTTGTGACATATAAACCTCTTATGAGATCCATCCATTAAAGAAAGCATTCTTGACATCCAATTGGTACATGTTCCAATTCTTGGATGCAGCCACACTAACCAACACTCTGATAGTTGGCATCTTGGCCACAGGAGAAAATGTTTCTTCATAGTCAATGCCTTGGGTTTGTGCAAAACCCTTGGCTACTAATCTGGCTTTGTACCTGTTAATTGTGCCATCATAATTTCTTTTAAGTTTATAGATCCATCTGGATCCTATTACCTTCATGGAGTCCTTCTTAGGTACTAACTCCCATGTGTCACTCTCCTTGAGTGCTTCAATCTCCTCATCCATAGCTTCTTTCCATTCTGATTTGGTTATTGCTTCTCCATAAGATCTGGTTCTTCATTTGACAAATCCTTGGCAAGATAAACTGAGTGTTTAGTAACAAGAGGTATCATACCCATATCTGATAGGTTTTTTGCTTTCTCTTTGAGATCTTCTGATTGGTTGAGTTGAAGATTCAGGTATGTCTTCAAGCTTCTTCATCTTCATTTTGCCCTTGGACTTCCATGCCTTGAACTCTTCAAGGTTGATAGTATCTTCATCATCTGAACTTGAGTCCTCATTCTGAGTAGGTTCTTCCTTTGCAAGCTTTGGAAATTCCTCTTCCAAATCATAGGGTAGTTTCACTTTCCTGCATTCATTCTCATACCAAGAATCATTCTTATCAAAGATCACATCTCTTCTTACCATAAATCCCTTATTGGTAGGGTTATAGAACCAGTAACCTTTTTTATTTAAATCATACTCAATGAAAATGCATTTTTCAGCCTTTGGGTCTAGCTTACCTCTTACCTGTGAAGGAATGTGCACATATGCTACACATCCAAAAATTTTGCAATGGTCAAGTGAAGGTCTCTTCCCATGCCATGTTTCATAGGGTGTCACACCATCAAGAGATTTTGATGGTAACCTGTTTATGAGATAGGTGGCAGTAGAAACACTCTCTACCCATAGATAGTTAGGTAACTTCTTCTCATTAAGCATAGATCTAGCTGTCTCAACAATTAACCTATTTCTTCTTTCAGCTACCCCATTCTGTTCAGGAGAATACCTTGTGGTTATTTCTCTTTTGATACCTCTGTCCTGCAAGAAGTCTTCATAATCATTGGAGAAGTACTCACCTCCTCCATCTGACCTTAGCCTCTTCAAATTCCTTCCTGTCTGATTTTCAACTAGTGCAAGATATTTTTAAAAGCAATTAAATACCTCATCCTTGTGCTTCATAAAGTACAATACAATCCATCTGCTATAATCATCAATAAAAGACACATAGTACCTTGAACCTGAGACTGAGGGGTCTTTGCTAGGTCCCCATACATCTGTGTGTACAAGCTCTAGGTAGTCTTCATGCATATATCCTTTCCTTGAGAAGGGTAACCTGTGAAACTTACCAAATTGACAAGCACCACACTTGTAAATCATATGTTGCTTGGATACATTAGGTATCCCAAGCACACATTGGTCCCTGCACATTTGCTTCAAGGTCCTTTCTCCTATATGCCCTAGCCTTTTGTGCCAAATCTCAAGCTCTGAAAGTGTTTGATCCTTATAACTATATAGTGCAATATTCTTTGTATCTTCTAACTCAAAAGTGAATAGTCTACCTGATTTTTCTCCTTTAGCTATCCTCTTGAATCCATGTCTTGGGTCCTCCACAAATGCTCCATATTGATTGAATCTGAACTGCAAACCTTTCTCCACAATCTGACCAACACTCATTAAGTTCTTTGTAATTGTTGGTACATAAAGTACCCTGCTCAACAAATTCTGATTTCCATCACAAGTCTTAACATTTCCAACTTTAACTACTGAATGCTTTGTATCATCACCTGTTTGGACTTGATGTTTACCTTTTGGTTCCTCAAGATCAGAGAGTAGTGCCACATTACCAGCTACATGATTTGAACACCCTGAATCAATGTAAAATAAGTGATCATCATTTGTACCTGTCTTTGAAGTCATGTTCATGATCAGAAGAGAGTCATCCTGCTCCTCTGTGTAGTTTTTGTAATCCTTCCTGGTTTTGAATCCTCCTTGGTAGTTACCATTGTAATCATTGTTATAATTGTTGTTGTAATTGTTGTTGTAATTGTTGTTGTGGCCTTGGTGATGGTTGATCCTTCCTCTTGATTGTGAATATCCACCTCTTTGGTAGCCTCTTCCTCTTTGATTTTTGTAATTCCTGAAACACTCATCTGTGGTGTGATTTGATAAACCACAAATGTTACATGGTGATGAATTATAGGGTCTCCCCCTACCTTGCTTACCTCCTCTGCCCCTACCTCTTGAAGATCTACCTCTCCCTACATAGTTGGCTTGGGAGGTAGAGCCTTCATCTTCCACCTTCTTACTCTTGCCTTTGTCCTTAGATTTCTTATCAGTGTATAGGGCAGAAGAGTTGTTACCTTTGGATGTGTCCCCACTCTTGGTGAGCTTTGCTTCATGTGTAAATAGTTGACCCATGAGAGTTGTAAGATCTGGAGTATGCATGTCCATGTAGAGATCCATTGCAGTGGTGAAGCTTTCCCACTTGTCATCAGCCTTGATCCCATTGATTACTTGCCTCACAATCTGTTCCTCTTCAATCTCTTCTCCTATGCTTGCTAACTGATCTGCAACATCTTTGATTTTGGTCACAAATTCTGAAACAGCTTGCTTAGGTTGCTTCCTTAGTGTTGTGAATTGAATCCACAACTGATTTTTCCTAACCCTTGTATTGGAGGAAAAATATGATGACAAGGTTTCCCAAGTCTCTTGGGAAGTCTTGCAATTTCTGATATGAGGTAAAAGAAAGTCAGATATAGAGTTGAGTAGGTAAGATCATGCCAAGCATCCTTAGCACACCATGTGTTGAGCTTTTCTTATTCTTCCTTGGTTGGCAAACCTCTTGCTTTGAATGAGGGCAATTCCTCATCTCCTGAGATGTATCCATAGAGACTCCTTCCTTGTAGATAGGTCTTCATCCTTAGAGACCAAGCTTGATAGTTGTTCCTGTCCAATTTATCAATAAATGAAGGAAATCCATCTCCCATTTTACCTTTGTTTTCTCTGATACCACTGTTGGGAAAGATGGATGGATGATCCAAGAGACTGAGTAGGTGCTGCTAAACTTGCTTTGCACCAGCCCTCTTTTGCGTGAGACTTGATTCGTAGACCTCTTTAGCTTTCCAATGACACCAAGAAATGGCCTATGTCTTTTGGAAATGATGTGTGCAATGATTGAATCAAAATAGATAACTTTGGAAGTGACAAACTCAAGAAAACCTTCTATTTATGTCTTGACACCTGCTGGATGTTTTGCTGAGTGTGACCAGCACAGTAATAATTGATAAAATTCCTTCTAGGGGTATTGAATTAGCTTAGTAAGCTACCATTTGCAAGTGGAATTATGTAAAATGATAAACTATGCTAAGAGAAATCAATTTAGCAAGATTAGCTATACCTTCGACTTTTTAGGACTGTTGCAGAAATAGACCAGTGAGCACCTCGACGCAGATGTCTCAAAATTGGCTGAATGGAATGTCTTGAAATTTTGATAGCATGTAGTAGACTTCAAGCTGAATCCAAGAAGCTTTGAATCACTGAGTTTGGTGGAGTATTGACTGAGATATGCCCTTGACAAGTGGACAGACTTTTGAGTAGACTAGTAGTGAACACAGAGATGAATGATGTAAATGTATCTACTAATTAACACTTGTGTACAATCGCATTGGCATGAATAACATTGCCTAATGGTACAGAGAGGTGAAGGCTATGGTATAGTCCTCACACACACTTAAAAACAATAGAAAGAAGCTCGAGAGTGATCTCTCATCCCCACGACTTTTACATGTCCATTTTTATAAGATATGTGTAAAAATTTGAATTCAAATTCAAATTTTGGCTCCCTATGATCAAGCTCCTAAATGCTTGGAGATATTCTCTCAATCAAATGAGCTACTTTTTCCAGGACTCACTTTGGTAGATGATTACAAAAGATTCTAAGTCAATTTGACATTTACGATGAGATAAAGTGGTAATTAACCACTAGCATAGGTTCCTATGGTTCTTCATGTATGTAGAGTCTGTATGATAGTTTTCAAGCTAGATGTGTAGGCTTGTGATTTACACCAACATATATAGATAGATAGATAGATAGATAGATAGATAGATAGATAGATAGATAGATAGATAGATAGATAGATAGATAGATAGATAGATAGATAGACAGAGAGGTAGGTAGGTAGATACGTAGATAGATAGCCAAATAGATAGATAGATAGGTAGGTAGATGGATTGATTGATAGATAGATAGATAGAGAGATAGATAGATTGATAGATAGATAGATAGATAGATAGATAGATAGATAGATAGATAGATACAAAGATATATAAGTAGATAGATAAATAGGTAGGTAGGTAGATAGATAGATACATAGATAGATACATAGATAGATAGATAGATAGATAGATAGATAGATAGATAGATAGATAGATATATGGATAGATGGATAGATAGAGAGAGAGATAGAGAGATAGATAGATACATAGATAGATACATAGATAGATAGATAGATAGATAGATAAATAGATAGATTGATAGATAGATAGATAGATAGATAGATGGATAGATAGATAGATAGATAGATAGGTAGATAGATAGATAGATAGATAGATAGATAGATAGATAGATAGATAGATAGATAGATAGATAGGTAGATAGATAGATAGATAGATAGATAGATAGATAGATAGATAGATAGATAGATAGATAGATAGATAGATAGATAGATAGATAGATAGATAGATAGATAGATAGATAGATAGATAGATAGATAGATAGATAGATAGATAGATAGATAGATAGATGGATAGAAAAATAGATAGATAGATAGATAGATAGATAGATAGATAGATAGATAGATATATAGATAGATAGATAGATAGATAGATAGATAGATAGATAGATAGATAGATAGATAGATAGATAGATAGATAGATAGATAGATAGATAGATAGATAGATAGATAGATTGATTGATGGAGAGTGTTAATCTCCAAAAGAACAACCTACTCTTGAACTTAGAACACCTCTATATCAAGAGTAAGTCAAAACCTTCACCAATTTAAGAGATCAATGACCAAATATCAAATTCTTGAACAAACTGTGAAGAAGGAAATTACTCAGAAAGTCTGCTGCATATATCTTTCTCATTGACTAAGTAAATGTGTAAAGTTTTTTATGAAACTTTGCAGAAGGTGTCACCTAAAGATTGCACCTCCTCCAAGTCAAATGACTCCAAAAGATTCAGTAGATCTTGAGAAATCTACTTCACAAGTTTCCTATGTCTAAATCTGCATTTCTGAGAAGTCAATTTGGATACCCCTAACTTCTTAGCTTTAGTTCTCACAATGTCGAACCCGTTTTATCAAATCCTTTTGGCTGTAGATAGCTTATCTCTCAACTTAGATTTTGAGCTATCATATGTGTAAAACTTTACACTGTGTACTGAGCACTACTCATTTCATTGAACTCAAAATCTGCGCCTGTTTCAGGAGACTGTGAACATTCTTTACATATGAATGTTCCTACACACAATTCTCTTAGCCTGATCACAATTGGAAGCTAAAACTTTATACAGAGATCTATCAACTCTAGACTTAGACTTGTACAAAAGCATTCCACAAAAGCTTTACCACAGAAGGAGAAGACACGAAAACTTCGGGCGCAACTTTTCTTCTATTCCTCAGAAAATTACAACTGAGTTGTGAGAGAGACTTCTTCACATTCCTATGAACTCTAATGAGTCTTACAACTTACAAATGCACTATTCTCATACTCTCCTGTTGTCTCCTCTTGTCTCTCACATTGCCCCGACATTATTCCAAAGTATTTATAGGCAAATATGTACAAGCTTATAACTAGACAAAAGTATAAGTGATCTATACTTCACTAATGTACATATGTGTACATATCATTCATCCTGTGAATGTAACCTCCTTCTTTGCTTCAAGACTTAATCTTATCTCCATCTTTTTGTCTTCCAATCTTCAATTGGTGATTGGTCTGCACCAACAGCTCCCCCTCAATCATCAATTGAGGTTTCTCTTATCTTCTTTATGCCTACCATGTCTTTGAACTTCTGTAACTTTGGTCCATCTAAACTTTTTGTAAGCATATCAGCTATCTGATCTTTTGGTGAAGTATGTATAACTTCAATCTCCTTATCCATCACCTTCTCTCTTAGAAAGTGATACTGTATCTCAATGTGTTTGGTCCTGGCATGAAAAATAGGATTAGCAGCTAGATATAATGAACTCATGTTATCACCATAAATGATAGATATGCTCTGTATAGTGTCAAAACTCTTCATGAGAGTCTTAAGCCATATCACTTCTTTTGCAGCTTCAACCATGCCTTTGTACTCTGCTTCTGTAGATGACAAAGCAACTATATTTTGCTTCTTTGAGCACCAACACATAACACATGTATCCATAGGTTGACCTTCTATCATCTAGATTACCTGCCCAATCTGCATCACTATATATTTTGATATTTGTATCTGATGTAAATCCATAATACAAACCTTCTTTGAGTGTACCCTTAATGTACCTCAACACTCTTTGACCAAACTCTGATATTGCTTCATGTCCTTGAACTCTTCACCTCCAAATCTGCTTAATTTGTGATTCACCTCCATTGGAGTAGGTGCTACTCTGCAATCATTCATTTTAAACTTGGTTAACAAATTCTTCAAATACCTCTCTTGAGTCACATACACTCCATGTTGAGTGTATGAAATCTCCATGCCCAAGAAGTATGACAAATCTCCCAAGTCACTGATTTTGAACTCTTTCTCCATTTGCTTCTTTAGGCTTTGAATGCCTTTCTCATCTGTACCTGTAAGAATTATATCATCAACATATATACATATGTAAATGAACCCATCATCACTTGCTTTAACAAGCAAGCTACTATCTGCTTTTGATACTTGAAATCCAAGTTCTTTCAAGAACTTTACAAGTCTATAGTTCCATGCCCTTGGGGCCTGCTTCAAGCCATATAAAGCTCTCTTGAGCTTACACACATGATCTGGATATCTTCCATCTCTAAATCCTTGAGGTTGCTCCATGAAAACATCATCTGAAATATAACCATTCAAAAAAGCATTCTTCACATCTAATTGACATAATTTCCAACCTTTGCATGCAGCAATTGCTATGAGTGTTCTGATGGTTGTCATCTTTGCCACTGGACTATAAGTCTCATCATAGTCAATACCATATGTCTGAGCAAACCCTTTTACAACAAGTCTAGCTTTGTACCTAGACACACTTCCATCTGCAAATCTCTTTGTCTTATAGACCCACTTGCATCCAATGATCTTCTGACTATTTGGTTTTGGAACCAAATCCCATTAATGCATCATATTCTTCCTGCATAGCTTTTTCCCAAATCTCTTTACCTTTTGCCTCTTCATATGTAGAAGGGTCTTCATCTGCTTTAATCATGTAAGCATAATCCTTAGTAGTCAAGAATGAAGTATCATAGCTATACCTTGTAGGTTGCCATTTGTTCCTTGTAGACCTCCTAACTTCTCCACTTCTTGAGGTTTCAGGTTCTTCACATTCAGGATCAAATCTTGGTGTTTCTTCCACTTCAACCTGCACTTCATTATTCTCTTGCTCATCAAATATCTGAACCTTTGATTTACCTTTCCTTTGGCTCACAATTTCTTCATCATCTGTATTAATATTGATAGTACCTGCATACCAAGTACCTTGCTCATCAAATGTAACATCTTTTGATACAAGAAAATGTTTTGTGGATGGATTCCACAACCTGTATCCCATCTGCTTATCATCATAACCAATAAACACATATTTTTCAGCTTTAGGTTCCAATTTGTGCCTTAATTGTGATGGCACATATGCATAGGCCAAACATCCAAATACTTTGCAATGGTCTAGTGTAGGTCTCTTACCCCACCATGCCTCATATGGTGTCATACCCTGCAAGGCTTTACAAGGTAGCCTATTGACCAAATAAGTAGCTGTATTTACAGCCTCAGCCCACAAATAATTTGGGCAATTTTTCTCCTTCATCATGGATCTTGCAAACTCAACAAGAGTCCTATTCCTCCTTTCTGCTACACCATTTTGTTGAGGAGAGTACCTGCAAGTAACCTCTCTTTTTATACCTGCATTCCACAAGTAATCACTGAACTCATTAGAGAAATACTCTCCCCCTCCATCTGACCTTAGTCTCTTCAACTTATGTCCTGTAATTCTCTCTGCATACATATGATAATGTTTGAAAGTATTGAATACTTCTGACTTATCTTTGATCACATAGATAGTGATCCATCTGGTAGCATCATCAACATAAATCACATAATACCTTGAGCCATTGATACTGAAGTCCTTTGATGGTCCCCACACATCTGTGTGTACCAACTCAAGTTTCTCTGAATACATAAACCCATGCTTAGAATAGGGTTGCTTATGAGCCTTAACTAATTGACATGCCTCACATCTGTATGTCATATGTTGACCTGCAACATTAGGCAATCCAAGCACTGAACCATTATTAATCATGTCTGTAATACCTCTTTCATTGAAATGTCCAAGTCTCTTGTGCCAAAGATCTAACTCAGAGATCTTATGTCCTCCATAAGTGAACAAGGCATGACCAACATTACCTTGAATCTTCAATGTGAACAATCTTCCTTCTTTCTTCCCTGAAACAATTTGTTTATACCCATTGCTAGGGTCTTCCACAAACACTCCTTCATTAGTGAACCTTACTTCATAACCTTTTTCCACAATTTGTCCTACACTTATCAAATTCTTAGGAATTGTAGGAACATACAAGACCTTACTCAATAAGGTGCTACCATCCTTGGCTTTCACTGATCCAATTGACTTCACATTGTGCTTTGTGTTACCTGTTTGAACAACATGATTAGATACCTTATTCTCCAAATCAGTCATCAAGGCTATATTACCACTCAGGTGATTGCTACACCCTGAGTCAATGTAGAAGACTCTTTGATCTTCATTCTGCCTTTCACAAGTTGCATTCATTATCAATGTTGAATCTTCCTTCTGATCTGAAGCATAATTCTAGTAGGTATTGTTATATTGTTGACTTTGGAAACCTCTACCTGTATTTCTTCCAAAGTAACCCCTACTACCTCTACCTCTGAAATTACCTCTTTGATTTCTGCCACCTCTTCCTCTTGAATTATAGTTCTGATTGTATCCTCCATTACTCTGAGTGTTATGCCAATAATCATTAGCTAAATGATTTGTCTTACCACAAATCCAGCAAGCTTTGGATCCATCTTTGTTACTCCTGCCTCTTCCTCTACCTTTGCCACCTCCTCTTCCTCTTAGGAAGTTGGCTTGACTAGTTGTGCCTTCTTCTTCATTTGCTTGTTGCTTTCCTTTGTTAGTTTTCTTCTTGTCTTTAGAGTACATTGCATGACCTGCACTCTTGTCAACATCTCCTTTGATATCATTCTAGAAAATTAGCATATGTCCTAACAATTGATTCAAATCAGGATTGAAATGATCCAATGAAAGTTCTGTGGACAAAATAAAAGGTTTCCACTTCTCATCACCTCTTAGTCCTGTGAGAATTTGCCTTACCAATTTATCTTCTTCAATGTCTTCATCCACTGCTCCTAATGCATCTGCAATGTCCTTCATCTTTGTCACATAATCAGATATTGATTGTGAAGCCTTCTTCTTGAAAGTAGTAAACTCTGCCCATAAAGATGCCTTTCTTGACTTTGTAGTGTTTTGGAAATGCTCCTCCAAAGCATTCCATATCTCACTTGCACTTTCAAGACCTCTAATGTGAGGTAGCAAGTAGTCATTGACTGCCATATAGATTATGCTCCTAGCTTGAGCATCTCTTTTCATCCAATTCTTCAAATCTGATAATTCTTCCCTAGTTGGAACACTAGGATCTCTGAATTGTGGCTTTTCTTCTTCTCCTGTAATGTAAGCTATCAAATCTTTGCTCATTAGATGAGCTTCCATCC
>CM035413.1:71530926-71558426 GCA_020310875.1 Ceratopteris richardii | reverse complement strand
TAGTTCACATGACTTTATTTCACATTCATTAGTACAAGAACTTAAATTACAAACATTTCCTTCCTTGTATAAAGTGAAAGTTGCATTTCAAGGTAGTCGTTATAATGTAACACGAGAAGTGCAAGATGTTACGATTAGCATAGGCCCATATGTCAATTCACGGACATTTTTAATTGAACCTTTGCAATCTTACGATGTTATACTAGGTATGCCTTCTCGTCACCATTATAACCCACGTATTGACTACCATACTCATACCTTTAACTTTGAATTCAACGGTCAAATCATTACTTTGTCTGCACGACATGATTTCCAGCCGTTTCCATTGATTAGTCACACTCAAGTAAAGCGTGCATTTCGGAAAGGGTACAACTCATGCATTGTTTTTCTCAATGTCATCAATGATTATATTCATACACTTCCTGATGCATATAAACCTTTCACGAGTACTTATAAGGATTGTTTTATGTTTGAGTATCCCTCTGAACTACCACCATCTCTAGGATCCTTTGACCATAGCATAGACTTAGTCCCTGGTAGTTCTCCTCCTCATAAAGCACCTTATAGACATGGCCCAATACATCAAAAGGAAATAGAAAATCAAGTAAAAGAACTACTACAAAAAGCACTTATAAAGCCTAGTTCTTCCCCATTTGGAGCACCAGTTCTCTTAGTAGAGAAGAAGAATAAAACTTATCGAATGTGCATTGATTATAGAGCCCTTAATAAGATCAAAATAATGAATAGATACCCTATTCCACGAATAGATGATCTCTTAGATAAGTTACGAGGAGCTTGTGTCTTTAGTAAAATTGATCTTAAATCGGGTTACCATCAGATTCGTATGACACCAAGTAATATTTTTAAGACTGCATTTAAAACTCTAACTGGCCATTATGAATTTATGGTAATGCCCTTTGGACTTACTAATGCCCCTGCTACATTCGCACAAATGATGAACAATATTTTTCTTGATTACCAAGCTTTTGTTCTTGTATTTATTGATGATATATTTGTTTATAGTAAGAATGATAGTGAACATGAAAAGCATCTTGAAACAGTTTTTCATTTGTTACGCGAGAACACACTTTATGCTAATCCTCAAAAGAGTTACTTCTTTCAACGTACCTTAGAATATTTAGGACATATTATTTCAAGTGAAGGTGTGCATGTGGATCCGAAAAAGATTAGAGTTATAGTAGAATGGCCTACACCACAATCAATCAATGATGTTCGTTCTTTTCTTGGGTTGGCTAGTTTCTATAGGAAGTTTGTTCGAAATTTTTCTTATTTAGCATTGCCTCTTACCTTGTTGTTGAAAAAGAAAATAAAGTTTGCATGGGCACTTACTCAACAACAGTCCTTTGAAAAATTGAAACATGCACTTTCACATGCACCTATTTTACAATTACCTGATTTTTCACCACCCTTTCATGTCGTTATTGATGCTAGTGGTTCAGGAATAGGTGCTCTTTTAATGCAAAATGCCCATCCCATTGCATTTGAGAGTAGGAAGCTTAAACCCTCTGAGTAGAATTATAGTACATATGATAAAGAATTGTTAGCAGTCGTGCATGCTTTGCGAATTTGGAAACACTATCTTATGGGCTCTGAGGTCTTAATCAAAACCGATCAACATGCAATTAAGCATTTATTAAATCAGCCCTTAATCTCTGATAGGCATCTTAAATGGGCATCATTCATTCAAAATTTCCAACCCATGATACAATATCAACCTGGTAAAGCTAATGTTGTAGCTGATGCTCTTAGCCATTTTCCTTCAAATTCTGTTGTTTTGAATAATGTTTCTGCCATCCAAATTCATTCTTTTCAAGAAATGGTTTCCACTTATGCATCTGATTTGTATTTTTCATGTGCATGGCATGACTTCAATAACGATGCATCTTTATCTGATGCACATTATACATTTCATCATGGTTTTCTTTATTTTCAACATAGATTGTGTATAACCCAAGCTTTTAAAGATTTTGTCATTAAAGAAATGCATGATCCATCTTACATGGTCATCAAGGCATACAGAGCACCATTTCTACTTGCAAAGATTTCTTCTTTTGGCCACACATGGAAAAAGATATTGCACATTATGTTTCTCAATGCATTGTATGTTAGCGTGTCAAACGTCATCATGGTAAACCATTTGGATTATTAATGCTACTTCCCATTCCAAATGAACCATGGGAACAAATCTCTATGGATTTTATCACAGGTGTTCCCATCACTTCATCACATAATGATATGATTTGGACAATAGATGATAGGTTTAGTAAATATGCATATTTCATTCCATGTAGAAAAACTTTGACTGCACCTCAAGCTGCAAAATTATTCATTAAATGCATTTTCCCACATCATGGATTTCCTAAAGTAATGTTATCTGATCGTGATGTTAGATTTTGTAATCATTTTTGGGTTGCCTTATTTCAACATTTTGGTTCTAAAATAGATTTTAGCTCTACGGTTCATCCTGAAAGTAATGGACAGAGTGAGGCTACAAACAGTACTATTCTTGATTTATTGCGTTGTTATTCATTAGATAATCCTAATAACTGGGATGACAAGATGCCATTGCTTCAATTTGCTTACAATAACAATGCACACACCACTACTGGTTGTGCACCTTTTGAAATTGTTTTTGGCAAAAAGCTTCCCACTCCCATGTCCCTCACCCAAACTGACATTCCGATGGCTGACTCTATTGCTCATGATCACGTTTCTATGCTTCATGATGTTCACAAACACATTAGGAAAAGTCAAGAGCGATATACACGTAATATCAATACTAAACGATTAGCCAAAGAATTCAAGGAAAATGATTTTGTATGGGTGCATATCATTAAAAGACGTCTCAAAAATATTTTGTAGCATCCTAAAAATAAACTTGCACCATGCTATTATGGACCGTTTTGCATTATAGAAAAAATTAATGATAATTCATTTAGATTAGATATTCCATCTCATTGGACTATACATAACTCTTTTCATATTAGTTTACTTAAACCATTTAAAGGAACTTTACCACTTGCTCCACTTCTTGATGACCCTTCTTTAATTGATGAACAATCTGAAATCTTAGTTCCTGAGAAAATCATTGATCATGATGTTACTACTACATGCACAGGTACTGAATATCATGGATATTTGGTTAAGTACAAAAATCACTCTATTGAAGAATGTCAATGGATACATAAAACACAATTAACACCTCATTATGGCCACTTAATTTTTGCATATCATACACACACATTAATGTAACAGCTCCATGAACATTTCCATGCATGTATTTTTACATGGCACATGCCTATTTTCTTTATTCAGTGATGAAACATGTGATTGGCCATGCATGTTTTATTCTTTTATCAACTGAGGTCAGTTGCTTGTTCAATTGAGGGGCATGTTATAACTTATGGAATATGTTGAACACTGCATTGTTGGAGTGTAACATGGAATATGTTGGCCAATGCATTGTTGGATTGTAACAATAACTTATGGAATATGTTGAACAATGCATTGTTGGAGTGTAACATGGAATATGTTGGCCAATGCATTGTTGGATTGTAACAATAACTTATGGAATATGTTGAATAATGCATTGTTGGAGTGTAACATGGAATATGTTGGCCAATGCATTGTTGGATTGTACCATGGAATATGTTGAACAATGCATTGTTGAAGTGTTAAATTATTATTGAACAATGCATTGTTAAAGTGTTATATTATTAATGAATTAATGTGTTTCTGATGTTTTTGATATAGCAGTTGAAGGTTCGTGAGGAGCGTGCAAGGCATGAAAAGGCAGACATCAATAACCCAAATAATTATTATTTATCTTGTAAATAAACTTGCGTAGAAGGTTCTATTGTTAGAAACAGTTAGAAAAGTAATGGTTAGAATAAGGTTCGTTGTAGACCGCAATTTTTGTTATTGAAAGCAATGGCTTTTTGTTAAAGTTATCAACTTTTAGTTTCACACTTGCTTTTTGAAGCCGCCCTCATGTAACCACTCTTTTCAACGTAATCAAAATTCCTATAAATACATGCACTCTGTATACTGTCACAACACAGTGCATGGGGGGAGATTGCACCCAATATTGCGTTCTATCTCGTCTCTTGTTGCATCTATTTGTCTGTGTGTTTTCAGCATTCATAATCTCTGTATGTGCGTGAGCAAGATCGTGACAACAATGGTATCAGAGCTCCTCCTCATAAAGCACCTTATAGACATGGCCCACTACATCAAAAGGAAATAGAAAATCAAGTAAAAGAACTACTACAAAAAGGACTTATAAGGCCTAATTCTTCCCCATTTGGAGCACCAATTCTCTTAGTAGAGAAGAAGAATAAAAGTTATCGAATGTGCATTGATTATAGAGCCCTTAATAAGATCACAATAAAGAATAGATACCCTATTCCACGAATAGATGATCTCTTAGATAAGTTACGAGGAGCTTGTGTCTTTAGTAAAATTGATTTTAAATCCGGTTACCATCAGATTCGTATGACACAAAGTGATATTTTTAAGACTGCATTTAAAACTCAAACTAGCCATTATGAATTTATGGTAATGCCCTTTGGACTTACTAATGCCTCTCCTACATTTGCACGAATGATGAACAATATTTTTCTTGGTTTCCAAGCTTTTGTTCTTGTATTCTTTGATGATATACTTGTTTACAATAAGAATGATAGTGAACATGAAAAGCATCTTAAAATAGTTTTTCATTTGTTACGAGAGAACACACTTTATGCTAATCCTGAAAAGAGTTACTTCTTTTAGCGTAAGCTCAAATATTTAGGACATATTATTTCAAGTGAAGGTATGCATGTGGATCCGAAAAAGATTAGAATTATCGTAGAATGGCCTACACCACAATCAGTCAATGATGTTCGTTCTTTTCTTGGGTTGGCTAGTTTCTATAGGAAGTTTGTTCAAAATTTCTCTTATTTAGCATTGCCTCTTACCTTGTTGTTGAAAAAGAAAATAAAATTTGCATGGGGACTTACCCAACAACAGTCCTTTGGCAAACTTAAACATGCACTTTCACATGCACATGTTTTACAGTTACCTGATTTTTCACAACCCTTTCATGTCGTTACTGATACTAGTGGTTCAGGAATAGGTGTTGTTTTAATGCAAAATGACCATCCTATTGCATTTTGAGAGTAGGAAGCTTATGCCCTCAGAAAAGAATTATAGTACGTATGATAAAGAATTGTTAGCAGTTGTGCATGCTTTGCGAATTTGGACACTATCTTATGGTGTCTGAGTCTTAATCAAAACGGATCAACAGGCAATTAAGCATTTATTAAATGAGCCCTTAATCTCTGATAGGCATCTTAAATGGGCATCATTCATTCGAAATTTCCAAGCCATGATACAATATCAGCCTAGTAAAGCTAATGTTGTAGCTGATGCTCTTAGCCGTTTTCCTTCAAATTCTATTGTTGTGAATAATATTTCTGCCATCGAAATTCATTCTTCTCAAGAAATGGTTTCCACTTATGCATCTGATTTGTATTTTTCACGTGCATGGCATGATTTCAATAATGGTGCATCTTTATCTTATGAACATTATACATTTCATAATGGTTTTCTTTATTTTCAACATAGATTGTGCATAACCCAAGCTTTTAAATATTTTGTCATTAAAGAAATGCATGAACCATCTTACATGGGTCATAGATGCATACAGAGCACCATTTCTGCTTGCAAAGATTTCTTCTTTTGGCCACACATGGAAAAAGATATTGCACATTCTATTTCTCAATGCATTGTATGTCAGCGTGTCAAACGTCATCATGGTAAACCATTTGGATTATTAATGCCACTTTCCATTCCAAATGAACCAAGGGAACAAATTTCTATGGATTTTATCACAGGCCTTCCCATCACTTCATCACATAATGATATGATTTGGACAATTGTTGATAGGTTTAGTAAATATACATATTTCATTCCATGTAGAAAAACTTTGACTGCACCTCAAGTTGCAAAATTATTCATTTAATGCATTTTCCCACATCATGGATTTCTTAAAGTAATTTTATGTGATTGTGATGTTAGATTTTGTAATCATTTTTGGGTTTCCTTATTTCAACATTTTGGTTCTAAAATAAATTTTAGCTTTGCATTTCATCCTGAAAGTAATGGACAGAGTGACGCTACAAACAGTACTATTCTTGATTTATTGCATTGTTATTCATTAGATAATCCTAATAATTGGGATGAAAAGTTACCATTGCTTCAATTTGCTTACAATAACACTACACACACCACTACTGGTCGTGCACCTTTTGAAATTGTTTTTGGTAAGAAGCTTCCCACTCCCATGTCCCTCACCGAAACCGACATTCCGATGGCTGATTCTATTGCTCAAGATCACATCTCTATACTTCATGATGTTCACAAGCACATTAGGAAAAGTCAAGAGCGATATACACGTAATATCAATACTAAACGATTAACGAAAGAATTAAAGAAAAATGATTCTGTATGGTTGAGTATCATTAAAAGACGTCTCAAAAATATTTTGTAGCATCCTAAAAATTAAACTTGCACCATGCTATTATGGACTGTTTCGCATTATAGAAAAAATTAATTTTTATTCATTTAGATTAGATATTCCATCCCATTGGACTATTCATAATTCTTTTCATATTAGTTTACTTAAACCATTTAAAGGAAATTTGCCGCTTGCTCCACTTCTTGATGACCCTCCTTTAATTGATGAACAATCTGAAATCTTAGTTTCTGAGAAAATCATTGATCATGATGTCACTACTACACACACAGGTACTCAATATCATCGATATTTGGTTAAGTACATAAATCACTCTATTGAAGAATGTCAATGGATACATAAAACACAATTAACACCTCATTATGACCACTTAATTTCTGCATATCATACACAAACACATTAATGTAACAGCTCCATGAACATTTCCATGCATGTATTTTTACATGGCACATGCTTAATTTCTTTATTCAGTGATGAAACATGTGAATGGCCATCCATGTTTATTCTTTTATCAACTGAGGTCAGTTGCTTGTTCAAATGAGGGGCATGTTATAACTTATGGAATATGTTGAACAATGCATTGTTGGAGTGTAACATGGAATATGTTGGCCAATGCATTGTTGGATTGTAACAATAACTTATGGAATATGTTGAAAAATGCATTGCTGGAGTGTAACATGGAATATGTTGGCCAATGCATTGTTGGATTGTAACATGGAATATGTTGAACAATGCATCGTTGAAGTGTTAAATTATTATTGAACAATGCATTAGTAAAGTGTTATATTATTAATGAATTAATGTGTTTTTGATGTTTCTGATATAGCAGCTGAAGGTTTGTGAGGAGCGTGCAAGGCATGAAAAGGCGGACATCAATAATCCGAATAACTATTATTTATCTGATAAATAAGCCTGCGTAGAAGGTTCTATTGCTAGACATGGTTGGAAAAGTAATGGTTAGAATAAGGGTCGTTGTAGAATGCAGTTTCTGTTATTGAAAGCAATGGCTTTCTGTAAAAGTTACCAACTTTTAGTTTCACACTTGCTTTTCGACGCCACCTCATGTAACCACTCTTTTCGACGTAATCAAAATTCCTACAAAAACATGCACTCTGTGGACTGTCGAAACAGAGTGCATGGGGGGAGATTGCACCCAATACTGCGTTCAGTCTCGTCTCTTGCTGTCTCTATTTCTTTATGTGTTTTCTATGTTTGTAATCTCTGTATGCGCGTGAGCAAGATCCTGACAACAGCTGTTGTCAGGATCTTGCTCACGCGCATACAGAGATTACGAACGCAGAGTAAACGTAGGTGAAAACGTAGGTTCTCGTTTTGGAACTAGAACAGACACAGAAACAGAAACAGGAACCGGAGACGGAGACGAAATCGGAATCGCGAACAGAGAACTGAACCCTCTGTATTGTTGCATGCAGAGCTCTGATACCAATGTTGTCAGGATCTTGCTCACGCGCATATAGAGATTACGAACGTAGAAAACACACAACAGAATAGACGCAACGAGACGAGACTGAACACAATATTGGGTGCAATCTCCCCCCATGCACTCTGTTTCGACAATCCACAGAGTGCATGTATTTATAGGAACTTTGATTACGTCAAAAAGAGTGGTTACATGAGAGCGGCTTCAAAAAGCAAGCGTGAAACTAAAAGTTGGTAACTTTTACAGAAAGGCATTGCTTTCAATAACAAAAACTACGGTCTACAACGACGCTTATACTAACCATTACTTTTCTAACTGTTTCTAACAATAGAACCTTCTACGCAGGTTTATTTACAAGCTAAATAATAATTATTCGGATTATTGATATCCGCCCTTTCACGCCTTGCATGCTCCTCATGAACCTTCAGCTGCTATATCAAAAACATCAAAAACACATTAATACATCAATATAACACTTTAACAATGCATTGTTCAACATATTCCATGTTACTGTTACAATCCAACAATGCATTGTTCAACATATTCCATGTTAAACTCTAACAATGCATTTTTCAACATATTCCATAAGTTATAACATGCCCCTCAATTGAAAAAGCAACTTACCTCAGTTGATAAAATAATAAACATGGATGGCGAGTCACATGTTTCATCACTGAATAATAAAAAAAGGGCATGTGCCATGTAAAAACACATGCATGGAAATGTTCATGGAGCTGTTACATTAATGTGTTTGTGTATGATATGCAGAAATTAAGTGGTCATAATGAGGTGTTAATTGTGTTTTATGTATGCATTGACATTCTTCAATAGAGTGATTTTTTTACTTAACCAAATATCGATGATATTGAGTACCTGTGCATGTAGTAGTAACATCATGATCAATGATTTTCTCAGGAACTAAGATTTCAGATTGTTCTTCAATCAAAGGAGGATCATCAAGAAGTGGAGTGAGTGGTGTTGAGACGTCTTTTAATGATACACAACCATACAAAATCATTTTTCTTGAAGTCTTTGGCTAGTCGTTTAGTATTGATATTACATGTATATCGCTCTTGACTTTTCCTAATGTGCTCGTGAACATTATGAAGTATAGAGACGTGATCTTGAGCAATAGAATCAGCCATCTGAATGTCCGTTTGGGTCAGGGACATGGGAGTGGGAAGCTTTTTACCAAATACAATTTCAAAAGGTGCATCACCTGGAGTGGTGTGTGCAATGTGATTGTAAGCAAATTGAAGCAATGGAAACTTTTCATCCCAGTCTAATGAATAACAACGCAATAAATCAAGAATAGTACTATTTGTAGCCTCACTCTGTCCATCACTTTCAGGATGAAATGCAGAACTAAAATCTATTTTAGAACCAAAATGTTGAAATAAGGCAACCCAAAAATGATTACAAAATCTAACATCACGATCAAATAACATTAATTTAGGAAATCCATGATGTGGGAAAATGCATTGAATGAATAATTTTGCAGCTTGAGGTGCAGTCAAAGTTTTTCTACATGGAAGGAAATATGCATATTTACTAAACCTATCAACTATTGTCCAAATCATATCATTATGTGATGAAGTGATGGGAAGACCTGTGATAAAATCCATAGAAATTTGTTCCCATGGTTCATTTGGAATGGGAAGTGGCATTAATAATCCAAATGGTTTACCATGATGACGTTTGACACGCTGACATACAATGCATTAAGAAACATAATGTGCAATATATTTTTCCATGTGTGGCCAAAAGAAGAAATCTTTGCAAGTAGAAATGGTGCTCTGTATGCCTCGATGACCCATGTAAGATGGTTCATGCATTTCTTTAATGACAAAATCTTTAAAAGCTTGGGTTATGCACAATCTATGTTGAAAATAAAGAAAACCATGATGAAATGTATAATTTTCATCAGATAAAGATGCACCATTATTGAAGTCATGCCATGCACATGAAAAATACAAATCAGATGCATAAGTGGAAACCATTTCTTGAAAAGAATGAATTTGGATGGCAGAAATATTATTCAAAACAACAGAATTCGAAGGAAAATGGCTAAGAGCATCAGCTACAACATTAGCTTTACCAGGCTGATATTGTATCATGGGTTGGAAATTTTGAATGAATGATGCCCATTTAAGATGCCTATCAGAGATTAAGGGCTGATTTAATAAATGCTTAATTGCTTGTTGATCAGTTTTGATTAAGACCTCAGAGCCCATAAGATAGTGTTTCCAAATTTTCAAAGCATGCATGACTCCTAACAATTCTTTATCATATGTACTATAATTCTGCTATGAGGGCTTAGGCTTCCTACTCTCAAATGCAATGGGATGGACATTTTCCATTAAAAGAGTACCTATTCCTTAACCACTAGCATCAGTAACGACATGAAAGGGTTGTGAAAAATCAGGTAATTGTAAAACAGGTGCATATGAAAGTGCATGTTTCAATTTTTCAAAGGACTGTTGTTGAGTAAGTGCCCATGCAAATTTTATTTTCTTTTTCAACAACAAGGTAAGAGGCAATGCTAAATAAGAAAAATTTCGAACAAACTTCCTATAGAAACTAGCCAACCCAAGAAAAGAACGAACATCATTGATTGATTGTGGTGTAGGCCATTCTACTATAACTCTAATCTTTTTCGGATCCACATGCACACCTTCACTTGAAATAATATGTCCTAAATATTCTAACGTACGTTGAAAGAAGTAACTCTTTTCAGGATTAGCATAAAGTGTGCTCTCTCGTAACAAATGAAAAACTGTTTCAAGATGCTTTTCATGTTCACTATCATTCTTACTATAAACAAGTATATCAGCAAAAAATACAAGAACAAAAGCTTGGTAATCAAGAAAAATATTGTTCATCATTCGTACAAATGTAGCAAGGGCATTAGTAAGTCCAAAGGGAATTACCATAAATTCATAATGGCCAGTTTGAGTTCTAAATGCAATCTTAAAAATATCACTTCGGCTCCAACAACCACGTCAACGACCATTTTTTGTTAAACCACATCTTCCTCTGAAGCGTAATTTTGAATACCCCATCAGTTTTCCTTGTCCTCCATAATCCAATTACTCAACTCCACCTATTCCTTCATCTCTCCAACCAACCAAACCAAATACCCTTCAAACTTCAGTGGTGGATGCCCAACACAAGCGACCACGAATCACTTGTTGGAATTGTGGTAAACCTGGACATACAAAAATACGGTGCAGATTGTGACCTCTTCACATTAAACCGGCTTCAGCTCAATTGTATAACATGGAGGTCCATAATGAAGAAATTCCTCTTGTTTGGACAGAGGAATCATTGAAGAAGGACTTAAGTACCTTGGGTAACGATATCTCTCTTCACTCTCTACTTTGCATGCAGGGTAAAATAAATAATAAACTAGTTAAAATTCTACATGACGATGGTAGTTCATACGACTTCATTTCCCATTTATTAGTACAAGAACTTCAATTACAAATAATTCCTTCCTTGTATAAAGTGAAAGCTGCATTTCAAGGTAGTCGTTATAATGTAACACGAGAAGTGCATGATGTTACGATTCGCATAGGCCCATATGTTGATTCACGAACATTTTTAATTGCACCTTTGCAATCTTACGATGTTATACTAGGTATGCCTTTTCGTCACCATTATAACCCACGTATTGACTACCATACTCATACCTTAAACTTTGAATTCAACGGTCAAATCATTACTTTGTCTGCATGACATGATTTCAAGCCGTTTACTTTTTTAACTGTTTCTAACAATAGAACCTTCTACACAGGTTTATTCACAAGATAAATAATAATTATTCGGATTATTGATGTCCACCTTTTCACGCCTTGCACGCTCCTCACGAACCTTCAGCTGCTATATCAAAAACATCAAAAACACATTAATAGATCAATAATATAACACTTTAACAATGCATTGTTCAACATATTCCATGTTACAATCCATCAATGCATTGTTCAACATATTCCATGTTATTGTTACAATCCAACAATGCATTGTTCAACATATTCCATGTTACACTCCAACAATGCATTGTTCAACATATTCCATAAGTTATAACATGCCCCTCAGTTGAAAAAACAACTGAACTCAGTTGATAAAATAATAAACATGGATGGCCAGTCACATGTTTCATCAGTGAATAAAAAATAATAGGCATGTGCCATGTAAAATCACATGCATGGAACTGTTCATGGAGCTGTTACATTAATGTGTTTGTGTATGATATGCAAAAATTAAGTGGTCATAATGAGGTGTTAATTGTGTTTTATGTATCCATTCACATTCTTCAATAGAGTGATTTTTGTACTTAACCAAATATCCATGATATTGAGTACCTGTGCGTGTAGTAGTGACATCATGATCAATGATTTTCTCAGGAACTAAGGTTTCATATTGTTCTTCAATTAAAGGAGGGTCATCAAGAAGTGGAGCAAGTGGTAAATTTCCTTTAAATGGTTTAAGTAAACTAATATGAAAAGAATTATGAATAGTCCAATGGGATGGAATATCTAATCTAAATGAATTATCATTAATTTTTTTCTATAATGCGAAACGGTCCATAATAGCGAGGTGCAAGTTTAATTTTTAGGATGTTAGAAAATATTTTTGAGACGTCTTTTAATGATACATAACCATACAAAATCATTTTCCTTGAATTCTTTGGCTAATCATTTAGTATTGATATTACGTGTATATCGCTCTTTACTTTTCCTAATGTGTTTGTGAACATCATGAAGCATAGAAACGTGATCATGAGCAATAGACTTAGCCATCTGAATGTCAGTTTGGGTGAGGGACATGGGAGTGGGAAGCTTTTTACCAAAAACAATTTCAAAAGGTGCACTACCAGTAGTGGTGTGTGCAGTGTTATTGTAAGCAAATTGAAGCAATGGCAACTTGTCATTCCAGTTATTAGGATTATCTAATGAATAACAACACAATAAATCAAGAATAGTACTATTTGTAGCCTCACTCTGTCCATTACTTTTAGGATGAAATGCAGAACTAAAATCTATTTTAGAACCAAAAAATGTTGAAATAAGGCAACCCAAAAATGATTACAAAATCTAACATCACGATCAGATAACATTACTTTAGGAAATCCATGATGTGGGAAAATGCATTTAATGAGTAATTTTGCAGCTTGAGGTGCAGTCAAAGGTTTTCTACATGGAATGAAATATGCATATTTACTAAACCTATCAACTATTGTGCAAATCATATCATTATGTGATGAAGTGATGGGAAGGCCTATGATAGAATCCATAGAAATTTATTCCCATGGTTCATTTGGAATGGAAAGTGGCATTAATAATCCAAATGGTTTACCATGATAACATTTGACACGCTGACATACAATGCATTGACAAACATAATGTGCAATATCTTTTTCCATGTGTGGCCAAAAGAAGAAATCTTTGCAAGTAGAAATGGTGCTCTGTATGCCTCTATGACCCATGTAAGATGGTTCATGCATTTCTTTAATGACAAAATATTTAAAAGCTTGGGTTATGCACAATCTATGTTGAAAATAAAGAAAACCTTTATGAAATGTATAATGTTCATTAGATAAAGATGCACCATTATTGAAGTCATGCCATGCACATGAAAAATACAAATCAGATGCATAAGTGGAAACCATTTCTTGAAAAGAATGAATTTGGATGGAAGAAATATTATTCAAAACAACAGAATTTGAAGGAAAACGGTTAAGAGCATCAGCTACAACATTAGCTTTACGAGGCTGATATTGTATCATGGGTTGGAAATTTTGAATGAATGATGCCCTTTTAAGATGCCTATCAGAGATTAAGGGCTGATTTAATAAATACTTAATTACCTGTTGATCGGTTTTGATTAAGACCTCAGAGCCCATAAGATAGTGTTTCCAAATTTGCCAAGCATGCACGACTGCTAACAATTCTTTATCATATGTACTATAATTCTGCTCTGAGGGTTTAAGCTTCCTACTCTCAAATGCAATGGGATGGTCATTTTGCATTAAAACAACACCTATTCCTGAACCACTAGCATCAGTAACAACATGAAAGGGTTATGAAAAATCAGGTAATTGTAAAACAGGTGCATGTGAAAGTGCATGTTTCGATTTTTCAAAGGACTGTTGTTGAGTAAGTGCCCATGCAAATTTTATTTTCTTTTTCAACAATAAGGTAAGAGGCAATGCTAAATAAGAAAAATTTCGAACAAACTTCCTATAGAAACTAGCCAACCCAAGAAAAGAACGAACATCATTGACTGATTGTGGTGTAGGCCATTCTACTATAACTCTAATCTTTTTCGGATCCACATGCATACCTTCACTTGAAATAATATGTCCTAAATATTCTAACGTACGTTGAAAGAAGTAACTCTTTTCAGGATTAGCATAAAGTGTATTCTCTCGTAACAAATGAAAAACTGTTTCAAGATGCTTTTCATATTCACTATCATTCTTACTATAAACAAGTATATCATCAAAAAATACAAGAACAAAAGCTTGGTAATCAAGAAAAATATTGTTCATCATTCGTGCAAATGTAGCTGGGGCATTAGTAAGTCCAAAGAGCATTACCATAAATTCATAATGGCCAGTTTGAGTTTTAAATGCAGTCTTAAAAATATCACTTGGTGTCATAGGAATCTGATGGTAACCCGATTTAAGATCAATTTTACTAAAGACACAAGCTCCTCGTAACTTATCTAAGAGATCATCTATTCATGGAATAGGGTATCTATTCTTTATTGTGATCTTATCAAGGGCTCTATAATCAATGCACATTGGATAATTTTTATTCTTCTTCTCTACTAAGAGAACTGGTGCTCCAAATGGGGAAGAACTAGGCCTTATAAGACCTTTTTGTAGTAGGTCTTTTACTTGATTTTCTATTTCCTTTTGATGTAGTGGGCCATGTCTATAAGGTGCTATATGAGGAGGAGAACTCCCAGGGACTAAGTCTATGCTATGGTCAAAGGATCCTCGAGATGGTGGTAGTTGAGAGGGATACTCAGACATAAACAATCCTTATAAGTACTCATGAAAGGTTTATATGCATCAGGAAGTGTATGAATATAATCTTTGATGACATTGAGAAAAACAATGCATGAGTTGTACCCTTTCCTAAATGCACGCTTTACTTGAGTGTGACTAATCAATGGAAACGGTTGGAAATCATGTCGTGCAGACAAAGTAATGATTTCACCGTTGAATTCAAAGTTAAAGGTATGAGTATGGTAGTCGATACGTGGGTTATAATGGTGACGAAAAGTCATACCTAGTATAACATCGTAAGATTGCAAAGGTGCAATTCAAAATGTCGGGGAATCAACATATGAGCCTATGCTAATCGTAACATCTTGCACTTCTCGTGTTACATTATAACGACTACCTTGAAATGCAGCTTTCACTTTTTACAAGGATGGAAATGTTTGTAATTGAAGTTCTTGTACTAATAAATGTGAAATGAAGTCATGTGAACTACCATCATCATGTAGAATTTTAACTAGTTTATTATTTATTGTACCATGCATGCAAAGTAGAGAGTGAAGAGAGATATCATTACCCAAGGTACTTAAGTCCTTCTCCAATGATTCCTCTATCCAAACAGGAGGAATTTCTTCATTATGGACCTCCATGTAATGCAATTGAGTTGTCGCCGGTTTCATGTGAAGAGGTCGCAATCTGCACCTTATTTTTGTATGTCCAAGTTTACCACAATTCCAACAAGTGATTTGTGATCGCTATTGTTGGGCATCCACCGCTGAAGTTTGAAGGGTAGGTGGTTTGGTTGGTTGGAGAGATGAAGCAACAGATGGAGTTGAGTAACTACATTGTGGAGGATGAGGAAAAGTAGGGTAAGATGGGGCATTAAAAGTACGCTTCATAGGAAATGCAGGTTTACCATAAAGTGGTCGTAAGGTGTGAAGCTTAGCTTGGATTCCCACCTCCAAACCAACTACCGTCGAAGGGTTTTCTGCCTCAATTTGTATCTTTTGGAGGACTTCATCACGTTGTCGGATCTCATTTTGAGCTCCTCGAAGCTCATGCCACAAAAGCTCTAGTTGTTGTTCAAGTGTTGCCTCAGGTAGAGGTGAATTACTGTAATCCTCCATGGTGCTCTCGGACCCTTAAACTAGTGCTTTCTTCGTGGGATGTACCCTCAAGGAATGTACCCTAGCAGAAAAGTACCCTGTCTGGATGTACCCTGATGTACCCTCACAGGATGTACCCTGACAGGATGTACCCTATCTAGATGTACCCTGGTGTACCCTCAGAAGTGTACCGTGAGAAGTGTACCCTCAGAAGTGTACCCTGAGATGCGCCGCGTCGCGCCGCACCGTGCCGCCTTGAAAACTGCAAGTTATGTTAAATTTAAGGAGAGAGAACTTGAGTATCAACACCAAGAGAACTTGACTAAGGCAAAGAACTTAGGCAATAACTTAGGCAATACATTGGCACCCAAGACTCCCTTGGTGACTGTTGGCAGCCGTTGGCTACGCACGAGGTAATTTTAATTTTGAGTTGCAATAGAGTGGTTTAGATTCCCTAAGGTAGGACGATTTAAACCCATAACCTCCTACTTTCAAGGGAAGTACTTTAACCACTCCTCCATCTCTTGGTGTTGATACTCAAGTTCTCTCTCCTTAAATTTAACATAACTTGTAGTTTTCAAGGCGGCACGGTGCGGCGCAACGCGGCATGTCTCAGGGTACACTTCTGAGGGTACACTTCTCAGGATACACCAGGGTACATCCAGACAGGGTACATCTTGTCAAGGTACATCAGGGTACATCCAGACAGGGTACTTTTTTGCTAGGGTACATTTCTTGAGGGTACATCCTGAGAGGAAAGCACTAGCTTAAGGGTCCAAGAGCACCATGGAGGATTAGAGTAATTCACCTCTACCTGAGGCAACAGTTGAACAACTACTAGAGCTTTTGCGGCATGAGCTTTGAGGAGCTCAAAATGAGATCCGACAACATGATGAAGTCCTCAAAAAGATACAAGCTGAGGAAGACAACCTTACGAGAGTAGTAAAAGCTATTGTTTCTGCCCAATTTGATGTTACTTATTCAAAGATTGGTACTAGAAACTAACAGTTTCTACGATTTGATGGCCGAAAGGATGGGCCTTTAGTCCTTTCTTGGTTGTCGCAGTTTGATGATTTTTATACTGATGAGATGTATGCTAAAAGTGAAAAAGTTAAATTTGCCACTAACCATTTAGTAGGTAAAGCTCAACTTTGGTGGAATGTCTTGTGGCACAGTACTGAGCGTCCAACAACCTAGAAGGCTTTCCCAAAAAAAGTGAAGGATTCTTTCTTCCTCCTCAATACCATTTGCATGTTCGACATGCATGGACAACCCTTACATGGAAGGAGGGTGATATGGTTACTACTACACTAAGCAGTTCTGGAAAAATTTACTACTTGTTCGAATGCTTGAAGAAGTACTGGAAGATATCTTGCAGCAAAAATATGAAGATGGTTTGGAGGTGGGAATCCAAGCTAAGCTTCACACCTTATGACCTACAACCCTCAACGAGGGTATATCTTTTGCCTATGATGTAGAAAACGAATTCCAATCCATAACCAAGTCAATCCATCTACAACAACCGCACCAACGACCACTTCATGTTAAACCTACATTTCCTATGAAGCGTACTTCTTACCCTAGTTTTCCTCGTCCTCCAAAATCCAATTACTCAACTCCACGTGTTGCTTCATCTCTCCAACCAACCAAACCACCTACCCTTCCAAATTCAGTGGTGGATGCCCTTCAGAAGAGACCACGAATCACTTGCTGGAATTGTGGTAAACCTGGACATACAAAAATAAGTTGTAGATTGCGACCTCTTCACATGAAACCGGCTACAACTCAATTGCATAACATGGAGGTCCATAATGAAGAAATTCCTCCTTTTTGGAGAGAGGAATCATTCGAGAAGGACTTAAGTACCTTGGGTAACGATATCTCTCTTCACTCTTTACTTTGCATGCAGGGTACAATAAATAAAAAACTAGTTAAAATTCTACATGACGATGGTAGTTCACATGACTTCATTTCACATTTATTAGTACAAGAACTTAAATTACAAACGTTTCCTTCCTTGTATAAAGTGAAAGCTGCATTTCAAGGTCGTTATAATGTAACACGAGAAGTGCAAGATGTTATGATTAGCATATGTCCATATGTTGATTCACGAACATTTTTAATTGCACCTTTACAATCTTACGATGTTATACTAGGTATGCCTTTTCATCACCATTATAACCCACGGATTGACTACCATATGCATACTTTTAACTTTTAATTTAAAGGTCAAATCATTACTTTGTCTGCACGGCATGATTTTCAGCCGTTTCCATTGATTAGTCACACTTAAGTAAAGCGTGCATTTAGGAAAGGATTCAACTCATGCATTGTTTTTGTCAATGTCATCAATGATTATACTCATACACTTCCTGATGCATATAAACCGTTCATGAGTACTTATAAGGATTGCTTTATGTCTGAGTACCCCTCTAAACTACCACCATCTCGAGGATCCTTTGACCATAGCATAGACTTAGTCCCTGGTAGTTCTCCTCCACATAAAGAACCTTATAGACATGGCCCACTACATCAAAAGGAAATAGAAAACCAAGTAAAAGACCTACTACAAAAAGGACTTATAAGGCCTAGTTCTTCCCCATTTGGAGCACCAGTTCTTTTAGTAGAGAAGAAGAATAAAACTTATCGAATGTGCATTGATTATAAAGCCCTCAACAAGATCACAATAAAGAATAGATACCCTATTCCACGAATAGATGATCTCTTAGATAAATTACGAGGAGCCCATGTCTTTAGTAAAATTGATCTTAAATCGGGTTACCATCAGATTCGTATGACACAAAGTGATATTTTTAAGACTGCATTTAGAACTCAAACCGGCCATTATGAATTTATGGTAATGCCGTTTGGACTTACTAATGCCCCTGCTACATTTGCACGAATGATGAACAATATTTTTCTTGATTACCAAGCTTTTGTTCTTGTATTCTTTGATGATATACTTGTTTATAGTAAGAATGATAGTGAACATGAAAAGCATCTTGAAATAGTTTTTCATTTGTTACGAGAAAACACACTTTATGCTAATCCTCAAAAGAGTTACTTCTTTCAACGTAAGCTAGAATATTTGGGACATATTATTTCAAGTGGTGTGCATGTGGATCCGAAAAAGATTAGAGTTATAGTAGAATGGCCTACACCACAATCAATCAATGATGTTCGTTCTTTTCTTGGGTTGGCTAGTTTCTATAGGAAGTTTGTTCAAAATTTTTCTTATTTAGCATTGTCTCTTACCTTGTTGTTGAAAAAGAAAATAAAATTTGCATGGGGACTTACCCAACAACAGTCTTTTGAAAAACTTAAACAAGCACTTTCACATGCACCTATTTTACAATTACCTGATTTTTCACAACCCTTTCATGTCGTTACTGATGCTAGTAGTTTAGGAATAGGTGTTGTTTTAATGCAAAATGACCATCCCATTGCTTTCGAGAGTAGGAAGCTTAATAGAACAGAATTATAGTACGTATGATAAAGAATTGTTAGCAGTTGTGCATGCTTTGCAAATTTGGAAACACTATCTTATGGGCTCTGAGGTCTTAATCAAAACAGATCAACAAGCTATTAAGAATTTATTAAATCAGCCCTTAATCTCTGATAGGCATCTTCAATGGGCATCATTCATTCAAAATTTCCAACCCATGATACAATATCAGCCTGGTAAAGCTAATGTTGTAGTTGATGCTCTTAGCCGTTTTCCTTCACATTCTGTTGTTTTAAATAATATTTTTGTCATCCAAATACATTCTTTTCAAAAAATGGTTTCCACTTATGCATCTTATTTGTATTTTTCACGTGCATGGCATGACTTCAATAATGGTGCATCTTTATCTGATGAACATTATACATTTCATAATGGTTTTCTCTATTTTCAACATAAATTGTGCATAACCCAAGTTTTTAAAGATTTTGTTATTAAAGAAATGCATGAACCATCTTACATGGGTCATAGAGGCATACAAAGCACCATTTTTGCTTGCAAAGATTTCTTCTTTTGGCCACACATGGAAAACGCCATCATGGTAAACCATTTGGATTATTAATGCCACTTTGTTGGAAAACAATGTACAATTGGTCCATTTTATCCAAGATCTTTCATGATCAATAGCTTTTGTTCTTAGTCTTTCTACAAACAAGACAAGTAGACGAGCGTTCACAACAGCGATTACAGCGTGTGTAGAAGTTTTGTTCAACGCTTCCACAACAAATGACGATGAGCACGTGGCTATGCCAATTTTCTCCCATCAAGGCCGTCATGGTTCGATTCCCGCTAGACGCAATTGCATAAAAGATTTTATCAAAAGCTAAAAGCTTAAAAAGTATTCAAGTGTACAACGACGGTGTATTTTACGCATGTGTTTTTTCCGTTACTTTTGAAAACGAATGTGATGGATCAATGATCGTAGATCGCTATTGATTTATTGCTTTTGGGAGAAGCTTTTCAAAGTACAAGAATACTATAAAAGAAGCCATAAGGCTCACTTGTATGTATCTTTCACCTAGGATCAACACAAGCTTTCTAGAGCTTAGACCTCAGTAGAGGTGGTGTTTCTTCTAGCACATGGGGCAGCCACGGTGCTAACTTGAAGCATGTTGAGGAGCAGCTATGGAGTTCTTCTTGGTGATTCTTCTTGGAGAAGATGAAGGGTGTGCTCACACTCTACCTCATGGAGAGGAGGTTATCTCTTGTTCATGGCAAGAAGACTTGGTCATTAGTAGCTTAATGGTGAGGATCGACCATCTACATGGTGTATTTGAAGATTATCTTCTACAGGAAGATATTAGGTTGAAGATTGTCTTCTACAAGAAGATGTCACGCTACTTCAAAGACATTGGATGGTGCCATCTACATGGTGTATTTGAAGATTGTCTTCTACAGGAAGATATTAGGTTGAAGATTGTCTTCTACAAGAAGATGTGAGGCTACTTCAAAGACATTGGATGGTGCCATCTACATGATGTATTTGAAGATTGTCTTCCACAAGAAGATATTAGGTTGAAGATTGTCTTCTACAAGAAGATGTCGGGCTACTTCAAAGACATTGGATGGTGGTTAACATAAGATTTAAATCTTATGTTAAGTATTCAGGTACATATTCTCTTTATGCACACAGGTACTACTTGAAGTTTATGGAGGCTGTGGTGTTCATATCAGGAGGAGTCCTATTCGGCATAGGTACGAGAGAAACAGTACGTATATGCTTTATGCATATTTGGATGAGGTGTTTGAGAAGCTGTGTTCACATGAGTTTGAGGATTTCCAGTAGCAAACTTGTTAGCATTCTATGCTATTTTATAAGTATGTGATCTTTTCACACACGTATCTGACTTATGGTCTACCATAGCCTAAGTTCAGATTAGGGTTTGTTGAGTATCAGTTTCACACTGATCCTTCCTCTTTCAGTCACTCATATTCACTCTTCTATAACCTATAAGGTCACACATCTCATATATATTCAAATTACTGCCCACACATCTGAATATGTTTGTTACATTGTACATTCACTCATTCATCTATTTCTCATCACATAGAGTGGTTGAGAGTTTTGCTCCCACATTTTACATTGAACATTGGTATATATGATACTATGAGTAAGCGATGGCTTACGTAACACCTTACACATGTTGTCTATTCTTTCTCTATCTTTATCTCATCATTTTTATGATTAAGTTGTGGTATGTTCATGTTTTGTCAATATGGAAGATTGCTAGAATTAATGTTGTACATAACTAGAATTATGGAACCATGGACTTGTGACATGAGCCTAAGGGCCTACCTCACTTCCAACATTTGGGATCAGAGCACTAAGGTTTTGGTTACAAAACTTTAGATCTTTGGCATCAATGCATTAAGGCTCATTCATATCCCAGGTTCCGAGAATTCCAGATTTACAACATATGATTTGAAAGCATCTTCTAACATTTGACATTTGACATACACACTTAACCTAGATGAGTTGAGATTTGAGAAATAGACAATTCAATTACATGTGTATTTATCAGTGTGGAGTATGAAGTTGATGATCTGTTAGCAGCCGAATATTTTTGGAAGAGTATGCAAATACTTTACAAAAGTATTGTTTGAAGACCCAGACTTGATGAAGAGAAGACTACTTCAAATTCAAGGAAGAACAATGGTTTAGAGAAGATGAAGAAATCAGATCAACATCAAATCACAGGTATCAATGTTTACTATCAGATTATCATTTGCAGGTCATATCTTAGAAGAGCAGTTATGAAGAGATTTGAAGAAATTCAAGGAATGCTTTTATACGCTTTCATTATTTGAAAGTTAAAGGCTACATCAAAACAGGTATCTAGAGGTTTTTCTAGAGAGTTTTGAAAGATCTCTTTCATGACAAGAAAGTTCATCTAAGAAGACAAATGCGAAGATGGGATGAGTTTCTCAGCCAATTTTCTATTGTAAGTTGGTTGGATATCAAGGTACAAATGTATCTAGAGAAGGTAACTCTAGAAGGGCAACTCATCATTCAGACAACGATTGGTGAATTTAGTCATTTCAGACATTTGAAGCAGAATTTTGATTCAGAGATATGAGGAGATGATAAAACATGCTCAACTTCCATTTATATACCATGTTTGTTTTATCTCTTACTCTTATCATTAGAGGAAGAGAAACATTCATTTGAAGAAGTCAAGAGTGCTTGCTACTTCAAGATGAAGAGAACAAAAGGTATGGAAGTGAAGTTTGAAGATGTCGACATTATCATCAGGTGGAAGAAAGATGTAGAAGAAGAAAGTCCATCATTTCCAAAAGAAAAGTAAGGCTTCCTTTTCTCATATATTTTCCATATACTTTTCCTATTTTATCCTCTACATCCAAAGACAAGTCTACAAGAACATCTTGTTTAAAGAAGAAGGAGTTTCTTGTTTTGCATTGCACTTGGTCATGATTTAGTAGATTTGACAAAGGATTGCATTGAGAGAAAGAAAAGCAGCAGATATATGTTTTAACTCATATGTGTATGAGTTATGTTGAAGCTTTTAAAGCAGGCAGCTTATATGTTCCCTCAAAGAATTCTTGGAGTGTCAATACAGAGCTACTTGGTATATAACAAGCTGCAAAGAAGTATATTTCTTATTTATCTAACTCTTGAGGTAAAAGAGTTTTTTGTAGCAGATGTTGAAGACTTGCATTGAAGTTTTATGTTTGGAAAAGGTTACCTCATACTCAGTATTTTCAGAAACTTCAGAAAATTCAGTCTTGTTGATGTACTAGTCAGTTGAAGAATCTACTTTCAGTGATTGTCTTGACTTTTGGATACATGTTTGTATTCAAAAAGGTGTTCCATCATATCCTATCACTTGATTGAAAAGTGGAGTTAGCCAAAAGAAAATCAAGCAGGTACTATCACATTTCACCCAGGTAAAATATGAAAGTTATGAAGTATCAACTTGCAACTTCTGGAGTTCTCAAGGTGAGAAGTTTGTCCACTTATGTTTCAAGTAGGAATTGTAGATTCCTTGAAGGATTTGTTTTAAGAAAAGTTTTACAACTTTTTGAGAAGCATGAACACTTGGAGACATTCAGGAAGTAAATCAAACATTCAGTCATGAAGGTTTGATGACAGCAGATTCTACACAGGAGAGATCATTGATCTTAAATAGATCTTGTATGATCTTGAGTATTTATGATTCAGTTGTCTATCTTTTTTTTTGTGAAGATTCTTAACATTGGAAGAAATAAAGTCAAAGATTCAGATTCTATCAGATTTGTGTTGTAGAGATAGAAGAAGATACTTGTTATGTTACAGAAGGTTATGAATCCTAAAATGCTTTCAGCAAGGTTTTATTATGTTAGGATCAGCTAACCTTATTCTACAATTTGGAAAGTTGAGGAATGACATGGAAAGCTATTGGCATGTGTATAGTGCTAATAAAAAGGGTTCAGAGATTTTGTTTCAAATACAGGTATTGATCACTAAACATCATATTTATGAAGGAAGACGTTCCACATTTCATAAAGTCTGATATATTTGAAGAATTTTGGATACTAGTGTTAAGTCATCCAGGAGGGGTGATGAAACATGAAGACTTATTTTCAGCCATATGTAAAAGAATGCAGATTCATACTTACAGGTATTCCTATTTCAGGTATTCCTATATTTCCTTTGTCAGGTTCTCTTTATGTTCCAGCTTTGAAAGAGAAGGAAGAAGAATGTTTGGAGAAAGTTCCTGTTAGGATGTTCCTATTCAGGAGAAGGTTCCAGAGTTCTATTGAAGAGAAGCTTGATATTTCAGAAAGGTATATTTCAGAAGTTCGCACATATATGTTTATACCAAGTTCTGAAGGAAAGAGGTATGAAGGATTTAAAGGATGAAGACATGATGACATCATAGATTTTTTGACTCATATTTCAGTTGATTTCAATTGAGTTGAGTTGATTTGACTTGAGTACAGTCAGAGATGAACCAGCAGTGTTCATAATACACTAAGTTGTGAGTTGTTAGTCACAGGTTCCAGGATTCAGCTCCTGATTTTGTTTAGTGTATTTACATGACGCAGTAGAAGTACGTTGAGAAACCTTTTTGGAAGGTAAATGCAAATATGTGGATCCTAGTGTATGTTTTCAGGTTTTTTGAAAACAGGAGATAGCAGGTTCAGAGTCAGTACATGCTACATTGGTTGTCAAGCAGTGATTGCTTGATGAGTACACTATTGGATATCTAGTTTGCATATTTTCTCAAGTATTATGGTTCATATTTAGCCAGTTCAAGTTTTTTGAAGAAAGTCAAATTCAGTTTTGAAGAAGACTTTTGAAGAACAAGTTCTGAAGTGCAGGAGTACAAGATTAAAGCTTGTGATCATTTGCAGCTTGTTTGCAGATCCAGTTCAAGTTGTACCAATATGACATTGCAGGGGGGATTGTTGGAAAACAATGTACAATTGGTCCATTTTGTCCAAGATCTTTCATGATCAATAGCTTTTGTTCTTAGTCTTTCTACAAACAAGACAAGTAGACGAGCATTCACAACAGCGATTACAGCGTGTGTAGAAGTTTTGTTCAACACTTCCACAACAAATGACGATGAGCGCATGGCTATGCCAATTTTCTCCCATCAAGGCCATCATGGTTTGATTCCTGCTAGACGCTATTGCGTAAAAGATTTTATCAAAAGCTAAAAGCTTAAAAAGTATTCAAGTGTACAACGACGGCGTATTTTACGCATGTGTTTTTTTAGTTACTTTTGAAAATGAACGCGATGGATCAACAATCGTAGATTGCTATTGATTTATTGCTTTTGGGAGAAGCTTTTCAAAGTACAAGAATACTATAAACGAAGCCATAAGGCTCACTTGTATGTATCTTTCACCTAGGATCAACACAAGCTTTCTAGAGCTTGGACCTCAGTAGAGGTGGTGTTTCTTCTAGCACATGGGGCAGCCATGGTGCTAACTTGAAGCATGTTGAGGAGCAGCTATGGAGTTCTTCTTAGTGATTCTTCTTGGAGAAGATGAAGGGTGTGCTCACACTCTACCTCATGGAGAGGAGGTTATCTCTTGTTCATGGCAAGAAGACTTGGTCATTAGCACCTTGATGGTGGGGATCGACCATCTACATGGTGTATTTGAAGATTATCTTCTACAGGAAGATATTAGGTTGAAGATTGTCTTCTACAAGAAGATGTCAGGCTACTTCAAAGACATTGGATGGTGCCATCTACATGGTGTATTTGAAGATTGTCTTCTACAGGAAGATATTACGTTGAAGATTGTCTTCTACAAGAAGATGTCAGGCTACTTCAAAGACATTGGATGGTGCCATCTACATGATGTATTTGAAGATTGTCTTCTACAGGAAGATATTAGGTTGAAGATTGTCTTCTACAAGAAGATGTCAGGCTACTTCAAAGACATTGGATGGTGGTTAACATAAGAATTACATCTTATGTTAAGTATTCAGGTACATATTCTCTTTATGCACACAAGTACTACTTGAAGTTTCGGCATAGGTACAAGAGAAACAGTACGTATATGCTTCATGCATATTTGGATGAGGTGTTTGAGAAGCTGTGTTCACATGAGTTTGAGGATTTCTAGCAGCAAACTTGTTAGCATTCTATGCTATTTTATAAGTATGTGATCTTTTCACACACGTATCTGACTTATGGTCTACCATAGCCTAAGTTCAGATTAGGGTTTGTTGAGTATCAGTTTTACACTGATCCTTCCTCTTTCAGTCACTCATATTCACTCTTCTATAACCTATAAGGTCACACATCTCATATATATATTCAGATTACTGCCCACACATCTGAATATGTTTGTTACATTGTACATTCACTCATTCATCTATTTCTCATCACATAGAGTGGTTGAGAGTGTTGCTCCCACATTGTACATTGAACATTGGTATATATGATACTATGAGTAAGCGATGGCTTACGTAACACCTTACACATGTGGTCTATTCTTTCTCTATCTTTATCTCATCATTTTTATGATTAAGTTGTGGTATGTTCATGTTTTGTCAATATGGAAGATTGCTGGAATTAATGTTGTACATAATTGGAACTATGGAACCATGGACCTGTGACATGAGCCTAAGGGCCTACCTCACTTCCAACACACTTCCCATTCCAAGTGAACCATGGGAACAAATCTCTATGGATTTTGTCACAGGTCTTCCCATCACTTCATCACATAATGATATGATTTGTACAATAGTTGATAGATTTAGTAAATATGCATATTTCATTCCATGTAGAAAAACTTTGACTACACCTCAAGCTGCAAAATTATTCATTAAATGCATTTTGCCACATCATGGATTTCCTAAAGTAATGTTATCTGATCGTGATGTTAGATTTTGTAATCATTTTTGGGTTGCCTTATTTCAACATTTTGGTTCTAAAATAGACTTTAGCTCTGCATTTCATCCTTAAAGTAATGGACAAAGTGAAACTACCAATAGTACTATTCTTGATTTATTGCGTTGTTGTTCATTAGATAATCCTAATATCTGGGATGAAAAGTTGTCATTGCTTCAATTTGCTTACAATAACACTGCACACACCACTACAGGTCGTGCACCTTTTGAAATTGTTTTTGGTAAAAAGCTTCCCACTCCCATGTCCCTCACCCAAACCGACATTCCGATGGCTGATTCTATTGCTCATGATCACGTTGCTATACTTCATGATGTTCACAAGCACATTAGGAAAAGTCAAGAGCGATATACATGTTATATCAATACTAAACGATTAGCCAAAGAATTCAAGGAAAATGATTTTGTATGGTTGCGTATCATTAAAAGACGTCTCAAAAATATTTTGGAGCATCCTAAAATTAAACTTGCACCACGCTATTATGGACCGTTTCGCATTATAGAAAAAATTATTGATAATTCATTTATATTA
>CM035413.1:71415926-71525926 GCA_020310875.1 Ceratopteris richardii | reverse complement strand
TAGTCAAGCTAACTTCCTAAGAGGAAGAGGAGGTGGCAAAGGAAGAGCAATAGGTAGAAACAATAAAGATGGTGTTAAAGCTTGCTGGTTTTGTGGTAAGAATAATCATTTAGCTCATGAATGTTGGGATAATAATCAGAATGATGGAGGATATAATCAAAAATTTAATTCAAGAGGAAGAGGTCGTAGAAATCAGATAGCTAATTTTAGAGGTAGAGGTAATAGAGGTTTCTTTGGAAGAAATCCAGATAGAGGCTTTCAAAGTCAATCCTACAATAATACCTACTACAACTATGCTTCAGATCAAAAAGAGGATTCAACCTTAATTATGAATGCAACTTGTGAAAGATAAAGTTAAGATCAAAGAGTCTTCTACACAGACTCACGGTGTAGCAATCACTTGAGTGGCAACATAGCTTTGATGACTGATTTCGAGAATAAGGTGAGTAATCACGTAACTCAAATAGGTGATAACACAAAGCACAATGTGAAGTCCATTGGATCAGTAAAGGCCAAGGATGGAAGCACTCTTTTGAGTAAGGTTTTGTATGTTCCTACAATCCCAAGGAATCTGATAACTGAAGGGAAAATTATAGAGAAAGTTTATGAAGTAAGGTTCACTAATGATGGAGTTTCTGTGGGAGACCATAGCAATGGGTATAAACGAATTGTTTCAAGAAAGAAAGAAGGAAGCCTCTACACATTGAAGATTCAAGGAAATGTTGGTCATGCCTTGTTAAGATCTCTGAGTTAGATTTCTAGCACAAAAGGCTTGGACATTTTAATGAAAGAGGTATTAAGAATATGATGAACAATGTCTCAATTCTTGGATTGCCTAATGTTGTAGGTCAACACATGACATATAAGTGCAAAGCATGTCAATTGGGAAAAGTTGACAAGACGACTTATGGTAAGAAAGGATTTATGTATTGAGAGAAGCTTGAATTGGTATATACAAATGTGTGGGGTCCATCAAAGGAATTTAGTATTAATGGTCCAAGCTATTATGTGATTTATGTTGATGATGCTACCAGGTGGATCACTATGTATGTGATCAAAGATAAATCTGAGGCGTTCAATACATTTAAACATTATCATGTGTATGAAGAAAGAGTTTCAGGAAAATAATTGAAGAGACTAAGGTCAAATGGAGGGGGAGAGTATTTCTCTAATGAGTTCAGTGATTACTTGTGAAATGCAGGTATAAAAAGGGAAGTTACTTGCAGGTTTTCTCCTCAAAAAAATGGTGTGGCAGAAAGGAGAAATAGAACTCTTGTTGTGTTTGCAAGGTCAATGATGAAGGAGAAAAATTGCCCGAATTATTTGTGGGTTGAGGTTGTGAATAAAACTATTTGCTTGGTTAATAGACTTCCATGTAAGTCTCTGAATGGTATGACACCATATGAGGCATGGTGAGGTAAGAGACCTACCTTAGATCATTGGAAAGTGTTTGGATGTTTGGCTTATGCATATGTACCATCTTACTTGAGCCATATATTGGAACCTAAAGCTGAAAAGTATGTGCTTATTGGTTATGACGATAAGCAAATGGGTTATAGGTTGTGGAGTCAATCCACAAAGCAATTCCTTTTGCCAAAGGATGATACATTAGATAAGCAAGGTACTTTGTATGCAGTACAATTAATATTCATGCAGGTGATGAAGAAGTCATGAGCCAAAGAAAGGGGAATCAAAAATTCAAATTCCTGATGAATAAGAGATTGTTGATGCTCAAATTGATAATGAAGAGTTGCCAAGATTTGATCCAGAATATGAAGAACCAGAGACTTCAAAGAGTGGAGAAGTTAGAAGGTCAACAAGGAACACAAATCAACCCATAAGGTATAGTTATGATACTTCATTTTTGACCACTAAAGATTATTCTTACATGGTGAAAAGAGAGGAAGACACTTCTACATATGATGAGGCAAAAGGTAAGGAAAATTTGGAGAAAGCTATGCAGGAGGAGTATGATGCATTGATGGAGAATGAGACATGGGATTTGGTTCCTAAAACAAATAATCAGAAAATCATTGGATGCAAATGGGTCTTCAAGACAAAGAGGTATGCAGATGGAAGTGTGTCTAGGTATTAAGCTAGACTTATTATGAAAGGGTATGCTAAGACATATGGAGTAGATTATGATGAGACTTATGGTCCTCTAGCAAAGATCACAAATATAAGGACTCTCATAGCTATTTCTGCATGTAAAGGTTGGAAGTTATGTTAATTAGATGTGAAGAATGCTTTTCTAAATGGTTACATTTCAGATGATGTTTTCAGGGAGAAACTAGAAGGTTTCTAGGATAAAAGTTATCGAGAGTATGTATGTAAGCTCAAGAGAGCTTTGTATGCTTTGAAGTAGGCCCCAAGGGCATGGAATTACACACTTGTCAAGTTCTTGAAAGATCTTGGTTTCCAAGTGTCTAACATAGATAGTATCTTGCTTGTTAAAGGAAGTGATGATGGGTTTATTTACATTTGCATATATGATGATGACATAATTCTTATAGGTACAAATGATAAGGGCATACAAAGTCTTAAGAAGCAGATGGAGAAAGAGTTCAAGTTCACTGACTTGGGACACTTGTCATATTTCTTGGGAATGGAGATTTCGTATACTCAACATGGAGTGTATGTGACTCAAGAAAGGTATTTGAAGAATTTTCTAATCAAATTTAAGTTGGAAGATTGCAGCACCTACTACAATGGACGTGAATCATAAATTGAGCAGATATGGAGGAGAAGACTTCAAGGACATGAAGCTTTATCGAAGTTTGGTTGGTAGCCTAATCTATGCTACATTGACTAGGACTAATTTGTCATATACAGTTGGAGTATTGTCTCAATTCATGCATTGTCCTAGGAAAGAACATTGGATTGCAGGACAAAGGGTGCTAAGATACATTAAGGGTACACTCAAAGAAGGTGTGTATTATGGATTCACATCAGATACAAAAATTAGAATATATAGTGATGCAGATTGGGCACGTAACTCTGATGATAGAAGGTCAACATATGGATATCTATGTTATGCGGGAGATAAATTAATCTCTTGGTGTTGTAAGAAGCACGTACAGTTGCTTTATCATTGACAAAAGTAGAATATAAAGGTATGGTTGAAGCTACAAAGGAGGCTATATGGTTGAAGACTCTCATGAAGAGTTTTGACATCAATTAGACTACACCCATCATTCATGGAGATAATATGAGTTCATTGTATCTAGTTGCTAACCTTGTCTTTCATGCCAGGTCTAAACACATTGAGATCCAATATGACTTCTTGAGAGAGAAGGTGATTGATAAAGAAATTGAAGTCATACATACTTCTACAAAAGATCAGATGCCAAACATGTTAACCAAAAGCTTGGATGGACCTAAGTTGCAGAGGTTCAAAGACATGGGAGGTATAAAGAAGATGGAGAAAATCACAACTGATGATTGAGGGGGAGCTATTGGTGGAGGCAAATCATCAATTGATGATTAGGAATGAAGCAAAGATCAACATATGAGGCTTGAAGTTTAGTGCATGGTTAGAAGATGAAGACTTGTACTTGTAATTGGTTCATAAATACTTTGTATCTATGATGAGTCGAGATGTGAACATCTATATATACTTGATATAGATGTACTATGAGTAGGAGAGATGATGCGTGACAAGTTTTAGAAGTCATTAGACTTTAGAAAGTAATAAAAATATGTATTATCTATCAAATGTATGATTTCTCTAAATAGAAGAATGTTGTGCCTCCATCTTTTGCTCATTGCTCCTTTTGTGTTTATCTTCTTGAGGAATGCTTTTGTACAAGTCTAATTCTATAGTTTCATGACCTCTGTGAAAGTTTTGAGAGTCCAACTATAATCAGGTTGAGAGAATGTTAAGTAGGAACATTTACATGTGTAAATGTGAAGAACTGAAGACAAGTACAAGTGCAAATTTGATGATAAAGATTTGATCAAATCTCCCTCCACAGTGTAAGGTTTTGAGCAAATAAGCACTCATTCTTTAAGTTGAAAGGTAAGAAAATTTTGGCTAAAAGAACTTGAATAAACGGGGTCTAGTTTGGGAGAACCATGCATTAGACCATATAGGTGTCAAAGTCGACTACACAGAAGAACAGTTTCACACATAAGTACATTGTTTCGATAAAATCGTAAGATCAAGTGATCCTTTTGAGTATTTTAAACTTGAAGAAGGTGCATAAACATTAGGTGACAGGTTTTACAAAGTTTCATTGAATAATTTCCATATTTGGTTAGTCAAGGAGTAGACTAAGTGAAGCAAACTTTTCTAAGTAATCTCTTTCTTCACACGTAACTCAAGCCTTGATAATTTGGCATTAATTTTCCAAAATTGGTTGAGGTTATGAGTTTTTCTTGATATGGAAGAGCTCTAACATCAAGGATAGCATGTTCTTTTGGAGACTAACACTCTTCATCAGTGGTATTAGAGCAGGAGTCATCACATTTGAAGAAAGGAGGACCTCGACTATTGCGGATATACAAAAATCAATATTTGAAGGCTCAAAAGGTGAAAGTTTGAAGTGAAATCTAGAGAAGGAGGCCTGAAGCTATCAAGAGGATCAAAAGGAACTAATTCTAAGTAAAGATACATTCATTATTCACAAATCTTGAGGAATTTATTGCACGGGTGAAGAAAGGATGGGAGATTCTCTTTAGATAGAGAAATTGGATAGAGGAAACTATCCTGCTTGGTTAATGATGATGAAAGCTCATCTTATGAGCAAAGACCTGATAGGATATATCATAGGTGAACACGAAAAACTAGAATTTAAGGATCCTAGTGTTCCAACTAGGGAAGAGCTCTCAGATTTGAACACATGGATGAAGAAGGATGCTCAAGAAAGGAGCATTATCTACATGGGAGTCAATGATTACTTGCTACCTCATATTAGAGGACCAAAAAGTGCAAGTTACATTTGGAATACTTTGGAGGAGTATTTCCAAAACACTACAAAGTCAAGGAAGGCATCTTTATGGGCAGAATCCACCACATTAAAAAAGGAGGCTTCTCAATCCATTTTTTATTATGTAGCAAGAATGAAGGACATGCAGATGCATTAGGAGCACTTGATGAAGATATTGAAGAGGACAAATTGGTAAAACAATTTTTGACAAGTTCGAGAGGAGATGAGAAGTGGAAGCCTTTCATTCTATCCAATGAATTGTCACTAGATCATTTCACTCCTGATTTGAATCAATTGCTAGGACATATGCTAACCTTTGAGTAGGATATCAAAGGTGATGTTGATAAGATTACAAGTCAAGCAATGTATTTAAACGAAAATAAGAAAATTAACAAAGGCAAGCAATAGTTGAATGAAGATTAAGGCACTACTAGTCAAGCTAACTTCCTAAGAGGAAGAGGAGGTGGAAAAGGAAGAGTAAGAGGTAGAAGCAATAAAGATGGTGTTAAAGCTTGTCGGATTTATGGTAAGACTAATCATTTAGCTCATGAATGTTGGCATAATAACCAAAATGGTGGAGGATATAATCAAAATTTTAATTCAAGAGGAAGAGGTGGTAGACATTAGAGAGGTAATTTCAGAGGTAGAGGTAGTGGAGGTTTATTTGGAAGAAATGTAGGTAGAGGCTTTCAAAGTCAATCCTACAATAATACCTACTACAACTATGTTTTAGATCAGAAAGAGGATTCAACCTTAATTATGAATGCAGCTTGTGAAAGACAATGCTAAGATCAAAGAGTCTTCTACATAAACTCGGGGTGTAGCAATCACCTAAGTGACAACATAGCTTTGATGATTGATTTGGAGAATAAAGTGAGTAATCATGTAGTTCAAACAGGTGATAACACAAAGCACAATATGAAGTTCATTGGATGAGTAAAGGCCAATGATGGAAGCACTCTTTCGAGTAAGGTTTTGTATGTTCCTACAATCCCAAAGAATCTGATAACTATAGGAAAAATTGTTTCAGGAAAGAAAAAAGGAAAGCTCTTCACATTGAAGATTCAAGGCAATGTTGGTCGTGCCTTGTTCACTGATGGAGGACATAAGATCTTAGAGTTAGATCTTTGGCACAAAAGGCTTCGACTATTCAATGAAAGAGGTATTAAGGATATGATTAACAATGGTTCAGTGCTTGGATTGCCTAATGCTGCAGGTCAACACATGACATATAAGTGTGAAGCATGCAAATTGGGTAAAGCTCACAAGAAGACTTATGGTAAGAAAGGATTTATGTGTCCAGAGAAGCTTGAATTGGTACATACATGTGTGTGGGGTCTATCAAAGGACTTTTGTATTAATGTTTCAAGATATTATGTGGTTTATGTCGATGATGCTACGAGGTGGATCACTATATATGTGATCAAAGATAAATCAGAGGTGTTCAATACATTTAAACATTATCATGTGTATACAGAGAGTTTTAGGACAAAAATTGAAGAGACTAAGGTTAGATTGAGGGAGACAATATTTCTCTAATGAGTTTAGTGATTACTTATGGAATGCAAGTATAAAAAGGGAAGTTACTTGTAGGTATTCTCCTCAACAAAATGGTGTAGCTGAAAGGAGAAATAGAAATCTTTTTGAGTTTGCAAGGTCAATGATGAAGGAGAGAAATTGCCCTAATTATTTGTGGGTTGAGGCTGTGAATACATCTACTTACTTGGTTAATAGACTTACATGTAAGGCATTGAATGGTATGACACCATATGAGGCATGGTGGGGTAAGAGACCTACCTTAGATCATTGCAAAGTGTTTGGATGTTTGGGTTATGCATATGTACCATATTAGTTAAGGCATAAATTGGAACCTAAAGTTGTAAACTATGTGTTTACTGGTTATGATGATAAGCAGAGGGGTTATAGGTTATGGAGTCCATCTAGAAAGCAATTCCTTGTGTCAAAGGATGTTACATTTGATGAACAAGGTACTTGGTATGTAGGTACAAATAATATTTATGTAGGTGATGAAGATGTCATGACCCAAAGGAAGGGGAAATCAAAGATTCAAATTCCTGATGATGTAGAGATTGTTGATGCTCAAATTGATAATGATGAGTTGCCAAGATTTGATCGAGAATACAAAGAACCAGAGGCTTCAAAGAGTGGAGAAGTTAGAAGGTTGACAAGGAACATACATAATTCTCACAGGTATAGATGAGAAGGGCATGCCAAGTCTTAAGAAGCAGATGGAGAAAGAGTTCAAGATCAGTTACTCGGGAGACTTGTCATATTTCTTGGGAATGGAGCTTTCATATACTCAACATGGAGTGTATGTGTCTCAAGAAAGGGATTTGAAGAATTTGCTGATCAAATTGAAAATGGAAGATCTCAGGGTAGCACCTAGTCCAATGGAGGTGAATCATAAACTGAGCAGATATGGAGGAGAAGAATTCAAGGGCATGAAGATGTATCAAAGTTTGGTTGGTAGCCTAATCTATGCTACATTGACTAGGCTTGATTTGTCATATGCAGTTGGAGTATTGTCTCATTTCATGCATTGACCTAGAAAAGAAAATTGGATTGTAGGACAAAGGGTGCTAAGATGCATAAAGGGTACACTCAAAGAAGGCTTGTATTATGGATTCGCATTAGATACAAAAATCAGAATATATAGTGATGCAAATTGGGCAGGTAACTCTAATGATAGGAGGTCAACATATGGATATCTATGTTATGTGGGAGATAAATTAATCTCTTGGTGTTCTAAGAAGCAACATACAGTTGCTTTATCATCTACAGAAGCAGAATATAAAGGTATGGTTGAAGCTGCAAAGGAGGTTATATGGTTGAAGACTCTATTGAAGAGTTTTGACATCAATCAGAGTACACCCACCATTCATGGAAATAATATGAGTTCATTATATCTAGCTGCTAACCCTGTCTTTCATGCTAGGACTAAACACATTGAGATGTAATATCATTTCTTGAGAGATATGGTGATTGATAAGGAAATTGAAGTCATACATACTTCTATAGAAGATCAAATTGCAGACATGTTAACCAACAGCTTGGATTGACCTAAGTTGTAGAGGCTCAAAGACATGGCAAGTATAAAGAAGATGGAGAAAAGCACAATTGATGATTGAGGGGGAGGTGTTGGTGCAAGACAATCATCAATTGATGATTCAGACAAGGTTTGAAGTCAAAGAATGAAGAAAACATCAACATATGAGGCTTGGAGTTTAGTGCATGGCCAGAAGATGAAGACTTGTATATACATGTATACTAATCTTGTAATTAGGTCATAAAAACTTTGTATCTATGATGATTCAGGATGTAAACATCTATATATACTTGACAGAGATGTATTACGAGTAGGAGAGATGATGAGTGACAAGTTTTTGAACTCATTAGACTTAATAAAGTAAGAAGAATACGTATTATCTATCATATGTATGTTTTCTCTGAATAGAAAAAAGTTGCACCTCGATCTTTTCCTCAATGCTCCTTTTGTGTTTATCTTCTTGAGAAATGCTTTTGTACAAGTCTAATTCTTTAATTGAGTGACCTTTCTACAAGTTTTGAGATTTTATTGTAATCAACCTGAGAGAATTTTAAATAGGCACATTTACATGTATAAATGTGAAGAACTGAAGATAGGTACATGCACAAATTCGATAATAAAGTTTTGATTAGATCTCCCTCCACAGTGTAACATTTTGAGCAAATAAGCACTGATTCTTTAAGTTGAAAGCTAAGCTAAGTGTGGCTAAAAGCATTTGGATAAACACGATCTAGTTTGGGAGAACTATGCATTAGAAGTTATAGGTGTCAACGTCGACTACACAAAAGAATAGTTCTAGACATAGGTACGTTGTTTGGATAAAATCTCAAGATCTAGTGATCCTTTTGAGGATTTTTAACTTGGAAATGGTGCGCAAAAAGTTTCTACAAAGTTTCATTGAAAACTTTACACATTTGATCAGTCAATGAGTAGACTAAGTGTAGTAGTCTTTTCTAAGTAATCCGTTTCTTCATAGTTAACTCAAGTCTTGATAATTTGGCATTAATTTTCCAAAGTTGGTTAAGCTTATGAGTTTTTTTCTTGATATAGAGGTGCTCTAACATCAAGGATAACTTTTTCTTTTGGAGATTAACATTGTCCATAAATAGACAGACTGATAGATAGATAGATAGATAGATAGATAGATAGATAGATAGATAGATAGATAGATAGATAGATAGATAGATAGATAGATAGATAGATAGATAGATAGATACATAGATAGATGGATAGATAGATAGATAGATAGACAGATAGATAGATCAATCGATCGATAGATAGATATATAGATAGATAGATAGATAGATAGATAGATAGATAGATAGATAGATAGATAGATAGATAGATAGATAGATAGATAGATAGATAGATAGATAGATAGATAGATAGATAGATAGATAGATAGATAGATAGATAGATAGATAGATAGATAGATAGATAGATAGATAGATAGTGTTGAGGAAGTATTCAACGAGCCTATGAACCTTTGGAAGGTTTTAGGCCCTCAAAGGTTGTTTTCCAAAGTGACCTTGAGTCACTATGTTGCCTCTAATGGGAGATCTAGATGTGGAAAAATAATGGAACTTTCAAGAATGAAAGTGGAACCTCTCAGCTATGCATATCTTGTTAAAACACATGGTTTGGATAGTCCAACAAGGAGAATGAACCTCTGCAAGTTAGACTAGCTGTTAGTATTGTTGTTTGCCTATGTGTAGACACACCTTCACTGATTACAACCTCACTCAGAGATCACGTAGAGTAGAGTCACGAAATTAACACCACATTGAATAGACTATGTAAGAAATCAAATGCAATTGAAATTACTTGAAATGGATACTAGAAGGAGCACCAAAAAAACAAAATATTACTAGAAACTAGCTCACTCCTGAAAGAGGTAGTGAGAAATGGCTAATTGTAGAGAAGAATAAACAAACAATATGACTAACTAAGCAAGGAAGCTGCATGTAGCACCTTGCTTACGCTCTATGCTAACTTTAGGAAGAGAGTAGAGGCACTCAACAAACTTCTTGATGTTAATATTTACATATATAATCTATGCAAAAGTGCTCCTACAATTTTGCAAGAATCTCTCAATCAACCTCTTTAACTTTTTTGGTAAGCTATGATTTAGAAAAATGATTGAGGCTTCTTGATGGTTAAAAATCCATGGTATGAATCCTCTAAATAATAGGTCCACTTGTCATCTATGCCTTTGAGACTTTTAGCTATGATTTAGGGAAATATTCGAAACACCTACACACTAGAGCATACCAAACTACAGACTATCGAACTACCAAAAAGCCATCGAAAAAGCATCGGAATAAATTTTGATCATCATCAAGGCTTTATTTTTAATACTCCCCCTCAAGCCTTGAAATTAAATCACTATGCCAATGCTTCTTTCAAGTTTCAGTAGCTTCGTTCCTTCAAATCCTTTTGTAAACATATTTGCAAATTGATCTTTGGTACTCACATGCTCCACCTTGGACTCCTTTGCAATCACCTTCTCTCTTATGAAGTGCTAGTGTACTTCAATATGATTGGACCTAGCATGAAAAATGAGATTCGAAGGTAGGTGTACACTGCGCATATTATTCCACATGATCCGAATCTTCTTTACCTGCAAGTTCAAGTCTTTAAAGAGCTTCTTTAGCCACATAATCTCACATGTGATGAGGGCTAAGGCTATATATTCAACTTTGTTAGAAGATAGGGCTACTGTTGGTTGGTTCTTATAGCTTCATGAGATAGTCTTGCTTCTAATCATGACTACATAGCCACTTCTACTTTTCCCATCATCCTTTGAACCTTCCCAATCTGCATCACAATAGGCTTTTACTTGCAAATCTTAATCATAAACATAGAATAAACCTTCATTTATACTGCCCTTGAGATATCTAAGAACTCTCTTGGCTGCCAATAGATGTTGCACTATGGGAGTTTGCATAAACTGTGAGAGAACCCCTACTATATGTTTGATGGCTGGCCTAGTAAGAGTTACATAGTTAAAAGATCCTATAATGGATCTGTTTAAGGTAACAAATTAATGTCTTCTCCCTATTTTGGACTCAACTTTACATTTACCTTCAATGGATTTGCAATTGGCTTGCAATTATACATACCATACTTTGTTAGTACCTCAAGAATGTACTTTCTTTGCATGAGATATTTACCTTTCTCCTTGTAGATTACTTCTATGCCTAAGAAGTACTTCAACTCTCTAAGATCTTAGATCTAAATTCTTCTCCAAGCTTGTTCTTGATCTCTCTAATGCTTGCTTCATTATTCCCTATAAAAATAAGATCATCGACATATATGCAAGTGTAGACAACCTGATAGCTGCTTCTTCATATACAGTGATGAGTCAATATCACTTTTCTTATAGCCACATTTGGACTAATATTTTGCTTACCATTGATTCCGTGCTCTTGGTGCTTGTTTTAGGACATAAAGAGCCTTCTTTGCTCTACACACATTTTTAATCCACTACCTGATCATGGTCGCTCTCGAGGGGTTTGACAAACCTCTAACATTGAGAGTCATGATAATCATAATCGGAGGTTCAAATCTTTGCAGAGAGGAGCCCTTTTTTTTCTTGTTTTTCTCCTCAATTTTTATTATTTTGGGTTAGAGGGATCCTAACATAGGAGTTTCAGCTTTAGGGGGTGTTGGAGACCTTTTAATCTCAAAATGTTCAATTTGTCTTGACTTAAGAACTTCTCTATATCAAGAATAAATCAAACTTTACACAAACTTCAAATTATTTTCCACATATATTAAGAAATACTTCTCTGTATGAAGTTTTCTTCATCTTCAAGAGTCTGCTTCAGAAATAGACTTCAATCTCTTCATACTACTTCAAATTTAATCATTCAAATGATACTCTCATATCCATGCTACCTGTGCGCAACTATATTGATTATTAGTTCTTCAAAAGAACCACTAGATTTCTAATTTGATCACTTAGATCAAACCTGTGTTAGAAATTGTCTTCCAGAAATGACGACTTAGACATGGTCAACTTCTTAAGTTGATTTCTCACAGCACAGATCCCGTTTTGCTAAATGCTTTTAGCCATAGCTTCCTTATCTTCTAACTTAGATTTTGAGTGCTCATTTAGCAAAAACTTTACACTGTCCACTGAGATCTAAGCAAAACATTGACACGAAAAAGTGCACTACTCTGAGAAGTCTATCTGTAGACTTTACATAAAAATGCTCCTAATGATCATACTCACAGCCGGAAAAACATTAGATCATGAAACTTTGAACATATCTTCATTAACTTCTAGATTAGATGTGTACTAAAGGATTTCTGATCCACATGATCAGACTGAGAGAAATCAGAGAAAGACCTAACGCTAACTCGTAAAGATCTCTCTCTACACATCTACCTTAATGACACTTGGCTTCTAATGACTCTCTCTCATGTATTTCTTTACATCATTGACTTCAATACATATGGTTCTAGACTTTTCCAGCGTCTATTACATTACTCCTTATCATCCTAAGAATTATCTATAATCAAATTACAAAAATTTCCAACTGTAATGTACATATGTATACAAGCTTCACTTCTGAGTTCTCTTCACTTTCTCAAATGACTTCTTGAACTTCAAATTGATCATAGACTTTCTTCAAGTTCTTTGTAATCGTCAATTTGTGATTGTTTTGTTCCAACAGCTCCCCCTCAATCACTAATTGTGATCATTCCGTTCTTCTTCACTCCTGCCATCTCTTTGAATCTCTGTAGCTTTGGTCCATCCAAGCTTTTTGTGAACATATCTGCAACTTGCTCTATTGTTGGAGTATACAACACTTCAATCTCTTTATCAAGTACCTTTTCCCTCAAGAAATGATACTGAATCTCTATATGCTTAGTTCTGGCATGAAAAACAGGGTTAGCTGCCAAATACAATGAACTCATACTATCTCCAAAAATAATTGGAGTACTCTGAACAGTTCCAAAACTCTTCAACAAGGTCTTTAACCATATTACTTCTTTTGTAGCCTCTACCATTCCCTTATACTCAGATTCTGTAGATGACAAAGCAATTGTATGTTGCTTCTTTGAGCACCCAGAAACTAATTTATCTCAAATATAACAGAGATACCCATGAGTAGACCTTCTATCATCTGAATCACTTGCCCAATCTGCATCACTAAACACCTTGATTCTTGTATCAGAAGTAAATCCATAATACATACCTTCACTTAGGGTTCCTTTGATATATCTCAGTACCCTTTGAGCTGCAGCCCAATGAGTCTTCTTTGGACAATGCATAAATTGTGATAACACACCTACTGCATATGATAGATCTAGCCTTTTCAAGGTAGCATATATTAAACTACCTTCCAAACTTTGATATTTCTTTATTTCATTAAACTCTTCACCTCCATACCTGCTCAATTTATGATTTACCTCCAATGGTGTGCTTGAAGACTTGTAATCATCCATGTTGAACTTAACCAAAAGATTCTTCAAGTATCTCTCTTGTGTAACATATACTCCATGCTGAGTATATACAATCTGCATTCCTAAGAAATAAGATAAGTTTCCCAAATCACTTATCTTAAACTCCTTCTCTATTTGTTTCTTAATCTAATTGATTCCTTGAGCATCTGTACCTGTGACAATAATATCATCAACATAAATACACATGTATATGTATCTATTTTCACTTGCCTTCACTAGCAAGCTACTATCTGCCTTTGATGCTTGAAATCCACATTCATTCAAGAACTTAACAAGCATGTAATTCGATGCTCTTGGGGCCGGCTTCAACCCATACAAATCTCTTTTGAGCTTACACACATAATCTGATCCAATTGAGTCCATGAAGCCTTCTGGTTGCTCCATATACACTTCATCTGCAATGTATCCATTTAGAAATGCATTCTTCACATCTAGTTGTGATAACTTTCATCCTTTACAAGCAGCAATAGCAATCAATCATCTAATTGTAGACATCTTAGCAACAGGACTAAAGGTTTCATCATAATCTACCCCATAAGTTTGGGCATAACCTTTGACCACAAGTCTAGCCTTGTATCTAGACACCTTACCATCGGCAAACCTTTTTGTTTTATATACCCACTTACATCCAATGACCTTCTGATTCTTTGGTCTTGGTACTAACTCCCATGTTTCATTTTCAAGTAGAGCATCATACTCTTCTTGCATTGCCTTCTCCCAATTCTGTTTACCTTTAGCTTCTTCATATGTGATTGGGTCCTCTTCTGCCTTCACAATGTAAGCATAATCTTTTGTTGTTAAGAAAGATGTATCATAGCTATACCTAATAGGCTCTTTTCTTTCCGTCAAGGATCTTCTGACCTCTGCACTTCTTGAAGTCTCAGGCACATTAGATTCTGGATCAAATCTTGGCCCATCTTCACCATTATCTTGCAATTTACTTTTATGATCAACATCATCAATATCTTCTTCATACACACTTACTTTTGTTTTCCCTTTCCTTTGTATTTCTTCAGCACCTGCATAGTCATTTCTTGGCCCTGTATACCATGTGCTTTGCTCATCAAATGTAACAACTTTGGTAACAAGAAATTGCTTTGTGGATGGACTCCACAACTTGTAACCCATCTGTCTATCATCATATGCAATAAACACATACTTCTCTGCTTTGGGTTCTAGCTTATGTCTCAATTGTGAAGGAACATAAGCATATGAGAAACATCCAAATATTACAATGATCAAGTGTAGGTTTCTTACCCCACCATGCTTCATAAGGAGTTCTTCCCTCCAATGCTTTACAAGGTAACCTATTCACAAGGTATGTTGCAGTGTTGATAGCTTTTGCCCATAAGTAGTTTGGACAATTTTTTTCCCTCATCATTGTTCTTGCAAATTCTACAAGAGTTCTATTTCTTCTTTCTACAACTCCATTTTGTGGAGGAGAGTACCTGCAAGTTACTTCTCTTTTTATACCTGCATTCCACAAATAATCATCAAACTCTTTAGAGAAATACTCTCCCCCTCCATATGATCTCAACCTCTTGAGCTTTTGTCCTGTAATCGTTTCTGCATAAGCATGATAATGCTTGAATGTCTTGAACACTTTTGATTTGTCCTTGATTACATATAAAGTAATCCATCTGGTTGCATCATCAACAAACAACACATAATATCTGGATCCATTTATACTATAGTCCCTTGAAGGACCCCACACATCTGTATGAACTAACTGAAGCATGTTTGAATACTTGTATCCTGGTTTATTATAAGAACTTTTGTGTGCTTTACCTAATTGACAAGCTTCACACTTGTACACCATATGTTGCCCTTCAACTTTTGGCAAACCAAGCACCACATCATTCCTTGACATTTCCTTCATGGCTCTCTCATTGAAATGACCTAGCCTTTTATGCCATAGGTCTAACTCAGACATCTTTTGACTTCCATAAGTAAATAAAGAATGTCCCACATTACCTTGAACTTTGAGAGTAAACAACCTTCCTTGCTTTTTACCTGCAATGATGTTTCTATATCCGTGATTTGGATCTTGCACATAAACACCGTCATTTGTGAATCTGACTTCATATCCCTTCTCCACAATTTGCCCTACAGTTATCAAGTTTTTAGGAATAGTAGGAACATAAAGTACCTTGCTCATAAGTGTACTTCCATTCTTTGTCTTCACTGATCTAATGCTTTCCACCTTATGCTTCATGTTGTCACCTGTTTGAACTGTATGTCCATTCACCTTTGCTTCCATATCAGTCATCAATGATATATTGCCATCAAATGATTACTACATCCTGAGTCAATATAAAACACCCTTTGATCTTCTCCTACTGCTTCATGAGTTGCATTCAAGATAAGAGTCATGTCATCCTTCTGATCTAATGCATAATTATAATAATTGTTGTTGTAGGACTGAGTTTGAAAACTTCTTCCACCCCCTCTAGCATATGATGTCCTACCACCTCTTCCTCTAAAGTTACCTCTCTGATTTCTGCCTCCTCTACCTCTTTGATTAAAACTCTAATTATTGCTTCCACCATTTTGATTGTTATACCAACAATCATTTGCCAAATGATTGGTTCTGCCACAAATCCAACAAGCTTTAGTATTGTCTTTGTACTTACCTCCTCTTCCTTTACCTCTGAAGTTCATCTTTCCTTCTGTAAAGTTAGCTTGACTTGAAGTTCCTTCATCATCATTTGACTTCTTTCCTTTGCCATTCTTTTTCTTGTCCTTGGAGTACATAGCTTGGCTTGCACTCCTATCATTGTCTCCCTTAATGTCCTGCTCAAAAGTTAGCATGTGTCCTAATAATTGATTAAGATCAGGAGTAAAATGGTCAAGTGACAATTCCACGGACAATATGAAAGGCTTCCACTTCTCATCTCCTCTCAGACCTGTAAGTATTTGCCTTGCCAACGTATCCTCTTCAATGTCTTCATCTACTGATCCCAAGCTATCTGTTATATCTTTCATCCTTGCCACATAATCAGAAATTGATTGTGAGCTCTTCTTCTTGAAGGTTGTAAACTCTGCCCATAATGAGGACTTCCTAGACTTGGTTGTGATTTGGAAATGCTCTTCCAAAGCATTCCATACATCTGTTGCACTTTCTAATCCTCTAATGTGAGGTAGAAGATAATCATTTACAGCCATGTAAATGATGCTCCTAGCTTGAGCATCCTTTCTCATCCAATTCTTCAAATCTGCAAGCTCCTCCCTAGTTGGAACACTAGGATCTTCAAACTCAAGCTTTTCTTCTTCTCCTTTGATGAATGTCATCAAATCTTTGCTCATGAGATGTGGCTCCATCCTCATAGACCAAGCTGGATAGTTCTCCCTATCAAGCTTATCAATCTGCAAGCTTTCTCCCATCTTTGATCTTCTTGTGTCTGCAATTACTCAGATTTATGGTAATATAATGTACCTTTGATATAAATCTTTGATCTTTATTGATCCTTCGAACTCGTGCTCTATTCTTCTTCAAGTTTTCTTCCAAGATTTAGTCTTTACTTCTTCTATTCACAAAATTTCTGATGCCTGCAACACTCGAGGTTCTCCTTGCTTCTTCTTCACCTGTACTACACCTTCAGCTCTGATACCATTGTTGGAGACCTTTTAATCTCCAAATGTTCGATGTGTCTTGACTTAAGAACTTCTCTATATCAAGAATAAATCAAACTTTACACAAATTTCAAATTATTTTCCACATATATTAAGAAATACTTCTCTGTATGAAGTTTTCTTCATCTTCAAGAGTTTGCTTCAGAAATAGAATTCAATCTCTTCATATTACTTTGAATTTAATCATTCAAAGATACTCTCATATCCATGCTACCTTTGTGCAACTATATTGATCATTAGTTCTTCAAAAGAGCTACTAGATTTCTAATTTGATCACTTAGATCAAACCTGTGTCAAAAACTGTCTTCCAGAAATGACGACTCTGACATGGTCAACTCCTTAAGTTGATTTCTCATAGCACACATCCTGTTTTGCTAAATGCTTTTAGCCATAGCTTCCTTATCTTCTAGCTTAGATTTTGAGTGCTCAGTTATAAAAAACTTTACACTGTGCACTGAGATCTAAGCAAAACATTGACACGAAAAAGTGCGCTACTCTGAGAAGTCTATCTGCAAACTTTACATACAAATGTTCCTAATGATCATACTCATAGCAGGAAAGGAATTAGATCATGAAACTTTGAACATAGCTTCATTAACTTCTAGATTAGATGTGTACAAAAGGATTTTTGATCTACATGATCAGATTGAGAGAAATCAAAGAAAGACCTGATGCTAACTCATAAAGATCACTCTCTACACATCTACCTTAATGACACTTGGCCTCTAATGACTCTCTCTCATGTATTTCTTTACATCATTGACTTAAATACATATGGTTCTGGACTTGTCCCGCGTCTATTACATTACTCCTTATCATCCTAAGAATTATCTATACTCAAATTACAAAAATTTCCAACTGTAATGTACATATGTATACAAGCTTCACTTCTGAGTTCTCTTCACTTTCTCAAATGACTTCTTGAACTTCAAACTGATCATAGACTTGCTTCAAGTTCTTTGTAATCATCAATTTGTGATTGTTTTGTTCCAATAGGGGGATCTTCCAAGGAATCTCAGCAAGTTGTTTTCCTTTATGAGCAGTGATCATGGAAAACGAGTTCTTTATCCTTTGGAGGATAGTGGAGCCAATTATCAAACTTTCACTATCCTAGTTATCATCATTGTTTGTGGTGCACCCAACCTCTTTGCTAGTACTGATACCTTCACGGTTATTTTCCTTGCACAAGGATTCCTCTAGGGTTTCTCCATCATTGTGATAGTCTTCATGATTTAATCCCCCTGGATAATCCATGTCATTGACCTCCTTTTCCAAGTTGTAAAAGATGTTTGTTTTTGGAGCTACACGAGAGGGGCTCTTCTCACTAATTCCTTTGGGGCTTCCCCTTTTTCTCCCTCTTTCTTTTGTGAAGCTGTCCGGGTCTATTTCCAAGACTTGTGTTTCTTTCCTCTTTTTAGACTCTAATGGACACTCTTCCAATATGCTTTGAGCCCCTACCATGACTTTGTTCCTTGTCATGTTAGCTTTCTTGAAGTTTGCTTTTTTTTATTGGAATTCTATCTTAAAAGACATTCCCTTATTCTATGGCCTTGCATTTTGGAGTGAAAAGAAGCATTTGGCAAGTTCTTGTATTTAATCTCTTGCTCAATGGTTTCCTCTTCTCCTATGTCTATGACAATTTTAGAGGGGAGATCTTTGTTTAGATCTGCTTTGGCACAAATTTGTGGAGTGACATCTAGCATTGAAAGAGTATTTTTTCCCTTCATATATAAGGCCCTTGAAATCTTCTCTCGAGGACAAAGGTCAATAGATGGGTGAAAGAATTTCCCTAATGAAACAATAAAGAAAAAATTGCAAGTTTGGGAGCTCAATCTAGAGTGGATAATGTAGTGGTATAGACTGATTTGGGATGAAATCAAGAAGCCATTTAATTAGGCACATGGTAGTCCTTCATACCTGCCAAGTGCCTATCCATACAACTTGAAATGACATATGCTCATTTTCAAACCCCAAGAGCATGTGGTTTTCATCCAAGAACTAGCACTTGCTCACAATCAAGTTGCATGGGAACCATTCCTTATGGAACCACTAGCAAAAGAACTCCAATGGTGGCTTAGGACCAAGCAATTGATTGATGAGGGAGGTTCTTTTTAGTTCTTCTTTCTCCACCACAATCTCCTCGTGTGGAAGAGTGATGATCACAAAGTCGATGCCAAAAAGCTCCAAAGATGTGCTAGAAGACTTTTCATCCCCCACGAGACCCATATTACTTACCACCAATAAGGGGGCAATCCCTACCATGATGTGGCCAAATAACACCACACCATAGTGCATGTCAAACCTCAAAGGAAGCCTCCCCAAATGGGCGAGCAGTCCATACTTAAACAACCCTCTTGCTAGCCTCTTGAATAAAAAGATCTCTTCTTTTTCTCTTTTGTTTTTATCTTTTCTTTTATATATATATATATATATATATATATATATATATATATATATATATATATATATATATATATATATATTCTATTTTGCTTTTCTAATTAAAAAAATACTCTTTAAATGAAGGGTGATGAAATTTTCCCTCTAGCACTCACTTAAAATAATAAAGCTTTTAATCCTCCCAAAACAAGCGTAAAGAAGCACCACATGGCCCTTCACCCAACATGATGGACCCCCAATAGCACTAAGGTGAAGGTCAATAGGCACAAAAGGACAAATCACACTATCGTGATGGCATACTATGAAAATTGATTCAAATACACAAAATTAAATAACCAATCACCTCAATCATGATAAGGCTAGAGCCACGTGATCCTCACAATGGCTAGAGTCACCATAGTGGAACATCACAATAACTTCCTTCTAGATCATCATAAGAACCTCCCTGAGTGTGACAATGGCCAATGCTTTGATAGTCATGATCATTGCCTTGACAATCATGATGGGAAAAGCCTTGACAATCATGTAGCTAGGATACCCACGACAAAAGCTGATATAACAGATGTGAATTTCCTGTCAACAGAGCATTAGATTGTACTCTCTGATTAGAGTAGACAAGATTTTTGAAATACACTTCTGATTGCAAGAACACCCACATAGGGAAAATGATACAAGGGTATGTAATTGATACAAGACATCCCACAACCCGGGACTGATAGGTATGAATAACTCAACTAGAGATGATATAGGAGATCCCACAACCCCGGATTGTAAGTATGAAACAAGATGTCTAGATTACAAGAACTCCCTTTTGGGAGTTGAACTAGACACAAGAAATAACTCGACAATGATGGAGAGTGTTAGTCTCCAAAAGAAAAAGCTACTCTTGAACTTAGAGAACCTCTATATCAAGAGTAACTTAAAAGCATTCACCAATTTAAAGGATTAATGATCAATTATCAAAATTTTGATCAAACTGTGAAGAAGATTCTTCAGAAAGTCTGCTGCACATATCTCTCTCATTGACTTATCAAATGTGTAAAGTTTTTTATAAACATTTGCACAACATGTTGCCAATAGCCTCCTCCAAGTTAAATCATTCCAAAAGACTCACTAGATCTTGAGAAATGATCTTATCAAGTTACCTATGTCTAAAACTGTTCTTCTGAGAAGTCGATTCAGACACCTGTAACTTCTAACACTTGGTTCTCTCAATCTAGAATCCATTTATGCAAATGCTTTTAGCCATAGGTAGCTTACCTTCCAACTTAAACAATGAGTGCTTGGTTGCTCAAAACTTTACACTGTGGAAGGAGAACTGACCAAAACATTAGCATCAAGTTTGCACCTCTTGCAACTTCTCTTCTTCCCATTTACACATGTAAATGTTCCTACGTTCAATTCTATGAGCCTAATCACAATTAGAAGCTGAAAATTTGTACAAAGTTCAATCAACTATAGACTTAGACTTGTACAAAAGCATTTCACAAAAGATTCAACAGAGAAGGAGAATACTCAGAAAGATCCGGTGCAACATTTCTTCATTCCTAGAAAATTTACATCTGAGTGATGAGAGATGGCTTACTCACTTCTAAAGTGTCTAATGACATCTAATTCTTCTCAAATCTTGTCTTAACACAATCTTTCATATTTTCCCTGACATTTTTTATAGTATATATAGGCAAATATTTACAAGCTCATGACTATACAAAAATATAAGTGAACTATCTCTGAATTAATGTACATATGTGTACACATCTTTCATCTTCTGAATATGCACTTCCTCCATGCTTCATAACTTGAACTTTTCTTCAGTCCTTGACTTCCAAACCTTCATTAAAACTTCAATTGTTGATTTCCCTACACTAACAGCTCCCCCTCAATCATCAATTGAGGTTTTCTCTATCTTCTTTATGCCTGCCATGTCCTTGAATCTCTGTAGCTTTGGTCCATCCAAGCTTTTTGTTAGCATATCAGCTATCTGATCTTTTGTTGAAGTATGTATGACTTCAATCTTTTTATCCATCACCTTCTCTCTCAGAAAGTGATACTGAATCTCAATGTGTTTAGCCCTGGCATGAAAAACAGGATTAGCAGCTAAATACAATGAACTCATGCTATCTCTATGAATAGTGGGTGTACTCTGAGTGATGTCAAAACTCTTCATAAGAGTCTTAAGCCATATCACTTCCTTTGCAGCTTCAACCATCCCTTTGTACTCAGCTTCTGTGGAAGATAAAGCAATTGTTTGTTGCTTCTTTGAACACCAAGAAATTAACTTATCTCCCACATAACACAAATATCCATAAGTTGATCTCCTATCATCAGGATTACCGGCCCAATCTAGTATCACTATAGATCTTGATGTTTTTATCTGATGTAAAACCATAATACAAACCTTCTTTGAGTGTACCCTTAATGTACCTCAACACTCTTTATCCTGCAATCCAATGTTCTTTCCTAGGACAATGCATGAATTGAGACAATACTCCAACTGCATATGACAAGTCATGCCTAGTTAAAGTAGCATAAATCAGACTACCAACCAGACTTTGATATAGCTTCATGTCATTGAACTCTTCTCCTCCATATCTACTCAATTTGTGATTCACCTCCATTGGAGTAGGTGCTACTCTGCAATCATTCATCTTAAGCTTGATCAACAAGTTTCTCAAATACCTTTCTTGAGTTACATACACCCCATGTTGAGTGTATGAGATTTCCATGCCCAAGAAATATGACAAGTCACCCAAGTCACTAATCTTGAACTCTTTCTCCATTTGCTTCTTTAGGCTTTTATCATCAACATATATGCACATGTAAATGAACCCATCATCATTTACCTTGACAAGCAAGCCACTATCTGCGTTAGATACTTGGAACCCAAGTTCTTTTAAGAACTTCACAAGTCTATAATTCCATGCCCTTGGGGAGTGCTTTAAACCATACAAAGCTCTCTTGAGCTTACATACATAATCTGGATACCTTTCATCTCTCAATCCTTGTGGTTGCTCCATAAAAACATCATCTGAAATATAACCATTTAGAAAAGCATTCTTCACATCTAGTTGGCATAATTTCCAACCTTTACATGCAGCAATGGCTATGAGTGTCCTGATGGTTTTCATTTTTGCCACAGGACTATAGGTTTCATCATAATAAATACCATATGTCTGAGAAAACCCTTTCACAACAAGCCTAGCTTTATACCTAGACACACTTCCATCTGTAAACCTCTTTGTCTTGTAGACCCATTTGCATCCAATGATCTTCTGGCTATTTGGTTTAGGAACCGAATCCCATGTCTGATTCTCCATCAATGCATCATACTCTTCCTGCATAGATTTCTCCCAATTTTCCTTACCTTCTGCCTCTTCATATGTAGAAGGGTCTTCATCTGCATTTATCATATAAGCATAATCTTTGGTAGCCAAAAAAGAAGTTTCATAGCTATACCTTGTAGGTTGCCATTTGTGCCTTGATGACCTTCTTAGTTATCCACTCCTTCAGGTTTCTGGTTCATCACATTCTAGATCAAATCTTGGCACTTCTTCAACTTCAACCTGTACTTCATTATTCTCTTCTTCATCAAATATCTGAACCTTTGATTGACCTTTCTTTTGATTCACAACTTCTTCATTACCTGCATAAATATTGATTGTACCTACATACAAAGTACCTTGCTCATCAAATGTAACATCCTTTTTTCAGCTTTAGGTTGCAATTTATGCCTTAATTGAGATGGCACATATGCATATGCCAAACATCCAAATACTTTGCAATGATCTAGAGTAGGTCTCTTACCCCACCATGCCTCATATGCTGTCATACCTTGCAAAGATTTACATGGTAATCTACTAACCAAATAAGTAGCTTTATTTACAGCCTCAGCCCACAAGTAATTTGGGCAATTTTTCTCCTTCATCATGGATCTTGCAAACTCAACAAGAGTTCTATTTCTCCTTTCTGCTACACCATTTTGTTGAGGAGATTACTTGCAAGTAATTTCTCTTTTTATACCTGCATTCCATAAGTAATCACTGAAGTCATTAGAGAAATACTCTCCCCCTCCATCTGACCTTAGCCTTTTCAACTTTTGACCTGTAATTCTTTCTGCATACACATGATAATGTTTGAATGTATTAAATACCTCTAACTTATCTTTGATCACATAGATAGTGATCCATCTGGTAGCATCATCAACATGAATCACATAATACCTTGAGCCATTGATACTAAAATCCTTTGATGGTCCCCACACATCAGTGTGTACCAATTCAAGCTTCTTTGAATACATAAAACCATGCTTGGAATTAGCTTGATTATGAGCCTTACCTAATTGACATGCCTCATATCTGTATGTCATATGTTGACCTGCAACATTAGGCAATCTAAGCATTGAACCATTTTTAACCATATCTTTGATACCTCTTTCATTGAAATGTCCAAGCCTCTTGTGCCAAAGATCTAACTTAGAGATCTTATGTCCACCATAAGTGAACAAGGCATGACCAACATTACCTTGAATCTTCAATGTGAACAATCTTTCTTCTTTCTTCCCTAAAACAATTTGTTTATACCCATTGCTAGGGTCTTTCACAAACACTCCTTCATTAGTGAACCTAGCTTCATAACCTTTCTCAACAATTTGTCCTACACTTATTAGATTCTTAGGAATTGTAGGAACATACAAAACCTTACTCAAGAGAGTACTACCATCTTTGGTCTTCACTGATCCAATTGACTTCACATTGTGCCTTGTATTGTCACCTGTTTGAATAACATGATTAATTATCTTATTCTCCAAATCAGTCATCAAAGCTATGTTGCCACTCAGATGACTGCTACACCCTAAGTCAATGTAGAAGACTCTTTGGTCTTCACTTTGCCTTTCACAAGTTGCATTCATTATCAATGTTGAATCCTCCTTCTGATCTGAATCATAATTGTAGTAGGTGTTGTTGTGTTGTTGACTTTGGAATCCTCTACCTGAATTTCTTCCAAAGTAACCTCTACTACCTCTACCTCTGAAATTACCTCTTTGATTTCTGCCACCTCTTCGTCTTGAATTAAAGTTCTGATTATATCCACCATTACTCTAAGTATTATGCCAACAATCATTAGCTAAGTGATTTGTCTTACCACAAATCCAGCAAGCTTAGACTCCATCTTTATTACTCCTGCCTCTTCCTCTACCTTTGCCACCTCCTCCTCCTCTTAGGAAGTTAGCTTGGCTAGTTGTACCTTCCTCTTCATTTGCTTGTTGCTTCCCTTTGATATTCTTCTTCTTATCCTTTGAATACATTGCATGACCGCAATTTTATCACTTTCACCTTTGACATCCTGCTCAAAGGTTAGCATGTGACCTAGCAAGTGATTTAAATCAGGAGTAAAATGATCTAGTGATAATTCAGTAGAAAAAATAAATGGCTGCCATTTGTCATCACCTCTCAACCCTATAACGATTTGCCTTACCAATTTATCCTCCTCAATGTCTTCATCAACTGCTCCTAATGCATCTGCAATGTCTTTCATCCTTGTTACATAATCTGAGATGGATTGAGAGGCCTTCTTCTTAAATGTGGTAAATTCTGCCCACAAGGATGCCTTCCTAGACTTTGTGGTGTTTTGGAAATGCTCCTCCAAAGAATTCCATATATTACTTGCACTTTCAAGACCTCTAATGTGAGGTAGCAAGTAATCATTGACTGCCATATAAATAATGCCCCTAGATTGAGCATCTCTCTTCATCCAATTCTTCAAATCTGATAATTCCTCCCTAGTTGGAACACTAGGATCTCTAAACTCAGGCTTTTCTTCTTCACATGTGATATAACTTATCAAATCTTTGCTCATAAGATGAGCTTCCATCCTCATTGACCATGCTGGATAGTTCTCTCTATCCAATTTCTCTATTTGAAGAGAATCTCCCATCCTTTCTTCACCTGTGTATTGAATTCTTCAAACTTTATGAGTACTAGATGTACCTTTGCTTTGAATGAAGTTCCTTTTGTCTTTCTTGATTTTGTATATCCTCCTTCTCAAACTTTGCTCTCAAGCTTTTGCCTTTTGAATCTTCAGATGTTGAATTCTTTATGATTGCAGGAGTCAGGATCCTTTCTTTCTTCAATTTTGATACTTCCTGCTCTGATACCACTGATGGAGAGAGTTAATCTCCAAAAAAACAAGGTACTCTTGAAATTAGAGCACCTCTATATCAAGAGTAACTAAAAAACATTTACCAATTTAGAGGATTACTGATTAATTATCAAAATTTTGATCAAACTATGAAGAAGATGATTCTTCAAAAAGTCTACTGCACATATCTCTCTCATTGACTTATCAAATGTGTAAGCTTTTTTATAAAACTTTGCACAATGTGTCCCCTATAGTTTGCACAGCTCTTCCAAGTTATATCATTCCAAAAGACTCAGTAGATCTTGAGAAATGATCTTATCAAGTTACCTGTGTCTAAAATTGTTCTTCTGAGAAGTCGATTCAGACACCTGTAACTTCTAACACTTGGTTCTCTCAGTCTAGAACCCATTTATGCAAATGCTTTTAGCCATAGGTAGCTCACCTTCCAACTTAAATAATGAGTGCTTGCTTGCTAAAAAATTTACACTGTGGAAGGAGAACTGACCAAAACATTAGCATCAAAGTTTGCGCCTCCTTCAACTTCTCTTCTTCCCATTTACACATGTAAATGTTCCTACATTCAATTCTCTCAGCCTGATCACAATAAGAAGCTGAAAATCTGTACAGAGGTCAATCAACTATAGACTTAGACTTGTACAAAAGAAGTTCACAAAAGATTCAACACAGAAGGAGAATACTCAGAAAGATCGGGCGCAACATTTCTTCATTCCTGGAAAATTTACATCTGAGTGATGAGAGATATCTTACTCACTTCTAAAAGTGTTTAATGACATCTAATTCTTCTCAAATCTTGTCTTAAAACAATCTCTCATATTTGCCCCGACATTTTTCATAGTATATATAGGCAAATATTTACAAGCTCATGACTATACAAAAGTATAAGTGAACTATCTCTGAATTAATGTACATATGTGTACACATCTTTCATCTTCTGAATATGCACTTCCTCCATGCTTCATAACTTGAACTTTTTTTCAGTCCTTGACTTCCAAACCTTCATTAAAACTTCAATTGTTGATTGCCCTACACCAACAGACAAGATCTTGTACTATGAGATTACAAGAGGACAAGACAGGATGTACAAGAACTAGACTAGACAAGACTAGAACAAGGAACAAGGCAAGAAGGGGAAATAGAACTTAGAGAGTACTTACTTGGCGGCCGTGACTCCTTGAGCTCCCAAGAGTGATTATGAATGTGGCCAACCCTTCCTTATATAGGTTTTCAAGGGCACTTCATGAAAGGCAATTACAAATTGATGATTTCATCATTGATATCATCAATTCAAAACATAAGCTTTGGATATCTCGAGGCAAGTGGATAGTCAATCTTAGGGTTTTGGTATGCTCTAGATGCAATGGAAGCATTGTTTTCCCCAATTTGTGAGCCAATCATGAGATACAGAAGTCACATGGAATTTGAGGTTCATGATGGTTTCCTTGTCCAATGACATCACCTCCCCTTCAAGTGATGAGTTCCATTAGGAGCGGTCATGATCTCTATTCTTCATTTAATTTGATTTTTCTTATGAAATTCTTGAACCTTGATTAGTGCTCTCGGAAGGTTCTCTATAGGTTCCCAAGTGTGATCATTGATGTCATACCCTTTCCAATGAAAAAGACACTCCAGTATTCCTTGGGATATTCTTGAATCTAGGACATGATTGACCTCAAATTCTTCATGATCATTAATTTGGATAGGTGGTCAAGGATGGGTCTCTCCCCCTTCAATGGTGAAATTTAATATGGCTCCAATCTTGGGATATTCTTGAATCTAGGACATGATTGACCTCAAATTCTTCATGATCATTAATCTGGATAGGTGGTGAAGGATGGGTCTCTCCCCCTTCAATGCTGAAATTTAATATGGCTCCAACATGGACTCATGTATTCTCATGGTACTTGATAGCTAGAGCTTGAAGGTGATTGGATTAATCTTGGCCAAGATAGTGAATGAGCCAAATCTTTGATGATCTAGCTCTTCAGAAGGCCTTGAAGTTTGCAAATTTTTTCTGAGTAACCATACCTTATGCCCAATTTGATACGATGGATTTTGAAAACGATGTTGATCTACATAGTAGTTATAATGTTCTTGAGCTTTATGGATCTCTTCCTTGGGTTCTTTGTGAATTTCCATGAGGTAGTGGGCCTTATGTCTGGCGTCTGGGTTCTTGACATGATTTGAGAATTGTATATTCATCCATGGATGTTGTCCATAACGTGCAAAGAAGGGATTTTGCTTATTAGATGCATGAACACTATTTTTATAGGCTGCAAAGGGTAACAAATCAAACCAATCATTTTGGTGATAGTTGCTGGTGCAATAGAGATATTGCTCTAGGACTTGATTCACTAATTCAGTTTGTCCATCAATCTATGGATGATCTTGCAAAGACTATTCCAAAAGCTGGATAAGAATTTTGGACCTCGATCACTGACAATATCATGAGGCAATCCATGAAGCCTAAATATGTATCAAAGAAAAAGTCTAGCAGTGCCTGCACCTGTGATTGCCTTGGTAGTTGGAATGAAGTGTGGTATCTTTGTAAATCTATCCAAAATAACAAGAATGGCATCATACTTATCTGACTTCTGTAGATCTCTGATAAAATCCATAGACAATGAAGACCATGGCCTTTTTGGAATATGTAAAGGTTGCAAGAGGCCATGAGGTTTATGTCATTGTACCTTAGATCTATTGCAAGTGTCACAGGTTTGGATATATTTTTTTACTTCCTTCCACATTTGAGGCCACCAAAAATACCTTGATATGAGTTCTATTGTTTTATTTACTCCAAAATGTATTGTTGCAAGGTTGTCATGACATTGTTGTAGTACTTGGATCCTGGGCTTTCCTGGAGGGACATACAATAGGTTCTCAAAGAATGGTAACCCATCCTTTTCATGAAATTTGGTTACTTCTTGAACTTTTCCTTCTTGAGTTTTCTACTTAATATTACAAAACAATTCATCTTGTGGTAGATTCCCATGGATCAAATGTTTCAAGGCTGAATCTTCATGATGTCTTGAAGAGATAGCTGCTAGTTGAAGATGCTTAGGCTTGAGTCTCTCTTGTTGAACAAAGGCCTCTTCACCCTTCTTTGTTGCAAGGTAAGATCTTTTAGATAAATCATCTGACTGACATTGTTGATGTCCTGGATGATAGGTGATGACAAAGTTGAACTTGGATAGAAAGTAACTCCATCGGCATTGCCTTCTATTGAGGATGTGGGTGGTCATAAAATACTGTAAGTTCTTGTGATTTGTATACATAGTAACTATTTGAGCTGCTCCTTCTAGATGGTAACGCTAGCTATCAAACGTGTCTACTATGGCAAGAAGTTCTTTATAGTGGATTTCATAATTAATATTTGGAGGTGAAAATTTCCTTGGATGATATGCAACTAGATGAAGGTCTCCATCATCTCCATATTGGGATAGAATGGACCCTAGGGTGAAGTCTGATCCATCTCTCTCTCTAGGAAGAAGGGCTAGCTAGAATCATGATGGACTAGAATTGGAGCAGTGGTGAATGCTAATTTCAAGGTCTGAAAGGCCTTTTTTGCTTCTTTAATCCATGAGAATTTTAAGTTTAGTGTAAGCATGGTAAGAGGTGTCACTATCTTGGAGTGATCTATGATGAATATCCTATAAAAAATGGCAAACCCTAGAAAACATTGTACATCTCGAACACAAGAAGGTGGTTGCCAATCGAGGATTGTCTTTATCTAGTTAGGGTCCATAAAGATTCCTTTCTCTGATACAATGTATCCTAAAAACTTTACTTCTACCTAATGTAAACATCTCTTCTCCAATTTTGCATGTAACCCTTTTTCTCTTAGTTTCTCTAGGATATCTTTACGTGATATTCATGATCCTCTAGATTCCAATATCACGATATCATCAAGATATGTTACCAAAAAGTCACCTAAGTACTCTCAAAAGATATCATTCATCATATGTTGAAAGAGAGTTGGAGCATTTGTAAGACAAATGGCATTACTACATATTCAAAGTGCCCATACCTTGTTTGAAACGTTGTCTTCCATTCATAGCCTTGTTTGATCCAAAGAAGGTTGTAAGCTCCTTGAAGGTCAATCTTAGTGAAGATTTTTGCTTTTCCAAGGCTTTCCAATAGCTCTTATATGAGTGGTAGAGGGTATCTATTATTTATAGTGACTTTATTCAACCATGATAGTCTACACACATCCGGAGAGTCCTATCCTTCTTTTTTACAAATAAAATAGGAGCTCCTGCTAGAGACTTTGAGTGTTTGACAAAACCCTTTACTAGATTCCCATCAATGTTCTTGCATAGTTCTATAGCTTGGTATAGGGATAGTGTATAGATTGGTCCAAAGGGTGGTTTTGCTCCCTCTTGTGGATCTATGGGACAGTCATAAGGTATATGCTCTGGGAGGATATCTACATTCTTCTTTTCAAAAATATCTTCAAAGCCTTTGTACTGATTAGGTAGTTGCACTCGATCATCTTTCTTGGATTCTTGAGCTAGTATGGCATAGATCATATATGTCGGTTCCTTCCTTACTACACGTATGAAGGCGTTGGCTCTGACATGGGTTGGGTTCTTGTGGATATCTCAATGGGTAATTCTATTCTTTTCCCAATTAATATCTGGGTTATGCTTCTTTAACAAGGGCATTCCCATGATAAATAAATGTACTGGGCTTGATATTAACTTGAAACATATGTGGGTTTCATGGCCACTAAGGTGTACATTAATGGTGTGGTTTCCATGCTTATATGCCTAGATGCTAGAGGTCATCCATCTACTAATTCAACTACTACTAGTTTGTTCTTCCGAAGTATAGGAATTCCATGTTTCATAACCGATCCTTCATTGATGAAACATGAGGAGGCTCCTGAATCTAGTATGGCTATAAGGGAAAGGATCTTCTTGGGCATGATGATCTTGACAAGTGCAAGACATGTTTCTATGGGTGTAGCTAGAATTATGAGACCCTTTTGTATATCATTGTCCAACTATACGGTCTCTTTTACAACTAGACTTCCTCATTTCCCTACTCTACAAGGTGGTTCCGGCTCTAGAGTTTGTTCTCTTGTTGGAAAAATTAACTCCAATATGCCCATGGTTTCCACAATAGAGGCATAACTTGTTATCTCTCCTTCTCTCTTGCTCTTGTGGTGTTAGAGGCTTGAACCTAGTTACATCTATTTTCATAGGTTCATGCATAGACTCATCTTTAGGAGTAGGTTGGAAGGGTTTCCATTGGTGAGGTCTTTCTTCTACTTGTTTTTTCTTGTTTCCTTTCAAAATATCAATTATCGCATTGAATAGCTTGCATGATGTGTTCATTCAATGTCTTAACCTCTTACATCATGAGCAGAAGGTCCTTCACATCATCTCTAGGCCCCATATAAATTGGCTTGTGAAATAATCTTCATGCCAAGTGAGATCACATATCACCTACCTAAATTCTGATGCATAGGTAGAGGCAGGTCGATTACCTTGACATAAATTCTGAAGTTTTGTTTCTCCCACTCGACTTGTGTCTGCATCTCCAAATGTGGTGGTGATTCATTGAAGAAACCCCTCATAGTCCTAAAGTATTACCATGTTCTTCTCCAAGATTGGGGCAAACCAAGATAATGCTTGGCCATAGAGCAAGGTTCCATTAAAACTCGAACTTGGATGCCTCATTAGGGTATCTATTAGGTTGCATATGGGTGTACACTTTAACTTGTTGGAGAAATCCATGAAACTTTATGCGATCCCCATTGAACTTTTCTTGCATGCAGATCTTGGGTTGCTTCATGAAGGATGTACTAGGCTGCTGATTGACTTAAATACTCCCCGGATTGGTTTGAGGACTCTTGATTCATTTTTGTAATACTTGGAGGAGTGCAGCTACATGCACTAGATGTCCCATCTCGACAAGAATACGTAACTAATAAAAGGTTTCCCACAACATGGGACTCATAGTTAGGAATAACTCAATTGGAGATGATACACGAGATCCTGCCACCCTGGACCATAAGTATGAAACAAGATATTTGGATTACAAGAACTCCCTTCTAAGAGATGAACTATGATAGTTCCATGGACTCAACACCAACACTCCACTCCAAGAAAAAGGTATGGTGGTAGAGCACACTATGCAAAAACACTTGCACAAAGCTTCCCAATGTCCATGGTTATGGATAGTGTCCACCAAACGATGGTCACTCATGCTTACCTGATGATGTTATCAACACAAAAACTCCTCTTTATGTTGATGTTGCTGACAGACAACTAAGAACATTACTTAAAACTCCATAGCAACACACAATGACAACAGTAGCAGTACATTGCATCCATCAAAATTCTTTGTGTTTATCCTTCTTGGTAGCATTCAATAAATCTCAATTCTCCCTAACCAAGCTTCATAATTTCATTCTCTACCTCCAAGCCTGTATTGATTTCTTCTACAAATTCTAATTCAATTGCTACTCTTTCTATCAACTCCATTGTTGGAGCAAATTGTTGACAAGCCTATGATGGCTTGAGTATCCCAAATTATGGGGTAATGAAGAGTTCTCTTGTGAGCTCACTCTAGTAAGTTCTTGAATATTTACTTGATGTAAAATTAGAAGAATAAAAAATTGGTTGAAGCTATTTGATGAGTAGGCAAGAACTCCACAAATTCGTAAAAGCATATATCTCTAAAAATCAAGAGAGAATCTTAGGTGAGAGATGATTCAAATTCAAATTATGGCTCAAACACACTCTATATAAGTGTGTCATTTTAGTCACAAAAGAGAGAGACACTACTGCAAGGCTTTATGCTAGATTTGAGCCTGATCTTATACCTCATACATGTATCAATAATTCTACCATATTTCCCATGTAATATACATTTCATTTCATACATGTTTGGTCTCATAACATCATGCCTTTGTGAGTGAATTGTTCACTGTCATAAATCTTAGTTTTTCAATCAGATTGTAGAGATAATTTCTCTCAGCATGGTTCACCATTTCCACTAATATAACTTGGTTATGTTATCTCTCTAAGTCTATTATAAGGTCCCAAGGTTTTTTTGCATTTGGATTTCTTAGTTATGAGAAATATTTGTTAGAAGTTGCCTATGTCTCTACATCTTCTGCTTCCTAAAAAGTCAGGATTACATATGTGATTTGCTAAAATACTTTCTCTTAGTATTCTCACTAATTTTACTTGAAATTAATCCCAATAGGTTGCTTTTCTTTCAATTAGATTGCTCTAAAATATTTCTGGTCGATTTGAACCAAAAAAGGAGCACTAAGTGAAGTACTAGAACTTATAAGACCAAAATAGAAAGCTTCTTCATGTTCACTATTGGTCAAACTTCTCTGTTTTGATTCTTCTTTTTGAGAATGATCTTCCAAGCTACATAGGGTGCCTAATACATCCCTTGAAAAGCTAAGAGGGCCCACCACATATTTGTGGAGTTGATTTGGCTAGTGTAGTGTAAAGATTTAGCACCACCACTTCATCTTGATCAAGTATCAATCCATCTCTTCATAGTGATATCAGAGCAAGGTTGGACAACATGGGAGATGGATTTCTTTCATCAATTGACAAATTGGATAGAAGTAACTACTCGGCTTGGTAATTAAGGATGGAAGCTTATCTTCAAGGCAAAAATTTATATGGTTATCTAGCTAGAGATGAAATTATGCCAAGTTTGAAGAATAAAGATCAACCTAGACAAGAAGATCAAGAAAGATTAAGCACATGGTGCTCCCAAGATGCACTTCTAGGAACTTACCTCCTCAACTCTATCTCATATGTTTTTGTTGCCTCATATCAAAAGTTGTAAGACATCTCTAGAACTGTGGAATGTTGGAGCAAATTCTTGACAAGCTTATGATGGCTTGAGTACCACAAATTATGGGGTAATAACAAGTTCTCTTATGAACTCACTCTTGTAATTTTTTGAATATTTACTTGATGTAAAAGTAGGAGAAACAAAAAGTGGTTGAAGCCACTTGATGAGTACACAAGAATCCCATGAATTCGTAAAAGCATCTATCTCTTAAAATTTGGAGAGAATATTAGGTGAGAAATAATTCAAATTAAAATTATGGCTCCAACACACTCTATATAAGTGTGACTCATTTTAGTCAAGACTTTAGAGACACTACTAGAGGGCTTCATGCTTGATTTGAGGTTGGTCCTATACCTCATACATGTATCAGTAAGTCTACTATATTTCCCATATAATATACATTTGATTTCGTACATGTTTGGTCTCATAACTTCATGCCTATGTGAGTGAATTATTCATTGTCATAAATCTCAGCTTTTGAGTTAGATTGCAGAGATGATTTCTCTAAGCATGAATCACCATTTCTAGTAATTGAACTTGAACATATTAACTCTTTAAGTCTACTACAATCTCACAAAGTCTCATTGCATATGGATTTCTTAGTTGTGAGAAATATTCATTAGAAGTCGCCTATGTCTTTGTATCTTTTGCTTCCTAAAAAGTCAGGATTACATATGTGATTTGCTAATTTGATTTCTCCTAGTATGATCAATGATTTTATTTTGAAATAACGCCCAATATGTTGCTTTGCTTCCTAATTAGAATCCTCTAAAATCTCTCTAATCAATTTGAACCAAAGAAGGAGCATTGAGTGAAATACTAGAGCATATATGACCAAAATAGAAAGCTTCTTCATGTTGACTATTAGTCAAACTTGTCTGTTTTGATTCACCTTTTGGAGAGCGATCTTACAAGGTAAAAAAGGTGTTTATTACATCCTTTTGCAAGATAAAAGGTCCCACCACATATATTTAGCATTCATTTGGCTAGTGTAGTGTAAAGATTTTGTAGCACAACTTCATCTTCATCAAGTATCAATCCATTTCTTCATAGTGGCATCAGAGCAAGGTTGGACAACATGGGATGTAGATGGATTTCCTTCATCAATTGAAAAATTGGAGAGAGGTAACTACTCACCCTAGTCATCAAGGATGGAAGCTTATCTTCAAGGTGGGAACCTATATGGTTATGTAGCTAGAGATGAAGTTATGCCAAGTTTAGGAATAAAGGTCAACCTACACAAGAAGAGAAAGAAAGATTAAGCACATGGTGCTCCAAGGATGCACTTGCAAGGTCTTACCTCCCCAACTCTATCTCAGATTTTTTGTTGCCTCATATCACAAGTTGTAAGACATCTTAGGAAGTGTGGAATGCACTTGAAGCCTTCTTCTCTTCAAGTAAAAAGGCTAGGAAGCATCAACTCTAGCTAGACTTCACAACTCTCAAAAAATCTCCCGAACAAAATGTGACTCAGTTTGTCACAAAGGTCAAGGACATTGTAGATCAGTTAGGAAGCATTGGAGAGAAAATAGAAGAAGAGAAAATTGTAAGGCAAGTCATCAATGGCTTAAAGGTAGATGACCAGTGGGAAGCATTCACCACAGCAATAAAACTAAACATGGATGGAGAAGGCTCCAAAGGTAAACAATCTTCTTCTTTGTATAGTGATAAAAGTAAGTCCAAAGACAACAAAGGAAAAGGGAAGGAAGTGGATAATGAAGCACGTATACATCAAGCTAACTATGCAGGTAGAGGAAGACATGGTAGAGGTAGAGGTAGAGGAGGAAGAAAAGGCAAGGGGAGACCTCAAGAGTCTAACCCTTGTTCTATTTGTTGACTTACAATTGAAAATTGCTTTAGGAATTTTAGGAATCAAAGAGGCAGAGGCTACAATGGAGGAAGTAATGCCTACTCAAGAGGAAGGTCCAACAACTTCAATGGCTATCAAAACAATTACAACCATTCAAACTATCAAGGAGGCAATAGAGGAAGAAAAGATTTCAATAACTACACAAAAGACTCAAATTAAGAGGGCTCATTGCTAATCATGAATATGGCACTGCCTCAAGGTAAATGTGATGAGCATGTTTTCTACATAGATTGAGGTTGCTCAAACCATGTGGCAGGAGAAATGTGGTCCTACTATCAGATTTAGAAGATCGAGGGAACAAGCATGAGGTGCAAATAAGTGATGATACAAGGAATCTTGTGGAAAACATAGGAAATGTAAAAACACCTGATGGAAATATCAACATACTTAGCAAGGCACTCTATGTCCCCACCATCACAAAGAATTTAATAAGTGTAGGGCAGATTGTGGAGAAAGGCCTACAAGTCGAATTCACAAAAGATGGAGCATTTGTTGAAGATCCAAGTCAAGGATTTAGGAGGATTGCAAAGGGTGAAAAGATAGGTAGATTATTTACATTTGATTTGCAAGACACAAGGAACATTGCTCTTTTTAAGTATGGTAGGAGTTAGGCTCCCAAGATGAACTATAAATACATGGTAGTTTTAGTTGTGGCTAGAAGAAGACCCCCAAGAGGTGAGTTTTATGCCATATCAAGGTGTGGTTTCAAGGAACACATATGTATCAGTAAATCCATTGTATTGTACAATCAACATACTTTCATTTTCATGATCATTTGAGTTCATATTTTCATGTTCTTATGAAGTGCACTGTTCATTGCCATATCTCTCAGTTTTCTCAGTCCGATTGCAGAGATTCTTTCTCTAAACTTAGTGCATCATTTTCTATGATTCAACTTAGTAAAGTTAGCTCTCTACCTCTACTATATGCTCACCAATTTTCATTGCATTTGGATGTTTAAATCTTCAGTTATGAGCATTTGAAGCCAACTGTGTCACCTCATTTTCTTCTTCGCTGCCAGCACTCTCTCAGAACAGTCATTTTGTCATAGCTGTTTCTCAGTTCATTTTGTCATAGTTGTTTCTCAGTGTGTACTTCACTCTTTTCCATGATTTAAAGCGGTCATCCTATCACTTTCTAAACTTCTTTCTCCTTGTGTAGTTCATCATTTTCAATGAAATAAATCTTTAGTGTTAGCTTACTAAGCTAGTAAGAGTTCCCCCAAAGGAATTAAGTTAATTGCTGCTCTGGCTAGAGAATTGTTCAAAACTTTGGACAGATGTATGAACATAAATAGCAAGTTTTTGGCTCTTGAATCTACTCCAACTTATCTATTTTGATTCAACTTTTTGAGAGTCCTCTTCCAAGGTACATATGGTTTCTAATACATCCTTTGGCAAGCTAATAGGGCCCATCACATATCTTTGGACTTCATTTGGTTGGTGTAGTGCAAAGTTTTTGCAGCACCACTTCATCTTCATCAACTACAAATCCATCTCCTCACAATATAACTATCAAGAGGTACCAAGATAGACTTATGGATAAAGCATATGCTCAAAACCATGATACTGAGTTTAAGAAGACCTTCTCTCCTATGGCAAAGATTCCACCAATCAGAGTACTTACGAGCATTGTAGCTTTCAAGAATTGGAAGATCTATTAGATGGATGTGAAAAATGCATTTTCCTAGGAATGGCTATCTAAAGACATATACATGTATCAACCACTTGTATTTGAAGCTCACATTTTCTTGAACATGTATGCAGGTTAAGCAAGGCCTTATATGGGCTAAAGCAAGCTCAAATAGCTTGGAATCTTTTTCTTGCAACTTATTTGTAGGACAAAGAATTTGTAGTGAGAAAAACAAATCCTTCAATCTTTCTTAAGAGAACACATGGAGGATTCATATAACTTTGTGTATATGTAGATGATGTCATAGTCACGCGTAATGCTTTCGATGGTATCAAAAGGCTTAAGCTACAAATGAAGAACACATTGAAGGTGACTGACTTACAGTAGCTCACTTACTGCCTCAAATTGGAAGTGGTGTACACAAATAAGGGTATGTATCTCACTCAAAAGAAATATATTAAGGACGGGCTATCCAAGTTCGAAATGGAGAATGCTAAGGTTAGAGGTACACCGATGGAGTTAAACTCAAGGGTAAGTGCTCATGAAGGTAAGCTAATTGAAGATGTGACAAGTTTATCAAAGATTTATGGGAAATTTAAATTATGTCACACATATTAGGGTAGGCACACGTTATATTGTAAGTGTTTTGAGCCAATTCATGCATGCTCCATGGAAGCCACACATGAAACCAACAAGAAGAACTCTCAAGTATATGAAGGGAACATGATGTTCTACTCTACCCATATACATTTGATGTAGATATTAAGCTATTCTCTAATGAAGATTGGAAAAGATCAAAAGGTCATAGAAGGATTACTTCTGATTATCTTACAGTTGTAGGTACAAAGCTCACATCATGGTTAATAAAGAAGCATCCCATTATTTTTGTTTCATCTATTGAGACTGAATATAGAGACTTGGTGAATGCAACTTAGGAATCCATGTGGATCAATACGTTGTACTCAAAATTGGTTGTGAAGTCATCCAATCATATTATTGGGGAGAACATAATCTCGTTACATCTTGGAGCTAATCCCATTTATCATGGTAGGACAAAACATCTTGAGGTCCATTATCATTATGTTAGGGAGATGATAACAAGAAAAGAAATTGAAATTTCATATGTATCCACTCAAAAGCAATGCATACATATGATTAGCAATGCCTTGCATGGACTGAAGCTAACCAGATTCAAAGATTAGATTGGAATTTAAGAAATATAAATAGATTGAATAATCAATCATATTAGGATATAGGGGGACTTTCTAATGGAAGTTCTTAGTCTTGTGCATTAGAACTTCACAAGAACCTTGAGTCACAACCTTATACATACACGTGTATTACTTGAACGATTTCTAAAGTGATCATTAGATATTACTTTTGTCAAACATAAAGAAGTGATTTAGTGAGAATATCATGGACATATTGGAATCCAAGTTCCATGAACATACTTGATTTCAAAATTCAAAATGACTCTTAAAACTATGGATCACCTTTTATGTAGATCCAAGAAATAATGATCTCTTAAATTTATACTTATATATTGTGACTTAGTCTTTGGTATGTGATCTAAATATCACAATATTTTGAGTGCTTAGTACTTATATCAAATATTTTGGAGTCCTCCAACTTCTTCTTGTATCATATCCCACTTATCAGTACATTTATATCACATTTTATTAGCTACATTGCTCTCAATTTACTACTAATGTACATTGCATGAAGTGTTTCATCTTGTCTAAGTTATATATGATTTCATTGTTTAGTTTATTGATTTGCAATATAATGGTAAACCTCTCCTTATTATGCCCACAGAAATTAGTGGTCATTGAAGTTGTACACACTGAGTTATGAAGAAATCAAGGTGACTACATTTGTGCATCTTCATCCTCCTAAGAAGACTAGATCACCCCCTAACTTCTAATGCATATTTCTCTCACTATATTCCTTCTAAATTCATGATTTAACTTGGAATTACTCATCTCTTAAGTTGAATGTTTGAAGAAGGGCTCAGTTTAATTTCAACCAAGCCATGAGATTTGAGTAGAAATCTAAGTATGTGTTCCAATCAATAGAAGGTTTTCTTAAGATTAAAAGTACATAAAAGTTATCTATTTTGAAATAGAGTTTTGAGATTCATGTTGCAAAGTACTTTAAAAATATAATTTTTTACGTATTGGAAAAACAATGTCTATTAAAGATCTCTTGAGTTATTTAGGCTGATCTAGACTCTTTGCATTGGCCATCACTCCTAACATTGTTCTTCATGAGGAATTACATTATCACGTAAAGGGATCTAGATGTGTTCATTTCTCCAATGATGCTGACATGGAAAAAAGTTTGAGAAGCGGAAGAACTTAAATATGCAAAAGATGAGTAGAATGAGATTCATCATTATCGCACATAATTCATAGAGTTTTGTTACAAGAAACATGAACAACTCAAAGAGAACTTCATCTTTTAGTAACCAAGATAAGAATCCTACTAAGTTGGAAGCTCTAGGTTGGTGTCAAATCATTCATTGCTAGAAACAACTTTTTATTGAGCAAGGAAAAAGAATTGGCTTCTATTTTCATTGAAAGAAACACGGACATAGGACATATGAATGCTCAAACAAGGCAATGTTTTGGCTTGCAAAGACAAAGATGATTTTTTTTTTGAGGAAATTAGTAAGAGACTGAGCTCTACCAAAGAACATGAACAACATAAGGAAGAAGAAGAAAAAGCTTCGAGCACAACACACAATAGTGAATATATTACCAAGTGAATACACAAAGATAAGTAATTATTTAGGGTTATATGTGTATACACAAGGGGGGGTAAACCTCCTAAATAGGGAATAAAGTGCCTCAGTGGTCCTAAGTGTGTTCACACATCCCATTACCAAATATATAAACAAAACCCCCCTCAGAGTGATGGGATGAACAAGGAGCTGGCATTAATGTATAAGGAAGTGCCAAGCTATGTGGAAAGAGATCAATCCATCAAAGGATCTAAGCCCAAATCTTTGAAAAAAGCTTCAGACTTCTTCCAAAGGAGAGCCTTTGTGAAAAAAACTATAATAGTATCCTATGTGGCAAGTATGCCAAACCCATCTCTCTAATAGAGAACCTCTACTTGAAAAAATGATAATGCATCTCACTGTGAATTTTTGTGAGCATGGAACACAAGGTTCCTTGCAACTCCGAATGTGCTCTCATTGTGAGTGAAGATGGTGAGAGAGGCATATGATGCATGTATTGTTCGAGCATCGAGTGAGAGAGAGAGAGAGAGAGAGAGCATTAGGGGAAAAAATGAACCCTGCATGGGCCTTGTAAGGATTCCTAATTTTAAGGGATTAAGCCTAATCTTGTTCTTGCTTGAGGGAACAAAGTGCATTTAATAGAGCACTTTTTAGTAGGCAAGACTAGGCTTTTTTTAAGGCCCAAGTAGGGTCATCTCTCTCTTCTGTAAAAGAAAGAGAGAGAGATTCCACTTTACACATCATCAAATCCGTCCATCTTTGTGAAAAAAAAAATGACTTTTTTTTGAAAAGTCACACAGTTAGTTATTGCTTACTAAAAAGGGCCCATTTCTTAATATACATGTTAGAAGTTACTTTTTTTTATGGATTTTTTAATAAAATCGCTCAAAATAGTTCTTTTTTCAAACTGCTCCAAATTTAAAGTTCCACATCATCAAACTCGTAACTTTCCCTACCTCAAAAAATGAGTTTTTCAAATTTTTATCATTTTCAATCACATAGAATGGAAAACCTCACCCTGACCCATACACATATCAAAAAAGTAATTTTCTCTATGTACAGATACTTCTTAGTCCATTATACATGTTATTTTGATTCTCTTCTATCTTTCTCTCTCTTACCTCTTGAATTCTAGCAGCCATGGGGTACTCGAACATTTTCCTCCAAGGAGAAGATGTAACAATAATAGAATCACTCACAAAGAAATTTTTCTCCCATGAGATGACAATATTCATGTCCAAGTAGGTGGTTCATTCTTTCTTTGTGATCAAAGATGTACTATTCATTTTACTTTCTGGTATTCATCTACTATTTCTCAGGAGGAAAAGCACACAATACCATCATTGGAAGCTCTTTCATGTGGAGTGGGAGGACACAGACACCATATTCTTCTAATGAGGTATGTATTTTTGTTGATTCTCATATTTGCAAAAGAATTAAACCAATATTTCCTTTGCATACATGATTCATCTAAGAAATAAGTGCTTCATCAACACCAAAGAAGCACGTTAAATTGTTAATAGTTTCTCTTGCTTCTCCTTCTTTTCAAAAGATGCATGTTGACTAGTTGGAATAATACTCAATTGCTTTTCTTCAAACAAATTTTGCAAGATTTTGACTATTAGAAATGTTTTCATGAAATTACAACACAACATTGCAAGTGAAAATTGGAGGTTATGAGCAAGTCCTTTGCATCATGATCAATGTCATGAACAAAAAGTGTTTTAGGGTTCAACTTGGAACTCAAGTTACATAAGGGGCATCATTGATTATTTTATAATAACAAGTTTTTGTGGTATACCCTATCCATGCTCAAGGTACATAATGACCACCTTAGATGAAGCTCGATCACAGAGGATGAAGTGGTCTACATGCAACAGAGGTCACCATACAATCATAGAGTGGCTCAATATGACAGAGTGAAGTCGATTAAGAATATCAAAATAGTTCATACCCTCATCCATAGAATCATTCTTGTGAGCAAGATGAAGATCAACTACCACAGATGTGACCATTCATAAAACGATTCTAAGGACATGCACAAAGGGGAATAATAGATCCACTAATCATTGGTGATGAACCATTTGAACTCAATCTACCTCCAAATGGAACATGGCTGATGAAACATGCATGAAGTAACCATTCCAAGTCATCCAAAAAGGAGAGCTTCAAGGAATCATCATGAAACATATGCATATTCCAACATCATATCAAGTAGAGGCTATAAAGTCACTACTATAAGGTCAAAGAACACTACCCACAGATGAGAAAAGAAACATATGCCATAAATTGTGTCACAATGTCAATCAAGGCATAGATGTAAAATGAATAAGAACTACCAACCACATCATAGATCATATGTAGCACAACCTAAAGTTTCTCCTAATGCAAAAGCAACAAAAAAGTGAGTAAACATTAACGATCCTTAGTGATTCAAAGTTAATGCACCAGACTTTGGATATAATCAATAGCACTTCAAGCCATCCAAGAGGAAGGAGATGCATTCCTTACTTCTATTTTGAAAGATATTGACTTGTGTGTAGCTCATGTGAAGATGATGACCATACAACCAAAGAAACTAGATGGGACCATACATGATTATGTAATCATTCTTGTTGAAGAGATACATTTTGTAAAATCACATTTCCATTATGATAATCTACTTTTCATCATCTTTCTTACACATGCTCAAGTCCACATTGATCTATATCATATGTTCATAATTGTATCCACTTGCGTAAAGATGGTATGTGTGCAAAACAAATCCCTTAGAATCAAAACTAGTATTTGCATTGTTCAACTAGGTTGTGCATATAATAAGGTCCATGAACCTAAAATTTGAAAGAAAGGAGTTGTATTGTCACTAACCACATCATATTCAAATGTCCTAGGAAGAAGATACAAGCTGGGTTTAAGACTTCCACGATCACCATTCCACATCAAAAGATCATCATCTGAGTCAGAAAAGGATTACTATCCATCATGAGAATCATGCCCTTGATTATTTAACTAGATAAACTACAGACCCTTTCTAGTACCATCATGGATATCCATCATCATCGTGTTCTAGTACAACATATAAAGAACTCTAAAAAGACCAATAACTATGAAGATTCAATTTCGAAAAAATCTCATAGTTACATAACTACTTCCCGTGGAACTTATCGCTTTGAGAGGGAGATGATGTCATAAACACAAAGGAAACCATTGTAAAAACATAAATTCTATGAAAGGGTTTATATCTGATGAATGGTTTAGATTTTGGAGAAGTAGATGCTACCATCACGTCCGAAAGATGCAAAAGCCCTAAGATTGACTGTTTATTTGTCTAATTCTGACATCGAGAGCCCTGGTAACCTCAAAAAACACTAGAAAAGGGGCAGCCACAGAAATGCGGGATAGGCCTCTGCAAAACTTTTGCAGAGGCCTATCCCGCATGTTCCGGACGTGATGGTAGCATCCATTTCTCCAAAATCTAAACCGTTCATGAGATATAAACCCTTTTTTGGTGCTTTGAGGTTATGCAAGGTCATCAAATGGTGGAAATAAGTATTACTTCTTGCAAATTTTAGGGAAATTATGCAACCAAAGAACTAGATAGGAGCATATATGACTATGTGATCATTCTTCTTGAAGAGATGTTTTGTAATGTGAATTATCTCATTGGTAATTATACTTTTTCATAACCTTTCTTACACATGCTCAACTCCACATTGATCTATATCATATGTTCACAATCATATGCACTCAAGTCAACATGATATGTGTGCAAAGCAAATCATTTATGGTTATAAACTCATTTTTCCATTGGCAAATTGAGTTGAGCACATAATGAGTCTCATGGACCTTCAATTTGTAATAATAAAGTTTCATATTCACTAGAAATAAACTTGCATGGCCTCAAAAGCACAAAAAAAGTTCATCCATAGAAACACACAATAGGCCTCTACAAAACTTTTGCGAAGACATATCCCATGTTTCTATGGCTCCTCTTTTTTGATACTTTTGAGGCCATGCAAGGTTATTTTTAGTGGATATGAAACTTTATTATTTAGATTTTTAGAGCGGTGGAACTTATTTCTAACAAGTCACTTACTCTATAGTGATCCATGCATATACAACTTCTACAATGGGAGCCAATATAAACAAACATAGTCACATGAGATAAAATAGTTTGCAAAATATAATTTAGGATAATATCCTCATGTCTAGCATTCTTGTTGTGCCTCTATACCCCACATAAGGCAGAAATACCCCTTTGAACTCCTCCCATTAAGGTTCTATGGGGAAATTCCATGGCACCAAAGGGCCTTTATTTTCAGCTTGAATGGCATTCAAGTTGGCAAAACTTTTATGCCCCACTTACCTCATGGCATCAATCACAAAGACCATTTATTACCATAAATTTTCACATATAAAACTTATCTAGCTTAGAAGTTAAGGTTCCATGGATGTTTGTACTCTCAAAGTGGTTTCTCCTCATAATGGGGGCCTTATAACTTAGAGCACCATGGATCATTTGTGGTACTTGAGGAGTAAGTATTGAGTATATCTAACATGAATGGTCTTTTTTAGTTATATCTTTTGTAATTTCAAACTTCATAAATGATCATCTATTGAGAAAATTAACCAATAAAATGTCAATTATTGTGAACTTGAACATACTCTATATAAAAGCAAAAATTGAATAATCACCAAGAGAAATTATAAATGCACAGTTGTAGACTACAAAAATGTGAGAGTAGACATGTTTTCATTACAAATATCAAATCTTACAAAATTTACAAATTATTGGTATCAATGATTGTACAACTTGAAGTGCTTGCAAATGCAAGAACGCATCACAAAATTTGCGATGCTCATCCATGATGTAAAGTATTTCTAGACCAATTCTAGATCAAGAGGATTTTTAGATATCTTAGTAGGAGAGAAGGGATCAGAGAAGAAGGTATATACAATATCTAACATGAATCAATTGTCCTACTTTTTACAAGGTTCTTGAAAGTGCAAAAACCATGAGATACAATGACTAGGGCCCAAGAAGTGACATTATCAGGTTGCAAAAGAACTATGACAATGAGAGTTCTGTTCCATCTTTGCTCCAATCTACAGGGACTTTCATTTTGTATTCCATTCTTCTGCCTACCTGTAATCAATTTGCAAGAAATTGAAGTCATTAAAGTAAAACAAACAATAATGAAAAGATTACTTTAACAAAAGCACGAAACATTTCTTACCTTATGTCCTTGAATTTTGAATTTGGATTGAGTTAGTCCTTCAAACCCCATAATCATTAAGTGTTCTCTCAGATTAGCCAAGGTCCAATGATTATTCACTAAAATAGTTTCTGTTTCATTATTGGGCAATCTAAGTTTTATTTCAAATGAATGTAAAGATCCCTCTGAACTTTGAAATGGTATCCAGTTGCCAAGTTTGCACATCCAACGATCATAGTAGAATCTGATGTATAATGAAGTACGTTGTTTCAAATATCAATATCCTATACCTGTTCCACCTATTTTACAAAGATATTTATCACCTTTTGCAATTCCTTCTATCAAACCCCAATCTTCACCAAGAAGACTTTCGACTTGCTCATATGTGATATCTTTACACATGAACATGATGGAAGTCACTTGGAATGAGAATCCTTGGAATAAATATACAAAGCAATGAATGGGAAAAGACCAGTGCAAACCTACAGACCTAGACGCTTTTGTGAATTTCAAAGAGTTATGTATATCCATTACCATCTTTTGCTTCAAAGATGATACGGACCATATATCAGGTTTTGGCCACTCCAAGCTAAGAAGAGAATGTACTTCAATTCTCTCTAACCTTCCAAAACCATTCATTGTAGAGGGTACAACATATCTATGTGTGTAAAAGAAAACTCTATCATGGTAAAGTTGAGTAGGAGATATTTTTGGAAAGACTAGTGCACCAACATCTGCATGCAATGCCTGGAAAGTACCTGTAAGACTATGAAGTGGTTGCTCTTCCACCAAAGTAGAAGGAAATATATCTGAAACAAACAAAAACATATCTAAATAGTTCAAAAATATATCTGACACAAGAAAACATAAAATATTGTAGAGTAATACTTACAATTCACAGGATATCTCATTCTACTAGAGTTTTCAAGTTTCATAGTTGCCATTGTAAAAACATGTTATACAATAGCAACCATCCCATTGTTTCTGTGCTTCTTGAAGCCAAGTAACTTTCCCTTCCAATGAAGATCTAAGTTTCCACGATCTCTTACTCGATGAGGCCCAACTCTGGAGGGTTGCATGTACACCCATGCACCTTTGGAGTACTCATATGATAGCCACTGTCCATCTATGGCTTTGATATTGTGACATCTTAATGCGAGGATTTCATCTTTCGGTCGCCTAGAAGCTTTAGCTGTTGCCATTGAAGCTAAAGGTCTTCAAGCTACAACAGTAATTCGAGATAAGAGATGCAGATAGGTTGGAGTGTAGAAACCGGAGCTTCAATGGTGTGCTACAGAGTGAAAGTAGTGCCAAAAGATGACTTATTGGGACCCTAGTATGAAAATGTGAGGTTTAGGAGGGAAATAACTCTTTTTTTAGTATTTTTGAAAAAACCCTTTTTTTTGAGCTCAAAACATGCACGGATTTTGAATTTGGGGTCAAAAAGTGTACTTTTGACCCTAAAAAGTAATGGGGGGGTCCATTCTCAAGTGTTATGATGAGTTTTTTTAACTTTTTAGAAATTTTGAATTTTTGGGCCCAATTGAGTTACGAGATTCCTTCTCTCTCTAGAGGCAACTCATTAAATAAGGGAGAAATATGTCCCCTCTTCCCCCTTCAGCCTAGTATTTTATAGGGCATAGACTGTGGCCACCACCCTCTTCTTATTGGTCCATCACTAATCACTCCTTAATCTAAAAGGCCCATTCAGGGTTCATTTTTTCCCCTAATGGAGAGAGATGAGAGCACTAAGGGACAAACACATAGAGAGAAGTGGAGCTCGACTACTACGATTGCATAGTAGAGAGAGTAACTAAGAAAGAGAGACAGAGAGAGAGAGATATGGTGAACTCTTGGTAATTGAGGTATGCAAATGTGTAGAGAGGGAAAAATAGAAAGGGAAGATAGATGAAGATGATGATTGAGACAGATCAAAGGAGGTAGATGATAGAGAGAGAGAGAGATGGAGAGCACTCAAGGACTCAAACAAAAACAGAAGTCAGTGCTCAATTAGTATGATCACATAGTAGAGAGGGCGAGAGAGAGAGAGAGATGGTGAGTTCTTGACCATGTAGGTGCAAGAATGTGTAGTGTGTGTGTGTGTGTGTGTGTGTGTGTGAGAGAGAGAGAGAGAGAGAGAGAGAGAGAGAGAGAGAGAGAAAGAGAGAGAGAGAGAGACAAAGGAATTTGGGTAGATCAATAGACATTGATGAAGTTGAGGATTGGCACAAATCGAAGGATTGTTGAACTAGATATATAAATGTTTGTAATTGTAATAACTTAAATGCATAATTAGTATTGTTGAGTCAAATATTTTGTAAGTTTGCTAATGCGGATATTTATTGACTTGAATTGTGCTCTATCAAACTCTATTATAAGCAGTTATAGTTGGATGTACTGAAAAGTCAGATGTACTGCATTCTTTTATTCAAAGAGGGTGTTGCATGCTCCTAGGACAAAGTGGATGATAGAGAAATTGAAGAGAAACCTACAGAGAATGATTGTATTATGACTTTCCTCATAATCTATCAAGAATGTATGGTGTCTTCCAATTCTAGTTCATCACTTTGAGTATTCTTCTATTTTTGAATAGGTTCTCTCTATTCGCTGTATTCTCTATCATAGTGTTTTTGCTCATTCTGATTATGAAGCAATATGCACAGTATGTTAGAATAGTTATCTTTCTTTTACACTCTACTTGAATCTTGTATGTGTTGTTGAACACCAACACATTTGGTGATCCTAGAGAACTTGTTGGGTATGAGGCAAGAGATGAATGTCACAATGAGTGTGCAAATTTGGCAGTGTACTATACAAGAGCCTAGGCTTTTGCTACTTTTTGGATTTATGGAATGATCTAGAATAGTGATATGATAAGCTGGAACACCAAAACACTTAAGAAAATCTTGAAGACCAAGAAGGTGAAGGTTCTATTGCAACTGAAGCAAGGCTATTGGGAGGATATTTAGGAGCATTGATCCTAGCGGGAAGTACTTTAGTGAAACAAAGCTGACTCCAATTCTACCCACTTCTGGACTACGAGACAAAGATCTAGGAGATCTCCAAAGCCAACTAATATGGATTAATGGCCCCCTAGCCAAGAGTCAAGGTAGCTAGATTCATAGGAGGATGCAAAGAAGATGTAGATTTTCATGTTTCTCAAGTTCAAATTAAACGGAAAGCCACTTGTTATGCAACAGTATACGTTGATGCCATTAAATTCTAGTAGTTTGCGGTGACACTAGAAGGTAAAGACGTGAGTTCAAAAATTTCACAACGGTTTAGAAGAGGAACGACTCCAAAAAACACTATAAGGAGACATAAAGCAATTCAATAGAAAAATATTCTAGTAGATGATCTTACATAGAAATTTGGATTTCAGTACACAAATTTCAGGGTAGTGAAAGACCCATTGATGAGATGTTAGCCGGATATTTCTTAGAAGTATTAAGAAGTAGTTTGAGGAATGAAGTCACTAGTATAGATATTGTAAGTGGATTAAATGATATAGTGTTGGGTGCTATTAGGGTAGAAAAAAGATTAGGATGAACAAAAGGGAATTATGGTACACATGAGAAGTCCGAATTAGAGGAAGAATCAGAGAGTACCTGAGACTTAGGTCATGATGCAAGAGATACAAAATCCAACAGTGAGGTTGAGGAAGTTAAAACAAGGAAAAATCACAAGTCAAAAGGTAAACAAATCAAAGATAAAGATTTGATGAGTAGATTAAAGAAGTATTGGTATTTTGTGGATTCCACCAAAGAAGAAAATGTTTTACGAAATTTTTTATAAAGAAGAGCATAGTAGGGCTCAATGTTGGTATAACCCAAAGAAGAGAGGTCAATCTTGAAGGTATGAAGAAAGAGGAAAAGGTGAAGTTGTAGTGAATCAGGTAGTTTCAACTAGGGAGCGAGAGGGATTTGAAAGAAAAAGGCCTAGAAGATCTTCATAGAGAGGTCTAGACAATGAAGAAGGTAGAATAAAAGGAGTATTTCCATCTGTGTATTGCTTTGCTCAAGATCATTGGATAGGGCCAAATTGCTTGTTGTTGTCAAGCGTAGGGAAGAAAGAGAAGTGTCGGTAATCAGATATAATCAAGCAAACTAGCAGGCATAGTCACAACAACAAAACCAACTGAAAGCTCAAGCTAATGTAATCATAACTGAATTAATGGAGAAGAATGAGAAAGTTGATAAAATGCCTACAACACATGTACATGAAGGGAAAGATCACATGGAATAATGGAGTTGCAACTGTAATCATTGCTCCACAATGAATGAATTTAAGGTCTTGGCCATGAAAAGATCTAAACATAAGGGACCAATATATTGGAAGGAGCAAAAAGAACTCAAGAATCAGGTGCAGAAAAGGATTCACAAGAAGTAGGAGAAGCAAGAAGTACTAGAGTCAGACAATAAAAATTGGTTGGTTCCTCGACAAAAGCAAAACAATAATAGGATCAAGAATGATACATATAATAGTTGGTTTTACGTACTCATCAATGCTCCTTTACAATTTTGAGTGGATCAATTATTAGCTCTAGTTCGAATATTTAAGGAAAGGTTTCTAAGCAACCTTGAGAACTAGCCATCAAATATAAGACATAGTCACAATGTATTATCAACGGTGAATAATATTGATCGTGTAGATATGGAATTTATTATACCTGTCATTAGAGCCAAGTGTCAAGATAGAATATTTGATGAAGTATTATTAGATAGTGGGTCAGGTCTAAACATCTTACTAAAAAAGGATCTACAAAGATATGAGAGCATGAGAGTTAGCTCTATCTCCATTCCAACTTAAAAATGGTCGATCAAACAAGGGTACAATCCTTATGGATTTTGAAAAAGCAAGAAATAGAAGTTGCAGGAATGCATTTTTTGGTATATTTTGTGATGATTTAGATGTTTGAATTAGCATCTCCTTATGAAATGTTGCTAGCTAGGCTGGGGTTCAAGATTTCTAAATTCAAGAAGGATTGGGGCTTGAATGTGGTAGTAATAACCAAAGGCAAAAAAAGGTAATGATACCAATGCATTCAAGGAAGAATATTTCTCTTAAATAACACTCTTGGTTGCACAAACCATTAGCATAGCTGAGGAGGTTGAGGATGATAAAGAAGAAGAATTTTCGAAACCTAATCCAATAATTTTTCTAGTATTTGAAGTTTACATCGAAAGTATACTACAACATGAGAGAATTTTGATGAAGCAAACTTTTGAGACATTGCCATGTCAAAAAATAAAGGGTAAAGAACTCAACAAGATATTTGGGAAAAAAATTAGAGATTTCAACTAAGGAAAGAATGGAGGAAGAAGAAGGGATGCTAAAGAGATGGTGGAGAAGATTTCTAATAAAAAGTATGATATGACTAAAAGGGTAAAAGAGGATCATTTACAAGAACTCAACTTGGGCATGAAAGCTAACCCAAAAGTTGTAAACATCAGTATGCACCTCAAAGGACAATTTCTAGAGTATCAAGATAAGTTATTAAAAGAGTATATGGATGTCTTTGCATGGTAATATTCAAGGTGAAGGGTATAGATATTAAAGTAAATCAGCATTGGAATAATTTAAAAATGGATGTAGTACAAGCACTAAAACAAAGAAATAAAATGAATCCAAAATTTTAGAACGAAGTCAAGGAGGAAATACACAAATTATTGGCAATTGGGTTTATAAAACCTATGAATCAAGTAGCATGGTTGTCACCAATAATTATGGTACCTAAGAAGAATGGCAAGTTAAAGATATGTGTAGATTACAGGAAACTCAATGTAGCAATGATAACATACTTTTTTCCTATTCCATTTTGTGATGGAGTGCTTGATGCAATAGCTAATCATGAAACGTATAGTTTCCTTGATGGTTTTTAATGGTAATATCATATCAATGTTGGTGAGCAAGATTAACAAAAAACTACCTATATTACAAAATTTGGTGCATATGTTTCTATAGTGATGCATTTTGGCATGAAGAATGGACCAAACTCCTTTAATTATGTGGCACATAAGGTGTTTGAACCTTATTTAAAAGATTTCATGAGAGTTTTTGTTGATGAAATTTCATGTTTTGAAAGAAAGATTTGCACTTGCTACATCTAAAGTTATGTTTCAAAAGATGCAAAGAATATAGATTAGTGTTGAATCAGTATAAGAGTATAGTTGCTGGCAAAAGTGGAATTTTTTAAGGTCATGTCATATCCAATCAAGGAATGCCAATAGATGTCAAGAAGGTCAAGCCTATGTAGATGACAAAGTCTTCAAATATTTTGAAAGAAGTTACCAATGAGCTTTGTAGGTCAGATTGAGTGGAATGCTCGGTATCGCAGGTATTTGCCTAAATATTTCTATGACATTGATTCATTTAGCCAAGAAAGATGTCCCTTTTGTATGGGTAGAAGATCAAGAAAATGCATTTCAATTGTTAAATAAGATGGTAACTATTGCACCAATTTTGCAACCACGAGATTCTTCATTACCTTTCCACAAGTTTTCTAATGCCTAAGATGTGGTAGTAGGAGCAATTCTTATGTGAGAAAAAGTACAAGGATGCTATAGGACAATCTATTATGCAAGTCAAGTATTATCTTCAGTAGAAAGAAATGATGTAGTGATAGAAAGAGAGGCCTTGGAAATGATGTATGCTCTCACTAAGTTTAGACATTATTTAATGGGAAATATGGTCATGTTTCATGTGGATTTCCAAGTATTTCTATCTCATTAAGAAATCTTTGTTAATAGGGATACTAGCAAGATGGATGTATTTGCTTCAAGAATTTTACTTTGTTATGGTCCATACTCTTAGGAAGGAACATGCTATGGTAGATTGTTTTAGCAAGTTAGAAATAAGTGAAGCACCAGTTAGGGTGGATGATGAGTTATCCAATGCTCCTTCATTGAATGCACAAGTTACAAACTAAGATTCCTCATATAATCTGTCATAAGCATTTTTTACTGATGGGATTATGCCAAAAAGTTTTAGCCCATGTCATAGAAGGAAATTTGCCTTAAAGAGTAGACCATATTTGGTAATTATAGGGACACTATATAAGAAGGGCATTTATCAGGTAATTAGAAGATGTGTAGTTGATTTTGAAGAGAAGGCAATCCTATAGAAAACTCATTCTAGGTCAACAAGAGGATATTTTTTAGGTGATATAATGAGAAAAGTGATTTTACAAGGAAGATTGTGGTGGCCAACAATATTGAAGTGCACTAACAAATTTTAAAAAATATGTGTTATTTGTTAGAAGCTTTGTGTCACTCTAGCACAATGTCAAGTACCAATGTGAGGAGATCCACCTCATAAATGTCAATCTGCGGAGACATGAGCACTAGTATGAAGACTATGAGCAAGTAATGGCACAAGTGCATTCGTGAGAAGCACACATGCATACACACACACATAAGGCAAGAACAAAGAGAGAAGCAATGGAGTTCTTTTTATTACTCAAAAAGTCTCTTACACAAGCTCAATTCACAAACAAGCCAACCTCAAAAATGAGCTTTCTAGCTCTTTTTATAGTCTTTGACTAGCTTTGGCCCTGTCCATAGTGTCTGGCCTAGTTAAAAATTAGGTTCCATGGCTTATTTGAAGGCTCAAACAACATCTAAAAATTATCAAAATTGGTATGTTGCTACTTCAAATACTCCTCAAGCTCAAGGACTCCTTGACTTGAACAAAATGGAGTCTAATCTATCAAAAATAGTATTTACAATGTTCATGTAGTGATGAAAATCATAATTAAAAGGGAGTTATCTTGAAAAAATTGTGTGGCCCAATTGTCGGATCTTCTTTGACTGCTTTGCCTGCTTGGCCCCTCTCTCTGCTCTGATTCTCTATGTCAGCTCCCTTGTCTTGTGATGCCTTGACCACTGCCAACACCCCCCCTCTCTCGCGTCTGTCGTCCCTAACAGACCCTTGCTAGTGGGAGTGCTTGATGTAATACTTGACGACGTCTCTCGCGATGTGATGTTCTTGAATGCATAATCCTCAAGCCAAATTGGTCATGCGCTTATCCCAATCAATTGGTCCTGGAATGTTTAGATGTGGGACACGTAGGTGATTGGCATGAATGGCTTGTTCTAGCGCAAAGAGATGTAGCAAATGTGTTGGTGTGGGAATGAAAATCTCGGAATGATATTCCTAGAACCTGGTAGAGAACATTTCCTCAAAGGTCTGCTTGTAGCAAGTAGGTAAATACTTTATGCATGCATGCCATGCAAAGATTATGTTCATAGAGGGTGTTTGGCTCATGTTGTATACTAAATCTTTCTTTCCTTCAAAAAATACGGGGATGGAGATGTATGAGCTTGGGCCTTTTGAAATGTTTTGAAGATGACTGTCATGAGCTGAAATATTTTCATGCACATCTTTGCTGCAATGTCTGGCACATTCTTTAAGCATGCAAACCAATGTCATATGGTGGATATCATGTACACTATAGTTGGCAGCCCTCGAGCTGGAGCAAAATATGGATAGTTGACCTAGGTAAAGCATCCTTTATTGTTGTATACTTTGATTGCAAGTGCTTTCCATGACCTGAAATAGACCACTAGGCAATAACATGGGTTATACTTGATATATAGTGGCATGGTGGCCCAATTGCTGATCATCTCGGGGTATTCTATTAATAGTCGTTCTCGCCAAGTAGGTTGAAAGATGTAGCCAGCGGTTGCATTTGGATCTAAGTCATCTGGCTTGAACTGCATTAAGAATGTAGGTTCTTTCCTTGTATATTTTTTTATTTTTGCATTATAGTCATTTAATAAGACAAAGTAGGGCATGTATTGTGGCTCTGATGTTGTTATTAACCGCTAATGGGATAAGTGCTCAAAGTAGGAAGATTTGAGAACTATTTCCTTCAGGTTGATGAGGGATTTAATCTACACAATGACACGATCATCATGGGTTTGTCCTACTTGCTCGATCCTCAGGATCCAATCAGGGACTTCAATTTCCAAAGTGTCTCTTCCCTCTGAAGTGAATCGCCTGCCAAGTACTAGCATTGGCTTGTATGGCTCTTCATAACTTTCATCAACAAGAATCTCAACCACCGTGTCAGGTTTTGGTTCTTGAACGAGTGAGGGTGGCCTTTCATATGGTAATAAACGTTGTATTGGCTTCTGCTAACTGCTTCTTTAGATCAACACATTCTAATTCTAACTTTTCAAAGGAATCCAAAAAACTGGCATGCTCCTCTAGTAATATTTAGATATCTTTAGAGTGAACAACACGATGCTTTGCTAGACTAATTTCTGCACCTGATTTGCCCTCCATAGCGGCTTCAAGGTTGTCTTTGTTTTTCTTTTAGAGGCGCTTGTTCTCTTCTAATCCCACAGCCATGTGTTTGTAGATACATGCACATACAAGGAAAGAACAAAGAGACGAGAAATGGAGTTCTTTGTATTACTCAAAGAGTCTCTTACACAAGCTCAATTCACTAACAAGCCAACCTCAAACATGAGCTCTCTAGCTCTTTTTATAGTCTTGGACTAGCTTTGGCCCTATCCAAACCTAGTGTTTGACCTAGTTAAAAATTAGGTTCCAGGGCTTTTTGAGGGCTCAAACGACATCTAAAATTTATGAAAATTGGTATTTTTCTACTTTAAATATCCTCAAGCTTGAGGAATCCTTGGCTTGAACAAAATGGAGTCTAATCTACTAAAAATGGTATTTACAATGTTCATGTAGTGATTAAAATCACTATTAAAAGGGAGTTATATTGAAAAAATTATGTGGCCTAATTGCCAGATCTTCTTTGACTACTTCGCTTGCTTGGCCCTTCTCTCTGCTCTAATTCTCTACATCGGTTCCCTTGTCTTGTGATGTTGTGAGTGCTGCAAACACTTTGTCAACTTGATAATGCATATAGAATTTCATATCACCATGTTTCACCTATTAAACCTTTTCAAAAATAGGGATGGATTTTGTGGGCCCCATTTAACCAATAATTCAAAGAGGTAATTGCTATATTTTGGTGGATAGTGATTATTATACAAAATGGGTTGAAGTAAGATAATAAAGCAACAAGTATGGCTAGATTCTTATATCGTAACATAATGAGCACATTTGTGTGTCTACTGCAATTAGTTAGTGACACGTAGAACTTATTTCCTTAATGATTTAATTACTAAATTAAGAAGAACTCATATGATTATTCACAAGAAATCTATAGCTTACCATCCTCAAGCTAATGGATACAAAGATAGCATTAATAAGACATTAATTTGTATGTGAAGTGTAGGAAGTGCTGAAGTGTAGGAAGATCAATCCCGTGACTCTGTATTTTTCTCATATTGAAGAAGAAGTGTCAAAATGGAGAGACCACCATTGGATGCATCTTCTTGAGAGCTTTGAAAGCAACCCGCTATTCACTATATTCGGAGTTGGGAGCTGAGAGAAAAGCTCCATTTACTACTGATTGCTATTCCCAGTGTCACGACACCATAGCCAACCTTGAAAGCTTGAATGTGGTGGATTTATACTTGCATGTACTTAGTTAGCTCTCCTTTGCATTGACCATCATTTGAATGGATGTCTTCATACACTCGGCTAGGTTTTGATACTCCTTAGATTGATAATTAAAGCGTGAATCTCCACTATATGCACTTGAAGGGAATAGAGGTATAGTCTCTTTCTCCACAAGTACCTAAGCATGTACTTAGGTACACACGTTTTTGGCACCATTGCCGGGGAGAGTCGAATCAAACCAAGGCATTCGTGTGATGGTGAAAAGCTCTTAGCATTGAAGTGAGTAGAGGAGTTGTGAAATTCTCTTCTTTGGTAAGTCACTCTCATTCGCACCTACTACTTCTCATTCTTGGAGTGTGTGTAGTGAGTTGATAGTCTAGAGAAGTGAGTAGAGAGAGATCTTAGAGTAGGTAAGAGTAGGTAAGTGAGTAGGTTAGGGAGATAGGTGTAATTTTGACACCCCTTCACTTCAATCTTTTCTTTTCAAGTACCTTTTCAGAAGTATAAAAAACCAAAAAATATCAAAGCACTTCACTTCAGTTGTGCAAGTGCAAGTATTGTGAGCGCTGGACGTTAGAGATCACGAGTGGACTGGAGAGTTTGGAGCAATGCAGAGCATGTGAGGGTGTAGAAGAGCTAGACAATAGCTTTAAAGGTGAGAACATCAAATCCCTACTCTCAACATCCACTTAAGTCAAAGCAACATAGCAAAACAACCTGTGGTAACTGTTGTAAGGGGTTATCCAGGGGCTGAGAAATTTGTTTTTTATGATTCAGGCATTTGAGAGAGGGGAGACAAGCCCTAGGACACTCTCCTTAAAGTGAATGTCAATTTTTCTTGCTTAAAATTGAAAAAATTGCAAGTGTCGTGATCTCCCACAGTTGAGTGTCATGACATTCAGGTGTCCTGATTTCCCGCAATTGAGTGTCATGATATTTACACCTTTCGAGTATCGTGGACTTGCTTCGTGACATTTGACAAGTGTCAAATATCGTGGACTTGCTTCGTGACATTTGACAAGTTACCAATATCTTGGACTTGCTTCGTGACATTTGACAAGTGTCAAATATTGTGGACTTGCTTCACGACATTCGACAAGTGTCAAATATCGTGGACTTGCTTCGCAACATTTGGCAAGTCTCGAGTATCACGAGTGTCTCGTGACATCTGGCAAGTATCATGAGTGCTTCGGGACTCGCGATTGTCTCATGACATCTGGTGATTCTGCAATTGTCGAGTAACGTGGACTCAACTAATGCGATATTTTGAAGGTATCAAGTGTCGTGGAGACTTGAGTGCGATATTCATTCAGTGTTGAGTGTCGAGGGTTGAGTCAGTGTCAAGTGTCATGCACGGAGATTTTTAGAGACTTCAGGGGGAAATTATAACTCAGCTGAAAATTTCATACAACTATGAGATTTAGATAAAAGCATTGGGTGCTGGAGGATGTCAATTAAGCTCTTAAGTGAATGAACCTAAGATCGGGAAGAACCCAAGGAAGTCGAAGAAGTGTAGTCTCATCTGTGGGAATGTAGCTAAACCGAGTATTCATTCGCATTACTCCGAAACCTCGAGTGATTCTGAGGAGGAAATCCTTATGGCCTTAGAAGACATGCAAAATTTTGTGCCAATAATTAGTGTAATGTCAATTATTAAGGGAGATTATTGAATGTCTTTAGAATATGTGAGCACCAATCAACATGGATTACCCATCTATTGTAGAATCGAGAAATAGAATCGATGCTCATGATAGACCACCAATGGGGCGAGAAGCAGGTATACCAATAGGACGACCAGTTTTCCCTATAATGCCAAGACCACCTGATCCCGGAAGAAGATTGAGACCCATCCAAGTTGCCAAATGCATGAGATGCTACTAGAATGGCTCTAGTGAGCCATACAACCATATAGCTAAATTCAAGCAAGTGATAAGAGCTGAACAAGGAAGACTTTTTGATCCAATGTGAATCATTTGGCCTAACCCTTACAGACACAACCTTAGCATGGTTCCAACCCTTAGATCCTAACAATTTCCAAAACATGGAACAAGTCTATCAAGAATTGATAGAAGAATTCACTAAGATGAGAATTAAAAACAACTTGTCATCATTAATCCATAGTTTTAAATAGGATCCTATGGAATCGGTAAGACTGGCGGCAAGACCATTTAAGCAATATGTGGATAGATGCCATGTTGAGGAGAGACCCACTCAAAACAAAATGGTTTCATTATTTTTGGAAGGACTAGTGAATGGATCATTGAGATCATTAGTATATGTGAAAAGATTCCAAAATTTGCAAGAGTGTATCGACCTAGAGGACAATCTGGCTGAAGACTTGAAGATATCTCAAGGCAGTGTGAAAAGTGAGGATAACATCAACAGCACGTCAAATTCCAAGAATAATGTAGAAGAAATAGCCAATTTAGTGGCTAAGAAGCTGAATGTTCAAGACCAGAGGAACTACCCAAGCAATCCTATGAGAGTACCCATGCTTAGAAGATGTGTGCATTGTGGAGGTGAACATCCTTCTCACATGTGCAATAGGGGAGTAGTTCCACCACCTATTTATGCTTACAATAGACATAGAAGGCCCTATGCATTAATGTAGCATAGAACAAAGGTACACAAAACAAAGCACAAAGAACCACAGCATGTCTCACATGTGCAATAAGGCCCTATGCATTATTGTAGCATAGAACAAAGGTACACAAACCACAGCACAGAGAACTATCCTTACAATCGGCAATCAAGACCAGTATAACCACCCATGAGGCCTTATGGATACCCCTAGAGAGATCAAGGAGGAGAAGCCTTAAGGTATCCCACATATCAGCAGCAAGCACCTGCACCATGACCTTATGTTTATCAAGGATACAATCAACCTCAACCCATGCTGGGACAACAGCCACCTCACCCTCAAAATGTTGTCTCAATAAAAATTGCCCAAAGTGAAGAGAATCTTGAAAGAGCCATAGTACCAGCCACCCCATTGACTCGTAATAAGACTTATGACCCATCCTATGACCCTAGTCAAGGAAATTATTCCACATATGAGGGCGCTATAGCTGAGTACGGACAATCTTACGAGCCATATACTTATGGTTCTAAAGGACCGGATAGATCTTATGGATATGATCAGGACTGTGTCATTGATGTACACAGATCCCAAAGCACCCATACCCCCCCGACCAATGACTAGACCACCTGCACCTAGAGGACCATGTTATAGATGTGGAGGTGATCACTTTATCAGAGAATGTACATTACCTAACGCACCACCACTATAGCGAGTTTGGGAAGGATATTGTAGTGATTGTGGTAAGGAACATCTTTTTAGAGATTTCCCAAAGAATCCCAACAAAATTAATTCGAATGTGCAGATCAATGTGATGGAAGTGATAGAATCATCATGGAGCGATAAGGAGTACACGGTGCCATTAAAGGCAATAACAAGGGCTAAAGCGAGAGAGACCTTAGAAAAAACCAGAGAGAATGATCACGCCAACAAAGAATTAAACATACCCACACCTCAAGTAACTATAGATTTTGAAGATTCTAGGAAAAGTATTAAAAGTAAACGGACCCAAAGATGGAAGAATCGTAGAGAAAGGATAAAAGAAAAGAAACTGCAACAAAAGCTGGAGAACGAGAATAATGAACAAGGCCAAGAAGAAAAACAGGAACTTGAGGGAAATAATAAGATAGAAAATTATAGAAAACAAGAGGCAGGACCAGTTCTAGCCGACCCTATGCTAGAAGAGTTAGCCATGTGGATTCAAGCATATCACGCATGAATAAAAGCAGGACCAACCATTGAGCAACACGAGAGGGATTATCCAAGAGGTGACTTAGAGAAAGAAAGATTGGAGATATGTAATAAATTAATTGAAGTGGCTAAACATACCCTAGAAAAAAACGGTCCAGCCACTACCCAACTCAAGAATTCCCGAAAACGAATTTCAAAAGTATGTCACACCTAATGACCCCAAGGAAGGGAAGGAAGACGAGACTTATGGTGAAAATTACTGCGAAAATAAAAGAGAAGGATCCATTATCCTTGAAGTAGATGGGGAATGGCCTAGAGACTTGTGGGCAAGAGTCCAGGAAGATAGATGGAAGAGAACAGAAGGAATTGAACCTCCCTTTGAGGAGTTAGCAGTAGAAGATGAGTTTGAAGTGTCAATGCATGAGTTAAACTCAGAGGGATTATTGCAACTTGACGATAGTAAAAATGATGAAGATAGTGTGAAGGCTTTGCCAAATTACATGGGAGAATATGAACATAAATCTGAATTATATTGTGTTCCCTTAGTGAGGAGAAAGGAGCAGAACCCATCGATTCGAACCTCAGACATCATACAACATATTAGAAAAGTAAAAATACCTTGTACTCTAACGTTGCAAGAACTTTTGAAGGTAAAATCGCAATTGAAGGAGAAGCTCTGTTGGAGACCTATTAATCTCCAAAGGTTTGATCTATACTAATCTAAGAACACTTCTATATCAGTTATGGACCAAAGTTTACACAAATGTTATCTCTATTTATAAAACTTTCACTATCACTTCTCAGAGTGAAGAAATTTCTTCTTCAGAAAGTCTCATTCACAAATTGACTTCATTACCTACACATATCTTCAGATTTCTTCAAACTAATAATGCACATATCTCCACACTACCTTTGTGCAATCATATCAATCATTAGTTCTTCAAACGAATCATTAAAACTTTAATTTGATCCTTAAGATAAAAAATATGTCAGAAACTCTCTTCCTGAACAAGCGACTTTGACATAGGTCGCTTCTAAGGTTGATTTCTTACGGCACAGATCCCATTTTGCTAAATGCTTTTAGCCATAGCTTCTTTACCTTCTAACTCAGATATTGAGTGCTTACTTATAAAAAACTTTACACTGTGCACTGAGATCTAAGCAGAACATTGACACGAAAAGGTGTGCAACTTTGAGAGATCCTCCTGCACACTTTACATACACATGTTCCTATTGATCATACTCACAGTATGGAAAGAATTGGACTATGAAACTTTGAACATAGCTTCATTAACTTCTAGATTAGATGTGTACAAAAGGATTTCTGATTCACATAATGAGACTGAGAGAAATCTACAAAATACTCGTCGCTATTTCTTGAAGATAACTCTCCTCACATCTATCTCTATGACACTTGTCTTCTAATGACTCTCACACATATTTCTTTATATCATTGACTTATATACATATGGTTTTGGACTTATTCTGCATCTATTACATTACTCCTTATCATCGTAAGGATTATCTATACTCAAATTACAAGAATTTCCAACTGTAATGTACATATGTATACATGCTTCACTTCTTAGATCTCTTCACTTTCTCAAATGACTTCTTGAACTTGAAACTGATCATAGACTTGCTTCAAGCTCTTTGTAATCATCAATTTGTGATTGTTCTGTTCCAATAGCTCCCCCTCAATCATTAATTGTGATCATTCCATTCTTCTTCACTCCTGCCATCTCTTTGAAACTCTGTAACTTAGGTCCATCCAAGCTTTTTGTCAACATATCTGCAACTTGCTCTTTTGTTGAAGTATACAACACTTCAATCTCTTTGTCTAGTACCTTTTCTCTCAAGAAATGATGCTGATTCTCTATATGCTTAGTCCTGGCATGAAAAACAGGGTTAACTGCCAAATATAATGAACTCATATTATCTCCAAAAATAATTGGAGTTCTCTGATCACTTCCAAAACTCTTCAACAAGGTCTTTAACCATATTACTTCTTTTGAAGCCTCTACCATTCCTTTATACTCAGCTTCTGTAGATGACAAAGCAACTGTATGTTGCTTCTTTGAGCACCAAGAAACTAACTTATCTCCAATATAACAGAGATACCCATGAGTAGACCTTCTATCATCTGAATCACCTGCCCAATCTGCATCACTAAACACTTTGATTCTTGTATCAGAAGTAAATCCATAATACAAACCCTCACTTGGGGTTCCTTTGATATATCTGAGTACCCTTTGAGCTGCAATCCAATGGGTCTTCTTTGGACAATGCATAAATTGTGATAACACACCTATTGCATATGATAGATCTGGCCTTGTCAAGGTAGTATAGATTAAACCACCTACCAAACTCTGATATTTCTTCATACCATCAAAATCTTCACCTCCATACCTGCTCAATTTATGATTCACCTCCAATGGTGTAGTTGAAGACTTGCAATCCCCCATGTTGAACTTGACCAGAAGATTCTTCAAGTACCTCTCTTGTGTAACATATACTCCATGTTGAGTATATACAATCTGCATTCCTAAGAAACAAGATAAGTTTCCCAAATCACTTATCCTAAACTCCTTCTCTATTTGTTTCTTAAGCTCATTGATTCCTTGAGCATCTGTACCTGTGACAATAATATCATCACCATAAATACACATGTATATGTATCCATTTGCACTTGCCTTCACTAGCAAGCTACTATCTGCCTTTGATGCTTGAAATCCACATTCATTCAAGAACTTAACAAGCCTGTAATTCCATGCTCTTAAGGCCAGCTTCAACCCATACAAAGCTCTCTTGAGCTTGCACACATATTCTGATCCAATTGAATCCATGAAACCTTCTGGTTGCTCCATGTACACTTCATCTGCAATGTATCCATTCAAGAATGCATTCTTCACATCTAATTGTGATAACTTCCACCCTTTACAAGCAGCAATAGCAATCAATGATCTAATTGTAGACATCTTAGCAATAGGACTAAAGGTTTCATCATAATCTACCCCATACGTTTGAGCATAACCTTTGACCACAAGTCTAGCCTTGTATCTAGACACTTTACCATCTGCAAACTTTTTTGTTTTATACACCCACTTACATCCAATGACCTTCTGATTGTTTGGTCTTGGCACCAATTCCCATGTTTCATTTTCAAGTAGAGCATCATACTCTTCTTGCATTTCCTTCTCCCAATTGTGTTTACCTTTAGCTTCTTCATATGTGATTGGTTCCTCTTCTATCTTCACAATGTAAGCATAATCTTTTGTTGTTAAGAAAGATGTATCATAGCTATACTTGATAGGCTCTTTCCTTTCTCTCAAGGATCTTCTGAACTCTGCACTTCTTGAATCTTGGCCCATCTTCAACATTATCCTGCAATTTACTTTTATGATCAACATCATCAATATCTTCTTCATACACACTTACTTTTGTCTTCCCTTTCCTTTGTATTTCTTCAACACCTACATAATCATTTGTTAACCCTGTATACCATGTTCTTTGCTCATCAAATGTAACATATTTGGTAACCGAAATTGCTTTGTGGATAGACTCCACAATCTGTAACCCATTTGTCTATCATCGTAACCAATAAACACATATTTCTCTACTTTGGGTTCTAGCTTATGTCTCAATTGTGAAGGAACATAAGCATATGCTAAACTACCAAATACCTTAAAGAGATCAAGAGTAGGTTTCTTACCCCACCATGCTTCATAAGGATTTTTTCCATTCAAAGGTATGTTGCAGTGTTGATAGCTTCTGCCCATAAGTAGTTTGGACAATTCTTTTCCTTCATCATTACTCTTGCAAATTCTACAAGAGTTCTATTTCTTCTTTCTACTACTCCATTTTGTTGAGGGGAGTACCTGCAAGTTACTTCTCTTTTTATACTTGCATTCCACAAATAATCATCAAACTCTTTAGAGAAATATTCTCCCCCTCCATCTGATCTCAACCTCTTGAGCTTTTGTCCTATAATCCTTTTTGCATAAGCATGATAATGCTTGAATGTCTTGAACACTTCTGATTTTTCCTTGATTACATATAAAGTAATCCATCTGGTTGCATCATCAACAAAAAATACATAATATCAGGATCCATTTATGCTATAGTCCCTTGAAGGACCCCACACATCTGTATGAATCAATTCAAGCATATTTGAATACTTATATACTGATTTATTGTATGTACTTTTGTGTGCTTTACCTAATTGACAAGCTTCACACTTGTACACCATGTGTTGCCCTTCAACTTTTGGCAAACCAAGCACCACATCATTCCTTGACATTTCCTTTATGGCTCTCACATTGAAATAACCTAGCCTTTTATGCCATAGGTCTAACTCAGAAATATTTTGAATTCCATAAGTAAATAAAGCATGTCCCACATTACTTTGGACTTTGAGAGTAAACAGCCTTACTTCCTTTTTACCTGCAATGATATTTCTATACTCCTGTTTTGGATCTTGCACATAAACACCATCATTTGTAAATCTGACTTCATATCCCTTCTCCAGAATTTTCCCTACACTTATCAAATTTTTAGGAATAGTAGGAACATAGAGTACCTTGCTCAAGAGCTTTGCTTCCATATCAATCATCAATGATATATTGCCACTCAGATGATTACTACATCCTGAGTCAATATAAAACACCCTTTGATCTTCTCGTACTGCTTCATGGGTTGCATTCAAGATGAGAGCCATGTCATCCTTTTGATCTGATGCATAATTATAATAATTGTTGTTGTAGGACTGAGATTGAAAACTTCCTCCACCTCCTCTAGCATATGATGTCCTACCACCTCTTCCTCTGAAGTTACCTCTTTGGTTTCTGCCTCCTCTACCTCTTTGATTAAAGCTCTGGTTATTGCTTCCACCATTTTGATTGTTATACCAACAATCATTTGCCAAATGATTGGTTCTGCCACAAATCCAAGAAGCTTTAATATTATCTTTGTTCTTACCTCCTCTCCTTTACCTCTGAAGTTCATCTTTCCTTTGGTAAAGTTAGCTTGACTTGAAGTTCCTTCATCATCAGTTGACTGCTTCCCTTTGCCATTCTTTTTCTTGTCCTTGGAGTACATAGCTTGACTTGCACTCCTATCATTGTCTCCCTATTGTCCTGCTCAAAAGTTAGCATGTGTCCTAGCAATTGATTAAGATCAGGAGTAAAGTGGTCAAGTGAAAATTCTATGGACAATATGAAAGGCTTCCACTTCTCATCTCCTCTGAGACTTGTAAGTATTTACCTTACCAACTTATATTCTTCAATGTCTTCAACTTCTGCTCCCAATCTATCAGCAATATCCTTCATCCTTGCCACATAATCAGCAATTGATTGTGAACTCTTCTTCTTGAAAGTTGTGAATTCTTCCCATAATGAGGACTTCCTTGACTTGGTTGTGTTTTGGAAATGCTCTTCCAAAGCATTCCACACATTTGTTGCACTTTCTAATCCTCTGATGTGAGGTAGAAGATAATCATTTACAACCATGTAAATGATGCTCCTAGCTTGAGCATCCTTTCTCATCTAATTCTTTGAATGCGCAAGTCCCTCCCTAGTTGGAACACTAGGATCTTCAAACTCAGGCTTTTCTTCTTCTCCTGTAATGAATGCCATCAAATCTTTGCTCATGAGCTGTACCTCCATCCTCATGGACCAAGCTGGATAGTTCTCCCTATCTAGCTTATCAATCTGCAAGCTTTCTCCCATCTTTGATCTTTTGTGTCTGCAATTACTATGATTTATGATAATAAAGTATACCTTTGATATGAAGCTTTAATCCTTCTTGATCCTTTGATCTCATGCTTTGTACTTCTGCAGGTTATCTCCAAGAATTTGACTTTGTCCACCTTCAATTAGAAAGAACTCCAATATCTGCAGCAGTCGGGGCTTCTAATGCCTTTACTTCACTTGTATTGCACCTTAGGCTCTGATACCACTGTTGGAGACCTCTTAATCTCCAAAGGTTTGATCTATGCTGATCTAAGAACACTTCTATATCAGTTATGGACCAAACTTTACACAAATGTTATCTCTATTTATCAAAACTTTCACTATCACTTCTCAGAGTGAAGAAATTTCTTCTTCAGAAAGTCTGCTTCACAAATTGACTTCATTACCTGCACATATCTTTAGATTTCTTCAAACTAATGATGCACATATCTCCACACTACCTTTGCGCATTCATATCAATCATTAGTTCTTCAAATGAATCATTAAATCTTTAATTTGATTCTTAAGATAAAAAATATGTTAGAAACTATCTTCCTGAACAAGCGACTTTGACATAGGTAACTTCTAAGGTTGATTTCTCATAGCACAGATCCCGTTTTGCTAAATGCTTTTAGCCATAGCTTCCTTACCTTATAACTTAGATTTTCAGTGCACACTTATAAAAAACTTTACACTGTGCACTGAGATCTAAGCAAAACATTGACACGAAAAAGTGTGCAACTTTTAGAGATCTTCCTACAGACTTTACATACACATGTTCCTATTGATCATACTCACAGTATGGAAAGAATTGGACTATGAAACTTTGAACATAGCTTCATTAACTTCCAGATTAGATGTGTACAAAAGGATTTCTGATTCACATAATGAGACTGAGAGAAATCTACAAAATACTCGTCGCTATTTCCTGAAGATAACTCTCCTCACATCTATCTTTATGACACTTGTCTTCTAATGACTCTCACACATATTTCTTTACATCATTGACTTATATACATATGGTTCTGGACTTATTCTGCATCTATTACATTACTCCTTATCATCCTAAGGATTATCTATACTCAAATTACAAGAATTTCCAATTGTAATGTACATATGTATACATGCTTCACTTCTGAGATCTCTTCACTTTCTCAAATGACTTCTTGAACTTCAAACTGATCATAGACTTGCTTCAAGCTCTTTGTAATCATCAATTTGTGATTGTTCTGGTCCAACAAGCTCAGTAGTCAACTAGAGACAAAGTCAGACAAAAATGAGGTACCAGAGAAGGAGCCAGGATTAAAATCCCAATCGATAAGGTTGGAGATTTCAGCAAGGGAGATGAAGGAAACACATGACTCCCTATCACTTACAGAGGTTATACCACTAAAGTCATATTAGATTCAGGAGTGGGAGTAGGAATTGCTACCAAAGAAATTTGCAAAAAATGGGGACAATAAGCTTTACGACCAACTAGGATGAAGATTCAGATAGTACACAGGCACACAGAACGGCCCTTAGGATTATTAAAAAAAGTAACCTTTACCACTTGCAGAGTTGAATTCGAGCACACCTTAGCAATCTGTCAATTTGAAAAGGCTAGCAATTATGAGATGATACTTGGAAGACCTTTCATGAGATAGCTCAAGGTAGTGCAAGATTGGGGAAAAGATGCGGTATACTTGCAACATGAGGGAGCCACGACTAGAATAAATATCCATACTTACATGTATCAAGATGTTCTCCCTGCAATGGAACCTGATACATAAGGAGGAGGAAGATCCATCGATGCGTAGTATAGGCTCGAATGACCAAACATGGATGAACAAAGATACTAATCTATGGATATGCTAGGCCACTAAAAGGGAAGAAGAAAGGAAGAGAGGATTGCAACAAAGGCAAGGAGTATCTAGAGTTGTAGAAGATCCGGCCTACATGCCCAAAATATTTTTAGATTAAGAATTTGAACGCCATGGTTGGATGGAGATTCTAGCCACTCTTGACGTATGTGTAAACAAAGAAGTAATAACCATGAATGAATGCATTGACGAAGAAGGATATGGTGTTAGTCTATACATGGTCATTCTTCAAGAAGCCGATGAAGGAGAAGTAATTGAAAAATAATGGAAGGAAGATTATGAGAGCATTGAAATGGAACATGAACCAATTGAGGAAGAACATGAAAATCAAAGAGTAAGTGTCATAACTAATGAGTCAAACCAAGGAATGACACCAAGGGAAGAAAGTGAACCAGACAAGGAAAATGGAGAGGAAGAAAACAGGCCTTGAGACCAATTCAAGGTACCTGCGTACTTCAAGAAATATGAGGTGGAGGAGAGAAAGATTGCTATTCAGATGCCAAAACGGGAAGCGCAACCAGGAATAGCATACAACAATAAAGAACAGACCAAGAAAATAATAGTAGCTTTGGAGGAAGGAGAAGAGAGATGCACCTTTATAGGACAACATGTCTTATTAGAGGAATAACAAGAGTTAATACAACTCATAAGAGAATATAGGGACGTCTTTGCATGTCTATATGGTGAAATCCATTGAATTTTGGCTATCTCGGTATGCAACAGTACCCGACCTAACTATCAAGATGACTAATAAAATCCTCAGCATGATACTTACAGTATTGAAAGTTTCCAAACACGCAGAATACACATTTTTTTATTTCATTAACCAAGGCATGGATATCCTTATTTTTTATCTATCCGTTATGCCTAGTCATCCTACAATCATGGCATATTATTCAAGACTGATGTTCTTGCCAAGTCAATACATGCAAACTTTCAAGGAAGCAGTTTTTACGAGATTTTTTGAAATCGACTCCGAAATCTTCCTAAAGATGTCAATGAATCTGAATGCCAGACTGGTGGCATATGAATTGAGTTTCTTTGCAGACCACAGACAACCACCACATGATGGTGTAAAAGCTGAACAATGGAAGTAACTCATGATACGTGAAGCCAACCAACTAAATGAAAGAGAGCAACAGGTTTACAGGATGTACTCTCGCCGCATTCCAAAGCCTATCGGGGATGACAAAGTTCAAGAGGGGGTAGTGTTGAAGGAGAGTCTAGCAAAAAGAAAAGAAGAAGAAAACCAAGAAAGAAGCTTCTCTAAAGATGACATATCTGAAGACATATCTCTGCAGGAAGCCCCATAAGGGCATGCAACACCCATCTCTGCACAAAGCCGCACAGGGGCATACAATAAGGGGAGGTACGCAAGTGGCAAGGACGGATCAAGGCCAACAAGTATCCATGAAGAAGTGCAAGAAGATATCCGGTAGATCCTGAGCCCCAGGAAGGTGCTTCAACCTCTTGATCTTCGGAAGGCCCAGATAGAAGGTTGAAGATCCACACCATCATACCTTCCATTGGTTGCATGTGTGGCAACCCGACTTAACATAGCAACCCAGATTTAAAGAGGTTATTGGTGAGCTAGACTAGAGATTTAAGGTAGTCCATCTCCACAGTTTGCGAATGGTGAAAAGAAAAACAAGAGGCCATGACCAATGCAACAGGTCCCGAGTTATGATCTATTCCTTGACCACTGGTAAAACTATATCATTACAACTTCCACAAGAGCTGGCAGTGGTCAACTATAAAAGATCTATCAGTTAATAAGGAAGTAGAGCAACTATAGGCACATTACTAAAAAAAAAAGCAAAGCCTGTCAAGGGATGACAGAGACAAAGAGGGGGAGAGTGTTGTAGAGCTAAGAAGAGCAAAGATGTAGAAAAAAAGAAGGGCCCCAAAATTTTTCTGATTGGGACACTTTATTTTTGTATGATAGCCACTTTGTAATATATTTTCTGTTGTAAATGCAGTAGAGGGTCCTCTAGATGCATACCCATAGATATTCGTATCTCTACCTTTGTAAATTAGCAAGAAATTAGTCTTTTAGTCAATAAAGTGCCGTTCTCTTGTGTGAAAGGACCATTTTTAGGGCACATGTATATAAGTCATTTTATGATTCTTTGTAAGGACTTTTTTCCATTGTGAGAATCAAGAACATGGAAATTCGAATTTGTGTGTTCTCCTCTCTCTATCACCTTCTTTGTGAGCTTGCATGCATGTGTGATGCTTGGAAAGAGTGCTTAGAAGTGTTTTCTATCAATGAAAGTGCTTGTTTGTTGTTGGTAAGGTGTATATGAAGTGTAGGAACTGCTGAAGTGTAGGAAGATCAATCATGCGACTCAATATTTTGCTCATAACTTGAAGCATAAGTGTCAAAATTGAGTGAGAAGACCACCATTGGATACGTCTTCTCGAGAACTTCGAAATGAACCCACTATTCACTATATTCGGAGTTTGAAGCTGCAATAAAAGCTTGATTTATTGTTGAAAGTTGTTCCAAGTGTCGCAACACCATAGCCAACCTTGAAAGCTTGAATATGGTGGATTTATACTTACATGTACTTAGTCAGCTCTCCTTTGCATTGACCATCATTTGAATGCATGTCTTCATACACTCGGCTAGGTTTTGATACTCCTCGGATTGATAATTAAAGTGTGAATCCCCACTATATGCACTTGAAGGGGATAGAGGTATAGTCTTTTTCTCCACAAGTCAATAAAACATATAGTGGCATGGTTAATGACACATTGTAAGTTTGACCACATTTATAACACCTATGAAATCTAGCTTCATGCTTCTTGTGTAGTGTCATCAACAAGGAAACCATCTTAAACCTTAGGTTCCATATGATTTTCCATATCTCATGATTGTTTTAGAGTTTGCAAAAAGTAATGCTTCCATTATGTCCACAACATGCCAAAACCTCAAGATCGACTATCTATTGCTAAATTCTGACACTCACAAGTCTTTTTTCTAGTTGATGACATCAAGAACTTGTAATTGCCCTTGAACCACCCTTGGAAAACCTATATAAGGAGGGGTTGGTCACATTCATTCTCAGTCTTTCTGATACCAGTCTCGGGAGCTCAAGGATTCATGACCACCAAGTATGTACTCTCCAAGTTCTAGTTCCAGTTCTTGTTTTGTTCCTTGTTCTAGTCTTTCTAGTCTAGTTCTTGGACATCTAGTCATGTCCTCTTGTAATCTCATAGTATGAGATTGTTTCTAGTTATTTCTTGTATTTAGTTCATATCCTTGAAGGGAATTCTTGTAATCAAGATATCTTATTTCATGCCTACCGTCCTGGGTTGTGGGATCTCTTATATCATCTCTAATCTAGTTTTTCATACTTATCAGTCTCAGGTTGTGGGATGCCTTGTATCGGTTACATATTCTTGTGTCATTCTCTCTATGTGGGTGTTATTGTAATAAAAAGTGTATTTTCAAAATCTTGTCTTGTATGAGTTACATATTATGGTCTAGTATTCATACCTATCACTCTCGGGTTGTGGGACATCTTGTATCAATTACATATTCTTGTATCATTTTCCTACATGTGTGTTCTTGTAATCATAAGTATATTTCCAAAATCTTGTCTATTGTAGTTAGAGAGCACAATCTAGTGCTCCCCTGACAATTTGGCAAGACTACCTTCATCAAGGCTAGGCACCATGGATTCCCTACGCAAGGAGATCGAATCTACCATAAAGGACTTGATCGAACATGTCCAATAGATCAAAATATTGCTACGACAAGATGATCGAATAGTTTCAAGCTATGCCTTGAATATCAAGATGTTGTTTCATGGAACTACATACCATGAAGACTACATGGTTAATCATTTTGAAATGGCCGCAATCCTGAAGTCAAATATCTCTTGCTATCCATGCCTCAAGAAAACATCTTGGAGGATGTTATCAATCAGGCAGTTTAATGTGAGAATCAATTATTCAAAGAAAGCCAAATCCAAGCCCCACAAATATTGAATAATCAAGACACTATTCCTCAAAAATTCAAATTAAGAACTTTTGAAGAGCAAGAAGTCATTACATATGATGTGGAGCATACAAATTATGAAGATAACAAGAAGATAAAAGACAAGGAGGAGTTCATCTTCAATCAAGGAGGTGTTCTTACTCAAGGCACTCCATCAAAGTTCTTGGAAACAATACAATGCACCACTAAAAGCTCAAAGGACCTATCTTGTGACGAACCTAATGAAGCTCAAGGGAGACCCACTCCTTCACCATTTTTCAAGATTAAGGATCATGAAGAATTTGAGGTTGATCAGGTCTTAGATTCAAGAATCTCTATAAGAGGATTGGAATACTTTAGTCATTAGAAAGGGTATGATGTTAGTGATCGTACTTGGAAGCCTACAAAAAATCTTTATAGAGCAAAATTTAAGGTTTATGAATTTCATAGGAAGAATCCAATGAAACCCAAGCTAGAGAACATGGCCGCTCCTCGTGGAACTCGTCGCTTGGGGGGGAGCTGATGTCATGGACAAGGAAACCATCTTAAACCTTAGATTCCATATGACTTTCCATATCTCATGATTGGCACAGAGTTTGGAGAAACTAATGCTTCCATTGCATTTGCAACGTGGAAAAACCCCAATATCAGCTATCTATTTGCTGAATTCTGACATCGAGAGATCTTGTTTCTAGTTTATGACATCATCAATAACATCATTAACTTGTAATCGCCCTTGAACTACCCTTGGAAAACCTATATAAGGGGGCCTTGGCTACATTCAATCTGAGTCTTGCCATTGCCACTCTTGGGAGCTCAAGGGGTCATGATCACCAAGTACTTTCAAGTTCCAGTTCAAGTTTTATTCTTCTCTCTTGCCCTAGTCTTGTCTACTCTTGTATCATGAACATCCTTTCTTTTCTTGTTGTAATCTCATAGTACAAGATCTTTTCTAGTGATTTCTTGCATCTAGTTCATATCCTTGAAGGAAGGTCTTGTAATAGTGATACCTTGTTCCATACCTACGGTCCCGAGTTGTGGGATCTCCTGAATCATCTTTAGTCCAGTTGTCCATACATATCAGTCTTGAGTTGTGGGACATCTTGTATCACATACACATCCTTGTGTTATTTTCCCTAGATGGGGGTTCTTATAATCAAAAGTATATTTCCAAAATCATGGCTAGTGTAGTCAGAGAGCATGATCTAGTGCTCCCTTGATATGTACTCTGTTTTCCTATGTATCTTGTAGCCTCTCTGTGAACTATTATGTGTGATTCTTAGAGCTCGATTTTCTACTCTCAGGGTATCACCATGGAGCCCTCAAGAAGGAGAGTACATCAAGGTGCATTGGGAAAAAAATTTCTTTCACTATCATGAGAGCATTTAGACATAGAAGCTTTGTTGCTTTCGTGCAAGCAAAGTGCCAAGCTTTCCCCACCCATCCAAGCATTTCTGAAAGGTTTACGACTAAGGTGGCGACCAAGGCATAGACCTTGAGATACCTTGTCATCTGAGTCACCAAAGTTACCATTGGCTACATGCGAGGGACGATCTCAATGATCATGGAAGACAAAGGTTCCCAAGACTTCTCGAGAGGTCACCGATCTTACTACTACTCCCATCGGAGCTCGCCTAATCGAAAAAGCCTCTTGCCACTAAGCTAGAATCTTGTGGTATCTGAGAAAGTAGAAAGACTAAGGTTAACATTACCTTGAACATGTTTTGGTCCCTCAAAGCTTCATCCTTTGCTTTTGAAGCCTATTTTGAAAGGTTCAAGAAGATCAACAAGAGTCCTCCTTTTTAATTCTCTGACAATGAATATTCACCTTTGGGGCTATGTTGTTTAGTCATACTAATAAATCTACAAGTTTCTTGGAAGGTTTTAGTTGTGATGGGTGTAGTTGTCGCAAGTTTATGCACGTTTTTGAGCCAAAAGAATAGAGTTGATAGATACTTGTCAGTGTTGTTGGCTAGTGCTTGGGATGTGAATTCAGCCTTTAAGTGCCATCTTACTACATATATTGAGAACATATATACTATGCATGCTTCTATGGATAATACTTATGTACATCCATGTGGTCAATGATATAGAAACTAAGTTTTTGCATAAAACCTTTGATGTTGATAAAGAGGATCCTAATGAGGTTTTCTTCACTAGGAGACACCCAAATGTTGAGATCTTGTTGGTGATGTAGGTGGATGACTTACCCAGCCTCACCATAGGAGATGTATGCTAGTTGTTCATAGGTGCTTGATAAGCCTATTTGGCTTCTTTTGGGTAACTCATTATATGGAGTGAAGCTGTTGATTCACTATGCAGGTTAACATGTCAGTACTTGTAGCTTTATAAGATTTTTACACTGTTCATATGCTCATTTTGTTATAAATTATGGAATATATTGAACAAGGCATTTTTGGAGTTTTAATTTCGTTAATGTATTAGAGTGTTTTGGTTTTTTTGATATAGGAGCTGAAGGTTCGTGAGGGCGTGAAAGGTGTGAAACGGAAGACATCAATAATCGGACTTTAGGGCGGACATCAAGAATTTGACTTATACTTTACATTGTAAATAAATCCATGTAGAAGGTTCTATTGTTGAAAACAGTTAGAAAAGTAGTGGTTAGAATAAGTTTCATTGTAGACCCTAATATTTGATATTGAAAGCAAAGGCTTTCTATAAAAATTACCAACTTTTACTTTCACACATGCTTTTTTGAAGTTGTTCTCATGTAACCACTATTTCGACATAATAAAAAATTCCTATAAATACATGCACTCTATGGACTATCAAAACAAAGTGCATGGGGGGAGATTGCACCCAATACTATGTTCAGTCTCGTCTCGTGGCTTGTCTATTTTTTTGTGTGTTTTCTACATTCGTAACCTCTGTGTGTGTGAGCAAGATCCTGATAAGAGTGGTACCAGAGCTAGGTTTGCATCACTACGAGGGGGGGTCTGTTTTTGTTTGTTTTGGCAATTGGTCTCTATTTCGCTATTCTCTATTCACAATCCAATTCCATTTTGATTTTGGTTCCATTTTTGTTTTTGATTCTGATTTTGATTCTAGTTTTCCTTTCCATTTCCATTTCCATTTTTTTTTCCAATTCTAGTTCCGGCTCTTGTTCTTGTTTTAATTTTTGTTTCTCTTTCTATTCTTGTTCTAGAACCTACATTTACACCTATGTTTAATCCTTCGGCTTACTCCAAGGCGTTGACTAAGGCATAGAACCTAGACATAACTAATGCATAACTTAAGGCATGACTTAAGGCATAACTAAGGCCTTACTTTGGCACCCAAGGCTCCCTTGGTGACCGTTGGTAGTCGTTCAATGTGTGAACCAATTTTTAATTTATGAGTGGCAATAAGGAGTTTATATTCACCAAGGTGGGAGGATTTGAGCCCATAACCTCACCCACACAAGGGAAGTGTTTTACCACTACACTATCTCTTCATGTTGTCTTTCTAGTTCTCTTTTCTTATATTTAACACAACTTTCATCTCTTTCTTACTTTTTCAATTCCCAAGAACAACCCTTCCTTTTACATTTTAACTCAAACAATCTCAAATTTTTTTTTACATATCTAGCGAGAGGGTTTTGTTTTCTACATCCTCATGGACTCTACAAACACCATGGAGGATTTCGGTGAGTCACCTCTACTCGTGGTGACACTCGAGCAACAACTTGAGCTCTTGTGGCACAAACTTCAAGACACTTAGAACGAGATCCAACAGTGCGACAAAGTACTCCAAAAGATGCAAACTGATGAAGATAACCTTACGAGGGTGGTCAAAGCTGTTTTCTCTACCCAATCAGATGGAATCCATTCCAATATTTCCATTAAGAATTACCCGTTTTTATGGTTTTATGGCCGCAAGGATGACCTTTTAGTCCTTTCATGGTTGTCACAATTTGCTGTTTTTTATAGTGATGAAACATATGCTGAAAATGAAAAGTCGAATTTGCAACTAACTATTTAGTAGGAAAAGCTCAATTCTAGTGGAATGTCCTACGACATAGTACAGAGCATCCAACAACGTGGAGGGCTTTCCAAGATAAAGTGAAGGATTCTTTTCTTCCTCCTCAATACCATTTACATGTTCGACATGCATGGACGACCTTTACATGGAAGGAGGGTGATACAGTTACTACCTACATGAAGCAGTTCTCACAAAATTTACTATTGGTTTGAATGATTGAAGATGTACCGGATGATATCTTACAACGGAAATACGAAGATGGTTTGGAGTTCGGAATCCAAGCTAAGCTTCACACCCTATGATCTACAACTCTGAACGAGGCTATATCTTTCGCTTATGATGCAAAGAAAGAATTACATTCCATAACCAAGTCAATCCGTCTAAGTCTCTATAAATTTTAAAAATATTGCAGGTATAGAGGCTTAGTATTTTGGTTATTGTGAAAGCCTCAAATGTCCAAATACTACGAAATTTATATCATTACACGTAGAGATTTGTAGCTATGTCCTCTTAAGATTTGGAAGAAATTGGACATCATTTGGTAGGTCAAAGGACCTATTCTTCTTAGAACAGTCACTGGCAAGGATTTGCCAAAGAGTGATACATGTGTCTGATGAACACATGAGTATTTCACATTGGAAGCTCCAATTTCAAACAATTTTTCTTGGAGACACTACTGCAGTATAGACACTATGATACGTCCAAAATTCAAAGATTTTGGAATTTATCTTCATAGTTAGAAGATATTATAAATGTGCAACAACATTGTCTCTAGGCTCACCTAAGCGCATGTGTAGCATAGATAGAATGATACATTTAATATTTGATTGAATTTTGAATTGAAGTTTTGTAAGACCAGCCTAGAAAAGGTGATCTAGATTTGGGCACAAAGAAATGGAAATTTGGAGTTTGTTTTATTACTCTAACGGCTTCAAGAAGATGACCCTGTACATTTCCAGAGTTGTTCGTCAAGTGTTCGACCCTTCCAATGAAATGGCTATAAAATTCTGAACAAATATCCAAATCAAGTGATTTTTGAGCCTAATGAAAGATTAAACAAAGTTAAATAAGGCTAAAAAAATCCATTATTTTTGCATGAGTAAAAGTTAGTTAAAATTAAGATTTAATATGCTACTATTGGAAATTGTTTATGCAAGAGACATTGTTGAAAGGAAAAGATTTTCCATAGGTGTTTATGATATTTTTTTGATATGGTGTGATCACCATGGGCTAGCCATGCCCTAGATACTTGTTTATTGATCATTGGTTTTTGGTGACCATTTTGAATAGGATAGAGGAGACTCTATCAAAAGTTTCAAAAATATATATAGTGCCATAAGAGCATGGAACAGGAGAACTTTTCTAGTTGTTCTCATTTCATCTAATTGAATTCATATACGTTGCATAAATTCAAATTTATTATGAGTTAATATTTGGTGCAAGCCGCATCCTTCTCAACTCCAGTTGAGTTGATTTATCATATAATTTCTCATGTCTCAACGCAAGATGAGTTGCTGTTACAGATAGTGATGAGTGATAGAGTCATAGGAATGACTTTGTTATTTCCATAGAGGGAAGGAACCACTTTAGGAGCACTTATGCACTTCAGGATCACTTCATGATTTCATTATTATCATTGATAATTATGAGTACTCACCAATTGATTCTTATCATTTTTGAGAGAAGTGTTTGACTTTAATCTCATACACGCATCTATGCAGGCTATAAAGTTTGCTGGTATGGGACATCAAACTTTGTATTTTTCTTGGGTGTAGGAGAGATGGTATGGAAGAGAAATCTCTCAGATTGTATTTTTTATATGATTTGGAGTTCATTCATATGATCTTCTTATTATTAGACAACAAAGAGGCAATTGAGATAGTCACTCTGTATATGATTGCAAACAAGGAAAGTCCATAGCAAGTAGCCTAGAGGTGGAAAGGCAAGGTTTGCACATAAGAACTATGAATAGGCAATTGCATTAAGAATAAATTCATAGAGTACGTACTACTTTATTTGATATGCCTGAGAATAGACCATGGTTCATACAATGTGTATGAGGTGAGCTAGATGCTTAGCCTAGTGGTCTATGAGTGTGCACACATCTACTTATCATTTTTCAGAGTATGTAGTGGACTTACATTATGGTTCTCATTATATATGGGAGTGCCAGATTATTACAATAGATTACTTGAGACACCTCATTCCTAGTTAGGAATGATTTGATCATAGTAATGATCAGATGGTGGTAAAAAATAAAGCAAGTTTCATCCACTTGGAACATCATGCATGGTATTATTGAGAAGGCAGTGGTAGTTCTACTAGTTGTTATACTTTCTTAACACATCTTCACTTGACATGATGGACTTAATTCCAAAGAGTGGATTGGGATTTACTTTATATGAGAGATATTTTGGCCCATAGTTGGGATTATTATATATGATAGATTGAGATTTGGATCCATAGTTTGGATGTGACTGATTGAGAGGTTAGTCCATAGTTTGGATGTGACAGATTGAGATCTTGGTCCATAGTTTGGATCATTGACATATTGATATCTTGGTCCATAGTCTAAATCATTGACAGATTGTCATCTTGAATTCATAGTTTGTATCATGATGGGACTTTCTTGAGTTTCATTTTCATTACAGTGAGTAAATCAAGCAGATTTACTCGAGCTTAGAGATTAAACACTATTTGGAAAAGATTTCCATTTATCGTTAGTATTTATACACAAAGATTGGGACATAGTCACATTGTTTTGGATTAGCATAATAGTTCTCATTACTCTAGTGGAGTAACTGATTTTGCATGATTATATCATATGAAAAGCTGTGAGTAGGTAATTTAGGGAGACAAAAGCAAGCTACCAAGGCCCCTATAGGTGACAAGCCATCACAAGTTAGTGGTCAAGGTCTAGGCATAGGGAGTCTGAGGATATTCCGAGTACTTATGTTGTGCACATATGGACTCATTGGGCCTAAGAGGGATTCCTACAATATGCCCAAGACAAGGACTACTATTTATTGATGAAAATGCTAGATAGGAAGCAGAGAGACGATTTGTCCACTTTTTGATTAGCTAGTATTTCAGACATCTAGTACACTCTACTTTTATTATCTGGAATCATAGATTTGGATTCCCAAGTTCATAGCTCCTTCTAAATCATTAAGGACAATGATCTTTAGAAGGGGGAGAGAGTGTTATATTCCAGAAATGTACATGCTTGGAGGAATGAGAAGTTCCTTGCTCGGGGGATAGCCAAGGCCAAAAGCCAGAGAGTTCATATGAGGTACTTACTTATGATGGCCAGATGAGTAGAGGGACCTTAGAGAGAACTCTAGATGGTGACTAGGCAAGGGCTATAAATAAGCTAGGAGGTGATTTCCAAGCATGTCATTCTCCACTTCTCACAACTACTTTATCGCCCAAATTCCTACATTTTTGTTTAGGCAATAATACATACATTAGACAACAAAAGACATGAAGATGAGCAAATGATGGCTTGGGACCATGCTAAACCTCATATGGAGTGAGAGATTTGAGTACTTTGGTGGGACACCTATTAAGTACATATGTTTCACACATAAAAGTGTGAAGCCAAAAGGTATGTGGTAAATGCTGACTTTTGACCATACATCCTGCCATCCCCAATGAGAGATATGTTCTTTCTTTTAGCAACTCCACTTTGTTGAGGTGTATTCTCAGATCATGTGCCTCCTTTTATGACACAAACACCGACATTTTTAGTGTTTGTTTCCTCCCAGCCACCAAGCTTCTCTACTTCTCATGCCTCTCCATTGAGAGATATCCTAATCCCTTCAGTTATCTACCATTTTACCTCTGATGTGACATTTCCTTCCCCTTGAAAGCATTTTCATCCTCAAAAATGTAGATGAAATGTTTGTAATGGTAGAAGAAAGTGCTCAGACCCCCTTGAACCCCATGTACTCTATGTACATGTTCATCTCTATGTGTTGTTTCGCCATATCCTTCCCCTTAAGAAGAATCATATGAGATCCTCTTAAAGGTGGGAAAACATCTAAATGGTGCCTACTATCTCCCTTGTACATTCCACTTCCAAACTATCACTCCCATAACATATATCATTATCGAAATGACCTAAGTCCATGTGATGTATAATCTATGGAGCGATAGTATAAGAAGAAAGTGTAAACTGCCAAGCGTATAGGCTCGACATATAATATTGGAGATAATCAACCATAGAATGCTAGGAAACATAGAACAAAGTCCCATAACAAGTGACTCTAAACCCATCTAAGATTCAATGATAGATTGCCCTCATACCACTCCAAGTCTTTCTAACTTGGAGTGTAATCACAAGTAATAGTTTTGTCTAAACTACCTTGTGAAATATGCAAATCCATCATCTAGTTCCTAGATAAAAATTTCTTAGTAGTGAAATGAAATCTCTAAATTCCACTAACCAAGAAGTCCTTGGTTTGTCATCCATTACCATTGGACTAAGTTCTATTGAAAGAACATCTATCGACACTAGTGCAAACTCTAAAATTTTCTCTTCCCTTAAGTTTGCGAGATGAATGCAAAAAGCATTCCCTTTGAGATCCAAATAATCCCTAAGTAGCCATTCTCCTAATTGATGCTCACACATCATCCTCATGATGAAACATCAACTAAGAGTTTGTGTTGTGAAAACTCCTTCCTAGAGTATAGCATCCACTAGACAGTGAGTGAGTACGTGTCCACCCATCCAACTCCACCCATATATATACCAAAGGTCCAAGAGTTGCATGCTTTAATTTTTAGCCATGTGTCCTTCCAAGTGTCCTTCATGTGAATACTTTCCAAAGAGAATCACATGGCTTCTATTTCAATTGAAGTCACGTACGGGTCAAGATGTCACTTGGGAGAAGCTTCTCCCAAGACTAATGTTTTATTCCCTTAGGTTAATTTCCTAAGGTAACAAACCCTTCAATTTGAGACTTCTATGAAATGAAACCTCAAGGGTTGAATCCAAGAAACATAGGTTCCTTTTGGAGGGTCTAACCCATGATTTATGCAACATTCTTCCCCCCTTTAACATTTTCGTCCTCCAAAATCTGTTTTGGTATATTATGTGAAGTACTCCCCCGTGCACCATGATTCACTTCTTTTGATCATGGACTCACTCTCAAAAGATGCTTTCCTCGTTTTTAACCGATAGTTGAAAAACAGGGAAATCTTTTATTTATGGAACTTACTCGGTTCCAAGTAGCACTTTCTTCGGTTCCATCCCTCCATTTAACTAGGCACTCTTTATATAAATGATTTCTTGTTTTCTTATCTCGAGTGCGTAGTATTCTCTCAGGTTTATGAGGGATGTTAAGAAGGGAGATTGGTTGAATGATTGTATCTGAAGATACAAGATTGTCTTGTTCAGCCAGTTTTCTTTTTAATTGACTTACATGGAATACTAGATGAAGTAAACAATCTTCTGGGAGTTCTAACTCATAAGCCAAAGTCCCTATTCTTTTAAGAACCTTAAAAGGGTCACAGAATCTCGGAGAGAGTTTAGGACAAGGTCCTATTTTTAATGTTTCAGATTTCTTAGGAACTTTAAGATATACTAATTCACCAACCTGAAAGGAAATATCTCACCTTTTAGGGTCGCTAAAAGATTTAGCTCTATCCTGGGCTTTCCTCACGTTTTCCTTGGCTAGTTTTAGCTTAAAGTTCAGATGTTCTAAGAAATCTTTTGCTGCTTGGACTTTCTCGTTTTGAAGTCCAACTGCATAAGGTGCTCTAGGTTGAAATCCATACATTAACATAAAATGACTATATTCCGTTGCAAAATGCTTTGCACTATTGTAAGCAAATTCTACTATCGGTAGATAGTCTACCCAGTTGGTTTGGGTACAAGATACATATGCTCATAACATATCTTCAAGTATTCGATTGACTCTTTCAGTTTGACCATCCGTTTGAGGATGTTCAACACTACTCAAATTAAGCTTAGTTTCTAACCGATTGAATACAACTCTCCAGAAATGACTAGTGAATTTTCTATCTCTATCAGACCCTATGTCTTGAGGTAATCCATAGAGTCTATACAATTGCTCTATGAATAATTTAGCCAATTCTGGAGTTTTTACTGTAGTTCAAGTAGGTAAGAAACGAGCCATTTTGGTCAATCGATCAACTATGACCCAAAGAGCATCATGACCTTTAGGGGTACGTGGCAAGCCTGTAATGAAATCCATGGAAATACTTTCCCATTTTCCATTTGGAATTTCTAAGAGATGCAACAAACCCCCTATCTTAAACTTTTCAGCTTTGTTAACTTGGCACTTAGTGCATTGTTAGAGGGCCGCCGAACCAGGACAAATGAACTCGGACAGGTGCCTTAAATGTAAAAGTGTTGGACGGCTGCCGAACAAGGACAAAAGTACGAGGACAAGTAGCTTAAATGAAAAAAGAATCTTTCAGGAAACGCGCAGGTAACTGCAGAAGTGCGCACTCTTGTAAAAAATCCTCTATTTAAGGCAATGAGAAAAAGAGCGGCAGCAGCCCGTTTGGGGGAATTGCAGTGTGTTGTTTGATTGAGTCTCGTCTGAGAATGCTGTAACGCATTGTGTGCGCGTGTATGTTGTTGAAAAGATAAGTACTGCTTTGTTCTGTTTCGTCTGTACTCCGGCTAGTCGATTATTCTCACCTTAGTACAAAGTTTCGAATCAGTTGTATTGTGTTACGAGTCTGTTCGGTAATGATTGAGTGTGTCTCTGAGCGTGATCAAGTGTGGTATGTTATTTGGCAGTTCTTCGGCGAAGTAGGTAGCGCGAAGAGTGATTCTGAACTAATTGTCTGTTAGCGTTTCTGTAAGTAATCGACTTCGATACTGTAGCCTATAGTTACTGTGGATTCCGATTACGGGAAGAATAGTAGCTGTATTGGTCTGAATGTGAGTAGGGCGTCGTTAGCTTATGATTAGCCGTTTATTACTAGGAGATTGATTGCTCGAGTCCTTGTAACCTTTGATGTATGGTTGGTATACCTATCTGCCCTGACGAAGTACGGATTAAGTGATATTGTTACTGAAGTATATTTTGCGCATAACTTAAGTAACCGGATTGCTACTCTCAGTTCTGAAGTTCTAATTCTAGTGCACTGGACAGTCTTCTGTTGTTCAGGGATGGACACTGAGCTAAGAACGGGATAATATTAAGATTGTGTGTTAATTTGGGAAAATAGTACAGGGCCTCTGTCTAACAGACCCCTACCACTCCCAAGGACCCACGTGGCTAAGAGAACAATTGCGGTTAGGAAGATTCTGAACCGGTTGAACTTGAAGTGATTGAGTCAGAAAGTAGAAGTAACGAGTAAACGTTTAACGTTTAACATTTGGCACCGTCTGTGGGAAAGTGGCATCAGGTTGCCAGTGATCTGTGAAAAGTGGTAGTAACGTGCCGACTGTTTTTCAGAATCAAACACTACGTTTATCGTTCGATTGGCTGACTGTAGCAACAGAGCCAGATTGTTGCCAACTGCTCAGATAGTGCTACTAAGCAATGATACATGCCGGTTACTCGGTCTGGCGAAACGTATCCTAGGAACCATACGACTGGAACACGAAAAGTACTAAAGACAACCCTAGGAGAAGATGGTATAACGTGGCCTGACCCAGTGGTCAAGCAAGTTAAGGACGTTAAAATTAATTCCGGTCATATTCCGGTGGAACGATCAACGCCTTTGGTACATTCTGGTGTCATTTCGACCCAGCCTAACCAAAATACAGTAATTCCAGAATCTACCAAGACGCCGCTGGAAACCAGTTTAACAATCTTGGATAAAGATTCAGAGTTATCCACGATTAGACAAACTCTAGGAAAAGAAATCGGTAAAAGCGGAAAAACACTACAGTCTGGTACACTGTCAGTTCATTCTGGTGATATTCCGATGATAGAAACACCAACTGGCGGCCAAGGATTAACATTTTTTGCAGAGTCCTCAGCCCGACCCGCGTGCTTGGAAGAAAGATTTCGGATATTGGATATCCAGAAGGAAGGAGAGCTATTCGAAGCAGAGATCTGAAGTATCCTACGCAAAAACAGCACACCGGAAGGCACACCATCCAGCGATCCAGATTCTGATAGTTCAACTTATCAACCTCAAGATACAGAAGAAGGACCGGAGACACTCACGATGAACGGACAACAACAGCAACAACAGTTAGGTCAACCAAGGCCGCCTCCAACAGGAGTAACATACACAAAATTTGGTGGATTCCCAGGAGATGACCCGGATGCTCACGTACACACTTTCGAGATCAGTTATGCAGTCCTCAACCATCCACCAGATCAGGCATACAAGGCCATTGTTTTTCAATCTACACTGGTCAATGAAGCGGCTAGATGGCTTACGGAATACGACATTAATCATTTCGGTACCTATGATGCAGTACGAGATGCTTTTTTGCAACGATTCAGGCTAAAGAAGAATCCCGCCGAAATCTTTGATTATTTACAGAACAACCGACAGAAGGCGAATCAGACTGTCCAAGAATATGCTACAATTTTTAGAACACACTTGCGACAGATACCACAGGCCCACGCCAACTTACCAGATGACATCATCACTCAGTGGTTTATCAATGGTTTAAACCCGCAATTGAAGCAGATCATGATCATCAGATGTGTCGGAGCAATGACATTGGATGCAGTCATCGCCATGGCTCTGCAACTGGAATCCAAAGTCGGTGGATTTACAGAAGATCTAGAGTGGTTAAAAACAAACAAAACTATGACTGAAGATATAACCAGACAAGTGTACTGTATCACATGCAAAAATTCAGGTCATACTAGTGCCAACTGTGCGCTAAATCAAACATTCTGCGCTATCTGCAACACTGCCGGACACACCACCGGAAATTGTGTCTACAATGCCAGAATACAGGGAACAACAACAATCAATGCTGTTATTCAAGAACATGGACAGGCAGCGAATCACTATGTACCTCCGCAACTGAGAAACAATCAACCACAAGGATATCGAAACTACCGAGGACAGAGGAACAATAACTATAATGCAAACCGCTGGCAGAACGAACCACCACCGGAAAATCCCAATTTACCACCGCCACGCTGTCATTTTTGTGGTGAATTCGGACACATTAGAAGATATTGCAAGGACGCAGCTGAGTATGATCAAAGGAAGAAGGAGCGGCAAAACCCAATGGCCAACATGGTACAAATTACACCAGTAGAAACGCAAACTGCTACAGTCCAGACCCGATCAGGTAAACAGCTGCAGTCAGCAGCAGAAGTATTTGAACCAGGGATACGAGAAAAACATAGGATGTATAACAAAGCTAGCCACTGGACTGCCACAGAACCACCAGTGTTCCCAGAACCCATTCCGGTGACTCAGACCTCATCGACAAAGGAAGGAACACAACAAAAGGAAGCAGCAGCGGAACCACCATCAGCAGTAGAGATAACAGCAGATACTTCGGCATCAGCAGAGACCTCAAGTTCAAAAGAGCAGGATAACCAATCTCAGCAGGCCTGGGAAATTTTATCCAAGGCATCTATCACTCTGCCCCTCGGCCAACTACTGGCATTAGTACCTGGGGTACGACAATAGTTCTAGCAACAGTTTAGTCCGGTACCTTCTTGTATTCCGGCGACAGCAGCAGTTCAACCAGAACCTGATTCTACGGTTGATCATTCAGTCCCCTTGATTATAGTATGGTATAAGAATCATAAAATTACACACGTATTGATTGATGGAGGCTCTGGTGTCAACATTGCAACTACAGCCTTGTGCAATAGGTTAGGATGGACCGAAATCGAACCAGTTCAATTTTTTATCAGAATGGCAGATCAATCTAGAGTCCATCATGTAGGACTTGTGCGAAATATACCCATTACTTTACAAGGTACGACCTTCAAAATGAATTTTGTTATACTAGATCTGTCGGAATCCACTTTGGATTACAACCTTCTTTTTGGTCGACCTTGGCTGAAGCATGCAAAGGTAATACAAGACTGGTCTGCACAAGAGCTTACGTTCAAGGATGCCAGCCGCAGATATGTAGTAAAATTAGATGCTATACAACCTTGCGAACTGCACGCCAGACCATATTTTGCTGAACCTGTCCACATGTTAGATGGACTATCAGATGATGAAGAAGAGGAATTTCTGAAGAGTAACACTGACTTAATGACCTTAGGGACTGTTGATCTACAGTCCGTAATAGATAACTGGAGTACTTCAGTATGTACAGTTACACCAATCACCCAAGAAACCAAGCAGGAAGATAGAGTGCCAACACATGACAATGAATTGCATTCACTATTCCGGTCGACAGACGACACAGAGAAATCGCATCCACGACCTGTAAAGATAAGGCAAAACTTACCGGAATTATTTAAGGCTGATCTGATTCGACTACTTCGCGAATTCTCAGACGTCTTTGCCTGGGATTACAAAGATATGAAAGGATTAGATCCGCGCATATATCAGCACAGAGTCATGCTGAAGCCTGAAGCTAAACCGAATAGGCAGCCCAGCTATCGGATGAATCCCAATTATGCATCTCAGGTAAAAGCCGAACTTGACAGATTATTAAAGGTTGGATTCATCGTACCAATAGAACATGCTGAATGGATTTCACCAATTGTGATCGTGCCAAAGAAAAATAAGCAACTACGAATCTATGTAGACTACCGGAAATTAAACGCAGCAACAGTACCGGATCCTTTCCCGATCCCCTTTCTGGATACCATGCTTGATAGGGTAGCAGGCCACGAAATGTATTCATTCTTAGACGGATACAGCGGTTACAATCAGGTTAGGATGGCCGAAGCAGATATCCCAAAAACTGCCTTCATTACCAATTGGGGTGTCTTTGCTTGTACGGTAATGTGGTTTGGATTGAGAAATGCACCAAGCACCTTTCAGCGATGTATGCAGGAGATTTTCTCTCCTTATCTCAATTCGTTTATGCAAGTATATCTCGATGATTTTTCAATTTTTGGAAAGATGATGGCACATTTGCTTCATCTACGATGCTGCTTCCAAAAGTGTCGAGATTACAGACTCTGCCTTAACCCAAGCAAATCTGTGTTTGCCGTTTCATGTGGCAAACTACTTGGTCATATTGTATCTGCCCAAGGTGTCCGAGTAGACCCAGATAAGATTTCGGTAATTTTAGAAGCCCCAGTACCCACCACTCCGAAAGAAGTAATGCGTTTTATGGGTCAAGTACGGTGGCATGGCAGACACTTACGGTGGCTTGCTCATCTGGCTGTACCTCTGAATAGACTAATCACCAAAACTCCACGACAGTTCGAATGGACTCAAGAATGCCAAACTACATTTGATCGACTCAAGTATCTATTGACGCAGGCACCAATCCTACAACCACCGGACTGGGACAACCCGTTCCATGTTTTTGTCGACGCTTCAGATGTTGCGATCGGCAGTATTCTAATGCAGCAAACACATAAGTGGTTTCGCCCTGTCTATTACGCCAGCAGAAGGCTTGCACCGGCAGAAAAGAACTATTCTACCACTGAAAGAGAATGTCTAGGGTTAATTTACTCCATCAAAAAGTTCAGACATTATTTATTAGGACGGAAATTTACCTTTCATGTGGATCATGCTGCCCTTGTCTATCTAGTGAGACAACAACATCTAGGCGGATGATTAGCCCGATGGGTGCTACTCTTGCAGGAATTTGATTATGAAGTCATTCACGGACCCAGAAATACACATGCCTTAGCAGATTTCTTATCTCGCCTAGATTCTGGTGAAGCTCCAATAGGCATAGATGACACAACTCCAGCAATTTATAGTTTTGAGCCACTAACCGATGAGACTGCCGAATTACAAACAACACCTACATATTATGATCAGATGTTAACTTTTCTCACCGAAGGATGCTTTCCATCTGAGACTGCCAAGGCAGTTCGAAGGAAAATGGCAGTCTTTAGCCGCCGATTCCGGCTAGTGGCAGGAGAACTATATTATGTAGATCACACCGGAATCTTACTTCGATGTGTCCCTCCGCACGAAATTAACTCGGTCATCACAATGGCTCATTCAACCCCTACTGGTGGTCATTTTGCCACAGATCTAACTCACCGGAAAATTCTGCAAGGAGGTCTCTGGTGGCCTACTATGTACCGAGATGTGGCCCAATTCGTCAAAAACTATGATAACTGTCAAAGGACTGGACAACCACTGCAACGACACTTCTTTCCCTTAGAGCAGCAGGAAAGTTCAAACTACGCTGGTTCGGTCCCTTTAAGATCTCAGAACAAGTCGGTCTGGCAACTTTTCGGTTGACTATGTTGACTGGAAATCCACTCCCCAAGGTAATTAATGGGTCGAAGTTACGGCCATATCATCATACCACTAGCCCGCATTAAGTTTTCGACGATGGACCGCGTTTTGTTTAAACTTTTCTTTTCCTTCTTTTTTGCTTTTTATAAATAGCTGCGTTTTGTATGATCTTGATATAACCAGTCGCCCTCTTAACAGTCACTCAAGTATGCACACCTGCATGAAAACCAGTACTATTCTCGCACTGCACAATGATATTCCACCCCTTTCCCCCACCGTAGTGTTTCTATTTAAACTCTGTCGACGATGCCGAAATAAGCTATTGTGTTGCATGCTAGTATTCTGAGCCCTCGTGCATTCTGCATCCGTGCTCATCATCTACCTCAGTAACCGCCATGGAAGCGATAGCCAACTATGCGGCCTTCCGTGATGGTATCCCTACCGAGGTAGGCGAATACCTGCGTTGCAGAGGATTGGCTAACTTCGCTGAGTTGCCTTGGCACTCGGTGGAAGCCCATCCTTTCTTCACACAGATCATCACCGCCATTGCTCAGTCCCCCGCCACCGAACGCCAATGGGTCTTCCTCTCACTCCCTTCGCGCACAGTCATCACCTTCCAAGCCTTCGCTGAAGCTTATCACCTCAACTCGCAAGGCCGTGAAAATGGCCCGAGTATTCCCATTGCCCGCATGAATGAACTATTCCCCCGCTCCTCGTCCAACGAATACGCCATTCTCTGTCGCCCCGAACCCCAACGATCCGCTCTGCAATTCTTAGTCGCCATACTTAACCTGCAGAAACGCACTTACGGTATCTCACGACCATTTTATTCCGCTTTAGAATTAGCTGCCTAGGAACCCGTCAACTTTGCATCATACTTCTTCCTCAGAATCCATAAAGAATGTGTAGCCATCGTGAAGCAACTCCAAAAGGGTACCACCCCGCGCTCTCGCCTTCCCCACATCATCTCATTCCTGTTCCCAGCCATCCTTGTCGCACAACCACCACCCCAAGGTCCCATTCTTAGGCACGAAGAATCAGTTCAACCTCTCGACGAAGAAGAAGAAGAAGATGAGGAGATCAACCAACTTTTCTGCAATAAGAGAATTCGGATCAGCTCCTCAGAAAGCGAAGCACAAGGATCTGCCGGACAGAATCAGGACACCCAAAACGCCGACCAAGAAGAGACCTTCCACGACACCGCCACTTCCATACACAACGAATCATCGGCCGACCACCACGACCAGCAGAAGCACACGGAAACAGAACCCGTCTCAACCGAAGAAGCATCAGCACGACGAGAAGATGAACAGCACGTGATCAACAACGCACTTAACACCTTACTAAAGGCCGTAGAATCCACCATCGCCCACATTACAGGTGAAAGCCAACCCACCCATCAGGTAACCCACCCTACATCCCCTGGCCCTCAATCCCCACCAGTCAACCCTCTCCCGCCGCCAATTTCCGAATCTTCTTCATCCTCCCCCAATTATTCACCCCCGACATCCCCCCAAATCCATACCCAAACCTCTGCACCACCACAACACCCACTCCTCCTTTCCTCTGTTTCGATCTTCTCTGAACTGGCCAACATGGGCCAACTGCTCATCACCCTCTCACAACAACTTCCGGTACAAATGACTGAGGTTGCAAATACCATTCGGCACGACCTGCAGCACCAAGTCGACCTCCTGGAAGCCGACATCACCCCACTCCAAGAAGAAGTCGACGCCGTAAGAGCGGAGAATCATCAATTACAGACACAACTAGCTGACCTCCAAGCCCAGTTTTCGGAACAACAGGACTTGATACAGCAGAGAAATACAGCATTGGAGCAGCTTTCCGCCAAAGATCAACTATTACACGAAGCACACGAAGAAATCCGGAAACTCAAGACCGCCCTCCAAGAAAAAGAAGATATCAGCTCATCCCTCGAAGAAATGGTCGAAGAAACGAAGGCCCAGCTGCAGGAAACCATCCAAAAGAGTCAAGATCAACAGCGAGAAGCAGCGCAAGTCCAAGACGAGCTATGCAGAGCCCAGGAATGTTTGGACAACGTAAATAGAATGCTGAGACGCCAATTAACCAGGGAAGCGAAACACCAAAAAGATCTGGCAGATGCTCGAAGAGAACGAGATGCATATGCCCGAATGATTGAATTTTAGAACCAGCAATTCGAGCGCCTCGATAACCAACTACGAAATCAAAAGGATCGAGTCATAGAGATGCAGCGGAAAGTCACCGAAATGAAGACATCCAGGGACGCTGCATTATCCAATGATTTCTATTTACAGGAGGCCTTTTTGCAAACCCAGGCTGAAATCTTGCTTACCGAAGCAATCGCGCTTAGTTCCGTCAGAATAGATGCGCAGGTTTTAGAACCCGACACGCTAAAGCAATTATTAGAAACCCTTAAGAAAAAAATAGCTCGTACATTTAGATTAGCCAGGAATATGTACCTCGAAGGCCTCATAGAAGAATAAGTAAAATTTGACCATGCGAATTCATAATGTAACGATGGATTCGAAATAAGTATGATAACAAAGTTTTGTTTTCTGATATTGTTCGCACATGTAAACACTTGTTCAGTCTAGCATCGATCTACGGAATAACACGCAGCATAATGATTCCTACTCATGATACAATTTTGAAAAGGGGAAGGAAGAGTCATGTTCGACTGAAATACAATCATGCTAGCAAATGGCAGTTCAAGCCCTGGTGCTTATAAAATGCGTTTGCCTAGCATAGCATTCTTCACTACAGTATTCTTCGAGTTTCGACGCTAGTTAACATACTTCCAGGATATTATTCTCGGCAACCCTTACAATCATGTCTGAATCCGACATACTAAGATGGCAACTCAGGAAGCGCGCAAATACACAGAACCATGTTGTGACAACAACAGATACTACCTTACAGGATAATACAGATGACTCAGTAACTTCGACAACAGTCAAGGTTCATCATAAATTTTCCACAGAATTTAAAATCGAGCTGGACATCCATTCGAGAAGGAATGAGAACTGGCTGCGGAGGATAGGACTCCTCTAGTTTGCTCAATTACCATGGGAGCAGTGGATCGATAATGAAGATGCAGAGAATCAATTATATAGCATGCGACAAACAAAAGGCTTCATTCTAAATCAGGTACAATTTTCGCCAGAGTTAGTCTCAGCTATATTTAAACTGCCACTGTATGATGATGCCCGATTTCCTAAATGTTCGAATGAAGATCTGAGAAATGAATTTGGCAACTGTGAAGGCCCCAGACGGTATTACATGTTGAAAAATGCCACATATCAGCGTCATGAACAATTTAAGTGGTACTTAGAGAAGCTCTGTTTCCTAGTTAAATTCGATTTAATGTCTAGAGAAAATTTCTCACCATTAGTACATGCGGAAGGAGGTGGTAGGGTTAGCTGGACACACTGGCTGTATAACCACCTCTACACACAAATAATTGTCGGGGATAAGCGAAGATCCCACACTAACAGTAGACTAGCAGCCTATTTAGCTGCTATATTTAATTTTGTCCAATCAGTGAAGGATGAGAAGCTACACTGGTCCCCCCATTGTTATTCCGGTGCTCATGATATGATAGACACAGGACCCCAACCAGAGCCCGAGGAAGCAGACCAAGCCTCCACATCGTCTGCAAATTTCTTCCACACAGGTAATAGCGCACAGAACCAGACAGTGGGGACACCATTTCGGCTGTCAATTAAACGGAGGATGGCAGACCACTTGCCTACCGCCAGTCCGGGGTAATTACCGGACGATCTCCAACCAGATTTTGTGACAGGGATGCTAAACAAATTACAAGAGGTTTCTCAATATTTGCGTCAACAAGAACAAGCGCTTCAGCACAAAAACAAATTACTATTCGCTACGACGACTAAGTCCAATTCATTACTAGAAAGAATGACACAGATGCAAAAGGAATTGGACGACAAAGAAGCTTTACTATAGGCGTTGCAGAGTAACAATCGGCAACTAACGGCAGAATTGATCAACGCAAAAAAGTGTTTTCAAGAATTTCACCAGTGGCAGTAAACTATCCAAACACAGATTCAAGCCGAAATGTCGAGTTTTTCTACCATGAATGCTAACCTGCAAGCCGAAAATGAAATTTTGCAGTCAAGAATACAGGTTTTGCAGGAATTCGAAAGGCAGATATTAAAAGATGAGGGCGTAGAACTGCATGCCACATTAATGACAAATGTGGACATAGACTTATTAAAACAGCAATTGGATAGTCGTGTTCAAAGTATTTGGACACTTTTTCGCAGGAGATGGCTGGCTATACTTGTTCCTCCACTTGAACAAGTACGGTCAGAAATGATTCGGGAGCCAAACTCTGGAATAGGCCTACAGGCAACGCAAAAGGATGTTGAAGTCAGTAATGCACCTGCGGGTTCGAGTCCACCATGCGTGCCAGTGTTAGAGGGCCACCGAACTAGGACAAATGAACTCGGACAGGTGCCTTAAATGTAAAAGTGTTGGATGGCCGCCGAACAAGGACAAAAGTACGAGGATAGGTAGCTTAAATGAAAAAAGAATCTTTCAGGAAACGCGCAGGTAACTGCAGAAGTGCGCACTCTTGTAAAAAATCCTCTATTTAAGGCAATGAGAAAAAGAGCGGCAGCAGCCCGTTTGGGGGAATTGCAGTGTGTTGTTTGATTGAGTCTCGTCTGAGAATGCTGTAACGCATTGTGTGCGCGTGTATGTTGTTGAAAAGATAAGTACTGCTTTGTTCTGTTTCGTCTGTACTCCGGCTAGTCGATTATTCTCACCTTAGTACAAAGTTTCGAATCAGTTGTATTGTGTTACGAGTCTGTTCGGTAATGATTGAGTGTGTCTCTGAGCGTGATCAAGTGCGGTATGTTATTTGGCAGTTCTTCGGCGAAGTAGGTAGCGCGAAGAGTGATTCTGAACTAATTGTCTGTTAGCATTTCTGTAAGTAATCGACTTCGATACTGTAGCCTATAGTTACTGTGGATTCCGATTACGGGAAGAATAGTAGCTGTATTGGTCTGAATGTGAGTAGGGTGTCGTTAGCTTATGATTAGCCGTTTATTACTAGGAGATTGATTGCTCGAGTCCTTGTAACCTTTGATGTATGGTTGGTATACCTATCTACCCTGACGAAGTACGGATTAGGTGATATTGTTACTGAAGTATATTTTGCGAATAACTTAAGTAACCGGATTGCTACTCTCAGTTCTGAAGTTCTAATTCTAGTGCACTGGACAGTCTTCTGTTGTTCAGGGATGGACACTGAGCTAAGAATGGGATAATATTAAGATTGTGTGTTAATTTGGGAAAATAGTATAGGGCCTCTTTCTAACAGACCTCTACCACTCCCAAGGACCCACGTGGCTAAGAGAACAATTGCGGTTAGGAAGATTCTGAACCGGTTGAACTTGAAGTGATTGAGTCGGAAAGTAGAAGTAACGAGTAAACGTTTAACGTTTAACATGCATCTAAGTACATAATTATGTACATCCTTATGAATACTAGGCCAGTAAAACTGCCTTTTTACTAATGCATAAGTTTTGTTGATTCCAGGATGTCCTGCACTTGGGGCATCATGACATTCAAACAAAACTTTTTTTCTAAGTTCAGAATTACAAGGAACACAGATCTTTCCTTTGTACAACAAATATTCATCTTGAATACTGTAATGTTTAAACTTATCTTCATTTGATAAGTTTGTACTTGGAGTAGAAATCTTCTTCCAGGCTTCACTAAAACTAATATCTTCTTGATACTTGCCCTTCATTAGTGTTATTAACTCATTAGAAATTTGTATGAAACTCAAAGAATTTAACATGGGCATCCTGCTTAATGCATATGCCACAATATTAAATTTTCCCTTTCTATATCTGAGTTCATAATCAAATTCTTGGAGTAATTTGGCCCATCTAGCTTTTCTACCTGATAGTTCAGATTGGTTTGCAAACCATTTAATACTTGCTTGATCAAAAACTATAGTTACCTTGGCGCCAAACAAGTAGTGTCTCCATTTTTTCAGAGCATGCACAATTGCATAAAGCTCTTTTTCATAGGTAGAATAATTTCTTTGAGCTGAATTTAGCTTTTGGCTTTCAAAAGCAATTGGTCCACCATTTTGAATCAACACAGCTCCTATTGCTAGATCACTAGCATCTGTTTCAACTAAAAAAGGTTCATTTGGATCTACTATCTGTAGAACCGGGGCTGAAGCTAAGGCTCTTTTAAGTATTTCCATACTTTCAGCCTGTTCCTTCTCCCAAGTAATACTTTTGGGTTTACTCTTTAATTTCTCAATGAAGGGGTCGAGATTTTTGCAAATTTGGGTACAAATTTTCTACAGTATCCTGCTAACCCTAAAAAACTTTGAAGTTCTATAATAGTTTTAGGGTGAGGCCAGTTAAGAATAACTTGGACCTTATCAGGATCTACTTGAATCCCTTTATCAGATATAATGTGTCCAAGATATCTGATTTTTGATGAAAAGAATTCACATTTATCTTCTTTTCCGAATAATTTGTTTTCTCTTAGAACTTGGAAAACTTTTTCCAAATGTTCTAAATGAGAGGCTGCATCTTGACTATAGACAAGAATATCATCAAGAAAATCAACTACAAACTTCCCTAAATAAGGGCTTAATATAGTGTTCATTAGTGTCATGAACGTGGCTGGTGCATTTGTTAGTCCAAAAGGCATGAACAAAAACTCAAAATGCCCGTATTTAGTTCTGAAAGCTATTTTAGGAACATCTTCAAATTTAATTCTAATTTGGTGATATCCTTGACGGAGATCTAAGTTTTGAAAATATCTTAGCTCCTTTTAATTGATCAAATAAATAATCAATTCGGGGCACTGGATATTTATTCTCGATTGTAACTTTATTCAAGGCTCGATAGTCAATGCATAGTCTCATTGATCCATCTTTTTTCTTGACTAAAAGAATGGGTGTTGCCCAGGGTGAAAGACTAGGTTGAATGAATCCCTTAACTAGGTATTCATTTAACTGATTTTCTACTTCAGCGTGGTGGGAAAATGGGAGTCTATAAGGGGATTTACATATAGGCTTAGTTCCTGGGAGCAAGTCTATAGCATGGTCGACTTGCCCACGAGAAGGAGGTAAGCCATGGGGAAGTTCTTCTGGAAAGACATCCCCATAATTATTTATCAAACACTTAAATTCAAACCTTTCATGTTCAGACAAAGGAGACAAGATATAAGAAGCTGGATTCATATTATGTACATTGTTTACATCAGTTGGAAGTATCATAAAAACTTCCATTTTTTGGGTATTTACAAGTTTTTTCAACTCCATAATAGAAATCAAAGGAGTACTATGCACATCATGTTCTCCTTGAATTAGATAACGGATTCCATTTCTCTGAAATTCCAAAGTATTCAGCAGATACTTTCTTTTAAGTGTTTTCCCTAAACCTCAAAGCCATTCTCTACCCAAAACCACATCAGTTCTTTCCATGTGCATGATCTGAAAGTCTAATTTATCTTTATAACCTTGAAATTCTATTTCGAGGTTAGAGATCATAGTATCCTAGACTTTCTTGTCTTGACCTTGCATCATAGATACAACATATGGATGAGGTGACTTTTGTTGGGGCAACTTTAATCTCTTCACCAAGGAAATTGTGGGTGGCCGAGTCGTCTATCATAACTTTGGCCTTTTCACCACTTATGCACGCATGAAGTTTGACCAAGTCATGAGGTCCAAATTGGTTTTGGACCCACATTGAGTCAGACAAACATTACTGATGCTTGTCATCTTTGTGAAGGACTTCCACTTTTTTCCAAACTTTACTGTTTTCGAGATTCAATGTTTGGACTAAGTGTATTCCTATCTTTTCTTTCCTTCTTATCTCACGGGTGGCTTTTTGTTGTCCCCTAGTCATGCAATTCTTACTAAGATGTCCTGGCTTAAGGCACTTAAAGCAAAGATTCTCATTTTTTGCTTTTTCCAAAACCTCAGGGTCTAGCCTAGGTCGTGAAGGTCTAGGAGTTTTAAAGTCCTCTTTTTTGAATGTGCCTAGCTTTAATTTACCTGGTTTAAATTTTTTATTATCTTCGACAAGATGAAGTGGTTGTGTTCCAGTTTTAGCATGATCTTCATAGATCTGTGCTAACTTAATAGCATCCTCTAAACTTTTTGGAGCACTTCTTTTCACTTCATGTTTGACTTGCTTATCGAGACCACGGATGAAACCTCTTACCTTATGAAAGTCATCAAGGTTTTGCAATTTAAGTACTATTTCTCGATAATGAGAAATATATAGAGAAAGGGGACGTCCTCTCTGTAGGACTTTGTCCCATTCTTCCTAGTTTCTTTCATCCTCATTTTCTGGTAAGAATTCTTTTTTGAAGAATTCTTCAAATTGATTCCAAGTTTCTGGGATTCTTTGAGCCTCGTTTAAGCTCATCCACCACTTATAAGCCTTAGGTCCAAGTGATAAACTTGTTTCTAAGACCTGATAAGCTTCAGGGGTGTTTTTTAACTCATGCAAGTCTTGCCATTTTTATAAAAATGTCAAGACTGCATCTTTGTTTCGGTCTTTATCTTCGCCTGAAAATTGAGGTGGTTTTAAGTCTTTTGCAAAAGATAGGCTGCTAGACTTAATGGCAGTATGAGGAGGATTTACTTCATTATCTTTCTTTTTTAAAGATACATTACTATGCAGTGGTAAAGGGGCATCCGTTCCTTTACTAGATGTTGGGTTCCTTGGTCGAATAGACAAGGAACCCTTTTGTGCAGGTAAGGGTAAGGATGGACGAATCGTATTAAGAATTTGTTCCATCTTCCCTTGAACTTCATTGATTGAAGTATGAAGGGTATGCCGTTTCTAATACTGAAGGAAAATAGACGAAAATTAAATCCAGTACTTCCCTGATTTTTCTTTGATATCAACTTCTAGTTGTAGGTCGGCTTGGGCCGCCTTGGAGGATTCACTACGTCAGTGCCTCGGTTGAACTTTCTTAGGCTCTTTAGTCTTTAATCCTCCGTTGCTTGTTCTTCCGGCCAATGTGTGCTTGATTGGTGTTTGACTGGTACCGGCTGAGAATCTTTTTCTTCTAAAAACTTGATCAATAAGCTTTTGCTTTAAAGCTTTATTAATCAACTGATCACCGGCTCAAGCCCCATGTGGGACCTTCGAGGTTTGCTGTCGTGGATACAGAAGGCGACACATGTGATGTTGTGGGTTCAAGTACTGCACGTCAGGATGGCCGAGTGGTCTAAGGCACCAGACTCAAGTTCTGGTTCTCGTGAGAGAGCGTGGGATCAAATACTGGATGGCACCACTTGAGAATGTGTTTGCCTTTTAAAGGCGTAATGGGAATAATCCTCCATAGCTGCAAAAATAAAAAACGGCGGGCAAGTCGGCTATTGAATGAACGGGCAGACATCCCTTCTCTAGCCTTGAAAGTCATCGGCTAAATTGCCATGTCAGCGTCTGTAGCGTTGGGGTCGCATCCGATGCAATCGGCCAACTGAAGGGATGGTCTTCTTCTTCTTTAATGTCTGTACTTTAAGCTCTACAGCTGCAGGGCTCGCCGGGGGTGCTCAGATGGGCATTAACTATCAAGAGAGAGAAGAGAGCTCATAAGTCATCACTGAGTGGGCGCAAAACTCGAGATTGACGACTGTAGTAGACGTTCACGCGACCTCTTGGCTCTAGATTCTACTGAAATCGATGCTATATGAACTCGCGATGCATTTAAATGGAGGCTAGGCTCGAATTGACAGTATCTATCTCCCTTAAAGCGCGCGTGGGGACTGGAGGTTGAGTAGATATCATCTTTAGGCTCCGGCGACAGTACTCAAATTAGGCACCACTTTCAATGACAGAGATTGGAGAAGAAGCGACGCAAGTTGAGTTCGAATTTCACTGTGCCCTCTAGTAAATTGCCTGCACATGAATCAAGAAAACACTACAAGTACTTTGAAAAAGAACTTGGCTCTGATTACCACTGTTGTGAAAAATCCTTCCTAGAGTATAGCATCCACCAGAGAGTGAGTGAGTATGTATCCACCCATCCAACTCCACCCATATATATACCAAAGGTCCAAGAGTTGCATGCTTTAACTTTTAGCCATGTGTCCTTCCAAGTGTCCTTCATGTGAATACTTTCCAAAGAGAATCACATGGCTTCTATTTCAATTGAAGTCACGTATGGGTCAAGATGTCACTTGGGAGAAGCTTCTCCCAAGACTAAGGTTTTATCCCCTTAGGTTAATTTCCTAAGGTAACAAACCCTTCAATTTGAGAATTCTATGAAATAAAACCTCAAGGGTTGAATCCAAGAAACATAGGTTCCTTTTGGAGGGTCTAACCCATGATTTATGCAACAGTTTGGTACCCCAATAGGTTAGATATATCCCTATCTCATAGAAACTCTAAATAGAAGAGCCATGCTCAACTCCTAGTCTCACTAATGTCAGTAACTAGATCATCTAATCTAGTCAACGACCATCTCTAATAATAAACATAACTACTTCTCTCAAGAGTCTAAAGGTGAGAATCAATCTAACCATCATGATTAACTGATCTTCCTCTTGTCTTTGATAGAAGAGTGCCCCTTCTATCTAGACAACCAAAATGAGAAAGTGAAACTCTCTCTCTGTCTGTCTCTGTAATCTCCTTTAAGGAAAAGAGCTCTGGTAGTGGAATTTATTCTACTTTCACTTTCCCTTTGAAAGAGATTTAGTTGAATCCATTTTCTTTACTCATCCATAATTGAGAACATGAATATAAGTTCTTCATAATTTTCTTTTTGAAATAGTGGAGAATCAAACTCCCATTAGGAGTAAAATAACATTGAAAAGTGGAGTAAATGAATTCCTTCTAAAATATAGACTAAGATATGTTTTCTAGACATCTCTTCTTTCTAAAGGAAAACATGCTCTATTCTTTTCCTATGAAGAAATCATATTTTCCTTTAGCTTTTCTCTCTTAGAGAACAGGAGCTAAAGTGAGATCTCTAAGCTAAAGTGAGACCTCTAAGCTAAACTGAGATCTCTCCTTCTAATTCTCAATTTCTCCTTTCCTTAAAAGAGAGATTTATGAATTTATTGGCTCCTCTCTTCCATAAACTAATACATAGTCCTTCATTATATACATTCCTATGAAGATGGAGAACGGGTCTCCCTTAACTATTGAACATGCATGAATTGAAGAGTGGAGAAAATAAATTCCTTATAAGGGTCAAAGCCTCTACAAAAATGGTTAGCAATGATATGACATGATACCATAATAAACACATGTGTATCCATTTAAAGACCTATCTTTGCCAACCATCTTTTGTGCATGGATCTATATGATCCCATCAAAGTAATGGAACTATCCTTCGTAGAAACCTCAAATTGAGTATACGATATCCATGGTGATACAATCACCTATCACATTCTCTACTAGAAAAAAAAAGCTTCCGTAAACTATGAAGGATAACTCAAAATTCTATGGAGATGCCTACAAAGAGCTCTCCTTTGATCTAGTGAGACATGTCGCCATGAATGATGGGTCCTTTTCTCCCTAGCCATAGAAGAAGAATGCTCAAATGCAAGTCGTTTCCACCATCCCATACCAATGGAACTTTCTTCGAATTCATGGTGTCATACGTACGCTAAACCAAATATATAGTCCATATATATGTAATGGAATATGTAGGTGTACTCTAATGAATCCCTTATCCTGAACTCATATAGGTGAACTCAAGTGAGTCCCATGTCCTTGAAATAGTTATTTTAGTTCTAATCATGATGTGACAATATGTGAAAGTGGATATCCCTTTCTTATGCCAAACTAACTTGTTGCTAGGTACGAAGACTAGGTTTAAGTACCTCTCTATAGATCCCAATGTACATACATGTATTGGGTACCCCAACTATTCGTGAATAAGGGATCTGTGCTCTATTTCATAGAGCTAATGCCATGCATGTGGCCTTCATTACCATCACTTGAATCACATTGGAAACCATTGATGCTCTCTCATGAAACACATCTTTATGATCCCATCTAATTGGTTTCCTTCGTAGTGTAGAAAAAATGCTTAACTACTTGCTCAAGTTAATGGCTTAAAAAACTATCTCATTATTTGAGTCAATATTGAGAGAAATGAGGTTAATCATTAAAGTTTTAAATCTAAAGATGCAACTAATCATGATTCCAAATCAAAAGAGCTTCTTGGAAATTATCTTGTATCATCCAATGTTTATATACAAGAAAAGAGAAGTACAAGTGTGGGTCCAAGGGTACCTCAAATTGTTGGAAATCTTCTTGAGGATGGGTCATTGCAAGTCCACCAATCATAAGAGGCCTCAAAGAATCTGTATCAATACTTACAACACACTTTGCATTACAGTTACTAGGAAAATCACATACACACAAAGTCCATTTCGAGGTTCGAAAATAGTTGTATGCATCTAGGCCTACATGTAGGGTGCTTGCAGCGTATGTTAGTGAGACTAAAAGGTGATGCTTAGTCGTTGTGCTTACATTCCAAATATAGGACAAAGTTGTGCACTTGAGGACACCAGATTTCATGAATAAAATTTTAATTAGCATTGTTTACTTGAGCTAGATGATGGAAAAACATTCACAAGACTTGACTTGAGTATTTGATTTCATTTTATCAAACATTCATAATCAATTTTAATAAGAAAAAAATAACACCTCTTATTAAGATCTTATGAGAAAGAATCAGCTTAAATAACTTTCAATCTTCACAATCACTTTCAATCACTCTATACACAAAGTAATCTCAAAGTGATGGTATTACATAGAACTTTTATAACTTCAGTGTTTAGTTTTATATTTATAGACTGGCGAAATGTTCAAGTAATGCTCTTAAATGTCATAGCAAAGAACTTAACAAATATTCCTTGTTCAGCCTCAACCCAACTTTCTTTAGAGAAAAAAATATTTCTTGTTCTAATTGGAATCTATGATATGCAATCAAACAGTAGAGACAACACTATCATCTCTCAATTTAAGCTGATAAATAGCCATTCAAGATGATAAAAACTTTTCTTACTATCAATGGAAGGATTTATAATGGGTAGAGAAGTGCTTCATGCGCTACACCACACATGCTCATTGATAAACCACATCTCTGAAATATCTTAGTACAAAATAGTGCAAAAACAAAATGAACTCTGCATACAAAATTGTAGCAGTAGAATTTTAAATTTCCATAAAAGTAAGTTTGGCCATGGCCTACTCTCCTTGACATTAATTAAAAAGGAAAAAAATGATAAAAGTGAAGGGGACTAGTGCTCATAGGACCCCCAAGTCCCACAAACTAGGGGCATAGCTTGCGGCTATAGAGAGTGTTACAAAGGAGGTGACTATCCATCTCATCCCCCTCATGTGGGGACCACTTGGGTTTAATCATGTTTTTCTTGATGAGAAAAACTTTATGATTCCTAAAGGGAGGGGAACTCTTGCAATTGGAGATTTTTTTTTGAAGGAGGAATAGAGATTTCTTGACCGACCACTCTTTAGGAGGGTGTCCAAAATTATATGTACACAGGTCCCTCCAAATCTTTTATAGGGTTTCCCCTCTAACATCACTCCAAAGTGACGTAGAGAAGCCCGTCTTTTCACCTAGAATCACTTGCTTCTAGGAGATACATTCTATTAATCTCAAAATATTCCCAAGTGTCCACCAGAGTAGGAGAGACTTAGGGCATGCAAAGATGATGTGACCTAGATCATCAAAGCTATGATGAAATTTCTTGCACCACAGTTGAGCCCCATAGAATTTTCTAGCCTTTAGATTGGTCCGAATACCAGGATGGAGAATTTGCCACATGAGAACCGAATTTTTTATCTCGATGAGGGGATGCCAGATAGACATGAACTTCAAATCCCAAAAAAGCCTTGTCCAAACCAAGAACCACTTCTTGATAAGTGTGATATGATAGTCTATTGTCGCGATTTCATCCGACACCATGTTCATCTTGATCCTAGGAATTTTGGACAGGTAGTTGACATTATGCCAAATAAGACCCTCATGGGATGGCACATCATGCCCAATGAGGAGTCAGGTTTTTGAACATTCTCTTGGTGCAAATGCCAAGCCTTCCCACTTGGCTAGGCATTGAAGAAGTTATGTGCCAATCTTTGAAGAATCACATGAACCATTGCTTATGGTTTTTTACCTTTAACCTTTGTAAAAGTCATTTGAATTGGAATAATCTTGTAAAGCCACTAAACTCGTGGATTTAGGAAAGATAAAGCTATGAATTCATTTGGATGGAATATCTCGTAACTTGGAGGAGAACTTTTAGGTAAAGCCAAGTTTGAATTTGAATTCAAACTTGGAGGCAAAACATCTATAAAAGAGACTTGTAGTTTTGTAGCTAAAGAGCCTCCATTACTGAGCATATTGTAGATCATTTGGTATAGCTAAGAGGCTTACATTATAGCCTACTCTTATCACCATCATTGGCCATCATATTCATGCCAATCATCATGTCAAACATTGTCATATAATATACTATTTCATTGATCAAGTTCATCTCTTTCTCTGTCCTATCTACTCAGAATAGTGTATTTGTGTTGATCATATCTCAGTGAGTTGTTATTCCTTTTCCATGATCTATATCTTCTTTGAACAAGCTCAAAATCTAGTTCAAGTTGACAATTTTTGAGGGCATTTAATTCAGCCAATTGGGAGAAAAGCGCCTCAAAGTAGTAACTAGTCATTCTCTTCACATCTCCTAAAAAGTCAGGGTAAGCTTCTACTTGTTAAAGACACTGCTCTGTGTATAGTCAATCATTTTAAGTGATTTGACTTGGAAACATTAGCTCTCAATGCTAGTTAGATACCCTCGGAAGGAAGTTTTCTAATTGATAGTGTAGTGTGAGTATTAAGCAAAACATTCAATAGGTATCAAGACCAAATAATAAGTTTTGGGTATCTAGCTAGTTGCAAACTTATCTATTTTGATAAAATGGTTTGAAGCATCATCTTCAAAGTACATAGGCACTTATTTAGTGAAATTGGAAAGCTAAAGGGGCCTAGAACACAACTCTAAAGTGAAAGAGGGTAGGTACAATGCAAGGATCAATAGTACCAACTCATTTCTTGAGGTGTCCATCCATCTTTCCCAACAGTGGTATCAAAGCAACTTGAGGTAAAATGGGAGATGGTTCCCCTTCTTTTATTAATAAATTGGACAAGAACAACTACCAAACATGGTCCTTGAGGATGAAGACATACTTACAAGGAAGGAGTTTCTATGGATACATATCGGGAGATGAGGAGATGCCCATTTTCAAAAGCAAAGGAAAACCTACAAGAGAGGAGCTTGAAAGACTCAACTCATGGTGTGCCAAAGATGCATTAGCAAGGTCATATCTACTTAACTCTATCTCTGACTTTCTTCTTCCACACATTAGGAACTCTAAATCATCCCAAGAGACTTGGGATTCATTCTCTTCATACTTTTCTTCCAATACAAGTGCTAGGAAGAACAAACTGTGGATTGAGTTTACCACTCAAACGAAGCAACCCAAGCAAAGCATTTCAAAGTATGTGACCAAATTCAAGGACGTGGATGACCAATTGGCAAGCATAGGAGAGGAGATTGAAGAGGAGCAAATTGTGAGATAAGTAATCAATGGTATCAAGGGAGTCCACAGAACGAATCAATGAAGGTAATTGGTTCTAGATGGACTTACAAAATCAAGATAAATTTAGATGGATCAATAAACAAGTAAAAAGCTAGACATGTGGCTAAGGGTTTTCCACAAACCCAAGGAGTTGATTATGAAGAGACTTTCTCACATGTGGCCAAAATGACAACTATCAGAGTACTCGTAAGTGTGGCTGCATCAAGGAATTGGAATATGTACCAATTGGACGTGAAGAATGCTTTTCTTAAGGGCTGGAATTTAGAGGAGGTGTAAATGGCTCAACCTTTTAGTTATGAAGACTCAATTAAGGTAAATTATGTGTGCAAACTAAACAAAGATCTTTATGGATTGAAGCAGGCACCTAGGGCATGGAATTATAGGTTGAGTACCTATCTTCAAGACCAAGGATTCATCATGAGAAAAGTAGATACTTCTCTGTTTGTCAAGATAAGTAATTCAGAGATGATATACCTATTTTTGTATGTTGATAATATCATACTTACATGTAGTGATGCCAATGGCATCACTAGATCAAGAACCAAATGATGCACAAGCTCAAAATCAGTGATCTAGGGTCACTCAAGTATTTTCTTGGACTTGAGTTAGTCTATAGTAATTCTAGAATTTATATTACTCGAAAAAAGTATGTGCAAGAATGTTGAAGAAGTTCCACTTAGATAATTCCAAGATATCTAGCACTCCTATGGAGGTAAACCAAAAATTGAGTGCTCATGAACGTGATTTGCTTGAAAATATTGTAGGATATCAAAGCATAGTAGGAAGCCTAAACTATGCTACATTGAGAAGGATTGATATTGCTTATGGAGTAAGTGTCGTAAGTCAATTTATGCACAAACCTAGAGCACCTCACTTGGAAGCTGCGAAGAGGATTTTGAAGTATCTCAAGGGTACTCAAAATCAAGGCTCATATTTTCCTTATACATCAGATTTGGACATCAAGCTTTATTCAGATGGAGATTGGGTAGGTTGTAAGGATGATAGGAGGAGTAACTCTGCTTATCTTTATTTTGCAGGTGATAAGCCCATTTCATGGTCTTCCAAGAAGCAACCTACTATTGCTTTATCCTCAACACAGGCTGAATACAGAGGATTAGCCAATGCTACTCAAGAAGCCATATGAATTAGATTACTCTACTCAGTTATGGGACTTCACACTCACCCATCTATGATCTTTGGTGATAGTACAAGCTCTTTACATCTTGTAGCAAATCCTATCTATCATGCGAGAACCAAGCATATAGAAGTTCACTATCACTATGTGAGAGAAAAGTTATTGAGCAAGGAGATTCAACTTGCATATGTATCCACTAATATGCAATGTGCACATTTATTGACCAAAGCACTTGATGGTACTAAACTTTGCAGGTTCAAAGTTATGATTGGATTGCACGACGATCAAGAAGATTGATGAAGAAGACCAAGATGTTTGGCTTGAGGGGCAATTGTTGGTGCAAATTCCAAGCCTTCACACTTGGTTAGGCAGTGAAGAAGTTATGTGCAAATCTTTGAAGAATCACATGAACCATTACTTATGGTTTTTTACCTTTAACCTCTGTAAAAGTCATTTGACTTGGAAGAATCTTGTAAAGCCACTAAACTCGTGGATTTAGGAGAGATAAAGCTACGAATTCATTTGGATGGAATATCTCCTAACTTGGAGGAGAACTTTTAGGTAAAGCCAGGTTTGAATTTGTTTTCAAACTTGGAGGCAAAGCATCTATAAAAGAGACTTGTAGTCTCGTGGCCAAAGAGCCTCCATTACTGAGCATATTGTAGATCATTTGATATAGCTCAGAGGCTTACATTATAGATTGCTCTTATCAGCATCATTGGGCATCATATTCATGCCAATGATCATGTACAACATTGTCATATAATATACTATTTCATTGATGAAGTTCATCTCTTTCTCTACCATATCTACTTGGTACAATGTAATTGTGTTGATGATATCTCAGTGAGTTGTTATCCATTTTCCATGATCTATAGCTTGTTGGATCAAGCTCTAAGTCTAATTCAACATAATAGTTTTTGAAGGCATTTGACTTAGCCTATTCGGAGAAAAGTGCCTAGAATTAATCACTAGTCATTCTCTACACATCTCTTAAAAAGTCGGGGGTAAGCTTCTACTTGCTAGAGGCATTGCTCTGTGTATAGTCAATCATTTTAAGTGATTCGACTTGGAAATATTAGCTCTTTAAGCTAATTACATACCCTCAAAAGAAAATTTTTTAATTTCTAATGTACTGTGAGTACTGAGAAAAACATTTAGCAGGTATCAAGACCAAAATAGTAAGTTTTAAGTATCTAGCTAGTTGCAAACTTATCTGTTTTGATCAAATGGTTTGAAGCATCATCTCCAAAGTACATAGACACTTATTTAGTGTCATTGGAAAGCTATAGGGGCCTACAAAACAACTCTAAAGTGAAAGCGGGCAGGTACAAAGCACGGACTAGCAATACCAATTGAGTTCTTCGGGTGTCCATCCATCTTTCCCAACATGTTCCTAGGCGATGCATCTGCTCTGAAGGAGAGTCCATTCTTTGTAGTTCACTCTAAATTTAGGTTCTATGTCATCAAAGTTGATCCACTGGCTAGATAATGTTTTCTAGAGGTGTTTCCAGTGTCTGGAACCCTTGTGTTCCAGAGCCTCTTAGCATTTTGGAGGTTCAAGGAAGCCTCACCCCTCATGCCCATGATCGAAAACAAGATTGAGTCATTTGTCCAATCATTTTTTATTTAGACAAATGAGCTAGTTCATTAAATGTAGAGATGAAAAACAAGGCCCAACAAGTGTCCCCAAAGAGAGTTAAAGAATGAGTCTAATATGCCCAGAATGTTTTAGACAACATATTATTTTTCTAATTTTACAAAAATCAATAGTGTAAACCTATGACGATGGAGTAATTGCCTATGACGATGGAGGAATTGTAACAATATAAGAATATAGGGCAAGATCCCAACAGCGAAAAGGACTTCAATTCCAAATCTTTCATGAGATTTGGAGCTTTCATAAAAAAATTATCACTGCTTATTGTGAACATGTGTGAACAGTCAATGCAAGACAGGGTCAATAAAGTTCATTAGGATAGAAAGAAGTGATTGAAACATCTCAAAGGAAATTAAACATGGTTTATTGAAAAAAAAATATTTAGTAAACTTATGCGATGGAATGAAGCCATACGTGCATGGAAAAACACAGATTCATGGCAAACACATGGATAAAATTTTGTTGCATAATTATAAAGGCAAAGTGTTCTATGTCCACTATGATTTGAGTGGAGCTAACCCGGTTGAAACAAAAGTGCACCAGATTGAAACTATTTTGTGATTGGTTATTTTAGTTCATCAATTAATAGATATAGAATTTCCTTCTAGCGTTTGCAAAGAGCCATAGATCTATGTGAATTACATAGCATATAGTTGCATGGCAGCTAGCATAAATGTACTTCCTATTCGAACTCACCCTAAGCTTTATCACCTCTACACATCAAAACTCCAAGAACTCCATTGGTTGCAGCAATCACACTTGTATCTTGCTCCTTAATGACCATTCATCTTTTGAAAACTCTCCCAAATATCTCAGGCCAATCATAGGAGGTAAACACTCTTTTTTATAGGCAAAAAGTCTCTAACAATAGCATGCACTCTTCTCCCTCAACATTTTCTTTTTTCTTCACTTTTTATCTCTTGGCTCTCGCTTAGGGTAATTTCACAATGGAGATCTAGAAAGATGGCTTAATTTGATTTTGTTCTATGCGGAAGAATGTAAACCTTCAAATGCTTTCGAGACTCATTCACAAAGTTTTCAAGATAAAGAAGATAAGGAAGAGAGCTTTCAAACACTCTCACATACAAAGAGAGGAGCACACATAGAATGAGGCAAGGAAGAATAATCTCATTCTTCTTCTTCTTCTTCTTCTTCTTCTTCGTCTTCTTCTTCTTCTTCTTCTTCTCTTACATAAAGAGAATATACAAGAATGACTTGATACACTACAAACAATACAATATATAATGAATAGTACATAAGGAAAAAAACTAATGTCCACGAATGATTTATCTAGCAAGAAACAAATGTGCCATCACTTTCGATGAATAAATCTAGTAAAGCACAATAAAGTATCCTTGACATATATTGGCATAACCACTATACATGTTACAGAAATGAAAAGTGAAACATGTCATCCTCGATCATCACATGTTGAGCTTGATATGTCAACAATAGGCGATGGAATAATAAGTAGTTTCCATGCTAATTGCATGCTACTAAGATTATCACAATAAATGATGATAGTCCTTTGCACTTCCATGCCAAAATCTACGAGTAGCATCTCTAGACATGAGACTTCAAATGCTTCCATCACGGACCCTCTATGATCCGCTTCTAGTTTTGACAAATCAATAGTAGGTTGCTTGATATGAATCCATGTAATAGCAACACTCCGAAGTTAAAATAAAAAGCCACTACTAGATCTTTTATTTGGAACACTCTTAACCCAATCTACATCAATGTATGCATGAATCCAAAAAACAATGCATAATCAAAAGTACCACTCACATTACATAGAGTGCATCTCAAAGCATCTAAATGTGGTTTCTTTTGAACTTGCATAAACTAAGTTTGAAGTCCTAGAGTGTAGCTTAGATCAAGTTTTGTAATTTTGAGATATATCAAGCTTCCCATAGTTTTCCTTACATATAGTAGCATTTTCTAATTATTCACCTAATCTATTATCCAACTTCAAATTATGATCTAGTGACTTAGAAATTGTCTTGCAATCAGCCATACCATACTTTTGCAGCATACTCAAGGCATATTGCCTTTGCCAAATCCATACACATGTTTTTGTATGTATAAACTCAATGCCCAAAAAGTAGTGCAGCACATCAAGATATTTCATGTCAAATTCTTGCATAAGGATTTTGATTACCTCTTTAATGCTTTCTTCATTAGCACCACTTAAAATAAAGTCATTAACATAAATGGCCACAATCCTAATGCTATCATCACCCTTCCTTGTGTATAATGAGTGATCTCCATCACATAGAAAATAAAAGCTGGTGAAATAATCTATAATCCTTGCATGCCAAGCATTAAGGGCTTGTTTAAGCTAATACAAAGCCTTTTGCAACTTATAGACATATTCCTCAGATCCTTGTGGAAGGTCCACGTATACTTCTTCTTGCAACTCCCCATGTAAGAAGGCATTTTTCACATCCATATGATGCAAAATCCATCCTTTTCCCAATGTGCATTTCCAATTTCATCTTCAAAAAAAGAATCTTCACCATCTTGTATTATATTGATCATATAGGCATAATGATGAGCCATGTAACTAGCATATGTTAATCGATGCTTTTAATTCTACATCTTCCTAGATCTTCTTGGTCCTCATTATTACTTCTTGTCATATTATCAACATAAGCCTTTCCTACTCTTCTTCTTCTATTACATAGGGAGAATGTACAACAATAACATAATACAATAATACAACGAGTACAATATATAAAGAACAACACATAAGGGAAAACCTAATGTCCATGAAGGAGTGAGCTGGCAAGAAAGAAATGCGTCATCACTCTTAGTAGATAAATCTAGTAAAGCGCGATAGATTATCCCTGACATATGTCGGTGTAACTAATATACATGCAAGAGAAATGAAGAGTGATATGTGTCATCCTCGATCATCACATGTTGAGTTTGATATCTCAAAAACATGGTGATGGAATAACAACTAGATTTTAAATGCGACTTGGCAAGAGTAAGTGCATTGGGGCAAAGGGAGAGGGTTGAAAAAGCATCGCCACCAATTCTCTATGACATGGATGCATAGTATGTGGGTGCATCTGCCTAGTGTGAAGATCCTAAGATCAAATCAATAGATTTGGTAGACATACATTGGTACATATTTTAGAATTAATAGGGGGCGTTGCTCAATCTAAAATGACTCATAGAATAAACTCTAGGAAAAATCATTCACTTTCCACTTTCATTTTAATGAATATTTCAAAATAAATCTTAAAGTATCATTCATCTTCAAGTTGTGGGATGTAGGGAGTGATCATAGAACCTTAAGCTTAAGACAACTTATACAAAATCCAACTTCCCTGTACACATGCTCCTGTGAAAAATGATTTCAATCTATCTCCTAATTTTAGGCACTCTTATTTAAGGGTAATGCATTTGGTCTAATACCTAATTGTTGGTGAGCTACAAGTCCTCCATTTTCTCCTCCAGCTCTTTTTGATGATCTCAAAACCTCCTTCATAATATTGATACCACTTCAAATTTTGAGCAATTACAAACTCAAAAAAAATGTCTTACATTTCAAATTCTTTGAAGAAGATAAATGAAAGTGATCCTCTCAAGCCACCATGTTTTCCACTTTGTATCTACATTCTTATGACAGATTATGAAAATCATAGTCTAGAGATAAATATCTCTATGACATCACAAAATTAATTTGCATATTCTATTAGTATTCAAGTTTATTGCCTAGCTAGAGAAGGACCCATTCCCATAATTCTCATCAAGTCATCAAACCCCATTGCGCCTCTTAGCAGATGGAATATTTTCTTCTCGAGGAGCTCCTGACAACCTTGAAAAATTATATATTGGAGTCATTTCCCCTTAATATTAAAGTAGCTTTTGAGTGGTGTATATTTGATCCAACATCTTCACAAAATGTATCTACATAATTTTAGAGAGAAGTGATACTTCTAGAATCATTATTTAAGAAAACATTAGTATCATCAACAAAGAGTATAATGATCATTATATTTTGAGGTTCATGAAGAAAATGAGGTTCTTGAAAAACATCACAAAGAGTAATGGAGTGAGTAGGCAACCTTGACTCATAGAATGTTTTAATCTGATAACCAAGGAGAGCTTCCCATATATGTTATGTTATACTTTATGAAATAATGGAATGTTAAATGGATTTTAATGTCTTGAGGTTTTACATGTGATTGTGTTTTAGTTTAGCAAGTTAAGAATGATGCAGGCATGAATGCATGCAGATTTACTCATATAAGTTTGAAGATATTTAAAAGATAGCATTTTATATATTTTTGAAAAAATAGTAGATCACTCAAAAATCAATGTTCTATAAATAAATCAGATTTTTGAAAAAGTATGCATTTGCAAAAAATCTATTTTATTTATAAAATGTCACTTTCTCAGCGATCTAGTATTATTTACAAAAATATATAAAATACTATGTTTTAAATATCTTCAAAAATACCTAAGTAA
>CM035413.1:71388426-71393426 GCA_020310875.1 Ceratopteris richardii | reverse complement strand
TGATAGGCTTGGATTAGAAAAGATCAAGTGACAGCATATCTTGAACAACAAAACTACTCTCGACATCGGAAACAACAACAGAATAAGAATGCAAGTCAAGTTGGACACCAAGGTCCACCAAGGATTGCTAGAGTATGGATTCAAAAGAAGGTGATAGCCACCCAGCCGGACCAAACACAAATATGGATTCCCAAATCATGTGCACAAATGACAATCATTAAAAAGGACATGTTAAGAAACGAGGAGAATCAGTACGATCTGAAGGCGAAGCAACAGAAAGCAAACATCTACAGGACATTACATAGGCAGAAATATGAAACAAACCACTCTCAAGGAGTCAAAAAGTGGGCGAACCTGAGGTACAACATGAGAAGCACTAGATTCACAGGAGTGCTGGGAACACAGTGTGTCCCAGTTGAGTAAAACAGATTTGGATGCCGATAGGCAAAATAATCCGTACACATCGAGCCAATAATTCAGTTTGCACACATATTGAGTTACAAGAGTCCAAAGTATGCATAATAGGGCCACATTACAAAGCCAAGCATTCGGCACATACTTCTACTTCTCGATAGTGAAGCACATTTCCCTCCTTGGGAATAGGAGAGCACTTGTAAAATAATCAAAAAGATAATAACTAACGACTTATTAATTGCTTCGGCTATGAACTAACGTTTCTGTTTTCTTTCAGACACAGACATGAAAACATATATTTAAGTATGAAAAAATCCCAGGTATTACCTTTCTCACACCCACGACAAAGGGACGACACAATTCACTTGGTAAGTTGCCAAACTTATGAAGGATAAGTGAAGGATGATTCTTGATACTAGCTTTCCACTCATTACTGGTATGTATTGAGTGTAGATGGCATCTTCCAATTCTGAGGCTACACAAGAGGAAGAGGTCCTGCTTCTTCCCTTGGAATCAATTACTAAGGCAAGCGGTCATTGGTTTTTTGATGATCAACCTGTCGTAGAGCTCCTTTTCATGGCCACCATTAAAATTATGGATAGGGATCACTATTTCCCAATTATGTCTCAAGATTTCCAGACTATCATACAAGGATTACCATGCATTATAGATGTCTGGACAAGGGCTCGCATTTATGCATTCCTGTGGCTTCCAATATACCTGCCAGATTTTCAAAGATGCACCCAAGTTATGAACACACTCGAGTCTGCATCAGATAAGCCGTTAATCCTGAAAGCAAGAGTACTTGATAAAGTTGGTACATGGAAAACTATTCTATTCATTCATGAAGTAATCAACAAAGCTTTTGGTTGGTGTGGAGAACCTTTCTGGATGTCAACAGAACAGATATAGAAGATTCGGTTCGATTGGTGCACCAACATTTTTGTTTTCCTAGTATGCATAGATATACAACACCTCATAAAATTGTAGTGCAATTACTTTCCCATGCAATGAGGCAAGTTGGCAATCAAGTAAATATGACTCCATACATTCAAGACCGCCTGTTTGAAGCTAAGAAGAAGTGGAGTCAGCAAAAGTTTTTGAATGGAAGCTCAGCATTGACTGTGTTAATCTACGAAGCTCTCCAAATGAAAGAATGCCTACGTTTGATGCCAACCTCAATAGAAATGGCAAAATATGTAAAGTCAGCTACTATTCCAAAGAAAAAGAAAATAGTGATTTCCATTGAAGAAGTGGGAACCGGTTCCAAGAAACCCATGAGAGGGACTATGCGCCTTAGAGAGGAAGCAGCACAAGAAACACCACAGTCCAAGAGAACACACATATTACCAAAGATTCCTCTGACACAACATCCAATCACAAAAAGGGACCTCTCGGTAACTCTAGAAGAAACGCATACGTATATGCGGGGCCAAGTGAACCTAAACGTCCAAGGACATCAATATAGACAAGCAAGACAAGGGCAGCAACCAAAGAACAAAGAACATACTCCAGAACAAACTGCTAGATATAAAGAACAAGGATTGGAAGATTCAAGCTCTAATGAGGAATGTAGCCCTGAGAAAGACACATTAGACACCAACATCAGAACAAAAACGAACAATGAAGAATGGACAGAAATAAACCAGGTCGAGGTCACACCCGACAATCAATAATCACTGGTACAGAACCAAGAAGTATCCACTAAAGAGGCCCACCTCATTCAATTGAACGATAAGTCAAAAGTCAACATAAAAGAAGCTCCAATCACACATAAAGATGCAGTGCCACCTGTAAAAGAGGAAATACCAAATAACATGGAAAAAGAAAGGAGTTTAACACAAAATATGAAGCAAGTTGTGATTTAAGTACCTGATGATACGCCACAAGGCAAGACTGACCACAGGGAGGCTGACCAAGGATACAACTTCAGATTCGGCAGCCCCATGACACTACACTACATGTGGCACAAGGGAAAGATGTTACCACGAGTGAAGATCTAACATCCTGACCACATGGTTAAATGTAGACGTTACTCAACTAAAACCCGTAGTCAAGCAGATGATACAAACAACTATGGATACGCAACAACAAATGATGGAAACAGATGTCGATTATGACAAGGTCATGGAGGAGAAAAACCAATTCCAAGTAATGAGTGAGCACTTGTCTGCACAACTGATTCAGGCCCAACAAGATGTTTCAGCAAAGGAAAGGGAAATAACTGCAGTCAAAGAAAAATGCAATACCTTAATGGAGGAGAATCACAAACTCCTGGAACAATTGATGGACTTACAAAGACAACATGAAGCAAGTGAAGCCCACAAAGATAGAATGAAAGCTAGAAGCAATCTGCTAGAAACACAACTAAAAGTATACATGGAGAAAAATGATAACTTACGCAACAGAAACAAAGAATTCATGAAAGCATTGTTGTATGACCAACCTATCGAAAAACAAGAGACAACAGCAACTAACCAGAAGGAATTGAACGACCAAATAGCCAAATATGATAATTTGCTGAAACAAGAGCAGGCTCTCAAACAAGAATGGGAACGCAGGTATATCAACGAAACCAATGAGCTCAAGAAACAACTATACACTGCCAATGCAAAACTCGCCATAAGCTACAGTGAAAATGTAAATCAAGTAGCAAAGATCGGTAATGAGCTACTTGCAACCAAAGATGCACTCCGGGCAACACTTCAAGAAGCTAAAGAGAAGACTAAACGTCTTGCACAACTAGAAAATCAATTAGAACAAAAAGTAGCCATCAGGACACCAGTAGATTCACGACAAGAAAGTCCTACTGACGAGGTAGAGGTACATCCTCTATCTCCCCCAATCTATAATTCTCCAATAAAAGAGCAGATGGCGGAACCATGTGATGATCATCCCATGCCATATACTGCAGAAATAGGTCAGAAGGAATGGGCATTATTGGTGCCCCGATTGACAGAAAATTTTGAAAATAAAGTGGTCAAAGTCATGAAAGAGACCAAGATAAAAGGGAAAGATTTGGATGCGATCATGAAGCCATTCAACATTCCTTATGGGCTCTTGAAAGAGAAAACAAGGCAATATATAAAGAAGATCAGACAAAAGGATCCAGATGAACAGATGCACTTCAAGGACAATACATTCAATTACACTCAAGAAGAATTTGAGGCTGCACAACCTATATGGCAAAGAAATCTTTTGGAGAAAAATCCTACTTTGCGGGTGCACTGGCAAGCAGCACCATATTTATTACAGGTAAATCTTTCATTTTGCCCAACACCACGTCACAAAGAAGCAAGAGAATTTTTGGATATGCAAAAAAAGTGGTGTGATCAATAAGCAATGGCTAAATTATCTGCTCCTTCCAAGTTCACCTCATAATTATTTATTGACTGAGGATTACATGGTAAAAACCATTGAAGCAACAGTCCCCGACTTACTATCAAGATGACAAATAAAATCTTGAGCATGGTACTTACAGTTTTGAAGGTGTTCAAGCATGCGGGTTACACGTTTCAAAATCTCATTGGTATTAATCAAGGCCCCGATATCCTCATTTTTCATCTGTCTGTTATGCCCAGCCGACCCACAATAATGGCGTATTATTCTAGGCTCATGTTCTTACCAAGTACATATATGCAAACCTTTGAGAAAGCCTTTTTTATAGGATTCTTTGAAATTGATTCAGAAATTTTCTTAAAAATGTCATCGAACTTGAACACCAGATTACTGGCATATGAATTAAGCTTCTTCGCCGATCATAGACAACCGCTACATGACGGTGTGAAGGCAGAACAATGGAAGCAAATCATGATACGTGAAGCTAATATGCTTAATGAGACAGAGGCAAAAGTTTACAGAACATACTCCCGCTGGATTCCAAAACCTATCGGGGACGACAAAGTTCAGGTGGGGGGCACTGTTGAAGGAGAATCTAGCAAAAGGAAAAGAAGAAGAAAACCAAGAAAGAAGCTTCACTAAAAGGATTATATCTGAAGACATATCTCTGCAAGAAGCCTTGCAAGGGCACGCAACACCCATCTCTGCAAGAAGCCACGCAAGGGCACACATCAGGCAACGACACCAAAGGCCCAGGTCCTAGAGGATGACAAAGAAGATTCAAAAAAGGGCCTTTGCAACGTAATGCTCTCTTAAAAGAGAGAAGAAGTCAGCAAATTGAGGTGCATGGTGGCAGAAGGCAAACAGGCAATACAACAGGGTCAGATGTGTGAAGATAAAGACAAATCAGAAGACCAAAAGTTAGAAAGAGGCAGAGGCTGAAAAGTTGAAGAGAGTGACTAACAATACCACATTCTTAGCCATTGATGGTGTGCGTGAAAGCGCAACTTAGTACAGCAACCCAGATATGTGATATAAGGAATACCAAGGGGCAAAACAGAAGCAAAGGACATACTTCGGATAAAGTAACATATTCTCTAAGAGTCCTTATCGCTTCTTCGACCACTAGGTGCATATATTCAGAAGCTTGAGACAAGCCACTAACGAGAAGCAAAAAGCCTATCAAGGGATGATAGAGACAAAGAGGGCGAGAGTGTTGCAGAGCTAAAAAGAGCAAAAGGCAGAGA
>CM035413.1:71373426-71378426 GCA_020310875.1 Ceratopteris richardii | reverse complement strand
TCATTTCTCAGTGCACAGGTTAAAGTTTTGCATGAGTGAGGAGTCAAAATTTAAGTTGGAAGGTAAGCCATCTGTGGCTAAAAGCATTTGTATAAATGGGTTCTAGGTTGAGAGAACCCGGTGTTGGAAGTTAGAGGTGTTTGAATCGACTTTTCAAAAGAGCAGTTTTAGACATAGATAACTTGTTGAGATCATTTATCAAGATCTACTGAATCTTTTGGACTCATTCAACTTGGAGAAGGTGCAGAAGCTATAGGCGACACCTTGTCCAAAGCTTTATAAAAAACTTTACACAATTGATAAGTTAATGAGAGAAATATGTGCAGTAGACTTTTTGTGTAGTCATCTCCTTCACAGATTTTTCAAAATCTTTATAATTGATCATTGATTCTCTAAAATTGGTGAAGGTTTGAGTTACTCTTGTTATAGAGGTGCTCTAACTACAAGAGTAGCTTGTTCTTTTGGAGATTAACACTCTCCATCAGTGGTATCAGAGCAGGAAGCATCAAAATTGAAGGAAGGAGGATCCCTACTGCTGCAGCTGCAAAGAATTCAACATCGGAAGGTTCAAGAGGTGAAAGCTGGAGGGCAAAGCTTGAGAAGGATGTCGTACGACATCAAGGAAGACAAAAGGAACATTATTCAAAGTAAAGGTACATCTATTACTCATAAAGTTTGAAGAATTTAGTATACAGGTGAAGAAAGGATGAGAAGAAATAGAACTCTTGTTGAGTTTGCAAGGTCAATGATGAAGGAGAAGAATTGCCCTAATTATTTGTGGGCTGAGGCTGTAAATACAGCTACTTATTTGGTCAATAGGTTACCATGTAAAGCTTTGCAGGGTATGACACCATATGAGGCATGGTGGGGTAAGAGACCTACTCTAGATCATTGCAAAGTATTTGGATGTTTGGCATATGCATATGTGCCATCACAATTGAGGCATAAATTGGAACCTAAAGCTGAAAAGTATGTATTCATTGGTCATGATGATAAGCAGATGGGATATAGGTTGTGGAGTCCATCCACAAAACAATTCCTTGTATCAAAGGATGTTACATTTGATGAGCAAGGTACTTGGTATGCAGGTATAATCAATATTAGTGCATGTGATGAAGAATTTGTGAATCAAAAGAAAGGTAAATCAAAGTTTTAGATATTTGATGAAGAGGAGAATAATGAAGTAAAGGTTGAAGTTGAAGAAATGCCAAGATTTGATCTTGAGTGTGATGAACTAGAAACCTCAAGGAGTGGAGAACTTAGAAGGTCATCAAGACACAAGTGGCAACCTACAAGGTATAGCTATGACACTTCTTTTTTGGCTACCAAAGATTATGCTTATATGATAAAGGCAGATGAAGACCCTTCTACATATAAAGGGGCAAAAGGTAAGGAAAATTGGGAGGAAGCTATGTAGGAAGAATATGATGCATTGATGGAGAATCAGACATGGGAGTTGGTTCCTAAACCAAATAGCCAGAAGATCATTGGATGCAAGTGGGTCTACAATACAAAGAGGTCAAGAGAGCTTTGTATGGTTTGAAGCAGGCCCCAAGGACATGGAATTATAGACTTGTGAAGTTCTTGAAAGAACTTGGATTTCAAGTATCAAAGGCAAATAGTAGCTTGCTTGTTAAAGCAAGTGATGATGGATTTATTTACATGTGCATATATGTTGATGATATAATCCTTACAGGTACAGATGAGAAAGGCATTCAAAGCCTAAAGAAGCAAATGGAGAAAGAATTCAAGATCTGTGATTTGGGAGACTTGTCATATTTCTTGGGCATGGAGATCTCATACGCTCAACATGGAGTGTATGTGACTCAAGAAAGGTATTTGAAGAGCTTGTTGATTAAGTTTAAGATGAATGATTGCAGGGTAGCACCTACCCCAATGGAGGTGAATCACAAATTGAGCAGATATGGAGGTGAAGAGTTCAAGGACATGAAACTATATCAGAGTTTGGTTGGTAGTCTGATCTATGCTACATTATCTGGGCCTGACTTGTCATATGCAGTTGGAGTTTTGTCTCAATTCATGCATTGTCCTAGGAAAGAACATTGGATTGCAGGACAAAGAGTGTTGAGGTACATTAAGGGTACACTCAAAGAGGGTTTGTATTATGGTTTTACATCAGATACAAACATCAAGATATATAGTGATGCAGATTGGGCAGGTAATCCAGATCAACTTATGGATACTTGTGTTATGTGGGAGATAAGTTAATTTCTTGGTGTTCAAAGAAGCAACACACAGTTGCTTTGTCATCTACAGAAGCAGAGTACAAAGGTATGGTTGAAGCTGCAAAGGAAGTGATATGGCTTAAGACTCTGATGAAGAGTTTTGACATCATTCAGAGTACACCTGCTATTCATGGAGATAACATGAGTTCATTGCATTTAGCTGCTAACCCTCTGTTTCATGCCAGGACTAAACACATTGAGATTCAGTATCACTTTCTAAGAGAGAAGGTGATGGATAAAGAGATTGAAGTCATACATACTTCAACAAAAGACCAGATAGCTGATATGTTAACCAAAAGCTTGGATGGACCAAAGTTACAGAGATTCAAAGACATGGCATGTATAAAGAAGATAGAGAAAACCTCAATTGATGATTGAGGGGGAGCTGTTGGTGCACGAAAATCAACAATTGAAGTTTTAATGAAGGTTTGGAAGTCAAGACTGAAGAAAAGTTCAAGTTATGAAGCATGGAGGAAGTGCATATTCAGAAGATGAAGATGTGTACACATATGTACATTAATTCAAAGATAGTTCACTTATACTTTTGTATAGTCATGATATTGTAAATATTTGCCTATATATACAAGTAAAAAGTTGGGGCAAATGTGAGAGAGCATGAGAATACAGAAATCAGTAGTTGTAAGAGTCATTAGACATCTTAGAAGTGAGTAAGAGTCTCTCTCATCACTCAGTTGTAAATTCCTTCAGGAATAAAAGAAAATTGCACCCGATGTTTCTGTGCATTCTCCTTCTCTGCTTGATCATTTCAAGAATCCTTTTGTAGATGTATAATTCCATAGTTAATGAGTCTATGGGTAAAGTTTGAGAGCCTAATTGTAAACAAGCTGTGAGAATTTGGAGTAGGAACATTCATATATGAAGAAGTGTTCACTGTTTCATGAAACAGGCGCAATCTTGATGGTCAATGATTTGATCATTTCTCAGTGCAGAGGTTAAAGTTTTGCATGAGTGAGGAGTCAAAATTTAAGTTGGAAGGTAAGCCATCTATGGCTAAAAGAATTTGTATAAACAGGTTCTAGATTGAGAGAACCAAGTGTTAGAACTTACAGGTGTCTGAATCCACTTTTCAGAAGAGCAATTTTAGACATAGATAACTTGTTGAGATCATTTCTCAAGATCTACTGAATCTTTTGGAGTTATTCAACCTGGAGAAGGTGTAGAAACTATAGGCAACACCTTGTGCAAAGTTTTATAAAAAACTTTACTCAATTGATAAGTTAATGAGAGAAATATGTGCAGCAGACTTTTTGTGTAGTCATCTCCTTCACAGATTTTTCAAAATCTTTATAATTGATCATTGATTCTCTAAAATTGGTGAAGGTTTGAGTTACTCTTGTTATAGAGGTGCTTTAACTACAAGAGTAGCTTGTTCTTTTGGAGATTAACACTCTCCATCAGAAAATTGATGATGATAGGTGTATAGTTCATGATTTGTCAAACGGGGACATGATTATTGCTTGTAGCATTTAATGTCATGGGTTGTATAAGCTCATAGACTATGAAAGATCTATGAATGATTCAGCAGGAATAGTACATGATTCTCAGGCTATGTGAGAGGCAAAGCTTTGGCATGCATGCTTTGGTCCTTTGAATTTTGCTAGTTTGCTATGCTTGTAGAAATCTAAAATGGTTTAATCATTGCCCAAACTTGAGGCACCTGGTAAACATGTATGCGAAGGCTGTATTTTGGGCAAAATGCATCATTCCTCCTTCCCAAAAGATGGTTCTCTTCGGGCTACTCAAAAATTGGAGCTTGTTCATAGTGATATCTGTGGTCCTATGCAAACACCTTCTTTTGGGAACTATCTTTACTTCATGACTTTCATCCATGATTCTTCCAGGAATGCATGGGTATATTCATTGAAGGCAAGGACCAAAGTGTTTATGTGCTTCAAAGAGTTTCTGGTTTTGTGTGAGAAATCTATCAACATGTAAAATAGGCACCCTTCGTTTTGATCGGGGGGAGGGGGGATAAATGTCTTCTAACTTTAATGCATTTCTTGCTGAATGTGGGAAAAAACATCAATGTACAATGCCTTATACACCTCAACAAAATGGAGTTGTTGAACAAAAGAATAGGTCACTCGTGGAGATGGCGAGATGTATGGTCAAGAGTCAGGCTTTACCACATAGTTTCTAGCTTGAGGATGTTATGTATGGAGCATCTGTACTTAACAGGTGTCCCACTAAAGCACTGCACTCTATCACTCCATATGAGGCTTGGCATGGTCACAAGTGATCTATTGCTCATTTTCATGCTCTTGGGTGTTTGGCATATGCATTAGTGCCTGAACAACATCGTAGAAAAATGAATGATAAAGCAGTAAAATGTATTTTTGCTGGGTATAGTTCTAAAAGTAAAGGCTATAATCTGTATCATCCATAGACTAAATGCATTTTGGCTAGTTGCGGTGTTGCTTTTGTGGAAGATGCTATTCAGTCATTACTTTCATGTACTAAGGAGACATATGTTAGTTCCAAAGACATGTATGATACTTTGTTGCCTCTTTTAATAGGTGGATAGTCTCATGTTGGTCCTAATGAGGCAACTTCTCAGCCTTTACAAGTTTCATTTGATGATGCAGATCATTCCATTTCTGATGCAGATCTACATGATGCAGTTCTTGATAAGAGAGATGATATTGAGTAGGCAAAAACTATGCCAAAATGATTGTTGCACACTTTGCATGACAACAAATTAGATGCAGCTCTATCATATCATATTTGTTCAGG
>CM035413.1:71160926-71365926 GCA_020310875.1 Ceratopteris richardii | reverse complement strand
GTACTTTGGTGGTCAACATTTCTGCAACAGATGAAAACGTTTCTTCATAATCAATACCTTCATTTTGTGAATATGATTTGGCCAGTGTCCTTGCTTTGTACTGGTTAATGGATCCATCAAAATTTTTCTTTACTTTATCTATCAACCTTCACCCTATGATCTTCATAGATGGAGTCTTGGGGATGAACTCCCGCAAATATGCTAACCAAATATTTGGATGGAACAAAGTTGAGCAGCTTCAAGATGATGATTGGATTGTAGGAGATTAAAGAGAATTGAATTCCAAGCATATTTTGCTTGAGGGAGAGTTGTTGGTGCACTTACTCCAAGACAAAATGCTTGATCATTCATCATATGGTTCATATGTACATTCATGTGTTAGCACATGAATAACCTCTTGTAAATGATTGAGTTTTTACTCATTGTAAAAGTGTATAGAAGGAATTACCTTCAATAAAAAATTCTTTGGGGAATCTTTTGACAAATCAGTTGGTGAGTTAGATGGATATTGAGATCCTAAAATTAAAGACACTTTTTTGGTAGAAGGTTGAATTTCATACTCAAAGGACCTCCAACTTCAGCTATAAAAGAAGAATTCAAAATTCATGAAGGATGAGCCCAACTAGAAGAGATTTTCAAAAGAATTTTATATTAATACTGAGCTAATACCATATCTCTATCATTGCCCTCTCATTTTGCAATGTTTCATTGCCAATGACATTGTAATCTATGTACACTAATATATACATGTTCATTATATCTCACTCTCTCTTCTTTGTCATGTACCACTCAAAATAGTGAACTTCTTTGACTTGGTTTTCAGTCTATGCTTTATAATTTGATGTGATTCAAGTTGCTATACGTTGATTATACTGTCTATTCTATTGTTACAAAGTTTCATATTTATTGTCTTAGCCAATCTCGAGATATGTGCTAAACACTGCTCATTGGTCTACATATTGTTGGAGCCCAAAATTATCAAGGATCACCTCTAAATTGCTAAGCATCATTCTCTTAGCGTGGTCTATCATTTCAAGTGAAATTACTTTCAAACGTTAGCTATTGTAGTTATTTAGATATGCCTGAAAGGATTTTACTCAATTGCTAGTAGAGAGGGAGTACCATTCATTTCTTTGAGCGGGTATAGAGACCAAAATAGCAAGTTTTATTTCATAGTTGAAAGTCGTAATCATGGATTTTGATCCAATGATTTGAGTATCATACTCAGAAGTACTTGGGTGATTATTTGTGCTCCTTTGAAAGCTCAAGAGCTCTAGTTTACACTCCGCAATTGAATTTTGTCTGGTGTGAAGCAGGATTTTGTAGCACCATCTCATCTCTAGAAGGTATCTACCATCTCCTCTAACAACTATAGCTCTACTGTTGCTCTCATATTGTGCGATCATTCATTGCCAGTATCATTGTAATCTATGTACATTAATACATACATGCTAATCACGTTCTCTTGTCTCTACTCTTTCAAGTGCTACTCAAAACAGTGAATTTCATAGAGCTATTTCTCAGCATGTACTTAATCATTTTGAGTGAATTAAATTGCTATGGCTTCATTAGAAATCCAAGTTATATGCTACACATTTTCATCTTAATTGCTTCAGCCATTTTCAAGCAATCTTTGAACTACTCCTCTGGTCGACTATTTGTTCAGCTCCTAAAAAGGCAGCATACACTCAAGACTTGCTAAAGATCATTCTCCCTGCCCTGTTCATCATTTTGAGTGAAATAACTTGCGGAAGCTAGCTATCTAAGTTAATTAGATATCCCAAAAAGGATTTTGTCCAATTGTTAGGTGCTAAAGAGAACTATCCAATTCCTTGAGTAGGTATAATGACCAAAATAAGAATAATTTATTTCAAGTTCAATGTCAATGTTGTTTGTTTTGATCCAATGATTTGAGAATCATCTTCCAAAGCAATTAGGAGATTAGGTTTACTTCTTGGATATCTCAAAGGGTCTTCTTTGCACTCCTCAACTCAACTTTGGCTGGTGTGAAGCAGATTTGCGGCACCATCTCATCTCTAGAAGGTGTCAACGATCTCCTCCAACAATGGTATCAAAGCGACATCATGGTAAAATGGATTCACAAAACTAAACCCATGAATTCTAATTGGTTTTGGCATCTTTGACCGCACAAAACCAAGGAAACCCTATGCATAAATTGTTTGATTATGACACTAGATTGTGTCCACCACCCTCTTCTCATTGGTCCCTCCCTAATCACTTCTTAACCTACGAGGCCCATAGAGGGTTCATTTTTTCCCATATTGCAAAGTGCCCCTTGAATTGGTTTGTATGTGTAAATTCCCTCAAGATTCTATGAATTTAGTTTCTCACATGATGAATGCAATGAATTTAGTGTTGCATGATTTTATACCACATATTAGTATGCCATTGATAAATGATATCCTAATAACAGGTCGTTTTGAAAAAAAAATAAAGACCTTCATAATGATATTGATGAATTTATGATAAAAAAAAACTCATATTTTTTAATATGAAAGGATTTTCAAAAGATTCGAAGAAGTGGGCTTAATATTTTCCATTGAAAAATTCTACTTTTGGAGTGTATGAAGTATTATTTATTGGAGATCTATATATGCTTTTGTGATTGAAAATTGTTTCCTTCAAAAATAGGTGCAATAAATAAGATGGAAAACACCTACAAGTTTGTGTGCAAGGTGAGAAGGATTTTTGTAGCATGTGTATTCTATGTAATTTTAAATCCTTTCTGCGCCCATGTTGTAGATGATTTTAATGCTTTCTTGAGAAACATTAGAAAGTTTTTTGGCTTGACAAGCGTACGTATGCATTAAAAAGATAAATAATCTTTTGATGAAATCTCCAATTCTTAAGAAAGTTAATCATATAAATAAAAAGGCTGTCTTTTTCACCATCTATGTCTTTTCCATAATAATAGATAGGTCAATAAGATGATGAATGTAATAGACATTCCATAATAATTGGAATCACAATATTGAGAGAATGACAATGTAAAATATTCCTAAACCAAAAGAAGAATTTAGGGAGTTGTTTCTTCACTCAAGTGTGACAAAAAGTATTTTATCCTTGCTAGCGTATCTATTGAAATAGATTCCTTTCCTCTAGTTGGCATGATTCTCAATTGTAAAAGGTTTCATCTTGTTCCATCCATGTCATAGGTAGCACACAAGATCATATCAGCAAGCTGTTGGTGCAAACAAGCCTTAACACTTGGCCTTGTCTTGTACCTTGAAGAGCATGGGATACCTATCTTGAAGGTGTTACAAAAATTCTTGGAGTAACTCACTTGAAGGAAGACCATAGGAACACATGCCTATGTTTTATTATCTTTTATCCAATGTAAAAGTCAATATGACTTAACTCACTTCTTGTAATCTCACCCACCTTCAAAAGTCGTGGAATTTGAAAGGTATGAATGGAGAGAATATCTCCATGTGATTAGTTGAGAGATTTGAGGGAGCCTACATTTGAATTTTGAAATTCAAATTCCTTCAAAACATCTATAAAAGTCAATGTAAAAAGTCGCGGGTTTAGTTACACTCTTCCCGAGGCTAATCCAAGGATATTTGTGAGAGTGTGAGAGCTACTACCTAGCCTACACCTCTGAGTACCATTGGGCATCATTCTACATGCCAATGGGAATGTACATTTGATAGATTCAATACATATATTCATAGTCATTATCTCTGTGTTTTTCTCTGAGTGACTACCTCCAAGTCTGTCAACTTCAACAGGACATATCTCAAGATCTACTGAACAAAATTTGATGATCAAGGGCTCATTGGAACCAGCTCAAAGCATTCTACAACACTACAAAGTTTCAAGTCAATCTATTCAGCCAATTGAGAGAAATCGCTGTCGAAGTGATCACTGGTATATTTCTGTGTGATTCCTAAAAAGTCGGGGGTGTCCCTGATTTTGCTAAACATCATGCTCAGTATATAGTTTATCATTTGGAGTGATTTAACTTGCTAATGGTAGCTTGTTAAGTTAATTTAACACTCCCAGAAGGAATTAGACCAATTATAAGTGTGCTGGACACACTGAGCTTAGGACTGAGCAGGTGTCATTACAGAAATAGCAAGTTTTTGAACTTATGAAGGTTCAAACTTATCTGTTTTGATTTGATCATTACTCAATCACTTTGTAAAGCACATATATAGTTTCTTGGTGTCATTTGGAAGCTTAAGGAGTCTCCAAACCATATCTGAAGAGAAAAGAGGGCAGGTGTGAAGCAGGTCTAGCAGCACCAACTTGATCTTCTGATTGTACCCAGCCATCACATCCAACACAAGCAAATACCAAAGATGATGAGAACAAATATAAACATTAGATCAAGTACTTTCTAGGTGAGGATCTCGAAAAGGGAAAGAGTTCTAGTATTTTTAACTGAATTATCTATTTGGATACCATCCTGTTTGTGATAGAATTTCCATCCAAGATTCCAAGACCATCCATCTCCTTTGAGCTTGAGCATGTAGCCCATTTAATCTTGAAAGGTCCTCTTTTGTTGGGATCTCCTAACTAGAATACGTTTTTCAACTTAAACATATTCTTGTTGCTAGATATCCAACGCAGCCAGAATTATATAGAAAAGAAGATAAGGATAATGTTGATCACCATTGAGCTCCCAACCACACTTTTAGTACACTCGCTATAGTGTAGCTTGTTCTCCATCTTGGTGAGATCCCAATCCTAGAATGGATCCATGGAAATACCAATCCATTCATAATGCAAAGCAACAATAAGACTTAAGAATTGGAAAGCTCTTGATATCATTGCGTCCAAATAAATTGCATGAGACATCCACATAGGGATCTATACACATCTTGGGAGTAGTTGATTCTCAATCAAGAGGCCACACAAAAAAATAAATCAAGGTACTTCTATAAAAGCGAGACACACTTAGTGTCATTTTGTAGAAATTTCATTATTGTCATCAATGAAGAGTAAAAGAATCATACGATCCTGACTTAGGGTGAGCCAAGGGATCAATATGTTGTTAATGAATTTTATTGATAATGATGCAATTGATCCTTTCAAAAATGATAGAAAAAAAAAGAAATGTGGCCAACACGCCACCTTGGTTTATGGATTTGTTGTGAACTATTTAGACTTCATGTTGCATTGGAGGTCCTTGAGAGATTCTAGGATGAAGTTCTACTCTGCGGTGTCATATGCGTGGTCCGATTCTATCTTTAGGAAGAGAAGGTCTTGGGTTGACTCCTTTCCATAATGCATGCCCTCTCAAAAATCAATAATCACTTCAAGGATGGAAATTACTTTGATGAATCCATTCTCATCTTTGTTTATCCGCAAAAATAGATGGTCTTCACTGCAACTCACGAGCAACATGACAAACATTTTGTAGCCAATCTAGAGCATCATGATAGGTGGATAGTTTGTTATTCCATTCTTGTGTTTCTTGTGCATGATCGTGATCAATCCTATATTCTAACACTTTAAAAGTGCATCAAAACTCATCTCTTCATGCCAAATAGAGCATGGAGGGTCCAGCAAAGCCTTGTTGAACATCTTCAAGAACTCTTTAGTGAGGCCATCAATCCCTAAGCTTTCACTTTTATGGAGGGGCTTAATTGCTTCAAGAATCTTGCTTCTATAAATATGAAAATCAATAAGTTTCACTACATCTTATTGAATTTTCCTAGATGATACCCTCAATGTAATGGCCCGCAATCAAGCCTTGAAAGAGATAACATAGTAGAGACCCCCTATTTTGAGAAAAGAAATGCACTCAATACCATTGTTGTGAATCATACGGGGGAGAGATTCTTTAGTTTGTCTTTCTTTTAAGATTTTCCACATTTATTTAGTTAGTCTACCATTGTTAGGGGATTGTTGGACAAGAAGGGATTTGAGTGTTTGTAGGAGAAAAGGGAAAGACAAGAAGAAAGATACACACTGGAAGCCTCTGCCAATTGATTAAAAATAAGACAAGTACAATGGTGATGCACAATACAATCAAATGCTTCTGTGCAAAATCCGACAAAGTGCTGAATCACAAAATACCAAATACCCAAGGTCTTGTTGCTACCGGCCTCCTTTGCACCAGACCTCCACCTTCTCCAAGCCTGCACTTGTGCACGCCTTACACCAAGCTTCCAATAAAGCGGAGGGATGGACACCTTCTATCGGCATGTGCACACTACAATGAGACCTTGGGATCCTTGGGGGGAATAGCTCAACACTTCTCTGCACACTTCTTAGTCACTCTTCATGCACAACTCGCACTTCACTTCTCTGCATCGCACACTGTGTGTCTCTTGCACTTCTCTCTCTTGCCTAACTTAGACTATGCTCACCTTCCTTAGTCTTGCTTACACTTGCTTCCTCCAAGAATATTCCTTGCCTTGATTTGAGTGTTGATTCACGTATGCTCCTAACTGCAAGAGTATCTTGGTGCTCACTTTGATCTCCCAAGATTTTCTCCAAAAGTGGGCAGCCAACGAATCCCTGGTTTGTCCTGTAGTGACTTTAGAGTAAAACAAAAATTTTAATTGGGGGCCATACTTTCACTTCTGCATACACTGCTGCTTCACATACCTTTACATTTTCCTTTTAATTCTTCATATGTGCACCTAAGAGAGGGTTCATTTGAACCTTCCAAAAACACTTTGAACCTTAGGGAAATTACAGAAATACCTCTGCAACCTGCAACCCACTTTTTGCAATTTTACCCTTTGTGGACAATTAATGGTGCACTACCTGTGCACTTTAACACATGAACTTTGAAAAGTTTGACTTTGCCCCTGTTGACTTTGACCTTGACCTTATTGACTTTGACTAGTTTTGTCATGGACAAAGGAAACCATCTTGAATCTCAGATTCCATGTGAATCCTATATCTCATGATTGGTTCAGAATTTGGGGAAACTAGTCCTTCCATTGCATCCGGAATGTGCAAAAACCCTAAGATCGACTGTCTTCTTGCTTGATTCTGATATCCAGAGACCATGCTTCGAGTCGATGACATCATGATGACATCATGATGACATCATCAAGTCGCAACCGCCTTTGGGAACCACCCTTGAAAACCTATATAAGGAGGGGTTGGCCACATTCATAATTAGTCTTGCAAATACCAGTGTTATGGATACCAGTCTTGGGAGCTCAAGGAGTCGTGACCGCCAAGTAAGTACTCTTCAAGTTCCAGTTCTAGTTCTTGTCTTGTTCCTTGTTCTAGTCTAGTTCTTGGACATATTATCTTGTCCCCTTGTAATCTCGTAGTACGAGATCCTGTCGAGTTCTTCCGTGTATCCAGTTCATCTCCTAGAAGGGAGTTCTTGTAATCCAGACATCTTGTCTCATACTTACAATCCCGGGTTGTGGGATCTCTTGTATCATCTCTAGTTGAGTTATTCATACCTATCAGTCCCGGGTTGTGGGACATCTTGTATTAGCCACGTATTCTTGTATCATTTCCCCTTCGTGGGTGATCTTGTAATCAGAAGTGTATTTCCGAAATCTTGTCTATTGTAGTCAGAGAGCACAATCTAGTGCTCCCCTGACATTTTGGCAAGACTATCGTCTATTCAAGACCAGGCATCATGGAGAACGCTTATGAACAGATTGTAGCATCACTTCAAAGTCTCCAACAACAAGTCGAAGACCTTTTTCATCGATAGACACAAGTCGAGAGGGGACATCCACTGCATGTAGGTGCACTCCTCCAAGAATTACAAGAATGAATCGGGAGTCTTCAATCAAATCAAGGGAGTATTCAAGTGAATGAACGGCCTAGTACATCATTTATGAAGGAACCCAAGATCTGCATGCTAGAAAAGTTCGATGGTGATCACACAAAGTTCTGAGGATTCTTGCAACAAGTCGAATTGTACATCCGTATGCAGCCTGATAGATACCCTAATGATGCATCCAAGATCAGTTTTATTGCAACCTTGCTCTATGGTCAAGCTTTATCATGGTTCGCCCCAATCTTGGAGAAGGATATGGCTATACTTCATGAATATGAGGGGTTTCTTAGAGAGCTCATCGCCACATTTGGAGATGCAGACACGAGTCGAGTGGCGGAAACAAAACTTCCGAAGCTACGTCAAGGTAACCGCCCTGCCTCTATCTATGCATCAGAATTTAGGTAGTTGATATGTGACCTCACTTGGCACGAAAATTATTTTATAAGCCAATATAGATGGGGCTTACGAGATGACGTGAAGGACCTTCTACTCACGATGCCAGAGGTGAAGACATTGAATGAATACATCAACCAAGCTATTCAATGTGATAACCACCTTTTTAAAAGGAAACAAGAAAAACAAGTAGAAGGAAGACCTCGCCAATGGAAACCTTTCCAGCCCACTCCTAGAGATGAGTCTATGCCCGAACCTATGTAGATAGATGTAACTCAGTTCCAGCCTCTAACAGCACAAGAGAAACAAAGAAGGAGGGACAACAAGTTATGCCTGTATTGTGGAAACCCTGGCCACATTGCAGTTAATTGTCCCAACAAGAGAATGAACTCCAAAGTCGCAGCCACCCTTGTAGAGTAGGGAAACGAGGAAGTCCAGTTGTAAAAGAGACCATACAGCCAGACCAAGATATAAGAAAGGGTCTCATCATTCCATCCACACCCATAGATGATGGAGAGTGTAAATCTCCAAAAGAACAAGCTATCCTTGATTTTAGACCACCTCTATATCAAGAATAACTTCAGACTTCACTTCATTTTAAAAGACAAACACCAAATTATCAAGAAATTGATTAACTGTGAAAAAATCACTTCTCAGAAAAAGTCTGCTGTACATTAATCACTCATTGACTGATCATTCATGTAGATTTTTTGATAAATCTTTGTAAATTGTGTCGCCTAGAGATTGCGCACCTTCTCCAATTTAAAACACTTCAAAGGCTTGAGTAGATTGTGAGAAATGACTCAAACAATTTACCTATGTCTGAAATTGTCTCTCTGTAATGACGACTTTGACACCTGTAACTTCTAAGCTATGGTTCTCCCAAACTAGAACCCATTTAATCAAATGCTTTTAGCCATAGATGGCTTACCTCTCAACTTAAATTTTGAATCCTCATTTGTGTAGAACTTTACACTGTGTGCTGAGTACTGACCATTTCTTTGACCATGAAATCTGTGCCTGTTTCAGAAGACACTCAGAACTTTTCACATATGAATGTTCCTACACAAAACTCTCTCAGCCTGTTTGCAATTGGACTCTCAAACTTTGATCATAGATAGATTAACTATGGACTTAGATGTGTACAAAAGGATTTCTCATAAGATTAAGCACAGAAGGAGAATTACGGAAAAGATCGACACGCAATTCTCTGAAAACTTTTTCTTCTCATAAATCTTCATACATCTTATGGATGACACACATAATGTTCATCTCATTCTCTCCTATTCTTCTATTGTCTTCTCTATCTTTTCTATATCTCACTCTACAACTATGAGCACCTATCTATACACACACACACATATCTATATATAAGTTGGTGCTATCCTGCAATCTTCCATTTTCAATTTGGTTAGCAAATTTTTCAGATACCTTTCTTGAGTTACATATACTCCATGTTGAGTATATGAAATCTCCATTCCCAAGAAGAATGATAAATTTCCCAAATCACTGATTTTGAACTCTTTCTCCATCTGTTTCTTAATCATGTGTATGCCTTTGTCATCTGTTCCTGTAAGTATTATGTCATCAACATAAATACAAACACAAATAAATCCATCTTCACTTGCTTTGACTAGCAAGCTACTATCTGCCTTTGATGCTTGAAATCCAAGTTCCTTCAAGAACTTTACAAGCCTATAATTCCATGCCCTCGGGGCCTGCCTCAAACCATATAAAGCTCTCTTGAGCTTACACACATAATTTGGATACACTTGATCCTTGAACCCATTTGGTTGTTCCATATAAACTTCATCTAAAATGTATCCATTCAAAAAAGCATTTTTAACATCTAATTGAGATGATTTCCAACCTTTGCAAGCAGCAATTGCTATGAGTGTCCTGATGGTTGTCATCTTTGCCACATGACTATAAGTCTCATCATAGTCCACTCCATATGTCTGTGCATATCCCTTCACAACAAGTCTGGCTTCTTACCTAGACAAACTTCCATCTGCAAATCTTTTTGTTTTGTAAACCCACTTACATCCAATGATTTTCTGGCTATTAGGTTTAGGAACCAGATCCCATGTCTGATTTTCCATCAATGCATCATACTCCTCTTGCATAGCTTCTTCCCAATTCTTCTTCCCTTTGGCTTCATCATATGTAGATGGATCTTCATCTGCTTTTACCATGTAAGCATAATCTTTAGTAGTCAAGAATGAAGTATCATAGCTATACCTTGTAGGTTGCCATTTGTGCCTAGATGACCTTCTAAGTTCTCCACTTCTTGAAGTTTCTGGTTCATCACATTCTGGATCAAATCTTGGCATTTCTTCAACTTCAACATGTACTTCATTGTTCTCATCTTCATCAAATATTTGAACCTTTGATTTACCTTTCTTTTGATTCACAATTTCTTCAACATCTGCATGAACATTAAGTGTACCTACATACCAAGTACCTTGCTCATCAAATGTAACATCCTTAGACACAAGGAATTGCTTTGTGGATGGACTCCACAATCTATAACCCATATGTTTGTCATCATAACCAATGAATACATACTTCTCTGCTTTAGGCTCCAATTTATGCCTCAATTGAGTTGGCACATATGCATATGCCAAGCATCCAAATATTTTACAATGATCCAAGGTAGGTCTCTTACCCCACCAAGCTTCATATGGTGTCATACCCTGCAAGGCTTTACAAGGTAACCTATTGACCAAATATGTGGCTGTGTTTACAGCCTCAGCCCACAAATAATTTGGGCAATTCTTCTCTTTCATCATGGATCTTGCAAATTCAACAAGTGTCCTATTCCTCCTTTCTGCTACACCATTTTGTTGAGGAGAGTACCTGCAAGTAACCTCTCTCTTTATACCTGCATTCCACAAATAATCACTAAACTCATTAGAGAAATACTCTCCCCCTCCATTTGACCTTAACCTCTTCAATTTTTGACCTGTAATTCTTTCTGCATATGCATGATAGTGTTTAAATGTATTAAACACTTCTGACTTGTCTTTGATTACGTAGATTGTAATCCATCTGGTAGCATCATCAACATATATGACATAATATCTTGAACCATTTATACTAAAGTCCTTTGAAGGACCCCACACATCTGTATGTACCAATTCAAGTCTTTCTGAATACATAAAACCATGCTTATTGTATGATTGCTTATGAGCCTTACCTAACTGACATGCTTCACATCTGTATGTCATGTGTTGACCTGCAATGTTAGGCAATCCAAGTACCGAACCATTGTTTATCATTTCTTTGATACCTCTCTCATTAAAATGTCCAAGTCTTTTGTGTCAAAGATCCAATTTAGATACCTTCTGCTCTCCATATGTGAACATAGCATGTCCCACATTACCTTGTATCTTTAATGTGAAGAGCCTTCCTTCCTTCTTTCCTGTAACAATCTGTTTATACCCTTGACTAGGGTCTTCAACATAAACTCCATCATTAGTGAACCTTATCTCATATCCTTTTTCCATAATTTGTCCTACACTGATCAAGTTCTTTGGAATTGTAGGAACATACAGAACCTTGCTCAAAAGAGTGCTTCCATCTTTGGCTTTGACTGAACCAATTGACTTTACTTTGTGCTTTGTATTGTCACCTGTTTGAACTGTATGATTAATTGCAATATGATCTAAATCAGTCATCAAGGCAATGTTTCCACTCAGATGGTTGCTACATCCTGAGTCAATATAAAATACTCTCATATCTTCATGTGAGGCTTCACATGTTGCATTCATAATAAGAGTTGAATCTTCTTTCTGATTAGATGCATAATTGTAGTAGGTGTTATTATAGGATTGGTTTTGGAAGTTACTTCCTCCACCTCTTCCAAAAGAATTCCTACCACCTCTACCTCTGAAGTTTCCTCTCTGATATCTACCACCTCTTCCTCTTTGATTAAATTTCTGATTAAAATTACCATTGCTTTGATTATTATGCCAACAATCATGAGATAGATGATTGGTCTTACCACATATCCAACAAGCTCTGACATTATCTTTGTTATTTCTGCCTCTTCCTCTACTTCTGCCACTTCCTCTTCCTCTTAGGAAGTTTGCTTGACTTGAAGTACCTTCATCTTCAACTGATTGTTGCTTTCCTTTGCTAGATTTCTTCTTGTCTTTAGAATACATTTCATGACCTGCACTCTTATCAACATCTCCTTTGATATCATTCTCAAAAGTTAGCATATGTCCTAACAATTGATTCAAATCAGGAGTGAAATGATCTAGTGAAAGTTCTGTAGACAAAATAAAAGGCTTCCACTTCTCATCTCCTCTTAGCCCTGTGAGAATTTGTCTTACCAATTTGTCTTCTTCAATATCTTCATCCACTGCACCTAAAGAATCTGCAATGTCCTTCATCTTTGTCACATAATCAGATATTGATTGTGAAGCCTTCTTCTTGAAAGTAGTAAACTCTGCCCATAATGAAGCTTTCCTTGATTTGGTTGTGTTCTAGAAATGCTCTTCCAAAGCATTCCAAATTTCACTTACACTTTCAAGTCCTCTGATATGAGGAAGCAAATAATCATTAACTGCCATGTAGATTATGCTCCTTGCTTGAGCATCCTTCTTCATCCAAATCTTTATATCTGCAAGCTCCTCCCTAGTTGGAACACTAGGATCTCTGAACTCTGGCTTTTCTTCCTCTCCTGTGATGTATCCCATTAGATCTTTGCTCATAAGATGAGCTTCCATTCTCATAGACCAAGCTGGATAGTTCTCTCTATCCAACTTTTCAATTTGGAGACTATCTCCCATCCTTGATTCACCTGTAGTCTCAAATCTTTAATCCTTATAAGGAATGAATGTACCTTGGCCTCTAATGTTACTCCTTCTGATCCTTTTGATAACCTTTATGTGTCTTCCTTCAATCTTTCTTCACACTTTACTCTTTTAGACCTTCGAGATATAAAGTTTGTATGTCTGCAACAGTCGGAGTCTTCCTTTCCTCAATTTTGATACAACCTCCTCTGATACCACTGATGGAGAGTGTAAATCTCCAAAAGAACAAGCTATCCTTGATGTAAGACCACCTCTATATCAAGAATAACTTCATAATCCACTTCATTTTAAAAGAAAAACACCAAATTATCAAGAAATTGATTAACTGTGAAAAAATCACTTCTCAGAAAAAGTATGCTGCACATTAATCACTCATTGACTGATCATTCATGTAAAGTTTTTTATAAAAATTTGTAAATTGTGTTGCCTAGAGATTGTGCACCTTCTCCAATTTAAAACACTTCAAATGCTTGAGTAGATTGTGAGAAATGACTCAAACAATTTACCTATGTCTGAAACTGTCTCTCTGTAATGATGACTGTGACACCTATAACTTCTAAGCTATGGTTCTCCCAAATTAGAACCCGTTTAATCAAATGCTTTTAGCCATAGATGGCTTACCTCTCAACTTAAATTTTGAATCCTGATTTGTGTAAAACTTTACACTGTGTGCTGAGTACTGACCATTTCTTTGACCACAAAATCTGCACCTGTTTCAGAAGACAGTCAGAACTTTTCATATATGAATGTTCCTACACAAAATTCTCTCAGCCTGTTTGCAATTGGACTCTCAAACTTTGACCATAGATAGATTAACTATGGACTTAGATGTGTACAAAAGGATTTCTCATAAGATTAAGCACAGAAGGAGAATTAGAGAAATGATCGACACGCAATTCTCTGAAAATGTTTTCTTCTCATAAATCTTGATACATCTTATGGATGACACACATAATGTTCATCTCATTCTCTCCTATTCTTCTATTGTCTTCTCTATCTTTTCTATATCTCACTCTACAACTATGAGCACGTATATATATATATATATATATATATATATATATATATATATATATATATATATATATATATATATATATATATATATATATATATATATATATATGAGTCTAACTCGTCATTTTTTTCAAATGCATTGAAATATTTACAAGGGTAATGTACAAAAGAACTTTGTTTCTGAATCTCCTCTTTCCCTTGAAAGTGATCTTCAATCTTTCATTCATCTTTCCACTTCTGGACTTTATGTAATCACTAATTGTTGATTGATCTGCTCCAACAGTAGAAACATGTCTTGCCCTTGTCAAGGTAATCATGTCTAAGAAGACCCTTTCCCTTATAGCTCTGGTAGATTCAGGAGCGTCCTCATGTTTCATTGATGAAGGGCTCGTTAAGAAACACGGAATTCCATTGCTTCAGAAGAACAGACCAGTAGTCGCTGAAGTAGTAGATGGACGGCCTCTAGCATCAGGGAATATAACCATGGAAACCATACCACTAAGAGTACACCTTGGTGACCATGATTCACACATATGTTTCAATGTAATATCGAGTCCAATAAATATGGTTATCATTGGAAGGCCGTGGTTAAAGAAACATAATCCAGAAATTAATTGGGAGAATAATAAAATCACCCGTCGAGATATCCAGAAGAACCCAAAATATGTTGGAGCCAAAGCCTTCATACATGTAGTAAGGAAGGAACCGACATATATGATCTATGCCATTCCAACTCAAGAGCCCAAGAAAGAGGATTCAATGAAGCTACCTGACCAGTACCAAGGGTTCGAAGATGTCTTTGAAAAAAAGAATGCAGATATGCTCCCGGAACATAGACCTTATGATTGTGCCATAGAACTTCAAGAGGAAGCACAACCACCCTTCGGGCAAATCTATAGAATATCCGTAGAGGAACTTCAAGAATTACGTAAGAATATTGATGAGAATCTAGCCAAGGGGTTTATCAAACACTTGAAGTCCCCTACTGGAGCCCCTATCCTATTTGTAAAGAAGAAGGACGGAACTCTTCGAATGTGTGTGGACTATCGTGGTCTGAATAAAGTTACAATAAAGAACAGATATCCTCTACCACTTATATCAGAACTCTTGGAATGCTTCTGAAAAGCAAAGTTCTTCACTAAGATTGACCTTCGAGGAGCATACAATCTTGTTAGGATCAGAGAAGGAGACGAATGGAAGACAACATTCCGAACAAGGTATGGACACTTTGAATATGTAGTTATGCCATTCGCTCTCACCAATGCTCCAACAGTCTTTCAACATATGATGAATGATATCTTTCGAGAGTATTTAGATGATTTTGTGGTAATACATCTTGATGATATCTTGATATTCTCCAAAAATCTAGAAGATCATGAATGTCATGTGAAGATAGTCCTAGAGAAACTAAGAGAAAAAGGGTTATATGCAAAATTGGAGAAGTGCTATTTCCATCAGACAGAAGTAGAGTTTTTAGGGTACATTGTATCAGAGAAAGGAATATTTATGGACCCTAAGAAGATCGAGACAATCCTTGGTTGGAAACCACCTTCGTGTGTTTGAGATGTACAATGTTTTCTAGGGTTTGCCACGATATTCGTCAGAGATTACTCCAAGATAGTGACACCTCTTACCAAGCTTAGAGGGAACTCCAAATTCTCATGGACCGAAGAAGCAGAGAAGGCCTTTCAGACCTTGAAATCAGCATTCACAACCGCTCCAATTCTAGTTCATCCTGATTCTAGTAAACCCTTCTTCCTTGAGACAAATGCATCAGACTTTGCTCTAGGGGCCATTCTTTCCCAATATGGAGATGATGGACACCTACATCCAGTTGCATATCATTCAAGGAAGTTTTCCCCTCTAGAAATTTATTATGAAATTCATGATAAAGAACTTCTTGCCATAGTAGACGCGCTTGATACCTGGTGTCACCATCTAGAAGGAGCAGCTCATAACGTCATTGTGTATTCAGATCACAAGAACCTAGAGTATTTTATGACCACCCAGATTCTCAAAAGAAGGCAATCTCGATGGAGTAACTTTTTATCCAGATTCGACTTTGTCATCACATACCGTCCAGGACGTCATCAATGTCAGTCAGATGCCATGTCTAGAAGATCTTACCTTGCACCAAAGAAGGGTGAAGAGGCCTTTGATCAACAAGAGAGTGTATTACTCAAGCCTGAGCATCTCCAGCTAGTAGCTATCTCTTCAACCCATCCTGAAGAGCACCTCTATAACAAGAATAACTCAGATCTTCACCAATTTTAGAAGATCAATACTCAATTGTCAAATTTTCTGAACAAACTGTGAAGAAGAAGAATGCACAAAAAGTCTGCTGCACATAAATCACTCATTGCCTTATCAATTGTGTAAAGTTTTTTATAAAACTTTGTATGAGGTGTTGCCTATGGATTGCGCAACTTCTCCAAGTTGAATCACTCCAAAAGATTCAGTAGATCTTGAGAAATGACCTCAACAACCCACCTATGTCTAAAATTGTTCTTCTCAGAAGTCGATTTAGACACCTATGACTTTAAACCTTTGGTTCTCTCAATCTTGAACCCGTTTCTACAAATGTTTTTAGCTACAAGTAGCTTACCTTCCAACTTAAAGATTAAGTGCTTGCTTGCTCAAAACTTTAAACTGTGGAAGGAGAATTGATCAAAACATTCATATCGAATTTTGCACCTCCTATAACTTCACTTCTTCTCATTCACATATGCAAATGTTCCTACACTTAATTCTCTCAGCCTGATCACAATTGGAAGCTAAAAGTTTGTACAGAGGTCGATCACCTATAGACTTAGACTTGTACAAAAGCATTTCACAAAAGATCTAACACAGAAGGAGAAAACTCAGAAATATCAGGTGCAACATTTTCTTCATTTCTGAGAGAAATTACAACTGAGTGATGAGAGAGTCTTTTCTCACTTCTAAGATGTCTAATGACAGATACAACTTTTGATTACACTATTCTCACGTGTTCTTTGGCTTCTTAGAAAGCTCTCTAGGTCTACTTGTATTCTAGAAAGTTTCAAAGTCATTGGAGTTGTGAGTTAAGAGCAGTAGTCTCTGCAAGTGATGTGTGTCCTCAGGTTCATCTCTGTTTCAAGGTCTCCATTAAAGCTGCATATTGCAGAGGTCATAGCTCATTGTGTATTTATCCATTTGAGGTGTTATATATCTTGTTGGAAAGCTCTTAGAGTCTAGTTTATGTGTGTGAAACAGTTTTGGAAAATTCTAAGTGAGTAAAGAGCAACTTGCTCTGCAAGAAAATTGGTCTGTGCATACAAGTTTGTGAAAAAGTCAACTAAGTCGTGTTGGGTTTCACCTACTTCTAGCTGTACTTTGGTCCAACATAAGCTTCATGGCCTCTTGCAACATTTACCTATTCCAGAAAGTCCATGGGCTTCATTATCTATGGATTTCATCACAGATCTACCAAAGTCAGATAAGTATGATGCCATTCTTGTTATTGTGGATAGATTCACAAAGATGGCACACTTGATTCCAACTACAAAGGCAATCACAGGTGCCGCCACTGCTAGACTCTTTCTCAGATACATCTTTAGGCTTCATGGATTGCCTCATGATATTGTCAGTGATCGAGGTCCACAGTTCATATCCAGCTTTTGGAACAGTCTTTGTAAGCTCCTTGGTGTTCAAGTTAAACTATCTACAGCAAATCATCCATAGACTGATGGACAAACAGAATGGGTGAATCAAGTCCTAGAGCAATATCTCCGTTGCACTAGCAACTATCACCAAAATGATTGGTTTGGGTTGTTACCCTTTGCAGAGTTTGCCTATAACAATAGTGTTCATGCATCTACTAAGCAAACTCCCTTCTTTGCAAACTATGGACAACATCCAAGGATGGATATACAACTCTCAAATCATGTCAAGAACCCAGCTGCCAGAGACAAGGCCCAGTACCTAATGGACATTCACAAAGAACTGAAGGAAGAGATCCATAAAGCTCAACAACAATATAAGTACTATGCAGATCAACATCGTGTCCAGAATCCATCATATCAAATTGGGGATAAAGTATGGTTACTCCGAAACAATTTACAAACTTCAAGGCCTTGTGGAAAGTTAGATCATCAAAGGTTTGGTCCATTTACCATCTTGGCCAAGATTAATCCAATCACTTTCAAGCTCGAATTACCGAGTACCATGAGAATACATCCAGTTTTCCATGTATCCATCTTGGAACCATATCAGATTTCACCATTGAGGGGGGAGAGACCTAGTCCTTCACCACCTATTGAGATTGATGATCATGAAGAATTTGAAGTCGAGCATGTCCTAGATTCCAGAATATCCCGAGGAAGATTGGAATACCTTATTCATTGGAAAGGGTATGACATCAGTGATCATACTTGGGAACCTACAGAAAAACTTCAGAGAGCACCAATCAAGGTTGCAGAATTCCATAAGAAAAATCCAATGAAGCCGAGACCAGAGAACATGAACGCTCCTCATGGGACTCGTCGCTTGAGGGGGAGGTAATGTCATGGACAAAGGAAACCATCTTGAATCTCAGATTCCATGTGAATCCTATATCTCATGATTGGTTCAGAATTTGGGGAAACTAATGCTTCCATTGCATTCGGAACGTGCAAAAACCCTTAGATCGACTGTCTTCTTGCTTGATTCTGATATCCAGAGACCATGCTTCGAGTCGATGACATCATGATGACATCATCAAGTCGCAACTGCCTTTGGGAACCGCCCTTGAAAACCTATATAAGGAGGGGTTGGCCACATTCATAATTAGTCTTGTGAATACCACACTTATGGATACCTGTCTTGGGAGCTCAAGGAGTCGTGACCGCCAAGTAAGTACTCTTCAAGTTCCAGTTCTAGTTCTTGTCTTGTTCCTTGTTCTAGTTTAGTTCTTGGACATACTTTCTTGTCCCCTTCTAATCTCGTAGTACGAGATCCTGTCGAGTTCTTCTGTGTATCCAGTTCATCTCCCAGAAGGGAGTTCTTGTAATCCAGACATCTTGTCTCATACTTACAATCCCGGCTTGTGGGATCTCCTGTATCATCTCTAGTTGAGTTATTCATACCTATCAGTCCTGGGTTGTGGGACATCTTGTATCAGTCACGTATTCTTGTATCATTTCCGCTTCGTGGGTGATCTTGTAATCAGAAGTGTATTCCCGAAATCTTGTCTATTGTAGTCACAAAGCACAATCTACTGCTCCCCTGACAAGTTTGACTTTGACCATTTGACTTTGGTTGCAATTGACTTTGACTGCGATTGACTTTGACCAATATGACTTGTATGGGCTCAACAATAGCCCACCACCTAATGTGCTCTCCGTCCGAGAGAGCTACATCCAAAACATTGAGCATAGAGTAAACCATGATTCTTGTGCTACAAAATCTGCAAAAGGACACTTGAGCAGCTACCAAGTCCACTAGAAGCAAGAGAGAACAAGCACTAGAGAAGAACCAAAAAGTGGAATTTTTGCATGGAGAAGTAAAGGAAAGCAATGGGAGGGTAGAAAGCAGGGGGAAGGGAGGGCTGAGGGTGTTGAGATGCATAGGGCAGGGAGGGGTAAGGAAGTGGCTGGGCCGAAGGGTAAGGGGAGGGTGAGGGAGTAGGATTATGGGGTCTGGAGAGGGTCAAAATGATCAAACATGAGAGCTACAGAGGGTGCATATCGGAAAATGTGCAACATATGGTGAAACGAGGTGAGAACAGGCAATGTGGACCAAGTGTTTAAATAAAAACACTTGATAAATGTGCTCAAAACATGTGGGTTTTGACCAAAACTCAGAGAAAAATAAGGGATTTCGAAAAAATTAAGCCAAAATACATGAAAATGACTCCAAATTTGAAAAAATTGGCCATCCGAGGCACGATCCAGAGCTAGAAGGTTTGAGCCATGAAAAATAAAAAAATATAAATGTATATATTTAAATATTAAAAAGAATATATATATATATATATATATATAAAAATATATATATATATATATATATAACTTGTATGCATGGGTGGGCAAAAAATTAAAAAGAAAAAAGAAAAAATAAAACTAATAAATAAATTAAAAAGAAAAAATAAAATGAAAATAATGAACAATTATTAAAATAATAATAATTAAATAAAAGAGAACAAGAAAATAAAAAAAAATTAGGGGGGCGGGGGGGAGAGGGGGGCGGGAGAGAGAGAGAGAGAGAGAGAGAGAGAGAGAGAGAGAGAGAGAGAGAGGGAGAGAGAGAGAGAAGAGAGACAGAGAGAGAGAGAGAGAGATTTTCTTTTTGAATATTCTCAAAAATCTCACGGGGGACCCTTTTATTTTGAAAATCCCCAAAATTTGAGAAAAATCCAAAAAAAATCTTAAGAAATTGCAAAAAAATTCAAACAATTTCTTAGAGATTTCAGAAAAAAAATCTATGTAGGTCTAGGCGAAGCTTTTCACTCAAAACCATAGAGAGCTTCCTTCATTCCTCCTATTTGGCAAGAAAATGACATCTGAAAAGGATAGAAAATTCTAGAAAAATGCTTGAAAACCTCCCAAAAATTCCCAAAAATTTCCAAAAATGGTATTTAGCAAAGGGCTATGAAAGGGTTGCTGAATATGCTAAAAAATCAAAGAACAAGTGTGAAGATGGATAAAAACTACTAAAACTTAAGCAAAAATGACATGAGAAGGCTATGTACAACATGGATAGGTTTTGCAGGTTTTAGGTGATCCATAATTCTTCAGTTGTATTGATGATAGGCCTTGAGCCTTGATATGTTGACCAGTGGCAAGGCCTCTGCTTTTAGCGTCTCTAACTCCACAACACCCCAATTCAGCATTGTTTTAACTCGATAAGGTTCTTCCCAATTTGGAAGCCATTTTCCTCTCACTTGTGTTTGGATTTGAGGTCTATGGAGAAGAACTAACATGCCTGGGTGTATGTTGTTGTTCCACAAATTCCTATCATGTGCCTCCTTCCTCTTCATCTGAGTCTCGATCAATTGTTTTGCTGCATGTAAAAGTATCTCCACCACTTTACGCAGTGCTCCAAGCCTCTAAGAGATACCACGATCTTTCTTTCCCTAGATGAAAGCTACTTTTGATCATCCATGTAGAAATTCAAAGGGTTCAATAGTCAATATCCCATAAACTAGGTGGAATGGAGAATATCCTATAGCCCCTCTTTGTAAGCTAACATGTATGCCCATAGGGTACCTTGATAAGCAATGCCCCAGGAAGTGGGTTGTAACATACATTCTTTCCTTAACATGGCAAGTAATACCTTATTAGTGGATTTAAACTGTCCATTAGCTCTTGGGTAATAGGCACAAGAGGTCCTATGTAGAATTCTGTATCTGTTGAAAATTTCCTTTAGGACCTTATTCACAAAATGAGTACCTTGGTCTGTACAAATTTCAAGTGGACATCCAAACCTGCAAATGATGCTACTATAAATGAAATTAGCAATAGTTTGAGCGGTGCAGTGAGGGGAAGCAATAGCTTCAACCCACTTTGTAGCATAGTCTGTTGCGATCAATAGATACTTCTCTCTTTTTGGAAACGACGGAGGGTAAATGGGCCCTACAAAATCTAGCCCCCACTTCTCAAATGGTTGCCAAGAAGTGGGAATAATAAAGGGGTTGTGCCTCTGCTTTGTTGGCTTAGGTCCACACCTCTAGCAAACATCACATGTCTTTCCCCATTCATCGGCATCTTTGAATAATGTAGGCCACCATAAACCAGCATCAAGGAACGTGTGACTCATAATATGCCTTGGAAGGTGCCCATCACCAGTTCCTTCATGTGCAGATCTAAGGACTCCCCTCACTTCTTCTTCTTCCATGCACTTCCTAATCCTGTTATCTTTTCCTTGTCTATATAATTTTCCTTCAATGAAGGAAAAAGGTCTGCTTTTGATTAGCAGTCTCTTCCTTTGCACAACACTTTCCTTCTCTGGATACAATCCTATTTTAATAAAATTCTTGATGTCCTCATACCAACCTTGGGCTTGTATCGCAAACAGATTAGCATCTAGAAAATCATCATTTACTCCAATTGTTTGATCCATCATATTGATCTTGGATAAGTGGTATGCCATAACATTTTCTTTACCTGGTTTATGTACTATAGAAAAATCAAATTCTTGAAACAACAATAGCCACCTCTATATCTTGCCCGTCGCATGTGGTTTGTTGAGTAGGTATTTGAGTGGTTGGTGATCAATTATAATAACAAATTTCACTCCAAGTAAGTAATGATGAAACTCTTGGATAACAAAAACCATGGCTAAAGCCTCCCTTTCTGTGGTGCTATAATTCCTTTCAGCCTTGGTCAAGATTCGAGTGTTTGAACCATATCTACTTGAGCCTTTGCTTTGCTCCTTGTCTGCACTGTAAAAGATTCAATTTCTTCTAACTGCACCGCCCTGGTAGATGGAGGTGGCACATTGACACACAGAAATCATTTGAATGTGGGGCCCAGATGAAGAGGCTTGATTCTTAGGACAACAATTAGTATAGTGGTCTCTCGCCTCCGGGCAATTCCTGCAAGGAGGGGCATTTTCTAGTAGAGTGCACCTACTTTGGCAGTGCCCACATTCTCCACATCTGAAACAAATGATTGGCCTCCTAGGCCCATATCCAAAGTTATTCCTCTGTCTAGGATATAATTGTTACCTTGATTGGGTGTAGCTGCCATCACATTTGCTGGTGTTAGGGGTCCTCCTTGTGTCCAATATGTTGTTGGAGGCATTCCTCTTGACTGGCATTCGTGGGCCTCATGACCACCTTTCTTGCATAGTTGGCAAGTCACACTTAATAGAGGACATTCACTTACTGTATGACCTTGCTTGCTACACATGGTATACCAAAGTCCACTCTTGATGCCACCGCCTTTTATTTCTTACAACTCCTGTCGCAACTGAGCCAATTTCTCTACTTAGGCTTCCTCCTCTTTTTAGAGCTTTAATGCCTCAATATCCCTTCTCAACTGGGTAACAACATTCTCTTCCTCTTTATGGGGCTTATTCCTCTTTAAGACCTCCAACTCTTTCCTTAGCTAGATTACTGGATCCTCCATTTCTGTAGAATAGGGTAGTTGAGAAGAAATTGATCCATATTGTTGCCTTATCTGCTCTAGTTGTGTAGCTGCATTGATGAACTCCTCTATGGAGGCTGTGGGCAACACCAGTTCCTTGATTTTACATTGGGTGGTCATTGGAAGTGGCTTAGCTAACCATTTCTTAACAAAAAAATCATGAGGAGGATCTGGCAACTTAGCCATTAGTGCCTTGGCCCTAGTTACAAACTTTGGAAATTTCCACCTGGACCCAATCTCAAGTTTTCTAATTCCTCTATAATGATCTCTGTAGTATTTCCATGCTAAAATTGATTTTTGAATGCATCTTTCATTAAGTCCCAAGTGGTGAAATGGTTCTCAACAAAGTGGCTGAACCATTTATTAGCTAACCCTTCTAATGTGGCAGGGAAGAGTATCAAAAAGGCATCCTCTCTTCCCATTAAGCTTCTAGTTTTGCATAGTGCTAAAAACCTTCTAATATGCTCATCCGGATCTTCCTGAGCTAGGCCTTTGAAAGAAGGAAATTTTATATTTCATCTTGATAGTAAGGTTTCCAAGTCTACCTGTCGTGCCATGCTATTTACTAATGAATTTGACGAAAGTGGACTGGAGGACTTTCGAAAAACCTTCCTTCTTGTTTGCTTGCAGATGACCCTCAATGTTTGGGACCAGGTTGCGGTCATGGGCTGTTCATAGTCCTTTTAGTATGAGATAATTGAGAAGAATATTTACCTCTTAGTCCACTAAAGTAGTACTGTTGGCACTTGAACTCTTCTACCCTTTGCACTTGGCTTCTCCTATGCTCAAATCTCCTTGGAGTCCCACTGGGCGTGCCAAATTTTGTTGGGGGATTCTCGGACAAGAAGGGATTTGAGTGTTTGTAGGAGAAAAGAGAAAGACAAGAAGAAAGATACACACTGGAAGCCTCTGCTGATTGATTATAATAAGACAAATACAATGGTGATGCACAATACAATCCAATGCTTGTGTGCAAAATCCCATAGAGTGCTCAATCACAAAATACCAAATACCCAAGGTCTTGTTGCTATCCGCCTCCTCTGCACCAGACCTCCACCTTCTTGAAGCTTGCACTTCTGCACACCTTGCTCCAAGCTTCCAATAAGGGGGAGGGATGGACACATTCTATCGGCACGTGCACACTGCAATGAGACCTTGGGATCCTTGGGGGGAATAGCTCAACACTTCTCTGCACACTTCTTAGTCACTGTTCATGCACACCTTGCACTTCACTTCTCTGCATTGCACACTGTGTGTCTCTTGCAGTTCTCTCTCTTGCCTAACTTAGACTATGCTCACCTTGCTTAGTCTTGCTTACACTTGCTTCCTCCAAGAATAGTCCTTGCCTTAATTTGAGTGTCGATTCACGTACAATCCCAACTGCAAGAGTATCTTGGTGCTCACTTTGATGTCCCAAGATTGTCTCCAAAAGTGGGCAGCCAATGAATCCCTGTTTTGTCCTGTAGTGACTTTACGCTAAAACAAAAATTTTAATTGGGGGGCCATACTTTCACTTCTGTGTACGCTGCCGCTTCACATACCTTTACATTTTCCTTTTAATTCTTCAAATCTGCACCTAAGAGAGGGTTCACCTGAACCTTCCAAAAACACTTTAAAAACACTTTGAACCTTAGGGAAATTACAGAAATACCTCTGCAACCTGCAACCCACTTTCTCCAATTTTACCCTTTGTGGACAATTAATGGTGCACTACCTGTGCACTTTAACACTTGAACTTTGAACACTTTGACTTTTCCCCTATTGACTCTGACCTTGAACTTGTTGACTTTGATCGGTTTGACTTTGACTATTTGACTTTGATTGCAATTGACTTTGACTACAGTTGACTTTGACCAATATGACTTGTATGGGTTCAACAACCACCCTAGTCAATCCACCAATCTCTAAAGTACAACTATAGCTTATTCCTCTTGATTTGCTCTTCATATCTAAGCATGATTCTAAACTTAAGTAGGCCTTTCAAGAGGTGCAACTTACTATTGTTTACTTTGGATGCTAGCCAACAAAATGTTCTATAAATATCTTCTCATTTAATCGTTTGAATAGTTTGGATTTCCTTTTCATCTAGGAAAATACCACTTGGATTGGGTACTTCCGATACCCAAAAAAAGGGCAACACACCAAGTCCATCAATCTTTAATCCTTTTCCTTAAGAGGCACCAATCCTTTGGAACCAAATATTTTCGCTCTTTGGAGGTGCTCCTTTTGACTATCCTTCATGCCATCTATTGCACACTCAATTGATTTCTTTTCCCTAATGCATACCACCCACTTCTAATCATTCGTGAACAAGGAGTGCTTCTTCACCTTAAACCAAGCCGTCAAAAGTGAGGCCACAAGCATAGATCCATTGGGATTAATCAAGATCAAGGAAAACAATAGGGAAAGAAGGTTAAGACCTTGCCAACTTGGGGTGCAAAAAGCATTAGGTTATTGATATTTTTAAATATCAGCTCTAACACCATTCCCTATTTTCTATCCAAGATCTTATTGTCCATTTGGACATGCATTTACAAACCATAGCTGCCACACCTACCACCTTGCAAAAGGTGCAAATAAACCTTTGGGATTTTTAGGAATTCCACTCTAGTTTGCATCAAATGACACATGAAATGAGAAAAGTGTTGATCATCATTGCTCAACCAGTAGCATTCAATTTCATGCCTTTCTAGTACTTCTAGTTTTGAGGCAAACTTAACCTAGTCCTAGGTTTAGATCATCGAAATGTCCAAGCGGAAAGGAATATCTAGGATCCTCTAAAGCTTAAATAAAGGGCTAAAACGCATCCTTTAGAGATTGTAAAATAAATTCCCATTCAAGTCAACCATAAGCCCTGTTTAAGTCAATCTTCAAAAAGACTAAAATTTTGTTTGACTCCTTCGTATAATCGAGACTTCCCTAGGTGTCAAAGAAAGCATCTAAAGTCACTCTACCTTTCATTTAGCCTTTCTAATCCTTAGTTACCCAATCATGAGAGTGACTAGTGATACAAATGGTGATTGCCTTGGCAAACATATTATATCCACTTTGAGGCATAGCAATCAGCTTCCAATTTTCTATTTTGTTCTTTGTTGCCCTCCTTGTAGTTCAATTTGATGATACCTTCATTCAAACACATTTGGAGAGCTCAAAATCTAAAATCTTATTTCTAGACAAGACTTAAAGGACCACCAATTGACTCTTTAAAGGCTTTAGAGAATTCAGCATTGAAGCTTTTGAGATTAGGGATCTTATTGAAGGGAAGGGCATTGATCACATCCTTGATTTCACTAATGGAAAGACGTTCATCTAGGAAATAGGCCATGACATATGGCATCTTCTTTGATGTAACTCCAAAAATTTTGGCCATGCATTCCTTTCTTTGTTCCAAAAGAGGAGATAGAAAGCGGACTAGTTCCATAAAGTTTAAAATCTTTGAACTGCTTCTTCTTTAAACTTATACACATTTCTTTCATAGATTTTTCCACTTTTCCTACCCACCATTATTTGAAACAAAATGAAACTATTCTTACATTGAATTTCTTCTTTTTGTCTCTTCTAATGCATTATATTGAGAAGAGGTTTTTGAAGATGTAGCTTACCTTTATTAATTTCCTCATCAATCTTTGAAAGTCTTTTATAAAGACGTTCTTATCTTTCCTTCCTTATCCTCTTTATCTGGGTTTTATCTTGGCACAAAATACTCTATGTTTCCTTCACAACATTCTTCCAAAACAGTTGGTGAGGCAAAACTTTGGAAATCTTAAGACCTTATCTTTGTATTTTCTTTGTGGACGTAGGGTAGCATAAACACTAAAGGGTGTGTATGAATCCATGGATCCTTCTCTACAAGCATGAAGGATTGAAAGGAGCTCAGGATATGGTAGTTATGAAGGACCATAATGTCCATGAACAGGGAAATTGTTGAATCACCAAAGAGATTAATTATATCTTGGGAAATGTATATCCTATCAAGCCTCATTTTTTAGAGATTTGTGCCTCGTTCAAGGCTAGATCAAGAGTATGCTAGGTAATTCTTTATTTATTTCAAGAAAATTTGATGTTTTTGTCAATCATGTCGGTATTTTCTTATAACATCAATTGAAAGAACAATATGCTCCTAGTGATCAATAACTGATTCGACCATTTTGACGTTGCTCGAAAGGAAATAATTTCTTTGCAGGGAATCAAATGAGTAACATGTATCAACTCTTTCAAATGGAACTTTCAAGGCATATAGAGATACCACCAATTAGGGGATTGCTTGACCAATCCTAATCCAATTGTGATTAGGATTACAGATGGTTCCCACAACCAAAATAGACCATTTCATATTGTATCCAATAATGGTACCACCACAACCCTTCAAATTGGCTATAGAGATACAATAGTGAGTACAAGAGATTGAACTAAGTTTTATCATAAGATTATTGACAATGTTCATTCTCATTCAATGTTGCGGGATTTTGGGATAACCCTCTCCAAGATTTCAAGTATGATAGACTATATTAATGTTAGGTTCATCTATCTTAATAATTAAGGTCATTGACGATTTTGCTATGAAAGATATAGTGTGGCTAGTTTTTTCCAATGAGGAGAATAAAGAGATCCTCAATTTATATGCTCTCCAAAATAAAAAAGCATTTTTTGCTACAAAAATATGCCCATTTTTGGACAACACTTATCTTCTAGATCATCAATGATAGTGCGGAATTTTCTAGGACTAATAATAAGTTGCACATGCATATTTCATTCATAATCTATAGCACCTATAAGCCCAATTTTGACTTTTCTACTCACTTCATGTGTGTGTGTTTTGCGGTTAGCTCAAGGTTATCTATTCCTTCCATGCAAAAGAATCCGACTCTCTCCTTTATAAAAGTGCTGGATTAAAAGCCTCATGAATAAGATAGAGAATATAAGGAATGAGAGACATTCCTTTATAGTTGAACAAGCTTTCAATTTAGAGTTAATCATTCCTAAAGATTATGTCAAAAAATGTTGTTGTGGCAGCAAAACTAAAGCATGGAATCCAAATAAAGATTCAAATAAAATCTTTGGGAGATTTTTTTTTCAACTTTGATAATTTTAGCATTGATTTGTCAACTTTGATATATACAAAACTGGTTTTTTCACGATGCATCTTGACTGGATCTAATAGTTTAAAATTCGAATTTTCCCATGCTAGGAATGTTTCTTGGATTAGTCCATGCAAGCTTTGTGTGGAATTTATGGGGATTCTTGACTCGAAAGCTTTGCCTCTCATGTACTTTATGCTTAAGGAAAGATGAACTTGCTCTCCAACATCTTGAACTTCTCCGTGAATAGACTTAGATGGTGTTTTTTTTTCATCCAATGACAATTGCTTTTAGATTGAAAGGGCTTTTTAGGTTTCCAATTGCTAGTATTTCCTTTTCCTTTCTCATTGACCGTGCATTGGTTCATATGAGTTTAATATACATGAAAGTGAAGATCTCATGATGCACACACATAATAGAGTGCATTTTCTTATTTTCAGCGCTTCTCATCGAAGTATTACTTAAAAGGATAGAGACAATATGAAGATTTAACATACATAAATTAAATAGTTCACAAATTGCACTCTTTGTTGAGTTTGGGTCCATTCAGAGCAGAGATTGGGATCTCTATGACATTCTTCCCCTCCAAGAACTGTATATCCTCTGAATGGGCCAAACAAGAGCGTGTTCTTCTTCATGAATAAATTTAAATTTTAAGAGGCTGCTTGAAGTGCATGGTATGTGTGTATCTCAAACTCATACTCTTAATATTGCGCACAGAAAAAATATGATGAAAAGGACAAGATATTTGGGTTTTCTGAAGAAGCTCTTGCGGTCTTTGACATACATATGAAGTGAATATAAAAAAGTATTTGCCATCACATTTAGTACATAGGAGAATCTCAATACGTGTTTATATGCAAGGAAATGTAACAAATCCCCAACATGCATACTCAATATGAAGTGAAAACAATCAAGGTTCATATTAGAGGTGTAGGGTTGTTGAAGATGAGGTTTATGAATGTCATAAATGAAGTAAAGATTCATCATGTTATGTACAAGATTTGAATGTGCAAATAGATGCAGCTATGGGAAAAACTCAGTGTGTTTTTACAGTTTTATATGCATACTCCAAGTGCAAAAACACTCAGCATGCCGCAAACATTGAAACAAGATTTTAAAGGAAAACTGAGACTAAATCTCATGTTCATCATTCTCAACCTGACCATTCTCATCACTCATATCGCTTTCATCACTTTTGATTGTTCTCAAAACATCATCAACATCAAGCATGTATCTTTATCCTTCTCTTTGCTTGAACATTTTCACATTCTTACTTGCAAAGGGAATCTTAAACAAAGAATTATCAAAGTCTTTGAGAACATATGCACCATTATCATTCACTTTTTGGACCACATAAGCAACATACCATCTTCTCGTTAGCATCCTACATGTTTCATGTTGCATGTTAAAAGTACTATCATAAACAAGCACCCATTCACCAATTTCAATTTTCTTTGACCTCGATCGATGGTGCTTATCGAAATAGACGTTATTTTTCACGTGGAATGGCTTCAATTTCTCAATTCCAACTTGTAGATTTTCTTGACCATGCTCAAGTTAACGTAATCTGAAGAATAAAACATCTTCCTGACTTTGATTATCTTTCCAATGAATAAGAAACCATGAAAGAGTATGTGACTTAATAGGAAAATTTGGAGTTTATCAATACATTAAATTTGCAATCATAAATCACCTAATAGGTTTAAAAATCATACAATCAGCCCATAATTTCGTGATTGAACTATTTCAGTCTTACCATTTGCTGCATGATTATATGCAATGCTTAATTCTAGAAGGATCGCATGCTTTTAGAAAAAGTTTCTTTTTGTGCATCTAACTCCCCATCAGTGACTAAAATCTTTTCCACATATCCAGATCCACAAAACACTCCTTCAAGAGAAGCATTACATACATTGGTGTTTGATTTAGTATCTAATGCTCTACCTTCAACATGGTCTGAGAATTCTTCACATGCAAGCACAATGTAGAGCATATTATCAATATGCACGTGCAAGCACAATGTAGTGCATATTATTAATACACAAAGACATTGTAACCAAATTAGCTAAACATTTTTAATGAAATCTTGGTGAACATGTAAGAACTAAACCATAAAGGTGTTTCAAAACTGAGCTCATTTGATACCTTTTTACATGAGGCAATATATGAGGAAACATCAACATACATATCCGACCACCAATACATCTATTTAATTTTCTCATAGGCTCCTAGAAACCCCCAACGACCATTCCATAAAGATTCATTCAATTATTTCATTATATTCAATTGTAGATTTTTTTTCTTTCAACTAGTAGTGTAAACTTAACTTTCCCACAAGCATATCAAAGTATCCTTTAAAAAGAATTTGAATGCATGCTTTCTAATAATTTTATAATACCTTGATGTCCATGAAGAATGTGCACGCGAATTACTCAAATAAAACCTGATCTCAAGCCAAATTCTATCATAACTTTCATCATCAAAACTTTCATATGCAAAAGTATTTACATCATACGCAAGCTTTTGTGAATCTCAAATTTCTTCCACCTTAAGATCTTCATAATGTGCTCTTGAAATCATATGTTTCTTTTTCCCTTCTATATGTAAAAAACTCATTTATGAATTGGATATAAGAAATCAACCTTATCATAGCAATATTAGGAGATGTCATAGTTTGAAGTGAGGTGTTGGGATTAGGAGGGATGGCTTGATTTGTTTTCTTATTTCAAGTATCTCAAGAGTGGAGCTTAAGAAGCTTAAAAGAGCTAAGAGTGTCTCGCATAAAGGGTCTTGTATATGGAAGTATCTATGACACCAAGAGAGAAGGAGTTTCATCATGTTTGAGTACATTGATCCGAGCCTCAAGGTAAATCTTGAAGGCTAGCGCCTATTTAGACATACAATCCCCACTTCAGATCTCTCTTTCTCCCCCCTCATGTTTGTTAAGGAATCCCCTAATTTGTGGGTCTAAGGTGGGTGCATGGAAAGAACATTGAGGATGTTCCTAGAATCAAATGAAACCTGATTTTCATTACTCTCTAAGAAAGAAGTGTTGTGTGAGTCATTCATAGATCATATGGATATTCAATTTCAAGGGATTATGGCACCCACTCATTCAGAATAAGAAAGCATTGTCAATGTGCTATATTTTGTATAGGACTTTTAGATTCTTCCTTTTTGTCAAAAAAGTGTCCATTAAAGTTCCTACATTCATATGCTCATTATCGAACTACTTTCTTAGGTGAGAAACATCAACCTCATTTCTTGCCTAGTATATTGTGGCAAGGGTATCCGATGCATCTTTGGTTGTTTTGCATGAGTGTATGTGAGGGATAACCACATGTTCGAGAGGCCAAGCTATCAATGCATGTGAATGTGGCTCTTTTCCTACCCAATGAGGTTGTTATGCAATAAGTAAAATTGGAACAATATTAGGACTAAGAATATGAAGATAATCAACTTCAAAACCATCTACACCACCTATTATTTGTAGGTGTGGGAGGATGTATTTCACCACTCAAAAAAATATTCCATACCGTTTGTTACCAATACATGATATGAAAATTTGTAGCTGAACTAAATGACATGAAAATTGCTAGCTGAAGACAAAAAGGTTTAAGCTACATATCACAAGTTGAATCACAATGATTGGATAAGTATTCGCATAGAACTCCTCAAAACAAATTCATTGAAATGAACTCTTAGCCATAGATAACAGTAGACATGAAGTCACTTGCACTAACTCAATCAAATGTATATATTTATGAATGTATGATACAAAGGAGATGATGTAGGCTTACTCATACATGTGTGGGCTTAGTGTAGCCACAAGAGTGAAGCTCAATGAGTCCTTTTTTGTGTTGTTCTACCCACAACTAAACATATGTGATTTTACAGATGTGAGATAATTTTGAATTCTGAATCTGCTACCTGAAAGGTGATCCTACCTTTTAGGATTTTGATTGATTTGATTCTAACTACTAGGTGGGTATGAAACTCATCTTTTAATGCCACACGCTTCCCTCAATCCTCACCTTTTACATTTATCTTGAGTGTTAAAACCCATAGATTTTACAAGAGGTGTTCATATGTGACTTATGCATAGTCACTCAACAATTTATGAAGTAAATCTTGATATTTGGTCAAGCATCAAGGCTTTCCAAATATACCAACAACTCCCCCTCAAGCCTAAGATGCTTGAGCCCTCATTCCATAGGTATCTCCTACAATCGAATCATTGATTTGAACCTGTTGAGCTTGCTTCCATCAAGTGATTTGGTCATCATGTCTGCACATTGCATATGTGTAGATACATAAGACAATTGTATCTCCTTGCTTGCAATCTTTTCTCTAACAAATTTATAATGAACTTCTATATGCTTTTCTCTAGCATGAAAAATAGGATTAGCAGCAAAATGTAATGAGCTCATATTGTCTCCGGATATAAATGGAGTGCCAAAATCCAACCCTAAATCTGTGTATAGGGTATTGGTCCACATTGCTTCTTGTGTTGCATTTGCCAATCCTCTCTATTTAGCTTCAGTTGAGGAAAGACCTACAGTACGTTGCTTCTTTGAGTACCAAAAAATAAGGTTTGTACCTCCAAAAAGTAGATATCCAGATGTGCTTCTCCTATCATCTTTTGATCCTACCCAATCCACATCAGTGAAGAGCTTTGCATTTAAATCAGATGTATAAGGATAACATAGACATTCAATGATTGTTCCCTTTAGATACTTCAATATCCTTTTGGTTGCATCCATGTGAGGTCTCCTAGGAGTGTGCATAAATTGGCTAAGCACACTTACTCCATATCAGATATCTACTCTAGTTAGGGTGGCATAGCTCATGCTTACAACTAGACTTTGGTAGCTTGTAATATCTTCAATTGTTTCTGCTTCATGAGCACTTGATTTGTGATTGACCTCCATGGGAGTACTTACAACCTTAGTGTCTTGCATTTTGAACTTTGCAATCATATCCTTAGTGTACTTCCTTTAATCTTGAATTATTCTTTCATTTGAGCCTTGACCTTTTTGATTCCATGTGCATCATTACCTGTAAGAGTGATATCATCTATAACTTTAGGGTTAGTTTTCTTAATGAAGAGTGAAGAATCAGCCTTGCTCAATTTCAATCCTCTGTCCTACAAAAAGGTGACAAGTCTATGGTTCCAAGATCTAGGAGCTTGCTTGAGTCTATAGAGAGCTTTCATGACTTCTTATACATACTTGTGATGGAGAGTGTTAATCCCCAAAAGAACAACCTACTCTTGAATTTAGAACACCTCTATATCAAGAGTAAATCAAAACCTTCACCAAATTTGAGGTCCAACCTCCAAATTATCAAAAGTTGAAAAATTCTGTGAAGAAGATAAAACACAGAAAGTCTGCTGCACAATTTCTTCTCATTGACCTATCAAACAGGTAAAGTTTTCTATGAAATTTTGTATGGAGTGTCGTCTAGAAGTTGCGCACCTCCTCCAAGTTAAATCTCTTCAAAAGATTTAGTAAAACTTGAGAAATCAACTTCACAAGTTACCTATGTCCAAATCTGCACTTCTGAGAAGTCGATTTGACACCCCTAACTTCTTAACTTTGGTTCTCACAATGTCGAACCCGTTTTACCAAATCCTTTTGGCTGTAGATAGCTTATCTCTCAACTTAGATTTTGAGCTATCATATGTGTAAAACTTTACACTGTGCACTGAGCACTACTCATTTCATTGGACTCAAAATCTGCGCCTGTTTCAGAGAACTGTGAACACTCATCACATATGAATGTTCCTACACACAATTCTCCTAGCCTGTTTACAATTAAAAACTGAAACTCAAGTCATAGACTCATTAACTATGAACTTAGATATCCTCAAAAGGATTTCACAAATGATCTACCACAGATGGAGCAAACACAGAAACATCGGGCGCAAAATATTTTTTCATTTCTGAAGAAGACTACAACTAAAAATGAGAGAGAGACTTCAACTCACTTCTCATGTGTCTAATGACATTTACAATCACTTATTTCTCTATTCCTATGCTCATACATAGTCTCTTCTTGTCTTCTCTCTATACCCCGACATTTTCCAAAAGTATTTATAAGCAATTATGTACAAACTTTTATCACAGCATAAGTATATTTAACCTATGTCTTAACTAATGTACATATGTGTACATGTCCTTCACTCTTGTGAATGTATCCATCTTCTTTGCTTCAAATCTTCAATTGGTGATTGGTCTGCACCAACAGCTCCCCCTCAATCATCAATTGAGGTTTCTCTTTTCTTCTTTATACCTGCCATGTCTTTAAACTTCTGTAGCTTTGGTCCATCCAAGCTCTTTGTAAGCATATCAGCTATCTGATCTTTAGTTGATGTATGTATGACTTCAATCTCTTTATCCATCACTTTCTCACTTAGAAAGTGATACTGAATCTCAATGTGTTTAGTCCTGGCATGAAAAATAGGATTAGCAGCTAAATACAATGAACTCATGTTATCTCCATATATAATTGGTATCCCATGCTCAATGTCAAAACTCTTCATCAATGTCTTGAGCCAAATCACTTCCTTTGCAGCTTCAACCATGCCTTTATATTCAGCTTCTGTAGAAGACAAAGCAACTGTATGTTGGTTCTTGGAACACCATGAGATAAGTTTATCTCCCACATAACACATGTATCCAAAAGTTGACCTTCTATCATCTGGATTACCTGCCCAATCTGCATCACTATAGATCTTGATGTTTGTATCTGATGTGAACCCATAATACAAACCTTCATTGAGTGTACCCTTAATGTACCTCAACACTCTTTGTCCTGCAATCCAATGTTCTTTCCTTGGGCAATGCATGAATTGAGACAAAACCCCTACTGCATATGATAAATCAGGTCTAGTTAAAGTAGCATAGATAAGACTACCAACCAAACTCTGATATTGTCTCATGTCCTTGAATTCTTCACCTCCAAACTTACTCAATCTGTGATTCACCTCCATTGGTGTAGGTGCTACCCTGCAATCATCCATTTTAAACTTGATTAACAAGTTCCTCAAATACCTTTCTTGGGTCACAAATACTCCATGTTGAGTATATGTAATCTCCATGCCCAAGAAGTATGACAAGTCTCCCAAGTCACTTATTTTGAACTCCTTTTCCATTTGCTTCTTGAGTCTTTGTATTCCTTCTTCATCTGTACCTGTAAGAATTATATCATCAACATATATGCACATGTATATGAAACCATTATCACTTGCTTTGACAAGCAAGCTACTATCTGCTTTAGACACCTGAAATCCAAGTTCTTTCAAGAACTTTACAAGTCTATAATTCCATGCCCTTGGGGCCTGCTTCAAGCCATACAAAGCTCTCTTGAGCTTGCACACATGATCTGGATACCTTTTATCTCTGAACCCTTGAGGTTGCTCCATGAACACATCATCTGAAATATAACCATTCAAAAAAAGCATTTTTCACATCAAGTTGACATAACTTCCAACCTTTACATGCAGCAATAGCTATAAGTGTCCTGATGGTTGTCATCTTTGCCACAGGACTATAAGTCTCATCATAGTCAACACCATAAGTCTGAGCAAACCCTTTGACAACAAGTCTAGCTTTGTATCTAGACACACTTCCATCTGCAAACCTCTTAGTCTTGTAAACCCACTTGCATCCAATGATTTTCTGACTATTTGGCTTTGGAACCAAATCCCATGTTTGATTCTCCAATAGTGCATCATATTCTTCCTGCATAGCTTTCTCCCATTTTTCCTTACCTTTTGCCTCTTCATATGTAGAAGGGTCTTCATCTGTTTTCATCATATAAGCATAATCTTTTGTGGCCAAAAATGAAGTATCATAACTATACCTTGTAGGTTGCCATTTATTCCTTGTAGACCTCCTAAGCTCTCCACTTCTTGAGGTTTCTGGTTCTTCATATTCAGGATTAAATCTTGGTGTTTCTTCCACTTCAACCTGCACTTCATTATTCTCTTGTTCATCAATTATCTGAATCTTTGATTTACCTTTTCTTTGGCTCACTTCTTCTTCATCACCTGTATTGATATTGATTGTACCTGCATACCAAGTACCTTTCTCATCAAATGTAACATCTTTAGAAACCATGAACTGTTTTGTAGATGGACTCCACAATCTATAACCCATCTGCTTATCATCATAACCAATGAAAACATATTTTTCAGCTTTAGGCTCCAACTTGTGCCTTAATTGTGATGGCACATATGCATATGCCACACATCCAAAAACTCTGCAATGATCCAAGGTAGGTCTCTTACCCCACCAAGCCTCATATGGTGTCATACCCTGCAAGGCTTTACATGGTAACCTATTGACCAAATAAGTGGCTGTATTTACAGCCTCAGCCCACAAATAATTAGGGCAATTTTTCTCCTTCATCATGGATCTTGCAAACTCAACAAGTGTTCTATTTCTCCTTTCTGCTACACCATTTTGTTGAGGAGAGTACCTGCAAGTAACTTCCCTTTTTATACCTGCATTCCACAAGTAATCACTGAACTCATTAGAGAAATACTCTCCCCCTCCATCTGACCTTAGTCTCTTCAACTTATGTCCTGTAATTCTTTCTGCATATGCATGATAGTGTTTAAATGTATTAAACACTTCTGACTTATCTTTAATCACATAAATAGTGATCCATCTAGTAGCATCATCAACATAAATCACATAATACCTTGACCCATTTATGCTGAAATCCTTTGATGGTCCCCACACATCTGTGTGTACCAATTCAAGCTTCTCTGAGTACATAAAACCATGCTTGGAATAGGAATGCTTATGAGCCTTACCTAATTGACATGCCTCACATTTATATGTCATATGTTGACCTGCAACATTAGGCAATCCAAGCACTGAACCATTGTTAATCATGTCTTTAATACCTCTTTCATTGAAATGTCCAAGCCTCTTGTGCCAAAGATCTAACTCAGAGATCTTATGTCCTCCATATGTGAACATAGCATGATCAATATTGCCTTGAATCTTCAATGTGAACAATCTTCCTTCTTTTTTTCTTGAAACAATCTGTTTATACCCTTGGCTAGGGTCTTCCACATATACTCCATCATTAGTGAACCTTACTTCATATCCCTTTTCAACAATTTGTCCTACACTTATCAAATTCTTAGGAATTGTAGGAACATACAAGACCTTACTCAATAAGGTACTACCATCCTTGGCCTTCACTGATCCAATTGACTTCACATTGTGCTTTGTGTTGTCACCTGTTTGAACAACATGATTAAAAACCTTATTCTCCAAATCAGTCATCAAAGCTATATTACCACTTAGGTGATTGCTACACCCTGAATCAATGTAGAAGACTCTTTGATCTTCACTCTGCCTTTCACAAGTTGCATTCATTATCAATGTTGAATCCTCCTTTTGATCTGAAGCATAATTGTAGTAGGTGTTGTTATATTGTTGACTTTGGAAACCTCTACCTGCATTTCTTCCAAAGTAACCTCTACTACCTCTGCCTCTGAAATTACCTCTTTGATTTCTGCCACCTCTTCCTCTTGCATTATAGTTCTGATTATATCCACCATTGCTCTGATTATTATGCCAACAATCATTAGCTAAGTGATTTGTCTTACCACAAATCCAGCAAGCTTTGCCTCCATCTTTGTTGTTCCTGCCTCTTCCTCTACCTTTGCCACCTCCTCTTCCTCTTAGGAAGTTGGCTTGACTAGTTGTACCTTCATCTTCACCTGCTTGTTGCTTTCCTTTGCTATTCTTCTTCTTGTCCTTTGAGTACATTGCATGACCTGCACTCTTGTCACCATCTCCTTTAACATCTTGCTCAAATGTTAGCATATGACCTAGCAACTGATTTAAATCAGGAGTGAAATGATCAAGTGATAATTCTGTAGACAAAATGAATGGCTTCCATTTGTCATCACCTCTTAAACCTGTAAGAAACTTTGCTCATAAGATGAGCTTCCATCCTCATTGACCATGCAGGATAGTTTTCCCTATCCAATTTCTCTATCTGTAGAGAATCTCCCATCTTGTGTCCACCTGTGTATTGAAATCTTCAAGCTTTATGAACAATATATGTACCTTTACTTCAAATTAGACTCCTTTTGTCTTTCTTGATGTCGTATGGTCTCCTCCTCGAGCTTTGCCTTCAAGCTTTCACCTTTTAGTACTTCAATTGTTGAATTTCTTGAATCTGCAGCAGTCGGGATCCTCCTTTCCTTGATTTTGATGTCTCCTGCTCTGATACCACTGATGGAGAGTGTTAATCCCCAAAAGAACAACCTACTCTTGAATTTAGAACACCTCTATATCAAGAGTAAATCAAAACCTTCGCCAAATTTGAGGTCCAACCTCCAAATTATCAAAAGTTGAAAAATTCTGTGAAGAAGATAAAACACAGAAAGTCTGCTGCACAATTTCTTCTCATTGACCTATCAAACATGTAAAGTTTTCTATGAAATTTTGTATGGAGTGTTGCCTAGAAGTTGCGCACCTCCTCCAAGTTAAATCTCTTCAAAAGATTTAGTAAAACTTGAGAAATCAACTTCACAAGTTACCTATGTCCAAATCTGCACTTCTGAGAAGTCGATTTGACACCCCTAACTTCTTAACTTTGGTTCTCACAATGTCGAACCCGTTTTACCAAATCCTTTTGGCTGTAGATAGCTTATCTCTCAACTTAGATTTTGAGCTATCATATGTGTAAAACTTTACACTGTGCACTGAGCACTACTCATTTCATTGGACTCGAAATCTGCGCCTGTTTCAGAGAACTGTGAACACTCATCACATATGAATGTTCCTACACACAATTCTCGTAGCCTGTTTACAATTAAAAACTGAAACTCAAGTCATAGACTCATTAACTATGAACTTAGATATCCTCAAAAGGATTTCACAAATGATCTACCACAGACGGAGCAAACACAGAAACATCGGGCGCAAAATATTTTTTCATTTCTGAAGAAGACTACAACTGAAAATGAGAGAGAGACTTCAACTCACTTCTCATGTGTCTAATGACATTTACAATCACTTATTTCTCTATTCCTATGCTCATACATAGTCTCTTCTTGTCTTCTCTCTATACCCCGACATTTTCCAAAAGTATTTATAAGCAATTATGTACAAACTTTTATCACAGCATAAGTATATTTAACCTATGTCTTAACTAATGTACATATGTGTACATGTCCTTCACTCTTGTGAATGTATCCATCTTCTTTGCTTCAAATCTTCAATTGGTGATTGGTCTGCACCAACAACTTGCAGTGTGACTCATCAACAAATCCAAGAGATTGATCCATTTACACCTCCTCTGAAATACATCCATTTAAGAATGCATTTTTAAATCCATCTGATAGCTATTCCAATTCTTTGAAGCAGCTATACTCATGAGAAATATAATTGTTGGCATCTTTGCCACATGATAAAAGGTTTCCTCATAATCAATTCATTGGCTTTGAGCAAATCCTTTAGCAACAAGTCTTGCCTTATACCTATTTATTGAACCATCTGAATTTTTTTAACCTTATAGATCCACCTACATCCAATGATCTTCATGGATTGTTTCTTGGGAACTAGGTCCAAAGTTTGATTCTCTTAGAGCGCTTTTATCATTTCCTCCATTGCTTCTTTCCACTTTGATTTTTTGTTAGCTTCTTCAAAAGTTGTTGCTTCTCTGAGTTGATATTCTGAGCAATCTATGTTGAATGCTTAGTGACCAGAGAAGTTTCAAATCCATACCTTTCTGGCTTCTTCTTTTCTCTAGTTGATGTCCTTATTGTTTGTTGAGAAGACTTTGCAATATCTCTCAAATCTTGTATCTTCTCTTTACCTTTGTTGTTCCATACCTTGAAATTCTTCCTTGATGTCTTCTTATCATCATCAGAGTCACTTGTATCTTCATGTTGTTGATCATTTGCCTTTTGTAGTGTTGGAAAGTCTCCTCTAGGTCATAAGGTAGCTTGACTTCTCTGCAATCATCTTCAAACCACGAGTTCATTTCATCAAAAACAACATCTTTGCTAACAATAAAGCCTTTAGTACTTAGATTATACAACCTATACCCTTCTTGATTTAGATCATATCCTATAAACACACATTTCCCTACCTTAGGATTCAATTTACTCTGATTTGTGATGGAACATGTGCATAAGCTATGCATCCAAATATTCTTCAATGACCTAGGCTAGGTCTTCTTGCATTCGAGGCTTCATATGGTTTCATCCCATTCAATGCTTTAGATGGGAGCCTATTGATGAGATATTTGTCTATAGATAGAGCCCCTGCCCATAGGTAGTTGGGTAGTTTCTTCTCATTAAGCATTGACCTTGCTACCTCCACAATGGTCCTACTCCTTCTTTCTGCTACTCCATTTTTTTCTAGAGAGTACCTGGTGGTAATTTCTCTTTTGATGCCTCTATCTTTGAGATATGCATCAAAATCATGGGAGTAGTATTCTCCCCCTCCATCTGACCTTATTCTTTTCAAGGTTTTCCCTATTTGGTTTTCAACAAGGGCAAGATATTTTTTAAAACAATTGAAAACTCCATCCTTATGCTTCATGAAGTATAGAATGGTCCATCTGCTACAATCATCAATGAAGGATACATAATATATGGATCCTAAGATTGAAGGGTCCTTGCTTGGTCCCCAAACATCTATGTGGAGTAGCTTCAATAGGTCACCATGGATGTAACCTTTCTTGATAAAGGGTTATCTATGAGACTTCGCAAACAAACATGCACTACATTCATATATCATATGTTGCTTGGATATATTTGGTAGACCAAGCACACTTTGATCTATGCATATTTTCTTTAAACTTTTTTCACCTATGTGAGCTAATCTTTTGTGCCACATTTCTAATTGTGATAAGGTTTGTCCTTCATAGTGGAATAGTGCTATGTTCTTAGTATCTTGCAAATAAAATGTAAAGAGTCTACCTGACTTTTATCCTTTTGCAATCCTCTTGAATCCTTGTTGAGGGTCTTCAACAAATGCTTCATTCCTTGTCAACCTTACCCACAATCCTTTCTCTACAATTTGTCCAATACTTATCAAGTTCTTGGCTATGGTAGGTACATACAATACCTTACTTAGTAGATTCATATTTCCATCTAGAGTCTTCACATTTCCAATCTTTTAAATTGAGTGCCTTGTGTCATCTCCTGTTTGTACCTCATGTTTGTTCCTTGGATCCTCGAAGTCAGATAATAATTCCAAATTTCTTGCTACATGATTTGAGCAACGAGAATCTATATAGAACACATGTTCATGTGGTTTACCTTGCTTCATGGTCATGTTCATCAATAGAAGTGAGTTCTCGTGTGTCTCCTCTTTAGTGTAATTTTTTTAATCTCTTCTTCCTCTATAGCCTCCTTGGTTATTGGTGTTGTTGTAGCCATTGAAATTGTTTGATCTTCCTCTTCCATAGCTTCCTCTATTGAAGCCTCTTCCTCTCTAAATCCTGGGATTGTTTAAAAAATTCTCAGTTGTATGGTTAGCCAATCCACAGATGGCACATGGAGAGGTGCTTTGGAGTCTCCCCTTCGCTTATCTACCTTCTCTATCTCTTCCTCTTGTACCTCTAGCTCTTCCTACAAAATTATCTTGGAAGGTAGTAGCTTCATCATCAGATCTTTTGCCTTTACCTTTGGTATCCTTACTCTTATTCTTATCAACGTATAGGGCAAAGGATTGATTACCTTTTGAGCTGTCATTTTTCTTCACAAGATTGGCTTCATGAGTGAATAGTTGTCCCATCAGAGTATTGAAATCAGGTACCTAGATATCCATGTATAGATCCATTATTGTTGTGAAGGCTTCCCATTTATCATCTTCCTTGATTCCATTGATCACTTCTTTTTCAATTTGGTCCTTTTCAATGACTTCTCTAATGCTTCCAAGTTGATCAACTAGGTCCTTTATTTTGGTGACATAATCAGTCATACTTCGCTTGGGCATCCTCTTGAGTTTGTAAACTCCATCCAGAGTTGGTTCTTCCTTGCTCTAGTGCTTGGAGAAAGAATGTTTCAAGTGCATTCCAAGTCTCTTGTGACATCTTACAGTTCCTAATGTGTGGGATTAAGAAAGCAGAAACTGAGTTGAGAAGATAGGACTTGGCTAAAACATCCTTTGAGCACCATATTGATAACTTTTCTTGTTCTTCTTGAGTTCATTGACCTATTCTTCTAAGTATTGGCATTAACTCATCTCTAGATATGTAACCATAGAGATGTCTTCCTTATAGATATGCCTCCATTCTAATAGACCAAGTAGAGTAATTACCTTAATACAATTTGCCAATTGATGATGGGAATCTATCTCCTGTGTTGAGTTGATGATAGCTTTGGTACCACACCAAGGAGATGGTTGGATACACTCCACAGATGAGGTGGTGCTTCACAAATCGTGCTCTGTACCTGCCAATGTAGATTCAAACTACCTTATTAGGCACCTATAGCTTCTCAAATATGCATTTGGATCCTTAATCTACCCTCCAATATGACCTTCAAATAGGTATGTCAAAACAGATATTTTCAAGATTGAAGAATTCCAAAAGTTGCTATTTTGGGACTTGATTCTTCTCAAAAAATCATTCAGTACTCACTCACTCATTCCTGATGATCCAAGAGCTTTTAGACATAGCTAGTTGAGCCCTTATGCTTGATTTGGGAAGTTATTTCACTATGGAAATAACTTTGTCTTATACCCACTATCGGTCCCTTTAAACACCATAAATGGGATATAAGAATGTTCTTTTAGTGCCTTTCTTTGTCAAAATCCATGTCAAATATGAGAATCAGCCATCCCTACATTGTTTGTGAGAAATTATTTACATCCAACTAACATAAGCTCCATTTCTTTAATGTGGCTACTACAATGAAAGCTCTCATTACTGAAATTTTGGCTATGGGACTAAAAGTTTCATCATAATCAATCCTATGGCTTTAGTAGAAGCATTCCACTCTTAACCTTGGTTTGTACCTAGCAATCTCACCAGCTAAATTTCTTTTATTTTTCTAGGCCCACAATACCTATTTGTTTCGTGCCTTCTTGAGCTTGTACCAAGATCCATGTCTCCTTTTCACCAAGGTCCCTAAGCTTCTCCCTCATTGCCTCTTTCCATTCCTTGTAAGCCCTAGCATCTTCATAGCTTATCGATTCTTTGTCCTTGATTGCCTAAGTCATATATGCATAATGTTTTCCAATAAAATTATTATATGTTGACCTTTGAACTAGAGATTTTGCTCTTGGGAACCTTCTTCCACTTCCTTCAGGTGTGATTTCCATCTTAATTCTTTGTTTTTCCACTTTTGAGGTTCCAATTTCTTCTATCTCCTTATCTTCCAACATGCTCTCATCCACATAGCTTCCTTCTTTGATTCCTATCTTCTCTTTTCCTTTGACTTCATTTTCTTGAGGGTTTTTGTCTATTTATCTAAACCTTGACTCCATTTTTAGGGCATTCTTGTGTTTCGTGCATTGCTTCAACAACTCAAATCCATGATTTCTTGAACTCTATGATCATTCGTCCTATCTATCTCACCTATTTCTTCAACATTCAATGAGCCTGTGCATGCATAATACGGCTTCAAATCATCAAAGAAAAAATCCCTATTTACCTTCATATCCTTGGTGATGGGCTTATAAAAATTATACCCTTTTGCTCCATAGGATATCCCGAAAAGACACACCTTTCAAATTTGGCATCTAACTTTGACCTTAACTCTTGATGTACATGTACACAGAATAAACAACCAAAGATTCTAGTAATTGAGATGGAGGTTTTTCTTCTAATACATGGTTCCTCATATGTTAAATGATGTATACCTAATGTAGGACATCTATTTAAGATGTATCTGGTTGTATATGTAGTCTCTTCCCAATAACAAAGGAACATACTCATTTCACTGAGAATGAACCTTGCTACCTCTACTACATGTCTGTTCCTTCTCTCTACTAGCCCATTTGCTTGAGGCATATGTCTACATGTTAATTGTATTTTTGATGACATTGACTTGGAAAAAGTTAGAAAATGCAAGGGATAATTATTTTCACCCTCCATTGGAACTCAAAGTTTGGTTAAGCTATGCATACTCCTGCACTCATGCTTTGAGTTGCTTGAAGTAGTGGAACATATCTGATTTTCTCTTAGTGCAATGCAACCACAAATTTCTTCAAAATTAATCAATGAAGGTTAAGAAATACCCATTCTAGAATTGGATGCTCCTCTTGTGAATTCTAAACATGCATATGAATAAGTTGTTAAACACTTGCACTCACATGGGTAGTCTTCTTGAAGGGCAACCATGATTGTTTTCCTATTGGCAAGCTACATGAATTTTTCTATACTATTTTAGATTTAAAATTTGGTAGGAATCTTACCAAAATCATTATTTGCATGTCCTCGAGGGTTTTAAGGTTTATGTTATATACTTGCTTGTGCCAAAGGTTCGACTCTACTATCTTATTGTCACTGACATATATTGAATGGCATGGTTGCTTTATGTCCATTGTGAACATTCTCCATTTATTTATTTTTTATGATGAGCTTAAAGTCTACCTTTGGATACTAAAAAACACATCCTCTTTCTTTGAGCCTAACATAGCAGTATTTCTCTGTAATTTTACCTAAAATAATCAAGTTTTTGGTAATGATCGAGACATGTTATACATCAGATAAGACGTTTTTTCTTTGATTCCATTCCAAACTGATATCTTCCACATTTTGAATGGTATGCTTTGAATTTTCACTTGTTTTCACATATAATTGATGCTTTTGGACCAACAAATTACTAAAGATATCCTTTTGACATGGCATTTTATTGGTACATTCATTATCTATATACCATACATGTTTACTAGCTTGAGTTGTATCTTCATCATACCCCATTGTGACTAAACAATAATTCACTTGGCGGAATGATGGTTTTGCATAGTTATCTTGCCTTCTATACTTTTTGTTAGGAATTTGACTCCATGGTCTATGAGCTCAATAATAGTATTCATTTGCATGATGACCCTGCTTACAATCATACAAAGCATCTCTTTGAAGTATGTTGTCCTCTTTCACCAACTCTTCCACTTGTTCCTCTATTTGTTGCTCTTTTACCTAAATTTTCTTGTTGTGCTCGATCTCCTTGGTCTCTTTGATATCTTCCTCACCCTCTTGTAGCACCTCTATTTTTCCTTCTTGTTTCCTCTACTTTCGTACAAATATTTCCCTTAGTTATCCTTGGCATGATTAGCACCAAGGTTCATGTCATTTTTCACCATGGGAGTGATTAGTTGATCAAAATCAAGGAGCTATTCCCTTCAATATGCTAACATTTTGGAAACAGTCCATTCTTCATCATTCTTAAGTCCATTTAGGGTGTGCACCACATGATCCTCATCATCCAAGGCATAACTAATTGACTCTAGTGAATCCACAAACTCTTTATCCTTTAAAATTTAATCATTAAAGCATTATGAAGGGCTAAATATTCAAAAATAAGAAGGTATATTCTCTATAGAAGACTTTGCTAGCTTAAGTATAAAGTTAGGAATGGTAAGTCACACTTGAAAAAAGCTATGTTTAAGGTTAGAAGCATGCCTAGATATGAATAAAAAATCAAAAGAAATAGGATATGATTGTACTTTAAAGATTGGTGGTTGGGCTTGGTTGATAGGCAGTGGTAAGTGAGTTCAGCCGTTCTTATGCTCAAAAGTGTGAGTTCATCATCAATCACTTTAGGTCTCTAATATCTTACTTGAGTCCTTCCCTAAAGCTAAAAGCTTTATGTTTGATATACTCATTCATAAGTTCTTCATATATATTTAAATAGGTTCATATGGATACTCTATGTTGTATTATACATGAAGAGACCAATTTGGATGTGATTATGAAGTGTTAGAATAAAGGATTGGACAAGCTCATTCAAAAGTAAGAAAACATGAAGAAAAAAAAAACTAACCATATATCACCATGCTTAAGATTATCTACAAATTGTTTGTCAAGGTGCTCACCAATCGCATTGTATACCATCTTTGTTCATGGATCAATGAAGATTAGCATGGCTTCATCAAAGGAAGGTCCATTCTTGAAGCAACCATTTATGTTTGGGAGGGCATGTAGTAAGAAATAGAGTGAATCTAAGAGACTCTCTTCCTCAAGTTAGACTTTGACAAAGCACATGATAGAGTAGAGTGGAAATTTATCTTTCAATCCATGAAGGACCTTGAATTCAGCCCCACGTTTATCAAAATTATCTCCACCATCATGGGAAACGTTCCTGCCTGAGTTAACCATCATAACAACCTCTTCCTAGATTTCTTTCTTGAGCAAGAAAGGTTCTATATAGGCCCTGTTTCTTTTCTCTATCATCCATAATAGGCTTCATTTTCCCATTAACAATTAGGTTGAATGGTGAAAAATTCAAGGCCTATCTCTTGCCCAAAGTTAGGATCCTATGCTTCTTAGACTCTTTCTTTCATGACAACGATGCATCTTTGTAAAATTACATTAAGTGTGTCTCATTTCAAGAAGTTTCTTTATATCTCTATGTAGCTTCTCCATTGATATTCAACTACTCGAAGATTGTGTATAGGCCCTTGTGTGGGCTCTCATCCAACTTCTTTGGACACAATCATATGAAGAGCTTCCCAATGACCAAATATTTTGGCTATTTTGCATTTCAATTGGATTTCATATACTCATGGCTGAACTATGGAATTGGGTTCTTGCCACGATGGAAAAGAAGACATAGTACTCGAAGGGTAGGAAAATCAATGTGATTGTGTGCATGATGGTGATCAAAACGTTTTTTATTTCCTCTCTCAAGTAATTCTTGGTGTGTTGGATATTGGGCAACAAAGATATGTTAAATTTGGAAAGAACCTACAAAAACTTTGTTTGGATGGGAGATTCCAGGAGAAGAGTAGCTCTAAAGATTAAATGGTAAGTATGCTCTAATCTAAGGAATATGGGTGGTATTGGAATCTTTGATGCAAGAGGTATGGCAAAGACAATGGTGGCTAGATGGAGTGTTTAATCTAAAAGTAACATCAATTCATCTTGTCCCAAATTGATTTTCTAAAACACTAACAATCCTTTAGTTCTTGGGATCCAAATGTGGAAAGGTCTTGAATTAATTCTAGCTTTTTGTCCTTATCTTTGGTGGTCTCTAGGTGATCCGATCTTGTGTGCTCCCTATTGAAATGATCAGACAACATGAAACTTGTTTGCACCATCTACCACAATTGTAAGTGGTAAGTAATGCACGACTGGTAGGCAAGGCCTAGGAGACCTTTTCATCTCTTTTCCTATGATCATTTCAAGTTTACAACACCTTTGCAAGATTGTAAAATCAAGTTAAATAGAAATAAGATCTTTCTAGGAAAGTGATTGGGTAGTTTTCTACTCTATGGAATGCCACTAGGGTAAAGAAATTTGGAAGATCTATAAAGAAAAATGCACAATCAAATTTTAATTTTAGAAAATAAAAAGATGAAAAACAAGTGGGACCCCCATGAAGGAGGATAGAAAATTTTTTCTCAGTAGTGGATGAGCTCGAGTTATCTTATTCCTTTTTAAGAAGATAAAAAAGTTAAATATGTAAGAGACATAATTCACTTTTTTCTCTAGGTTTATCTTCTTCTAGCAAAACAAAAAGTATAGGAAAAACTCTAACAAGAATCTATTAGACCATTAAGAATAGTCTCCATAAGTGAACTATATGCCAAGATTTCATCTTCCAAAATCAAGCACGCTTTTAAATTCTTGATGTTTGTCAAAAAAGGTCCATTGAGAGTACATTCATGCTCGCATTCTCCAACTAATTTCTTAGGTAAGAAATATGAGCCTTATTTATTGCCTAGTAGTGTCACACGAGTATCCCCATCATTGTTAGTTGTTGTGCATGACCAAATATGAGGGAAAATGGCATTTTTTATAAACTATCAATGCATGTGGATGTGCATAGGTTTTAGTCCAATAACGTGGATATGCAATAATTGAAAAAAGAACCATAATACGATCAAAACCATGAAGATCATCATCCTCAAAACTACTTGCATCGCCTACAATCATAGTGTTTGTAGTTGATGGAGCACATATTTCAACACTCTAGATAATAGCTCACATCTTTTTCTATGAATACATGATTGCATCATGCATGCCCACAATCATGAATCAGAACCATCCAACATATCCTCAATAATGCCTTCTAAGGATCTCTAATTTTTAGGGCTTAAGCCTAATTCTGTTTTTGTTCAATGGGACAAAGTGCATTCAATAGATCACTTTTTAGTAGGCTAGGGTAGGGTTTTATAAGGCTATACAGGACTCCTTTCTCTCTTCCTCTAGAGAGAGAGAGGAAGGGAATCTTCTTTCCACATCAATAAATGCGAGCATGTATGTGAATAAAAAAATCACTTTTTTTTCTAAATCTCATTTTCAGTGTATATTTACTTAAAATGGACCATTTTTTCTTAGACATTTGAGAAGAAAAATTTTTAACTCTTTTAGAGAAATTAATATTTTCAAAATACCTCTAAAAACAATGTGGCATATTATTAAATCCATAACTATCTTTCTTCAAAAAATGACTCTTTTTAAAAGTTTCATCATTTTGAGCCTTAATCATTTAAAAAACACTTTTAGCCACATCCAAGAAGACAAGATTTCCTAACAAAACTCATGCTCCAAAGTCCATCCCTTCCAAATTTCTACTCCATTTTTCATATTGTTTTCCATCATATGAGGTGGTCAATTTTGAAAGCACAATCATATGTTTACAAGAATGACTTGTAGATCTTGAAAAGGATATGGAAGAAAACAGGAGAGCAACTCGAAAGTTATAAGTTAGTCTCCAATAATTAAGAGAGCCTCCACTTGGTATGCAATATAGGAAACCACCTTTAGCATCCTTGAAAGCTCTTTCAATTTGTGGTGAACCATGCAAATAACATATTTTTGTTAGACACTAGTCCACAAATACCACCTCATGTGGGGTTGGGACAAGTTCCAGCCATATCCAAGGTCCCAAGCTCCTGGGATATCCTAAGGTATTCAATACTAATGGAATGTTGCATGATGGCCACATGAAAACACTAGACCATTCTAGATCATTACTATTTTGGATGGGAGAAGATATATTGGATGAGAGGTGAGTGGCACACACATCAATCAAAAGGTTGGTTTTTCAAGAGGGTGTCTAGGATAGTCCTAAATTTAGTAATCAAAGCCAAACTAGGAAGTCACTTTTAGATTTTTCTTTATTCTTCTACATGTTGCAAAGTTTAGGTCATCATAGTCATCCGCATCGAGGGAGTCCAGAGAGAGCTTCATGTGAAGCCTTTCGAAGTTGTACCTGAGCATAGTCTTGAAAAAATCGAGGCCTCAGAGCTATCTCAAGAGAGCCTAAGGGATCCCCAAGATACCTAATGAGGGAACATCATGCAAGGAGGCATTCAAGTAGGCCAACAACCTTAGCATGTGTGTGGAGCACTTGACACCAACACCTGTGAGAAGGAGAGACTAGAGCTCAATCTATCCCTCCCCTCTCTTATGATGGGAGCAATTTGATTCTCACCATCTATATGAAGGTACCTTTTTCTACTTTTGCATCATTTGTGGGATCCTAGGAGCAGCTTGCATGTGTTCGTAGCTAAAGGGATCTATATATAAGAAAACTTTGATGATCATTTCCTTGTTTCCTTAGTTAATCCACTCTATAAGTCCTTGATTGGACTACCCACCTTCACTAAAATAGCCATATTTCACTCAAATCTCAACCAAGTTGAGTGATTTCACTCTCTATCCTCACTCAAATCTATGGAGTTGTAGAAATCTATCAATGAGATTCATCCACATACCTATATAGAGCTTTGAAGTTGGTTGTTCAACACCAACTTGTACAAACATGTTTTTGATGCAATGATGCTTGACATACACTTGGAGACTCAATAGGAGTGTATATTGAACATTTGGAGCACATGCACATACTTGCACATCAAAGCTCTAAACCCCAAAGTAAGCTTTCTTGTGATGTTCATGCGTTCCTACTCAGTTTATGCATTGTTTTCCATGTAGAACATGCATAATGCATACCATATGCATCATATGTTTGGTTATAGGCTTGTTCATTAAGCTTTGCATCTTGCATGCAAGTAGGATGGTAGTGTTTTATCTTGCAAGTACCACCAAGAATACATAGGAACTTTCAGCATTCGCATCTTTTATACCATGTTGAAAGTAGGAGGTTTTATACAAGGATGTGTACTATGCTTTGGCCTCATTCTCTATATATTGTGCATGTTGGCACCTTTTGATTGGAAGTGTGTGTAGTGCACTTAGTTATTTTTTTCCAATTTCCATTTTTCTATCAAAATGTTGCCAAAATGTTTAAATTTTTCCCATTCGTGAACACAAACGTACGAAAACATACTAAAAGTTTTATTTTTGTTTTTCATTTCTTTATGAAAAGGCTTGTGATTAGTTTCTTTCTACTGCCACTTTATTACTTTAGGTGTACATAAAACACACAAACATAAAGAATAAAAAACATAAAACCATCAAAACATAAAATGAGAATCACATTTTATCCTATTATGGATTCATGAACTTCTTCAGCAATTAGGACTCATACACACATGGTTGAGCATCCCTTAGATCCTATGGAGACTATGAGTCCAAGGATATCATAGCTAGAGATCACACTTCATGATCTCTTGGATCATATACATAGCTCCAAGAGAGAGAAGCGTGTGCTAGAGAGTGAGTTTCTAGGGATGGAGTTAGATTCTCCAAGTGAGCATCAAATGCCATAAATTCCTAGAGAGAGTATGCTAGCTATAAAGGTCCATTGAAAGCTTAAGGATCGTAAGCCACCAAGATATCATGGCTCTAGTATTGGAACAACTATTGCTTCCCTTGAGTAGTGGCTCAGCAAATGGGAACAATGCTTCTATTTATGCCATATCATGGATGATAGGCATAACATTCAGTAGGCTATATATAATCTTATGGACATTGCCCATAGGTTGTGGAATAAGATTAAGCAAGACAAGAAAGATCCCACTATATTGGAGAAATTGAAATTCTTGTTCTATAATACCTTTATACCACCTAACGAGATGTCTAGAGAACATGGGCACTTGGATTTCCATTAGTCCAAAAACTGGAACCGTTAAGATTATGTGGATAAGTATATAGAGGTAGTTCTCAAAGTGCCTTACTCTATTTGAGAGTCTCTCCAAGTTCACAAGTTTATCATTAGACTCTGAATAGCTATCCAAGCTGTAGTTAGAGAGGAGAGGTTTCATGCTTTAGCATAGGCCATAGAGATGGCTCTAGTTAAAGAGGGTGGCCATAGAGGCATAGGCTCCCAAGATCAAGATCTTTATGGATGAAGATGATTCCACCCTTTTCCACATCCAATTCTATCATGGCTAGTGCACAACCTCATAAAGAGTCTGCCATGGAAAAAGGAAACCATCCTAGACCTTAGATTCCATGTGACTTCTATATCTCATGATTGGCTCATAATTTGTGGAAACCAATCCCTCCATTGCATCCGGAGCATGCGAAAACCCTAATATTGACTATCTACTTGCCTCATTCAGATATCGAGAGCTCATGTTTTGAATTGATGACATCATCTATGACATCATCAATTTGTAACCGCCTTTCATGAACCACCCTTGAAAACCTATATAAAGAGCGGTTGGCCACATTCATAATCACTCTTTACAATACCAATCTTGGGAGCTCAAGTAGTCATGACCGCCAAATAAGTACTCTCCAAATTCTAGTTGTAGTTCTTGTCTTGTTCCTTGTTCCTATCTTATATAGTCTAGTTCTTGGACATTGTGTCTGATCCTCTTGTAATTTCATACTAGGAAATCTTGTCGAGTTCTTTCTTGTATGTAGTTCATCTCCCGAAAGGGAGTTCTTGTAATCCGGATACCTTTTTTCATACTTATGATCCCGGGTTATTAGATCTCCTGTATCATCTCTAGTCGAGTTATTCATAACTATCAGTCTCGGGTTGTGGGACATCTTGTATCAGTTATGTATTCTTGTATCATTTTGATGATGGGTCTACCTATGCTAGATTTAAGTCTAAGGAGGGAATGCAATCACTTCAAGTCATGACGGTAGGAGTGGATCATCCTAGGAATCGATTGTCAATTAGAAAGAAACGTATTGTTACTCAGGGTCATGAGCATGCTTGTAGTGACTCTGCACCTCGACTCATGTTTGGAGCTACATATGATCAAAACTTTGGATAGATTCCATTGTTGAGTGAGACAACAGTGGATATTGGTTTGACATCTCGCATCCAACCAACATGTACAATAGTTTTTCACTTTGTTTTCCACATTCTAGATTAGATTTTCTTCATAAGAGTCAATTGTCCAAGTCTTTTATCCAAAAAACCCAAAAAAAAAAATAAAAACAACAAAATCATGGAACATGGTGAGAACACTAAGCATGTGATTGAAACATCTCATTGTTTCTCTACTCCTAAGGAGTTAGACTTATGTCTTCAACAAAATTCTAGTTTCAATATTATTCTTCTTTCTTCTCTTGATGAGTATGCTCTTATCCGGGAATATGCTCTCAATGTTGACCAGTGCTCAAAATTTAACCAAACATATGATGCCTTAGTTGAAACAAAGTACAAAATTGTAGACAAAAAAATCAAATCCATAGCTCAACCATTACCCCAAGGAAGTAATGAAAGAATTATTGAGATGAAAAATGATCCAATTCTTCGGGATAAGAAAAACATTAGGACATACATTCACGGATGAGACAATCAAACATGTGAAAATTGGTATAGATGACGACTTTCTTTTGCCAGTACAGAGAGATAAATTTGAGAGAGTCATGCATAGCCATGGAAAAGCCTTTACTATGTATCCTCATGAGATTGGTTGTGTAGACCCTAAGCTAGTTGCACTCATGATAATCTTTACTATTCCACATATTCCATGGAATCTTCTCCCTATACCAGTTCCAAAGGATCACTTACCTAAGATTACCTAAGGAGAAGATAAACATGAGAATTTTAGAGCCATCTTTTGCACCTTACTCAAACAGATCGTTCAACGTGCCTAAAAAGAATGGGAAACTATGTTTTATTCAAGACCTTCAACCTTTCAATAAAGTCACCATAAGGAATGTAGGAGCAGGACCCATTGTAGATGAGTTTGCTGAATCATTTTTAGGACATTCTATATATTCAATGGGTGATTTATATTCACGATATGACCAATTCCAATTATCAATTGATAGTCGTGACATAACCACAATGAAAACTCGTTTAGGCTTAGTGGGAATGTGTACTTTACCTCAAGGAGCGACTATTTTTGTGGCTCATATGATGAGTGCTATGAATATGGTCTTACATGATTTTATCCCTCATATAATCATGCCATTCATTGATGATATTCCAATTAAAGGGAGTGAGGTACGTGTAAAGGACATTACTTTGGATTCATGTGAATGTCGTAAATTTGTTCTTGACCATATCTCTGATTGTGAAAGAATATCTCAACGATTTGAAGAGGTAGGTCTTATATTTTCCATAGAAAAATCTATTTTTGGTATCAACAAGGTTCTTTTTGTTGGACATTTATGTGGCCATTATGGTCGAAAGCCATACCCACAAAACGTTGATGCCATTAGCAAGATTTCTAAAACATGTAGCAACGTGAATGAGGTACGTAGATTTCTTGGTGCTTGCATCTTTTATGTTATTTGGATCCCACACTTTGCTCATGTTGCTGATTGTCTCTATGACTTGTTGAGGAAGAAACAAAAATTTATTTGGACTGACAAACACACACAAGCTATGCATAAATTGAAGAAATTATTGCTTGAAGCTCCCATCCTTAAGCATGTAGACTATTCTGCTAACAAACCTATTATATTGACTATTGATACTAGTCCTATTGGTATAGGTTGGGTCATCAGTCAAGATGATAGTGAAGCAAATAGATATGCAATTAGGTTTGGTGCCACAATTTTACATGAAACACAACGAAAATATCCACAGATCAAACGAGAACTATGGGGTATGGTAACAGCTTTGAAAACAGACAAAGAATATTTCGTTGGTGCAAATGTCAAAGTTGAGAGTGATTGTTTGCCTCTCATTGGAATTATAGCCAATTGTTAATCTCTTGATATAGCCATGCTTAGATGGATCTCATATATTTAGGTCATAAATCCTGAGTTAGTTCATATTTTAGGTAAGTCAAACTCAGTTGTTGATATGTTATCAAGAGCTAGATTTGATGATGATCTTGAAAGTGATCTAATAAAGAATGTGAACTTAGTTTACTATGTTCCAAATATATACGAGTATGAGAAATTTCATGAGTCTGAGTACGAAAATGAATGGAGAGACATAGGAAAGTATTTGAGTACACTACAACCATTACCTAGCTAGACTACGAATAGATTCTCTAACATTAGGAAATGAACTTATAACTTTTTCCTATGTAATGGTTATCTTTGCAGACATGCTAAGGGTAAGGTTAAGAATCCACAACGAGTCCTAGGAAAACGAGGTCTTGAGTTGCAAGTAATGAAGGATATGCATGAGACATTATGGGCAAGTCATAAGGGATTTTTTGGAACATATGAAAAAATTAGAAGTACCTATTATTGGCCTAGGATGTATGTTTACATTAGTAGCTATGTTTCTACATGTTCTACTTGTCAACTTCATTCATTAGTCAAACATAGAGATCTGTTGCATCCTACTTATGCACCTTGTATTCACTATAAGTGGGTAGTAGATCTTGTAACTATGCCTAAAGGTATTGACAAAATGTGCTACATTGTATTTGCAAGAGAAGACTTAATTAATCATGTAGAGGGGCGTGCACTACGATCTAAGACCACTGACAATGTTTGCAAATTCTTGCTTGAATATGTCATAAGTCGCTTTGGGTAAATAGAGAAAGTAGTTGCCGACCCTGGAGAGTTAAATGCGAGAGAAGCCAAAGAGTTCTTTGAACATCACCGTATTTGTTTGTCTCTCACAACTGCATATAATCGAGAGGCCAACGGTAAAATAGAGAGACGGCATCCACCTATTGTGAAAGCCATATCTAAAGCATGTAACATTGACATCAAACAATGACCTAGATTCTTACCTTTTGCACTTTGGGCAGATAGAATGATGTGCACACGTACTACTGGGTATATGCCTGCTGAACTCATGTACTGTCAAAAACCATTGTTTCCAATTTAGTCTCATATTTGTGCATGGTCAAATTTGCCTTGGTCTGAAAAAATGTCTACTGATGATTTTTTGAGTTTGCTCATTAAACAGTTAGAACAAGGTAAATTAAGACTTGATGATGCCGTTGAAAAATTAATAGAATCTAGAATGAAGAACAAGCATTATTTTGATAAAACTCATCGATTGCATCCTAAACCAATTGAAGTAGGAGATTGGGTGCTCATTTATGATAGTACATTTGACTCTCAATATGATGCACACAAAAAGCTCACTCAACAGTGGTTTGGGCTATACATTGCATCAAAAGTCAACAACAATGGTACGTATGCTCTTTGTGAATTAAATGGTGTTGCACTAAAAACTTTGATTGCAGGTAAAAGGATAAAGCTATTCAAGAAACATGATAATGACGAGTACATTTTGGATGATGATATTGAAGAAGATGACAACAATGAGGCCGATTCATAAACAGGAGTATCCATGTTATAAAAGTAAAAAAATAAAAAATAAAAAAAAGAGTAAAAAATAAAAAACATATAAAATATCATTAATTTCTCAAGTTCATGTTGCTTTGTTTTTTTTCAAGTACATTCCACTTTTTTTCCATTCTTGCTTGTTTGCAAGTTCACTTCATGCATGTGTTTTTTTTTCAGTCTTTGCATTGCATTTCATATCCACATCACTTGAGTCAAAAAAGAGGCAAATGATGATTTCTCTACTTGTGTAAAAGTGTATCTTAAGTAGTAATTTATCTACTAAGAAATTGATTATAATCTAGGATTGTGGAAAGATAGGGCATGTAGATTTGGAGGTTTATTTTGGTGGCATGACTTTCATATATAAACATGCATATGTATCCTGTATCAAAAGCATAATTGTTGAAATCCTAGCTCCTGCTATTGCATGCTTCTACAACCTTAGTCCATCTTACAGCACTTGTATCGGAGTTTAAACGACTGTTCTCTATCATCAAAAATGGTTGTACCTTGTAGCAGGGTTTAATTTTTCCCCGTCATCAACAAAAAAAACTGCTACATGTTACCAGCAAGTTTACACTTTCTTCCACCCCAAAAAAGTGATCGTAACCATAAAGTTGCGGAATCATCATCATCATCATCATCATCAGAAAAAAAAAGAGAGAGAGAGAGCAAGCTAGAGGAAGATAAGGAGGCATAGTAAAATAAATCACGGGCTATATAGGCAAATTTATGCATTAGTGGAGTTTAGTTAGATTTCATTGCATGTTATTAGAGACAGAGCATATTCATATTTATGTAGGAAAGGAGTTGATCTAAAATAAGCTAAAGATGAAAGATGTCTCTTGAAAATCCTAAATCTTTGTTTAAAATCGTATTTAAGGTAGATTGTTTTATGAAAAAGGTATAAATTTTTCTTCAAGATGAGAGGAACTGATGCTTAAAATGACTCAATACATGCAATTCCACTTCATATTGATGCTTGTTTGTTTTCTTTCTTGTTTTCAATGTTGCTTGTTCATTTGCATATATGTTGCCTATTTGTTCATGCATATTCTTGTTGCGTGTTTCAATTCTTTCTTTCATGCAAATTTTGCTTCATGTCACATTGCCTACTCATTCATGCATATGATCAATTTTTCTTTCCATGTTTCTTATGTTGCCTATAAAAGAATTTGATGCCAAGAACATTTTTTTTTTCACAGATACTAGAGTGGCGCTTCCGGAGGAATCGCAGGTTTAGTGGGGGCGAATGTCATTGAGATTTTCTCTCCTCTCTCACTCATGAAGGCCTACAGGAAACACATTCAGTGAAGGTAGCCAAAATTCCTTGAGAAGTCCAAGATGCATCAAGGATGTCAAAGGGAGTTCACATGTAAACTTTGGAAGAAATCGAGCAAATCCAGGGTAGCGGTCAAAGCTGGTCAAACTTTGGAAATTAGGGCAAAAGTTTCAATGTCTCCAAATCACATGAAAATTCATACACTTGTAAAGCCTATCAAAGGTAGTCTATAGCCCGAATTTCACATGAAAATGGATTTTCTAGCACATTGATATGCCATGTGCATTTTATAAAAAATGTAATTTTTCCACTTAGACCCTACAAAATCTTGTATAGGAATTTTTGTTAGCCATATGGTTTGGCATGTATGAAGACCATATGAGCCTACATATTTGTACAAAGTTTCAAGGCTATCAGAGCTTCCTAGACACCTTAATGCCACCTTGCAAGCTTCCAAATGTAGTCAAACTTGTACAAGGGACATTCAGATGGGAGTTTTTTCTGCATATTCCTAAAGGAGGCCTTTCAAAACATAGCGCTACAAATTTTTAGCTTCAACAAAGGATATTTGAAGGGTCAAAGAGCACAAAATCCAGTTTTCAAGGTCACCGCAGTTTCTTAGAATAAGAAAATTGAAGGCTTGAAGGGCTACTACATGGCAAACAATGATTGAACCATGTTGTACGGTCAAGATGAGCTCATATTCAAGGGTGGAGATGCACTAAAGCATAAAGCAAGGAGGATCCACGAGTTTTTTCACCGGATAAGCCTTTTTTTATGATCGAAGATCAATAATGCAAAGTTTCTCTAAAAATAGTGGCTTATCTTATCCAAATTGATGTCAACACTGATCCGATGGTCTAGATCAACCCAAGATCTAATGGTGGATAATGAAGGCACCTATTTTCCTCCCCTTTGCCCTAGATATCATATAAAGAACCAATCCTAACCATCCATTTGATAAATACAATGGTTGTAATTAAGAGAAGCTGATCTTAGGATGGAAAGTTGATTTGTCTAGATCCAAGGGTCCAAATTCATTCAAAAAACTATATAAAACCCCCTCCAAACTCCTAGAGGATCATTGTTAGGCATCCATAGGGCCCTTGCTATCACATGTTTTCCTTGAGATGATCACCCTCAGTTCAGCGTGTGAGGATCCAAGGTGGGCTAGTAAGAGCATAGTTCCTAGATTCAATTTTTAGACTTCTTCTCTAGGATAGGCTCATAAACCTAGTTTCTCTTTCTTTGCTCACCCTCAATAGAGCGTGTGAGTGAGTTTGAGTTGGTTTTATGTGTCTTAGAATTCTTTAGAAAAAATACGATCCTAGAAAGACATAGGGTCAATGAAGTGGGACCTATCCTCTTACGTGTGACATTCAGTTGAACTGTCATGGTGAGAGGGTCGTGCGGACCACCTTTGACCAGTAGAATGCTTAGCTTGACGTTTCACAACATTCATGTATACGTTTTTCATAACATTATCTTCTAATTCATGTCTCATGTCTCTTATCTCTTTGTTTCTTATAAGTTTTTACATGTCTCCTATCTCTTTCTATGTGTGAGAAGGCTCCGCAGTATTGCATTGAACCAGTGAGGATGATCCATTAAGATTGAGAGAATAATTTTCTTTCCATTCATAAATCATGACCCACGTGCATTCATACCAACCACAAACACCCATGCATATGTTTTAGTTTCGAAAGTGTATAAGAAGCTCCATTCTTGGACCATTCTTCCTTTCGAGACTGATTCATGTGTGTGGCTTTAGTTTTTTTTTCTCATCATGCATTCATTCCATTCAAAAGAACCTATGAATGTGAATTAAATTTGGAAAGTGTTTAAGAAGCTCCATATTTTTGGACCATTCTTCCTTTCCAAATTGATTCATGTGAATGGTTTCTTTTGTCCTCGTCATTCATGTTCATGCAATTATCTTGCATTCATATGTTCCCCTTTCTTTAATCAAATCATGACATCTCTTCCCCCCATACCCAACTTCATCTTCACCTTCACATTTTTAATTACATAAACCTTCCAACACTCACTAGCTTCATACACTGTGTGTGTGCCACGACTAGACCCGATCCACCCAGATTGCGATCACCTCCACAGTGATATAATATAAAAAATAAGACGATACGATACTGACTCTTTCGGCAATACGATACCAAAGGATCAAATGATATGATACCAAAATAGGAGACGATACGATACCAACTCGGCCAACGATACGATACCGCTCGCTGGAGGATAGGATACTATCGAGGCGACTGCGATCATGATACTAACACTTGACGATACAATACCAAAATGGTATCACGATACCACAAGTGGATATGCACGATACAATACGTCGACAAGTATCATGATACACGTGAGTTCTGGTATCACGATACCAAAACTCAATCGGACACGATACTTAGAGATTTTGATAACCAAATTCAAAAATGTTTGTAGATATATGTACCTAGTGTCCTCCTTGTCACTCCTAGGTGCCTGTAGATGCAAAGTCGCCGTCAAAAGTCATGATACAACTGCCGCGATACTAGAAGCTATTCCTCTCATGCCGCAATATTGTGAATCAAATTTTTTGATGTTTTGAGAGTGTTTCTTCACTATTTCTTCAGTGTTTTTAGCTATCAACTCCTCTTGAGCTTGTTTCTCAGAGCCATGAGTGAAAAATGAGTGAATGTACTATCAAAAAATGAAAAAGTACAGAGAAGATGAAGATGGGAGAAGATGGTGATGATGATGATGACGGAGGAGAAGAAAAACTCAGAAACTGAACTCAAAATGGTGAATCTTTTACCTTCCAACGTCGCTACTCTACGTCTTACCATCACACGCTTGTCCTCCAAGCTCTCTCCCTGGCAACGGTGCCAAATTTGGTGTCACTCTAGCACAATGGCAAGTACCAACATGAGGAGCTTCACCTCATAAATGTCAATCCGTGGAGACGTGAGGACCGGTATGAAGACAATGAGCAAGTGACGGCACACGTGAGTGAGTGAAAGCACACAAGCATGCACACACATACACACACATGCGCACAAAGTGAGAGCAAAAAGTGGAACAATGGAAGAACTTCGATTACACAAGAGCTCTCTTACAAAGCTGAAATCTACCACAAGCTAACCCCCAAAAATGAGCTCTCCAGCCCTTTTTATAGGTTTTTGAGTAGTTCTGGCCCTGTTAGGACCTAGTGTTTGGCCTAATTAAAAATTAGGTTCTAGGGCTTATTGAGGGCTCAAATGGAGTCTAAAAATCTATGAAAATTGGTATGATGGTAATTCTAATACTCCTCAAGCTTGAGGACTCCTGTGCTTGAAAAAAATGGAGTTAAAAGAATGGAAAATGGTATTTACAAGTGGTAAACATCACTATTTTTATAGGGACTTCTTTTGAAAATTTGACAGGTGCCTCTTGGAGCTCCCTACTTGCTCGTTCTTCTTGTGTGTCCACTTTCTTGATGCGCTTCTATGCTCTATCCTTGACCTTGAGCTTCAACAATCTATTTGCATAGGTTCAGGCATAGACTCATCTTCCATTGGCAAGGTCTTCCTTCTACTTGTTTTTCTTGTTTCTGTTCAAAAATTTGGTTATCACATTGAATAGCTTGCATTGTCAGGGGAGGACTAGATTGTTCTCCCTGACTATAGTACACACGATTTTGAAAATACACTTTTGATTACAAGAGCCACCCATGTAGGGAAAATGATACAAGAATACATAACAAATATGATACATCCCACAACCCGGGACCAATATGTATGGAAAACTAGACAAGAGATGATACAGGAGATCCCACAACCCGGGATCGAAAGTATGGAGCAAGATATCTGGACTACAAGAACTCCCTTATGGGAGATGAACTAGATACAAGAAATAACTCAACAAGATCTCCTACTATGAGTCTACAAGAGGACAAGACTAGATTGTTGAGATATGAAGCTCAACATGTGATGATCCAGGATGTCACGTACCAGTTTTTCGTTTCTCTGACATTTATAGTGGTCACACCGGTATATGTCAGCGATACTTCATTGAGCTTTATTAGATTTATCTACCGAGAGTGATGGCACATTTGTTTCTTGCCAGCTCACTCATTTGCGGACATTAGGTTTTTCCTTATGTACTGGTCTTTATATATTGCACTTGTTGTATTCTTGTATTTTAGGTCATTCTTGTACATTCCTTTTATGTAATAGAAGAAGAAGAAGATCATTCTTCCTTGCCTCAATCTGTGTGTGTGCTTCTCCTTGAGAGGGAGAGTGTGTGTGTGAGCTCTCTTCCTTATCTCCTTCCTCCTGACATGGTATCAGAGCCAGCGTGGCTGTAGAGAGCTCGTGGAGAAGGCGACGGTGAAGACTACGCGACAAGGCGTGGAGAAAACGCGATTTCACAAATGGCCTCTGTTTGCTACGAAAATCGCCGTGAAGGTAGAAGACCTCAAAATATTTTCGCGAGCTATCCCTTTAGGGTCACTCATTTTTGTCAGATCAAAGTTTCGGAGCCATCTCGACCTCCGTTTCGAGCCCGCAAGGTGGGGCCCACAGAAAAACCAGGTCAGTTTCAAAAACTGTAACTTGCGTTGTGTTCAGCGACACTCATATATTCCAGATCCATAATTTCAAGCGATTCTGTGTACTGTTGATACATGAAAACTATGTTTTTCTGAGATCAAACTGTCGCGTCATAGTGCGACAGTGTTCAAGCAGAAGTGCTACTTGTAGTGTCAGCTTATGAGCGATAAGCTGGACAAGAACAACTTCCATGCTTGGAGATTTAGAATGACGAATTTCCTGATGGGAAAAGGCTACTGGAAGTACATCGAAGGAGAGAATGAAAATGCTCCGTAGTTACCAGAAAGGAATGGGACTGCAGAACAGTTAAGAGCATATGAGGAATGGAATCAAGGAGCACGAAAGGTAATGTATTGGCTATCTGTTAGCATATAGGATAGCATGATTGGACACATACAGGATGCCAAGACTCCAAAAGAGGCTTGGAACAGTTTGGTCACTTTGTACGAGACCAATACAAAGGCACGAAAATTGCAACTCAAGAACGAGCTGCATACATTGGAGAAAAAGAGCATGTCGGTAAGTGACTACACTCTAAAAATCAAAAGCATATGTGAGTCACTTGCATCTATTGGCGTAAATGTACATGATGATGATAAGGTGGAAGTGTGCCTTCGTGGTTTAGGAGCTGCATATAAGCAGTTCAGAACTTCTATACAGACCAGGGAAAATATTCTGAATTTTGCTGATTTGGTATCTATGCTGATTATTGAAGAAAAGAATCTTGGTGAGGATTCAAACTCCCAAGGAAAGCCCAGTTCTGAGCAGGTATTCTACTCTGGCACAGGAAGAGGCAGAGATAGAGGTTTTGGAAGTGGAAGAGGAAACAATAACCAAGACCAAAGTCAACAACAGAATCATGCAGGAGGAAGAGGATAGTTTCGAGGCAGGGGGAGTCAAAGAGGTCGCAGAAATTTCCAAAGAAATGATTCAGGTAATGATAGTAAAGGATGCTGGAATTGTGGTAAACCTGGCACTTTGAACGTGATTGCAGGTTGAAGAATCAAAATAACAGAAGGCAGCAAAACAACTATGCATCCACAAGTGCAGATGATTCTGAGAAGCTATTTATGGTTCAACATCACATGATGAATACTATGTCTGCTGGTGTTTCAAAATCGAATGATAATGTCTGGTATGTTGATTCAGGTGCTTCAAATCACATGACCAGTCATGCAGAATGGTTTAGTAGTTTGCAAAAAATGCCAGTTCCTGGATATGTTGAAACAGGTGATGATACATCGCATCCTATTGAGCATACAGGAAACATAGCATTGTCTATGGAGGATGGGAAGGTAAAACATCTTGCTGATGTGTTACATGTTCCAAATATAACAAAGAATCTGGTTTCTATTGGACAAATGGTTGACCAGAGATTACAAGTCAGGTTCAATGCTGATGGATTATATGTAGAAGAGTACAAGCAGGATGGACGATTGGTTGCCAAAGGAAACAAAGTGGGTAGGATGTTCACCATAAATGTGAAGATTCCTGAAATGAATGCAGCCATGTTTGCAAAAGGTGTAGGAGTTATTGCAGATATAGAGATATGGCACAAACGGATTGGACATGCAAACTTGCAAAGGCTGAAATTGATGCAGTCAAAGGAGATTGTCCATGGACTACCAAATTTCAAAGTTGCAGAAATGCAAAAGGTATGTGCAGCATGTCAATTTGGTAAACAGTCAAGAGCATCATTTCCACATGACAAGAATGTTAGTGAGAATGTACTAGAAGTAGTACATACAGATGTTTGGGGTCCAGCAAAGACCACATCTATGGGTGGTTGCAGGTTTTATGTTTTGGGGTCCAGCAAAGACCACATCTATGGGTGGTTGCAGGTTTTATGTTACTTTCATTGATGACCATACACGCAAAGTATGGGTATATTTCATGAAAGAGAAGAGCGAGGTGTTTACTCACTTCCAGAATTTTAAAGTTATGGTGGAAAAGCAGACAGGGAAGTACATTCAGACATTAAGATCTGATGGAGGAGGTGAATACATGTCAAATGAGTTCAGCAGTTTTCTAAAAAATCATGGAATTCGGCATCAGTTTTCATGCAGGTACACACCACAACAGAATGGTGTTGCTGAATGCAAAATCAGACATATTGTAGAAATAGCAAGAGCCTTAATGGTTGAGAAGAATATGCCTCATTGTTATTGGGCAGAAGCTGTGCATACTGCTGTATACATCATGAACAGAACTCCGACTGCTGCTGTACATCAAGTTACACCTGAAGAGAAGTTTACAGGTAAAAAGCCAAACTTATCACATCTGAAAGTTTTTGGCTGTATTGCATATGTACATGTTCCAGATGAGTTGAGGATGAAGCTTGATCCGAAAGCAGAAAAATGTGTCTTCATTGGATATTCCCTTGAGCAAAAGGGGTACAAATGTTATAACCCACTCACACGACAGGTGAAGGTGAGCAGAGATGTGGTATTTGATGAAATGTCAAGCTTCTATGTAGATGCCAAAGAAGGACTGAATCTTGAACCAAATGAAAAAGAAAATGCTGAAAAATCTAGTGCAGAATCTCAAGTTTTGAGTGGACCGGATGCATCACCAACCAATAGTTCCAACTCAAATCCATGGAGTGGAAGATTGCGTGGAAATTTCAGTCCGGAAAATTCATCAAATACATCCAAGAAAGGTAAAGAAAAGCTTTCTGCTGGTAGTAAAACAAGTGCAGGTTTTGAAGATGTTGATGGAGATTCAAGTGGTTCAGAAAAGAGTATTGATGAGGAACTTGGATTGCCCTCTGTGAAGACTCCAGGAGTGAGAAAGGCACATGCAGATGATACAAGGAGAAGTGACCCAGGACCAAGAAGATCTGGGAGGATGCGTAATTCAGTGCAACGATTGACATATGATAGTTACACGGCTCGCCATTGTGCCTACATGACAAAGGTAATACAAGATGTTGAACCTTCTTGTTTTGAAGATGCAATTGGTAATGCAGATTGGGAAAAAGCTATGGATGAGGAGATGGCTGCACTTTATGGAAATGATACATGGAAGCTGGTTCCATTGCCGCAAGGAAAGAAACCCATAGGCTGCAAATGGGTTTACAAGGTAAAGCATAATGCTGATGGTAGCATAAGCAGGTATAAAGCACGATTGGTAGCTAAAGGTTATGCAGAGACATATGGCATTGATTATGAGGAAACATTCAGCCCTGTAGCTAAAATGTCTACTGTTAGGACACTTGTTGCATTAGCCACAACAAAAGGATGGACTTTGCATCAGATGGATTTGAAGAATGCTTTCCTACATGGTGAGTTACAGGAAGAAGTATATATGGACCAGCCACAAGGATATGAAGATTCAAAGCATCCAGAATATGTTTGCAGGTTGCAAAAGGCTTTGTATGGGCTGAAGCAAGCTCCGCGTGCATGGCATGCAAAGATTGCTGATTACTTAACCAGCATTGGGTTTTCTATGTGTGATGCAGATCACTCACTATATGCAAGGAAGACTGATGATGGCATCACTATTGTGGCTATTTATGTTGATGACCTGATTGTAGGTGGTGATAATGAAGAAAGCATCAAAGAGGTAAAGAAACTTCTTATGCAGGAATTCGACATGAAAGATCTTGGTGTGCTGCGCTATTTCTTGGGCATTGAGTTTATACATACAGAAAGAGGTATATGGATGTCGCAAAGGCAATATGCCTTGAGTATGCTGCAAAAGTATGGTATGGCTGATTGTATGCCGATTTCTATGCCTTTAGATCAGAATTTGAAATTGGATACTACATCAGGTGAAGCATTGGAAAATGCTACTATGTACAGGAAAATTATGGGAAGTCTTATATATCTTACAATTACAAGGCCTGATTTAAGCTACACTCTTGGGCTTGAAAGTCAGTTTATGCAAGTTCCTAGGAAGACACATTTGGATGCTCTGAGGCGCACTCTACGTTATGTGAGTGCTACTTTGGATTATGCATTGTTTTATGAAGCTGGTGTAGATTTGCTGGTTCATGGATACACCGATGTAGATTGGGTTGGTAGTACTCCAGATAGAAGATCTACTAGTGGTTTTCTTTTCTCACTTAGAGGTGCAGCTATTACATGGAGCAGCAAGAAGCAACCCACTGTTGCTTTGTCGAGTACAGAGGCTGAGTATAGAGGTGCTACAATGGCAGCATGTGAGGCATCATGGCTGGAGACATTACTTGCAGATTTAGGTATGGAAGTGCAAAAGCCTATCACTATCTATTGTGATAATCTTAGTAGCATACAGTTAGCACGGAACCCTGTTTTCCATGCTAGAACAAAGCATATCAAGGTACATTATCACTTCATCAAAGAGAAGGTATTAGCAGGTGATATTGATCTTGTTTATGTGAGAACAGATGAGCAGGTTGCTGATATTTTCACCAAAGCACTTGGAGCTGAGAAGTTGAAGAAGTTTCAGAAGATGCTTGGATTACAGGATATGGCGTTGAGCTTGAGGGGGAGTGTTGAGATATCAAGCTCAACATGTGATGATCCAGGATGACACGTACCAGTTTTTCGTTTCTCTGACATGTATAGTGGTCACGCCGGTATATGTCAGCGATACTTCATTGAGCTTTATTAGATTTATCTACCGAGAGTGATGGCACATTTGTTTCTTGCCAGCTCACTCATTTGCGGACATTAGGTTTTTCCTTATGTACTGGTCTTTATATATTGCACTTGTTGTATTCTTGTTTTTTAGGTCACTCTTGTACATTCCTTTTATGTAATAGAAGAAGAAGAAGAAGATCATTCTTCCTTGCCTCAATCTGTGTGTGTGCTTCTCCTTGAGAGTGAGAGTGTGTGTGTGAGCTCTTTTCCTTATCTCCTTCCTCGTGACATAGATGTCCAAGATACAAGACTAGAGAGGACTGGAACAAGGAACACGACAAGAACAAGAACTAGAACTTGGAGAGTACTTACTTGGCGATAACAACTCCTTGAGTTTCAAAGATTGGTATTGGCAAGACTGATTATGAATGTGGCCAAACCCTCCTTATATAGGTTTTCCAAGGAAGGTTACGAATTGATGATGTCATCAATTCGAATCATGGTCTCTAGATGTCGATCATATATAAGTCAAATGGAATCTGAGGTCTAGAATGGGTTCCTTGTCCATGACATGCATGATATATTCATTCAATGCTTTAACCTCTAGCATCATGAGCAAAAGGTCCTTCACTTAAACCCCATCTAAAATGGCGTATGAAATAATCTTCATGCCAAGTGAGATCACATATCAACTGCCTAAATTCAGATGCATAGGTAGAGGCAGGGCAATTACCTTGATGTAACTTTTGAAGTTTTGTTTTTGCTACTCGACTTGTGTCTGCATCTCCTAATGTGTTAGTGGGTTCTCGAAGAAACCCCTCATTGTCATGAAGTACTGCCATGTTCTTCTCCAAGATTGGGGCAAATGATGATAATGCTTGGCTATAGAGCAAGATTCCAATAAACCCGACCTTGGATGCCTCATTAGGGTATCTATCAAGCTGCATATAGATGTACAATTTTACTTACTGAATAAATCCATGAAACTTTGTGTGATCCTCATCAAACTTTTCTGGCATGCAAATCTTGGGTTCTTTCATAAATGATGTACTAGTGCATTGATTCACTTAAATACTCCCTTGATTTGCTTGAAGACTCCCGATTTGTTCTTGTAGTTCTTGGAGGAGTGCACCTAAATGCACCAGATGTCCCATCTCGACTTGTGTTTATCAATGAGTTAGGTCCTTGACTTGTTGTTGGAGACTCTGAAGTGGTGCTACAATCTGTTCATAAGCATTCTCCATGATGCCTGGTCTTGGATACAAGCTCGTCTTCCCAAAATATTAGGCGAGCACTAAATTGTGCTCTTTGACTATAGTAGACAAGATTTTCGAAATACACTTCCAATTACAAGAACACCCATGTAGGGGTTTCCATATGACTCTCACAAATAAAGGGTTGACCTAAGAGAACTTCATAGGAGCAATTATCTTGAATAAAAAAGTGAAACTCTTATGTGATTCCTCCTATGGATATGGGCACACTAGCACAAGCTCCATACAGGGTACCTACACCATTATCTGTAGTCCTCATACGCCATCCACAATCTTTATCTATGGGCCATCGAAACCTATCATAGACTTCTCTTGAAATCACATTAATTTTGGAGCCGGAATCTACTAATGCATTTACAGTGATAGTGTTCTTATCATTTCCTATTTTCTTTTAAAGTGACTTTCAGGATTGTTTTCATGATTTTCATGGTCAGGTTGAATAGGTCCTAAGTAAAATTTTTTAACATTTACTGAACCATCATCATCAAAGCCCTCTTCATTAGATTCATCAAAGTTTAAGGCTTCATTCATAGCTTGATCTTGATCTAGAGAATCCTGCATCTTAGTATCTAGATTAAGCAGAAACCTCTTCCTTTTAATTACGCCGATAAAGTTATCTTTAAAAACAGGCTTTGCAATAGAGAAAACTTGTTCTAAAGACATAGTCACTTGACTCTTAAGCAAAATGTCATCTAAAATCTCCGTAGGATCTATTTTTCTCTCAATTTCTAAAATCAAGATGGCTTAAGGTTTTCTCTTTGGTTTCTTTTGTTTTTCCTCAGGATCTTGTTTTTGTTCATGTTCTCGTGTTTGGTCCTCAGTTTGTTTTGGTTGTTTTTGTTTATCCAAAGGCTTTGGTTCTATTTTTCTTTGCTTTGTCTTCTTCCCTTTTTGTTTATCCTCTTGTTTTTGTTCATTGTGTTGTGATTCTTGCTTTTTATCTTTGGATTGTGATGTTTCTCCTTGCTCTATGATTGTTTCTCCTTGCTCTATGATTGTTTCTATTCCCTCTGAGAATTGTTTTCGCATCACTCTTCTTTCACTAGGCTCAACTTCATCTCTTTTTCATTTTTCTTCTACATTGGATATATTGTGAGAAACAAGAGATTGATAGAACTTCTATCGGTGACTCCCAAGCCATTATTCTCCTAATCTCATCTCGTGCTCTTACTAAAGCCTCTATGGAAAAGTCACCTTCCTTTGTGGGTTTACTTGATTCTACTTGTTGTTCAACAAGAGCTTCTAGTTTCACTCCTCTGGTTCCTACGTCCGTTATGGTTATATTTTCATAGTGTTTTTTCATTCCTCCCTTACCATAATTTTCTTGCAAAGGTAGCCTAGATCGATAGTCACATATTTTCTTGTCTATGTCTATTACTAGTTGTTGTTCCTTAGCAGCCTTCAATAGTTCACAATCTATCAAAGAGTGCTCTAACGAATCACACCAAGGACACCTACGAGGGCCACACACAAAATCATTTTGATTTTGAGGATTTTGATTAACTTGTGGTGGAAAATTTTGAAATTGAGGATTTTGTTGATAAGGTATTGCTTGAACAGGATAATTAGGATTTGATAAGGTAATTGATGTATTTGAGGAGCTTGGGGAGCAACATGTGGTACTTGAGGTGAGAGCTTCCATAGTATATGGTTGATGATTTTGAAAAATTTAATTTTGAGGATTCTAAAAAGCTATTTGAGAAGCTTGAGGATACATGTTTTGATACATTTGAGGATTTTGCACATGAGGATGAGGATTTTGCATTGAAGGATTATGCACTGGAGGAACTTGATATGCTTGAGTAGGAGCGACTTGTGGATTTGGATTGGTAGTTATAACATGTTGATTAGGCTCTTGAAAAGACATTGGGTTCATTTGATTTTGGAAAGTTTTGGTGTAATTAGATTGTAAAGCATCTATAGTCTTGGCCAAATTGGATTGTGTAGCAATATAAGACTTTCCATTTGCTTAGTGAGAATTTCCACTTGAGATTGTTCAACTACACTTTTATTTGGCTCTACTTTAAACCCTTGAGTAGGCTCCATCATTTGAGGAATAGGAGTAGAGTCAAAAAGCATAACATGGGATTGTTCTCTAACTTGCTCCTTAGTTTGTGGAAGGCTAGCTTGAGGAAGACTAGTTTGCTCATAAAGCATGGATTGTCTTTGATGTCTATGGGCTACAACCTCTAGAACTTTACGCACTTTTTACCAATTGTAAGTAAGTCCATAATGCTTATCCGGCTCTTCTAATTGTCGTTCAACTTCCCTACGAGTTTGAGGATGAAGAACCTTAAGAAAATTGATCACAAGATCAGGTTCCAAAGTTATCTTATCCTCATCAAGAAGTTGTTCATAGTGTCTAATATACTCATTTTGTAAGTGAGTAATAGAGCTACTAGGCTCTGAGGAATTGACCCATCGTAAGAATCCATCCCGATTATGTTGGCTATAATCATCAGGATAGAATTCTTTGAGCATCTCCTTTCTAAAATCACTCCAAGGAAGACTATCATATTGAGTGACATGGTTTATGATAGAGCTATCAACAATTCGTTCAAAGAATGATATCAAAAGATCTTCGGGAAGACAAAAAATCATAGCTTGCTCTTCAAACAAATCTAAGTAGCTTGTAATGTTGATGCCATTGATTTTTCCCTTCTCTCTCAACATAGAAGAGACTATTCTTTGGCCTTGTTTCTCAACAATAAGGGATTTGAATCCTTCCTCCATCTTATGTGAATAACCGAGTGATGCACGATGTTCTAGATCTCTCACAAATGCATTTACTTCACGAAGATGTGCACGATATTGTGAGAAATCCGGTGTAACACTCAAGAATGATGATGATGATATGATGAGGATGAAAAATATGAAACAAAAAATATGGATCACAACCTCCCAACAAGATCAGAAGCAAATGCCACGAAGCGTTTCACGTCGGGTTCAAATGTGGAGGTGATCACAATCCGGGTGGATCGGGTCCGGTCGTGGCACACACAGTGTATGAAGCTAGTGAGCGTTGGAAGGTTTATGTAATAAAAAATGTGAAGGTGAAGATGAAGTTGGGTATGGGGGGAAGAGATTTCATGGTTTGATTAAAGAAAGGGGAACATATGAATGCAAGATAATCGCATGAACATGAATGACGAGGACAAAAGAAACCATTCACATGAATCAATTCGGAAAGGAAGATTGGTCCAAAAATATGGAGCTTCTTAAACACTTTCCAAATTTAATTCACATTCATAGGTTCTTTTGAATGGAATGAATGCATGATGAGAAAAAAAACTAAAACCATACACATGAATCGATCTCGAAAGGAAGAATGGTCCAACAATGGAGCTTCTTATACACTTTCGAAACTAAAACATATGCATGGGTGTTTGTGGGTGGTATGAGTGCACGTGGGTCATGATTTATGAATGAAAAGAAAATTATTCTCTCATCTTTATGGATCATCCTCACTGGTTCAATGCAATACTGCGGAGCCTTCTCACACATACAAAGAGATAGGAGACATGTAAAAACTTATAAGAAACAAAGAGATAAGAGACATGAGACATGAATTAGAAGATATTGTTATGAAAAACACATACATGAATGTTTTGAAACGTCAAACTAAGCATTCTACTGGTCAAAGGTGGTCCACACGACCCTCTCACCATGACAATTCAACCGAATGTAACACGTAAGAGGATAGGTCCCACTTCATTGACCCTATGTCTTTCTAGGATCATATTGTTTCTAAAGAACTCTAAGAAACATAAAACCAGCTTAAACTTACTCACATGATCCACTGAGGGTGATCAAAGAAAGAGAAACTGGGTTTATGAGCCTATCTTAGAGAGGAAGTTTAAAAACTGAATCTAGGAACTATGCTCTTACTAGCCCACCTTGGATCCTCACACGCTCAACTGAGGGTGATCGTCTCAAGGAAACCATGTGCTAGCAAGGGCCCTATGGATGCCTAACAATGATGCTCTAGGAGTTTGGAGGGGGGTTTATATAGTTTTTTGAATGAGTTTGGGTCCTTGGATCTAGAGAAATCAACTCTCGACCCTAAGATGAGCTTCTTTTGATTACAACCATTGAATTTATCAAATGGATGGTTGGGATTGGTTCTTTATATGATATCTAGGGCAAAGGGGAGAAAACTAGGTGCCTTCATTCTCCACCATTGGATCTAGGGCTGATCTGGACCATCGGATGAGTGCTAATATCAATTTGGATAAGATAAGCCACTATTTTTGGAGAAACTTTGCATTATTGATCTTTGATTAGCAAAAAAGGCTTATCCGGTGGAAAAACTTGTGGATCCTCCTTGTTTTATGATATAGTGCATCTCCACCCTTGAGTATGAGCTCATCTTGATCGTATAACATGGTTCAATTCATTGTTTGCCATGTGGCAGCCCTTCAAGCCTTCAATTTTCTTATTCTAGGAAACTCCGATGACCTTGAAAATTGGATTTTGTGCTCTTTGATCCTTCAAATATCCTTTGTTGAAGATAAAAATTTGTAGGGCTATGTTTTGAAAGGCCTCCTTTAGGAATATGCAGAAAGAACCCCCATCTGAATCTCCCTTGTACAAGTTTGACTACCTTTGGAAGCTTGCAAGGTGGCATTAAGGTGTCTAGGAAGCTTTGATAGCCTTGAAACTTTGTACAAATATGTAGGCTCATATGATTTTTATACATGCCAAACTATATGGCTAACTAACATTCATATACAAGATTTTGTAGGGTCTAAGTGGAAAAATTATATTTTTTACAAAATGCAGATGGCATATCAATGTGCCAGAAAATCCATTTTCATGTGAAATTCGGGCTACAGACTGCCTTTGATAGACTTTACAAGTATATGAATTTTCATGTGATTTGGAGACATTGAAATTTTTTCCCTAATTTCCAGAGATTGACTAGCTTTGAGAGCTACCTTGGATTTGCTCAATTTCTTCCAAAGTTTGCATGTGAACTCCCTTTGACATCCTTGATGCATCTTGGACTTTTTAGGGGATTCTCCTACCTTCAACGAACGTGTTTCCTATAGGCGTTCATGAGTGAGAGAGGAGAGAAAATCTCGACAACATCGTGTATCTTGTGGTATCCTATCGCCCAACAGGAGGTATCAAATTGTGTCGGTTCAGTGCTATCGTATCGTGTATCACAAGCAGTATTGTATCACGGTTGGAGTGGTATCGTATTGTGAGCCTAGTGGTATCATATCATATAGAAGGTATCATATCATTTACAAAGTGGTATCATATCGTCCTAACCACTGGTATCGTATCCTGAACTAATCAAGTATCGTATTGTGCAAATCAGAGGTATCGTATCGTGACCACTCCCAGTATTGTATCATGGAAGTTGGTATCGCCTTGGTGGCATCGTCTCCTCTAAGATGGTATCATCTATAGTGGTATCACATATCGTGAATGTCTGGTATTGTATCGCCTATTCTCAGCTCCCAGAGAGATCCTGTTTCCCTGTTTTAACCCCTAAAACCCTGAAATGGCATAACTTTCTCATACGAAATTCGTTTGCTCTGATTTTGGGTTTGTTGGAAAGCTTGTGGGGAGTATTTTGAAGTTGACCCTCAGGTGGACTTTGCAACCAAGGAGTTCCAAAGGATTTTGAGCAACACAAGAGAACCTGGGGACTAGAAGACAAGGCTAATGAACCTAAGATTTGGCAAAACTTAGGCAAGAATAGACAAAGCATTAGATCATCTGAGGCTAGTGTCAACCATACAACCAAGTCTTGGGCACAACAACCAAGTGGGTATCCCTACACACTAAGTTCCGATACAAGTGATTCAGAAATGTCTTTTAGCATGGAAAGACCCAGATGTAGTTCAGGCACTGCTTATTTACAAACACCAGAAGGTCCCTATAAGACACAATTGGAGTCTATCAGGACCAACCAATTAGGTACTCGCATCTATGAGGATGGTCTAAGACGATTAGTGGTCCAACTAAAAAATCTTGACCAACCCTTTACACTTGAACACCTAGTTGTCAAGTTCAAAGAGGGTGCATACATTGATAAGGAAGGAACCATGTATGTGGTTACCAGCCTACGAGATAGGATAGATGAGTTGAGAAACATCGTTCCTGAGAACGAACTAGGAGACCTAGAGAAAGGAGACCTAGGAAGAGAACCCAAGACTCCTAGAGGTAAGTCAGTCTTGACTAGAGTGATCACTCCAGATTGGATCCCTCAAGACAACAGAAGCATAGAATTGTTCTTAAATAGAGAAAAAGAGGAAGCTTTTTGGAGATTCAAGCCAAATCAACCTAACCCAATAGTCACCATCTATGAGTTCTAGGATCCAGAGACACCAGGGAAAGTTGTCTATCTAGATCACACCTCGAAGAAACTATTCTTGGTAATAGAGCAAGATAGGCATTCATACACTTGGGAAGGTGAATCAATTTTCCCCCCACTAAGATCCAGTGTTTCTCATGGTCTCCAAGTAGTAGGATCATCCAAGGCTCATGAGAACGAGCAGGAAAGAACCAGAGAGAGACCCGAGGTGAGCTTTAAACATGTTGCAGAGCAAAGGAGCATAAGAGTGGAGTCCCAAAATTTTCAAAATGATGGGCCTGTTTTTTTCTTTTTCAAGGTCTTCAAGAATTCCCTCAAGCCATGTAAATGCACTAGAGGAGTCCTCTAGTTGCATAATCCCAAGTTGTTGTAAAATATCCCTTGTAAAATAGTAGGAGATTAGTCTTTTAGTGAATAAAGTACCGGTCTCTTGTGTGAAAGGACCAAACTTAGAGCACATGTATATAAGTCACTTTGTGACTCTTTGTAAGAACTTTTTGCCATTGTGAAGAAGGAGCTCTTCTGAAATTTCGAATTTGCCTCTTCCTTGCAGATTTTGATCTTCATTTTGGTCTTGTATGTGTGTGTGATGCTTGATATGCAGGTGTATGACTGTGGTCTACCCCTTCCCCTTGATTTGGAGCAGCTGTAGTGTGTGTGTGAGCTTGTATGACTGTGGTCTACCCCTTCCCCGTGAGTGTGGGTGTTTCTCGCCATTCACCATTTTGGCCATAACTTGAAGCAGAGTTACCAGAATCGAGTGAAACCACTTCTAGTAGGTGCGTCTCGGCGAGAGCTTCGAAACGAGTACCTATTGCCTATATTCGGAGTTTGGAGCTGGGAGAAATCCTTGAATTTCTGAAAACTGCTGTAAGAGGCTCTACGGCAAACACTTTCAGCATTTCAGTGAGTGTGAGAGGTAGTTAGTCTTTTCTCATGCATGTTAGCTTGACCACTTCATTTTCCATCACGTGTGCACACGTCTTCATACACTTGGTATGTTGTTCTATCGGATTGACAATTAGATGTGTGTTAAGTACCCACTATACGCACTTGTGTGGCAATTGAGGTACAGTCTCATTGGCACAAGTCCTTGAGTCTTCTTGGCTCAAGTACACACGTTTTTGGCGCCGTTGCCGAGGAACACTCAACCAAGGTGCCTTTGTGATGGTTATAGATCGAGTGTGATAGAATCGTACTTGTAGAAGTGAATTTGTTTTGTGGCAATTAGTCAATCACTTCAGCACTTGTTACTTCGCATCTCAGAGGTGTGTGTGATAAGTTTTAGGTTTAGGGTTAGGAGGAAGGGAGAGAAGGAGGAGTTAGGATTAGGTTAGAAGAAGAGGAGTAGTGAGGAGAGGAGAAGTAGGAGTAGACAAAAATTACCAAAGAATCCCCAAAATCACCAAGAAAATTAGCAAAATTCAAATTTTCTCAAAAAAGGTATAAAAACCAAAAAATTTGGCTCATTTGACACTTCACTGTATTCTGGTATCGTCTGCTAGCAGCGACCGGTATCGCGAGTGAAGTATCGTGGTTTTCAGGCTGTCAAAGCTAGGGGTTGAGTTCTAGGTGCAAGCAAAGCAATACACTGGTAAGATTTCACCAAGAACCTTAGCCAAAAACTCTCTAAACATGCATAAACACATGATTAAGGGCATGCACAGTATCGCGGGGGGGGGGGGGGAAATGATATCATTATAGTCTCTTTGTGTGACACAGTGACCTAGGAGTGAAGAGGGGTGTAAGGAGAGCAAGGGGGTGCAAAAAACTTGGAATTTCCTTACACTTTGGCTTGAGTATCGCGATCGGTTGAGGTTTGGTATCGCGATACCAAAACTCCCTTGTATCGCGATACTCGCCGAAGTATCGTATCGCTTGATACCTGTCTTGGTATGGCGATACCATATTGGTATCGTGACCCCGAGTTGGTATCGCGATCGTACCTTGCTAAGTTGGTATCGTATCGTGTCACTTGGCATTTGGTATCGCGACACCACCGTGGTGTCGTATCGCCACTCACCTGGATAGTATCACGATACCGTCATAAGTATCGTATCGTCTGCGTACCGTGGTATCGTATCGAGCGAAGCGTGGTATCGTATCGTCTTGCATATTCGTATCGTATCATTGACCCCACCAGTATCGTATCGCCATATTCCCTAATGAAGCATCGCGATACCATACCTAGTATCGTATCGTGCAAGCCCGCAGTATCGTATCGCCGCTTGCCATAGTATTGTATCGTCACTGTCACAAGGATAGTATCGCGATACCAAAATTGTATCCTGTCGGGAAGGAATCTGGTATTGTATCGGTTGGACTGCCAGTATCGTATCGCGTATTGCATCCAGTATCGTATCGGTTGGACTGCCAATATCGTATCGCATATTGCATCCAGTATCGTATCAGTTGGACTGCCAGTATCGTATCGCGGCCAAGGCAGTATCGCCTAGTGTGGTATCGTCTGGAAACGGTATCGACCAAATTGACTTTAGTAGTTTTTGGTAGACAGTCAGAGGCATTAGAAGAGCCACTCAAGGAGAATCTCAGGGATTTCTAGAGAGGCTTAGGTGAGTGAATGAACTTGAGGTCAGGAAGAGTGCTAAGTAGCCGGAGAAGTGTCATATCTTCTGTGGGAAGTGCTGCTCAGGTCAGTCATCACTCCACCTACTCAGAAACTTCTAGTGATTCAGAGGAGGAACTACCCATGGCTTCTGAAGACATGCAGGGTCCAACACCTAATAGGAACTTCATGAATACTGTTGAAGGAGAGTACCGTACCTCCTTACAGTATGTGTCCACCAATGCCCAGGAGATCCCCATCTACTTGGATGGCTTAAATAGATCTGTGGCTAGGATGGTAACTTTCCAGAATGCCACAATCGTACCCCGACCAGCTGTCAAGTACGAGGGAGGTGCCTATGTAGACAAAATTGGTCATATCTACATTGTGACTGAATTTCCTGAGAGGATCAACGAAAGGGGAGAGTTTACGGATGCAGACAACTCCGAAAGAACACATCTTGAAGAGTTTGTGACCACCCCTAGGGGCAGATCTCAAGTATCACGGGTCTTGAGAGGAGATTTGATACCTCAAGACGACTACCTGTTGGAAGTCTATATGATCCACGGAGCAGACCTATTGCTTCAAACGGACTTACCTATTCCAGGAAGAGAAGAAAGCCCATGACATTCTATGAATTGAAAGACCCAGATGACGAAACTAGACTCACTTACTTGGATAAGGATCAAAGGAAATATTGGCCTGTGAGTGCCATAGACAGGGCTCGGCTGAGATATATGGGTACACCTGTATTTCCTCAGAGAGATCAGGCAACTACCTCACAAAATCCTTTTGGAAATCAACAAGAGACGAAACATACCACATGAGGACAGACCAGCCAACGAAGTATGCCCAACCGTACTCATGTACAGTTTGCAACTCCAGGAGTGCACACACACAATCAGGCTCACGCAGGGATAGGGAACCATTATCGACCACCGGTCAGACCAGGACCACCGGTAGGAGGATAGCCAGGAATACCTCCATTACGACCAGCTGCCCCAGTCTTCCCTGTAGTGCCCAGACCACCAGAACCAACGAGAAGATTGAGACCAATCCAAGTAGCTAAATGCGTGAGAAACCATTATGATGGATTAGGGGAACCATATGATCATATTGCCGAATTTAAACAAGTTCTAAGAGCGGAGCAAGTAGAGGACTTCTTTGTGCAGTATGAGTCTTTTGGGCTCACCCTCAGAGGGACAGCTCTAACTTGGTTCCAACCTTTAGATCCCAATCAATTTGAAAACATGGAACAATTCTTTCAAGAATTCATTGGAGAATTCACAAAGAGAGGGATTAAACACAATTCTGCATCTTTAATCCATAGCTTTAAACAAAGCCCTAATGAAACTGTGAAGACTGCTGCCCGAAGATTCAATCAATATGTGGATAGATGCCCAGTAGCTGAGAGACCCACTCAACAAAAGATGATTTCATTATTTTTAGATGGGCTCTCTAACGGAACCCTAAGAACCCTAGTATATGTGAAAAGGCTACAAACATTAAGTGAGTGTCTTCAAGAGTGCATTGACTTGGAAGATGACCTTGCCGAGGACCTCAAAGGTACGACCGACCTCACTAAATCAGAAGACTTAAGAAGCACTGTCACGTCCAACTCCAGTAACATAGAAGAACTAGCTGAACTATTAGCAAAAAACCTAGGAGTCCAGGGGCAAAGAGCTTACCAAAATCCAGCTCAAAGAGTGCCTATGTTACGGAGATGTAACTTATGTCGAGGAGAGCACCCCACACACTTGTGTGCCAGAGGAGGGGCCGGTGCACAACCTATGTATCCATACCATAGACAACAACACCAAGGGACTTCTTGGTATTGTCACATAGAACAAAAATATACCAACCACACTACTGAGAACTATCCTTTTAATAGGCAAGCACGTCCTTTTCAACCGCCACAGTATAGACCCTATGGATATCCGCCTAGGGAACTAGGTAGAGAGATACCAAAATACAACCCATACCCCACACCAGCAGAAGCATCACGGCCATATGAGCAAGCACCGTATTCACCACCACAACCAGTGCTAGGACCCCAACTGTCAAAACCTCAACAAGTAATATCTATAAAGTATGCTCAACCAGAAGAAAACTTAGAAAGAGCGATAGATCTAGCATCGACAATGACCAACGTAGAATCAACAAACCTGGGATATGAACATCCAATAGGAGAGTACTACCCATGTGAAGCCAACGCGACGGGATATGAAACGGCATATGATGTTGCTTATTATGGATATGAGGACTATGATCATAGTTATGGAACAGAGACCACCACATTAATGTATACGGCTCCTAAAGCACAACCAACCGTGAGACCATCTATTAGACCACCCATGCAGAGAGGACCATGCTATAGATGTGGAGGAGACCATCTCATTAGAGAATGCCCTCGACCTTACAACCCTCCACCACCTAGAATCTGGGAAGGATATTGTAGTGATTGCGGAAAAGAACATCTTTTTAGAGATTGCCCTAAGAATCCGGCAAAAACTCAAGATACTGCACCAATTAATGTGATTGAGGTCATAGAAGGATCTGGAAGTGATAAGGAGTACACCGTACCACTAAAGGCCATTACTAGAGCATAAGCAAAACAGCAAAAGGGAAAACCATCGGAAGAGAAACCAGAGAACAATAAAACTGTAGGTGCTAAAATTCAGGTAGTCGAGGATTCTGAGAACCCATGTGATAATCCCCAAAACACAAGAGTACAAAAATGGAAAGAAAGACGAGAAAAACTCAAAGAAAAATGGGCAAGAAATGAGAGCCAAGACAGTAAAAAACAAACTAAGGGCTTTAAAGAGCAAAAAGGACAAAAAACGCATAAGGGGATCCCTGAACCACCACGAATTAGCTCAGAGAAAGAGAAGCCAGGATCAATTCTAGCTGACCCAAGGCTAGAGGATTTGGACATGTGGTTGGAAGCTTACCAAGCCAGAATCAAAATGGGGCCAAATATAGAGCAACATGAAAAACTCTATCCTCAAGGGGAATTAGAAAAAGAAAGATTCGCAATATGCCGGAAACTCATCGAAGTAGCACAAGCGACTCTAGAAAAGACAATCCCAATTTTACCAGAAACAAGGATCGCACAGGGTCTATACGAAGAATGCATCCAACCCAAGGATAAGGAACCTAGAAGGGAAGATGATCAAGGTGAACAAATAAAATCACAAGAGGAACAGGTATCCATGATACCAGACCTAGATGCTGATTGGCCCAAAGACTTGTGGAATAGAATTAGAGAGGAGCAATGGAAAAAGAATGGAATCAGTCCACCTCCTTTTGATGAAATAGATGGGGAGGATTGTCAACCCCATCTTAACCTGGAGGAAGCATACGAGGAAGTATCAAGATTTGATAGAGGTAGAGAGGAAGCCCTGAGCATTTCAACATTGCCTAACTACATGGGAGAATACGAAAGAGAGTCTATAAGAATAGGAGCACCCACAGTGCACGGAAAGGAAAAAGGAAACTCAGAAGAGAGTTCACACAAGCTAACAGAACTTAAGAAAACAAAGGTGCAATGCAAATTGACGGTGGAAGAGTTGCTTCAACTTAAACCACAACTATGGAGACAGTTAGCAGATCAATTAGACCCACCACCAGAAAAAGGGGAAACAAAAGGAAAGAAAGAGGAAAACCAATCCGCAATACAAATTCCAGTTGATAAAGTGGGGGAATTTAGCGAAGGAGATGAAGGTAATACATGCTTACCTGTCACCCACAAGGGGTACATGACCAAGGCCATTCTAGACACGGGAGCCGGGGTAGGGATTGCCACCAAGGAGATATGGGAAAAGTGGGGAAAACCTGCATTGCGACCCACTCACATGAAACTCCAACTAGCAGACGGTCATGTGGAAAGACCCTTGGGAATATTGGAACGAATCAAACTAACCACCTGTGGGGTAGAATTTGAACACACGTTAGCTATTTGTAAGTTCGAGAAAGCAAACAACTACGAAATGATATTAGGGCGACCCTTCATGAGACAAATGCGGGTCGTACAAGATTGGGGCAGAGATTCATTGTATCTACAACATCAAGGAAACACCACCAAGATAAATTTGCACACATTCACTTATCGAGATGTCCCTCCATTACAATGGAATCCAGTCCACAAAGAGGAAGATGACCTATCCATTCACAGTGCTGGATCAAGTGATCAATCTTGGATGCATGAAGATGCCCAGTTGTGGATGTGCAAGGAAGCAAAGAAGGAGGAGTATAAAAAACAACTGTGGCCTATAGGACACCCTAACTATCGATCAGTAGAGGACCCCACTTACACGCCTCAAATTTTTCTTGATGAGATTTTTGAGCCACATGGATGGATGGAAATTTTGGCAACTCTAGATGTATGCGTAAACGAGGAAGTTTTGACGGTGAATGAATGCATAGATGAGGAAGGCTATGATGTAAACTTCTATATGGTTGTTCTTCAAGAAGTAGAAGAAGGGGAAATCCTGGAAAAAGAATGGAAAGAGGAATATGAAAGCATAGAGATGGAACCAGAATTTGATTCCGAAGAAAGCTACTTAAATACTATTCAGAACCAGAAGGAACAGGAACCAACAAAGATCTTAGCAATTGAAACTGCTGCGGCAATTCACAGGCAGGAGGAAGACAGGAGTAAGGTAGGGCCGGACCCAGATCTTTTTGAAGTTCCTGAACACTTTAAAAAATACGAAGTAGAGGAAAGAAAAGTAGCTATTCAAATGCCTAGACGAGAGGCACGACACGGAGAAGCGTATGACAACAAGGAACAAACGAAAAAAATTGTTGTAACAGTTGAGGAGGGAGAAGAAAGATGCACATGTATTGGTAAAGATGTATTTGAAGAAGAGGAAGAGGAACTCATACACCTTATCCGGGAGTACCGAGATGTATTCGCATGGACCTATAAGGATCTCAAAGGGGTAGAACCCACTATTTGTTCCCATCGAATACCAATGACAGCAGATGCAAAACCCTCCAAACAACGTCCTTATACATACAATGAAGTCTATGCAACAAAGATTAAGGAAGAAATAGACAAACTACTAGCGGCAGGATTCATATATGAGATAGAACATACCGAGTGGGTATCACCACTAGTAGTAGTGCCTAAGAAAAATGGAAAATTGAGAGTGTGCATAAATTTGAAGAAGGTGAATGCAGCCACTATACGTGACATCTATCCACTACCTATCACGGACCATTTATTAGAAAGAGTAGCAGGTAAGGAGGTCTATAGTTTCCTAGATGGATTCTCCGGATACAATCAAGTAGCTATTGCGACTGAGGATCAACATAAGACAGCATTCGCCACCGAATGGGGAGTGTATGCATTCAGAGTGATGCCTTTTGGACTCACTAATGCACCGGCTACCTTCCAATGATTGATGTGTCACGTTTTCAAGGAGCTTTTGAAAAAAAGCATGGAAGTATATGTAGATGACCTCTGCACGTACTCTAATCAAAGATGCGATCACATACTCGAACTGAGGAAGATATTCAACAAATGTAGGCAGTACAGAGTCTGCTTAAACCCAGAAAAATGTGTCTTCATGGTAAGACAAGGGAAAATTCTAGGACACATAGTCTCGAGAAATGGAATATCTACGGATGAGGACAAGATTAAAGTCATCTTAGACTTACCAAGACCCAAGAATGCAAAGGAAGTGCAAGCCTTTATGGGACATTGTGGATACTACCGTAGGTTCATTCACATGTATGCCATAATAGCAAAACCCTTGTATGGTCTCTTGACTCAATTTACTTGGACAGAAGAGTGTGAAAAGGCATTCACCGAGTTGAAAAAGAGACTTAGTACAGCCCCAATTCTGAAATCACCAAACTGGAGCAAGCCTTTTCATATTCATGTTGATGCTTCTAACTATGCCATTGGATGTATCCTAGCCCAACCAGCTAACGAAGGCAAGCTCGATCATCCAATTGCCTATGCGAGTAGACAAATGAATCAAGCGAAAAGAAATTATACCACTACTGAACGAGAAGGCTTAGGGACGGTCTATGCAGTGAAGAAATTCAGACACTACCTTTTAGCAAACAAGTTCAAATTCTTTATAGACCATCAAGCTTTGTTGTATTTAGTCAATAAGCCTTGTAACACGGGAAGGTTAGTACGATGGTTCTTACTACTCATGGAGTTCGATTTTGAAGTAATAGTGAAAAAAGGAAACACACATGTGAGAGCAGACCACCTTTCTAGGCTAACTCACGGAGAGCCACCAAGTGGGGTGCCCGACGATCTACCAGATGCTTATTTGTTTAATCTAGAAGTTTGCCCAAAGTGGCCAGAAAAATTGATCCCTATACTCACCCATGGCCCTCAACACTCAATCAACAGGAATAGCAAAAAAGAAATTCTTCAATCAAGGAACTTACACACAGTTGCAGGAAGTGTGTACTACAAGGAACCCAATGGTGTGTTACTCAGATGTGTCGAGGAGGATGAACAAAAGCAACTGATCAAGCAAGCACACGTGAACAAATGGAGAACACACCAAGGGACTCATGGAACAATACGAGAACTAAAAAGATTAGGAGTGTACTGGCCTGACTTACCAAAGAATGTTCACGACCATGTAAGCAATTGTGCAGAATGCCAAGAGATGATCCCTGAAGATCATGTGTCTCTATCTTTTTCGACCATAGCGCCCAATTGGAGTAAGACATTAGTACAATTTCTCAAAACGAAAGAGCATGAAATAGGAGCTAGTTTAGCAAGAAAGCGATCCTTAGAGGAAATGAGCAAGGATTATACACTCATGGGCAAACAATTGTTTAAACGAGGGAAAGATAACCAACTCAGATTATGTGTGCATGAAGGAGAATATTTACCCATATTAGAGATGGCACATGCAGGTGCTGCAGGAGGTCATTTTTCGGCTGAAAGAACGGTCAAAATGATTCTCTTTGCAGGCTTGTGGTGGCCAACTCTACATATCGATGCGGAAACATATGTACGGAGTTGTGAGACTTGTTAGAGAACTAAATACCCAATCCGGAGAGATGACATGCCATTAAGACCCATGATATGCACGAGAGCCTTCACGAAATGGGGTATTGACTTCATAGGACCTATCAATCCACCTGCCAAAGGATCACATGCAGAGTACATCATAGTAGCCACGGATTACTTGACCAAATGGGTAGAAGCAAAAGCCACTAAAAAGAACGATGCTCAAACCACGGCTAAGTTTCTCTTTGAGCATATTTTCACCCGTTTTGGATTACTCATCGAGATTGTGAGTGATCGTGGAACGCACTTCCTCAACGAAGTAATCGAGTCTTTAATGAATGAGTTTTTAGTGATTCATAAAAAATCAGGCCCATACCATCCCCAAGCAAATGGACAAGCAGAGAGTTCCAACAAGGTACTGTGTACAGTATTGACAAAGATTGTCAATAATGGAAGGTCAGATTGGGACAAACAATTGCATCATGCAATTTGGGCCTTCCGGGTTGCATATAAAACGCCTATTGGAACCACACCATTTAACTTAGTGTATGGGCAAAATGCAATTTTGCCAATTGACTTTTTAGTACCAACACTGAAAGTGGCCCAACAATACAAGTGGAACGGACATGAACTATCCCAACAACTAGACCAAATCGAGAAGTTACATGAGACTAGGTTACAAGCAGTGGCAGGAATTTATGCTGCAAAAAGAAGACAAAAAGCATATTATGATGCACATATAAAAGACAAGGGACTTAAAGAAGGTGACTTAGTATTAGTGTACACCCTAAAACAACATGCCAAGAAATTACAAAAACGCGGATATGGACCGTTGATCATAAATCGAATCTCGACTGGTGGAGCAGTCAATCTAGCAACTCTAGATGGCGACATTCTTCCTAACTACATCAGTGGATGTAGAGTGAGACGATTCATGGAACCTTTGACCGATCAAATGCTAGCACGATTACTAGGTGCCCAAAATAGGAAGAAGGAAGAGGAGCGAATTAGAGAGGAAGCTCGACAAGAAGCATTGGAACGCATTAGGAAACGGAAAGAATGGATTAGACAACGAGATGAACGCTATCTCCAAGGAGAAGAGCCTATCCCTATGGCAAATTACCAAGTCGATAATCATGATACAACGGGTATGTGCAAAACGCAACCTTACCTAAACCTAGGGATTGGCAAGACAGAGTACAAATTGATAGATGCATTGATAGACTCGGGAGCAGGACTTAGCTGCATGCGAAAGAGAATAGCAAAGGATCTGCAATTAGATTTGAATCCCACAAAATCCCGATTAATCGGAATTGGAGGTCACACCCTAGAATGTATTGGAACGACAAATGTATCCCTCCACCTAGGCAATTCCCCCATGGAACAGAAAGTCTTAGTGTGCAAAGATGAGGATTTGATAGAAGACTTAATTCTAGGACAAGACTGGATTATTGAGAATGAAGTGTGTATCCATCTAGCTCAAGGCTACATTTCGGCAAAGATAGGGCATAAGGAGATTTTCAGCCTCTTAGAAGTAAAACCTCTAATTCGAACACAGATGATCACAAGCCCTAAGAGCTGTCCGGAAACGACATTAGAACGTAATTCTGCTACTCAAATACCAGAAATTAACCTAGAAGTAGCAGACACATCAAGTTCAACAATGCCTGAAGAAGAACCTGAATCAGCACATTCCGTTCGGGCAAAGCCAAAAATGAAAGAAATTTACTCTATCGAAGCCACTCGACGAGCCAAAAGATCGCAACATGGGCGAACCACTTGCGGATACCCATATGTAGGGCGACCAAACTACAAATGGGTACGCAAAGATCAGATAAAGAGCCAGGCGAAGTCAGAATCCAATCTTGAAAAGGACGCAAGGATCACAAAGTCAACTACACCTAAACCCTCACCAAAAGGACTATTGCACATATGGATCCCCAAACCATTGAGGGAAGCCCAAAGATCGCAACTGCAGATATGGATTCCGAAAAAGGTAACACAAACAGCTAGACAGGCTACAAGGACTCAGGAAGATGCAGTACATCAGACAAGTCGAATGAAAAAACTACATAAGAGTCATCAAAGAAACCGGAGACGCAATGCCATTATCACTCGAACATTGGAGGGCGCGAAAAGAACACATGAAGCCAAAAGGATCAAAGAAACAAAACGACCTCTCTTAGTGGTCACGAAGTGGATCTGGAAACCTAAGCAACCACGAAGATTGGATGAGCGAAGAATCAGAGATTTCCATTGCACTCATGAAGTTTCTAATGCACCTCAAGTATGCATAATAGGGCCACATTACATGGCCAAGCATTTGGCACATGATGTACATTACAAAACTAGTGGCGCACATTCTCTAAGAGAGATTAGATCTTAGCTTCACCTTGATAGGAATGGACTTACTATGTACATAAATAAATGCTTTGGCTATACTAATGATTGTCTTCTTTCAGGAAAAGTTATACAAACGATGGTAAGCAATCTCACCCAAGGATGGGAAACGGAGTGAAAAACATCAATAGTCACTACGATGCATTGAACAAATACATACTTTCCTTTGACACTAACGCACTTTTCGCTACAAGTGCAGATGGCTTCTGAGGATTCTGAAGCAACAGTACAAGAGGAGGTGCAGGAATTTCCTCCCCAAAGTCTCACGAAAGCAAAGGGACACTGGTTTAGAGATGAGCAACCAGTTGGAGACTACTTATTCTTGGCAAACATCAAAATTATGGATACAGAGCATCATTTTCCGATCATGTCCCAGGATTTCAGGGTCTTACACGAGATGCAATCCACCATTGACATAATGAAGAAAGCAGGAATTCACAAGTATTTTGAATTACCCATCTATAAACCTGATTTCCAAAGATGCACGCAAGTCATGAACACCCTAGAGCCTGCACTACATGATCCACTGGTGCCAGAAGCCAGAGTTATGGATAAAGGAGGAGAATGGGTAATTATTCAATTCACACATGAATTGATCAAGGAAGCATTTGGATGGGAAAAAGACGGTGTCACAACGATAAAAGAAGAAAGTCGTGGAGCAAAGACACGCACTTTCGTTGACATTAACAGAGTTGATATAGAAGAGGAAGTCAGACTAATTCATCAACATTTCTGCTTCCCTAACATGAATCGATACACGGCACCACAAAAAATTATTGTCCAACTACTCTCCCATGCCATTAAGAAAATCGGGAATCAAATCAATTTGACACCATATATCCAGGAAAGACTGTTCGAAGCAAAAAAGCAATGGAATAATAAGAAGTTTCTAAATGGCAGTGTGGCCTTGACTATCTTGATTTACCACGCTTTGGGCATAAGAGAGCATTTGCAGGAAATGCCGTCTTCAAATGATATGGCTAGGTATGTCAAAGTCGCCACTGTGCCAAAAAAGAAAAAAGGAGCAAAAATCGTGGAAGTGGCAGAAACTAGCTCTCAACCTAGAATGAGAGGCACGAAAAGACTCCGGGAGGCCAAGCAAGCGGAAAAGGACGCACCAACAACAAAAAGGATACATATACTCCCAAAAACTACTATTGAAGAACAGAAGCAAATAACGGAAGAAGACTTAGCTAAAACCCTGGAAGAGACTCATCAGTACACAGGAGGAAAAATCAATCTTTCAGTACAAGGTCATCATTATCAGCAGTCAGAACAAGCAAGAGAAACAAAGAGCAAACTCACAAAAGTCCATAGATATCAGGAAATAGGGCTAGATAACTCTAGTTCTGGATCGGACGGCCAAGAGGAGACCAATACTTCGTTATTGGATGTAGATATTCAAAGCGAATCAAAAGATGACGGCCAATGGGAGGAATTAAATGAAGTGAACTATAACGAAGAACAAAAAGACCTCAAGCAGGAGGATCACACAACGAAGGTTGATCAAAGTACCAGGAGCAAGGAAGCAAAAATGGAAGGTCAGCATACTTTAAAACTTAATGAAAGTTCCAACATTCAAATCAAGGAGGTCACACCACCTCGAAATGTATCCATGAAAATACCCAAGAAAGAGACGCAGGAAGATAGAACAGAAGAAGAGGAACCGTTCACGCCCATTAGAGTTGTGGCAGAGCCTTCATCCATGGATGTTACATTTCAAGGGAGTGCCTCTAAAACTATTAATATGGATAAAGACGAAGAACAACAACAAGTCCAACTAGAGATCAGACAACCGCACAACGAAACGATCCACGTTGACAAAGGAAAAGATGTGCAAACAAGAGAAATCTCGGAGATACCTACGACATGGCTAAATGTGGATATCGCTCAGCTCAAGCCTGTGGTGCAAGATATGATTAGAACAGCACTAGACACACAACAACTAATGCTTGACGCTGACGAAGATTATGACCAAGCCATGCAGGAGAAGAAGGATCTTGAAAATTGGGGTAATAATCTTTATACTGAGTTATCAACTGAAAAGGAACGAGCTTTGAGGCAAGAAAAGGAACTTCAAGAAGTCAAAACACAATATAGCATACTGGAGGCGGAAAATACAAATCTGAAAGAACAGGTCCAGGAACTCACGAAGAAGTTAGAAGTGAGTGAGGCTGAAAAAACGCGAATGAGTGCACGCAGCAAAATCCTAGAATCATAGCTCAAAGTGTACATGGAGGAAGCGAAAAGCTTAAGACAACGCAACAAGGAACTTATGACTGCACTTCTAAGCGATCAATCGGCTGCAATGCACGCCCAACCAGAACAGAATATCAAAGACTTGGAGGACAAAATTGCTAAGTATGAAGATGCACTAACAGCGGAAAGAGCTACCGTCGCTGAATGGGAATGTAGATACATGGAAGACACTGCAGCTCTATGAGCTAAATGGAAAAAGGCAGAAAACAGATACCTATTACATTGTAAAGAAGATGCCGATCAGCTTGCCATTCTAGCTGAAGAAATAGAAAAAAATAAATCAACAATTTTGCAGGCTCAAGAAGAAATCAAGCAAAAGAAAGAGATGATAAAACAGCTACAAGATCAATTAGAACAAACGAAACTTGCGGGGACACCAGTAGTTCCGAAGTCCGCAGAGGCTACTGTGGAGAATGAGGTACGTCCTCTCTCTCCCCCCTCATATCATTCACCGATAAGGGTGGAAAAGGAGGTTCGATTTGAACCTAACACTAGAGAAATTGCAGAACTGAGCCGACCAGAACGGGCACTACTGGTGTCCCAACTCACTGCTGAGTTTGAAGATGAGATCATAAAGATCATGAAGGAAGCTCAAATCGACAATAAACAATTAGACCAAATTTTGAAACCATTCAATGTACCATATGGTCTACTTAAAGAACAAAAGCGGCATTATATAAGGTCTACGGTAAATAAAGATCCGGATAACAACCTCCAATTCAGGTAGGATACCTTCACATATACACAGGAAGAATTTGAGAAGGCAGATCCCGTTTGGAGAAGGAAAATTTTGGAAAAGAATCCTACACTGCGGGTACAATGGGAAGCATCACCATATGAGCTTCAAGTGAATCCATCTTTTTGTCCTGTACCCCATAGACGCTCTTGGACGCAATTTTGGGAAGGCCAGCGCCAGGGTAGCATTAATAGTCAGTGGCTCAATTATCCACTATTACCTAGTCCGCCACATAATTACTTACCGACCGAGGAATACATGGTAAAATCTATGGAATTTTGGATTGCCAGATATGCCACAGCTCCAACATGCCAAATATACCTTTTTGAATTTCATCGGCATCACACAAGGAACCGAAGCACTCATTTTTTATTTATCTACCATTCCCAGCCGACTAACCATCATGGCATATTATTCTCGCTTAATGTTTTTGCCTTCGACATATATGCAAACGTTCGAAGAAGCATTTTTCACTGGCTTCTTTGAAATTGATTCAGAAATCTTCATCAAAATGAATTCCAACTTGAACGCGCGACTGCTGGCCTATGAAACAAGTTTCTTTGCTGATCATAGACAGGCGCCAGAAGATGGAGTAAAGTCTCAGCAATGGAAGGAATTCATGCTGTGTCACGCGAATCTGCTAAATCAAAGAGAGCAACAGGCCATACAAACATACACACGTCGCCACAAAAAGCCTGTCGAGGACGACAGAGTTCAAGAGGAGGGACGTGTGGAAGGGGAATCAAGCAAGAAAAGAAGAAGAAAACGATCAAAGTAAAAAACAACTCAATAAAGAATGAAGATCATGATGACAAAAGAACCACCCTCTGCCCAAAGCCCTGCAGGGGCACGCATCAGGCAACAACACGAATCATCCAGGTCCTACGCGGTGAAAGAAAGAAAACAAGCTTAAAGCAATACAACGGGGTCACATGTTTGCAACTAGGACAAATCAGAGCACTACAAGCAACACATAGGTCACTGGTGGCGTGCGTGGCAACCCAACTGAATACAGCAACCCAGATATGTGATATACGGAATACCAAGGGGCAAAACAAAAGCAAAGGACATAGATCAGACAAAATAACAAATTCTCTAACGGTCCTTATTGCTTCTCTGACCACTGGGTGCGTGTATTCAGAACTCTTAAAGTAAGCCAAAAACAGAAGCAAAGGACAAACCTCGGATAAGATACCCAATTGTCTAACTGTCCTTATTGCTTCTTCGACCACTGGAGTTGTGCACTCAAAAGACTTAAACAAGCAGCCAACGAGAAGCTAAAGCCTGTCAAGGGACGACAGAGACAAAGAGGGGGAGAGTGTTGCAGAGCAAATGAGCATAAGAGTGGAGTCCCAAAATTTTCAAAATGATGGGCCTATTTTTTTCTTTTTCGAGGTCTTCAAGAATTCCCTCAAGCCATGTAAATGCACTAGAGGAGTCCTCTAGTTGCATAATCCCAAGTTGTTGTAAAATATCCCTTGTAAAATAGTAGGAGATTAGTCTTTTAGTGAATAAAGTGCCGGTCTCTTGTGTGAAAGGACCAAACTTAGGGCACATGTATATAAGTCACTTTGTGACTCTTTGTAAGAAATTTTTGCCATTGTGAAGAAAGAGCTCTTCTGAAATTTCGAATTTGCCTCTTCCTTGCAGATTTTGATCTTCATTTTGGTCTTGTATGTGTGTGTGATGCTTGATATGCAGGTGTATGACTGTGGTCTACCCCTTCCCCTTGATTTGGAGCAGCTGTAGTGTGTGTGTGAGCTTGTAGGAGTTGTGCCGTGAGTGTGGGTGTTTTCCGCCATTCACCATTTTGGCCATAACTTGAAGCAGAGTTACCAAAATCAAGTGAAACCACTTCCAATAGGTGCGTCTCGGTGAGAGCTTCGAAATGAGTACCGTATTGTCTATATTCGGAGTTCAGAGCTGGGAGAAATCCTTGAATTTCTGAAAACTGCTGTAAGAGGCTCTGCGGCAAACACTTTCAGCATTTCAGTGACTGTGAGAGGTAGTTAGTCTTTTCTCATGCATGTTAGCTTGACCACTTCATTTTCCATCACGTGTGCACATGTCTTCATACACTTGGTATGTCGTTCTATCGGATTGACAATTAGATGTGTGTTAAGTACCCACTATATGCACTTGTGTGGCAATTGAGGTAGAGTCTCATTGGCACAAGTCCTTGAGTCTTCTTGGCTCAAGTACACATCACATAGAGTGGGTAGAGACAGATCAGAACATGAAGGTGAAAGACCTGAAAGAGAGAGACATCGAGCACATAGGCATCAAAGAGATGAACATGATTTCCCATTGCCTAGACCTCGAGAACACTCAAGAACCCTTAGACCTTCTGAAGTGGTCAAGGCAATGAAGAACTACTTTGATGGATTTGGAGATCTTTATGATCATGTGGCCGAGTTCAAACAAGTGCTAAGAGCTGAACAAGTAGAGGACTTATTCACCCAGTTCGAGGCATTTGGTTTGACTCTTAAGGGTATTGCCTTAGCTTGCTTTCAACATCTAAACAATCGCAACTATTGAGAAATAGGTCGAAGAATTCATTGTAGAATTTTCCAAGAGTGGCATCAGGCATAACACATCATCCTTGATGCACAACTTCAAGCAAACACCCCAACAGACTGTGCAACTTGCAGGAAGATGCTTCAGATAGTACTTAGAACGATGCCCCATGCCAAAATTACCCACAACGGCCAAACAAGTGGCCTTGCTTTTAGATGGCTTACTAAGCACCAAGTTAAGATCATATGTGTACTTGAAAGAGCCTAGATCCATAGAAGAGTGTGTGCGGATGTGTATTGACATAGAAGACAACTTGGGTGAGGAGTTAGGACTATCCAAACTCTATAAGGACTCTGACAATTCTACTTGTCACTCTAGATCCTCCACGGAGATAGATGAGATAGCTAAGCAGGTGGCCAAAAAGCTAGAAGTTCAAAATAGACAAATGCCAAGGGTCACCCCATTGAAGCGATGATATACATGCGGAGAAGATCACATGGCTAATGTCTCCCAATGATGGCTCAACCCCAAGGAAACTCTAATGCTCCATATTGCACTATTGAGAGGAAATACATGAACCATACGGCTCAAGATTGCCCATACAATATGTAGGCTATCATACAAAATTATTAGAAACCTTACTAGTAGGGTAGATATCAAATCAATACCAACAACAATATTACAAACCACAACAACAATATTAAGCACAATATAGGCCACAACCAGTCCTAGGAAACCAACCACCAGCTCTTGCTAATGTGATTCCAGTCAAGTATGTAGTGGTACAGGAAAATCTTAATAGAGCATTAGTGCCACTAACCCCATTGGTCTCAAAAAATGACTCTCATGCTCATAGTTCAGACTACTCCCATGAAGGTAGTCCACATGGCTATCACACAGAGTCACTTGAGCATAGTGAGAACTATTTGTATCAATATGAGGCACCATCCATGGAACAAAATTGGGAGCCAGAATAATCCAATGTCATGTATACAAATTCTAATACCAGACCACAATTGAGACAAGTAAGACCACAAGCCCCTAGAGGACCATGTTTAAGATGTGAAGGCGACCATTTCATTCGTGAATGTCCTCACGAATGAGCTATGGGGCGAGGAAAAAACATCAAAATACAAGGCTTTTGTCTTGAGTGTAGCAAGGAACATCTTCTGAGAGAGTGTCCCAGGAATCCCTGTAGTGTGCCCAAGGTTACACCCATCAATGTGGTAGGCTTAGTGGTGGATTCAAGTTTAAGTAGTAGTAATGTGGTTCAAATGCTTTGGTTGTGTAACCCTGGTAGGTGATCGGAAGATAAATATTACCTTCTTCACCTTCGCTCATGTCTCCTATTTTATCAAGAAGTATTTCTGGAACTTTTTGCTTAGAGCCTGCTTTTGGCATATTGGAATCAAGTTCTAGAACCTGATCCTTCACATGATTCCATAGCTCAGGCTTTGCTTTGAGTAGCTCTTCTACAGTGAGATGGCACTGAACCTTAGTGTTCTTCACAACATCAATGTTTCTTGGAACCACTGAGTCTTCATTTCTTACCAATATCGTGGGAGCTCTGATCTGAAGAGATTCAGATTCCCATGTGCCTTTGAATTGTGGTAACTCTTGCAAGGAATTAGATTCAAAATCTAATATTTCATCTTCTTGTTGCTCTGTTTGGTCTCCATAAAAAGATGGGATGTCTTGGGGAAATTGATTTTGAAGATCATCAATTTCAGGAATAGGAGGGGGATTACCCTTCTCCTTGGCCCATTTCTCTTCTTGTATTTCACGCAAGAACTCCTGAGAGTATTGTTGAATTGAAAGAGGTGTTCCATCATCCATGCAATCCGGAACAAAAGCTTTTGTTGGTGGTAAGCTTTCTTTTTCAACCATTCCTTGAGCCTTTGGAGGTAAAGAAACCTGGGGCTTGTTTACCAACTGCTCTAATCTATCTAGTAAGCCCTGGAAATGCAAATCTAGCTTGACAGAGTTTATCTGATTGAACTTTTGACTAGTCTCGAGAATAGCTTGAGCTACTTCTACCATTTTCATGCACATTTTTGTCCGTTCAATCTCTAAATCTTCTCTAGGGTAACTCTTGTCTAAGTTTGCACCTATTGGGCCTTCTTGAAGACAAGCCTCGTAGGCCTTGAACATCATGTCGAAGTCTTCTAGGGTTGGATCTGCAAGAACAGACCCTGGTTACGGTCTATTTATAGTGAGTGATGGGTTGGAATGAGGTGGAGTGGATGGAACTTCGACATGCGAGGGGTTTTGAGATGCAATGTCTTCTATTTTTGTTTGTGTCTTTTAGGATTTCCTCTAGTTCATTTAACTTTTTATTCCACTTACGATTGGTTCTCTCCCTAGTATCTTTCCATGTTCTTGTTTTCCTCTTACTCGGCTCTCTTGATTCACTTGGAACTGATTGCTCCACTAGTTTATCCTGGTTCAATGCATGTGCCCTAGTGCTGGCGTTGCTATTGCGACCACCTCCTTGTGGAAGTGATGGGGCAAACCCACATTAAGACCAACTAGAATGAAGCTCCAAATGGCAGACGGTCATTTTGAAAGACCTCTAGGATTGCTTGAAGGGATAACTCTAACCACTTGTGGTCTAGAGTTTGAGCACGCATTTGCTATATGTGACTTTGAGAAAAATAACATCTATGAGATGATCCTAGGAAGGCCCTTCCTACAATAATTGCAAATAGTACAGGATTGGGGAACCAACTCCTTGTACTTACAACACTTAGGGGTCACCACCAAGATCAATTTGAAGGATTACACCTTCAGAGATGTACCACCCCTACAGTGGAATCCTATGCACAAAGCGAAAGAATATTATATATGTGTGCATTCTTGAAGTTCACCTTATCCATCTTGGCTGCATAAAGATACTCATTTGTGGATGTGCAAGGTTGCAGAGGAAGAGGAAAACCACCTAAAAGAAAGAGAAGAAGGAACTCCCCCATAAGATAGACTAGTTAAAGACCAAACCTATACACCGTTGATATTTCAGATGAGGAATTTGAGCCTCATGGCTGGGCAGAAATCTTAGTTACCATGGACATTGCAGTCAATGAAGAACAATGGACACCTCATTGTGATGAGGAGGGTTATGATATCTCAGTGTTCATGTGTCAGCCCTTGTTGGAAGAATGTGACCCTAGTGATGTCATAGAACAAGAAGAAAACGACGATGATCTAGAGTCCATTGTGATGGATAGTTGCTTTAATTGAGAGAAGCACTATCTAGAAGATGTAGGCATACTGACTCAAAAAGAAGAAGAACCTCTCACAAGCATTAAAACTGTAAATTCAAAGGATGGAAGTGAAGGAGGTCAAAAGAAAAAGAAGAGAAAATCACTGAAACAAGAAGAGGAGGAATCATTGTAGATCCAAAAATTTGCTCTCATACTATCCCCATGACAGTAGATGCCAAACCCACCAAACAAAAGCCCTACACATATAATGACATGTATGCACCTAAAATAAAAGAAGAAATTAATAGGCTGATTGAGGGTTGATTTATCTATGAGATTGAGCATACTAAGTGGGTGTCCCTCATTGTAATGTTGCTCAAGAATAATGGAAAGTTGCGAGTGTGTGTTAACTTTAAAAAAGTTAATGTTGTTACAATCAGAGATAGTTATCCGCTTCCAATCACTAAACATTTATTGGAGCATGTTGCAAGCAAGGAAGTTTATAGCTTTCTTGATGGATTTTCAGGTTACAATCAAGTGGTCATTGCCCTAGAAGATCAACACAAAACAGCTTTTGCCATAGAGTGGGGAATCTTTGCATTTTGTGTAATGCCATTTGGGCTCACCAATGCACCTCCAACATTCCAAAGGCTCATGTTTCATGTCTTCAAGGAGTTATTGCGAAAGATCCTAGAAGTTTATGTGCATGATCTATGCGCTCATTCCCAAGAAAGAAGATATCACATCCCTGAGCTCAGAGAGATCTTCAACAAGTGACCAAGCCTAATTGTATTTGGTCAATAAACCTTGCAATACAAGACACTTAGTAAGATGGTTTCTTTTACTAATGGAGTATGATTTCAAAGTGATAGTTAGGAAAGGTAGAACCCACCTCAGGGAAGATCACCTTTCTCACATCACTTCAGGAGAGTCACCGCAAGGAGTGTTTGATGAATTGGTCGGTGCTTATCAGTTCAATTTAGAAGTTGTTCCTAAATGGGCAAATAAGTTGGTACCAATCCTAACCTTCAGACCAGCGAACAAGAATGTGAAAAGGAACAAAGATGAAACTGTAAAATCACAAAAATATCCAATATTGGCAGGAAGTATGTACAAACAAGATACAAATGGTGCATTAGCTTGTTGTGTTGAGGATGATGAACAAAGCAGTTGGTTGCAACAAGCCCATGAAGGATTGTTAGATGATCACTATTCTAAACAACGAACATTGCAAATCTAAAACGTTTAGGAGTGTATTGGCCTAGTATGGACAAAGAAATAAATGAGTGGATTAAGAATTGTTTAGTGTGTTAGATGAGAGCCCCAGTGGAGCATGCGAGTCTTTATCATGTATCATTAATTCTAGATTGGAGTGCTCCATTGGTAGAATTCATGAGATCGTGAACACTACCCAATGAGGCTAGTCTTTCAAAAAAAAATAAAGCATGGAACAAGAGGCTCAAGACTATGCCTTAGTATGTGATAACCTATACCGAAGAGGAAAAGATAGTTACTTAAGAATGTGTGTTCACCAATCCCATTATTTAAAAGTCTTAGAAATTGCACATAGCGAGGTTGTTGGTGGACACTTTGGTCCTGATAGAGTAATTAAGACTGTCCTAATTTCTAGAATTTGGTGGCCAACTCTTCATATGGATGCACATACCTATGTGAAGAAATGTGACGCATGTCAACATGCACAATATCCGATCAGAAAAGATGAGATGCCTTTGAGTCCAATGATGGGAGGACATAAATTCTCAAAGTGGGGTATAGACTTTGTAGGTCCCATTAACCCCCCAACAAGAAACTTCCATGCAGAGTACATTATTGTAGCCACAGATTACCTTACAAAAAGTTGGTGGAAGTAAAAGCCACAACAAAGAATGATGCTCAAACAACGGCTAAGTTCTTATTTGAGAACGTGTTCACTAGATACGGGTTACCAATAGAGTTAGTCAGTGATAGAGGTACACACTTCTTGAATGAAGTCATTGAAATTCTATTACAAGAATTCATGATGATACATAAGAAATTTGCCCCCTATCATCCCCAAGCTAACGGACAAGCCGAGAGCACAAATAAGATCCTATGCAATGTATTGACAAAACTGGTCAATAACAAATGCTTTGATTGGGACAAACAACTTCATCATGTTGTTTGGGCATACTGAGTTGTGTACAAAATGGTACTCAATGCCACCCCGTTTCAGATGGTCTTTGGAAAGAATGTTGTGCTACCATTGGACTTCCTAATCCCAACCTTAAAAGTAGCACAAGAGCATGAGTGGAATGGACATGAACTGTCCTCTAAGATCTTTGATCTAGAACGCTTAGGTGAGATGAGGCTACGAGCAGCAGCAGGCATCTATGTTGCAAAGAAAAGACAAAAGGCATACTTTGATGCACACATCAAAGATAAAGGATTGAAAGAGGGAGACCTAGTGCTGATCTATACGCTAAACCAACATGCCCAAAAATTGGAGAAACGATGATATGGACCCATGATCATTAATTGAATCTCCACTAGTGGTGCAGTTTAATTGGCCACTTTAGAAGGTGATATCTTGCCAAACTATATAAGTGGTTGTTGAGTCAAGTTATATCAAGAACCTCTTACAGAGGATATGCTAATGAGACTCAACACTGCTAAGAAGCAAAAAGAAGAAGAGTTGAGAGTCAGAGAAGAAGCAGAGGCAAAGGCTAGAGAGCGCATAAGGCAATATAAGTTAAGACGACTAGGCCTAGATGTCAACCCGAAAGCCCCAAAATATCAGATGGACATGTGCTAGAAATCGGGCATAATTACTTCTTTCATAATCGATCGACTCCCCTTTGTGACCATAGAGCTAGGACAAGGAAGGATTGTAAGGACTGTGAGAGCATTGGTTGACTCAAGTGCAACAACTAGTGCAGTTAGACTTTCATACTACCAAGACCTGCAATTGGACATCAAGCCCATAGAAGCATATCTCATAGGATTGGGAGGTGTGGAAACCCCTTGTTTGGGTGAGGTGGAACTTCCCATCCACCTTCAAGATGTTCCAATGAAAGTCAAAATGCTAGTGTGTCATGATGAGGACCTCATAGAGCCACTTATCTTGGGTCAAGATTGGATTTACAACCAGGCAGTCAACTTGAACCTAAGAAGTCAACTTCTTCAAGTTTGGGTACATGAACAATGTATTACAATAGAATTAGACTAATGCATGCTCACAGATCTTGGCACCACACACTCTCTTAGTTCTTCTAGGAGTAATCTTAGCAAAACCGATGTTGTAGGTGCCAAAAGCTCTATGTTCCTGAAGAACTCAACCATGGAAGAATAGGCTCAAAGACAAACCACCTCCTCCTCTAATGCAACAACTAAATACGTCAGAGCATCTCAACCAAAAAGGAAAGCGAGACAATAGACGATAACTGCTATATGAAATAGACCAAGAGATTTCAAGAAGAAAGTATTTACGGGCATGAAGTAGATCTAGGTATGAAGAGGAGAGAAACCACCAACCTTGCCAACAGAATTTCCACTCAGGCAAGCCAACCATGCAAAGACAAGAAACAAGCAACGAGGAACCCCTCAACCAAAAGATCTCCAAAAAATATGGGTGCGTAAGAAATTAGTTGCAGCTCAACAAGGGTGATTACAAATGTGGGTACCTAAGAAGCTCTTACACACACAATGGCCTATGCTCCCCACCATGCAAAAGGTCTCAACAAAGAAGCTAAGGAGAGAAAAGGCTAAGAACAGAGCACAAATACCAAAACAGTATAAGCTCAACCCTTTGGTAGAAGTAAAAAGACAATCATCAAGGATATCAGTTTGGAAGCCCAAGGTACTAGTAGCATCCACAAAACTAAAGAACAAACCACTCCGGATACAAAATTTAAGCAACCAACCAAAGATGAAGAAGTCAACAAGGACTTGTACGCATCCCAACACTGTTCTCAAATGGGTCCCTAAAATCCATTATCCTTTTGACATCTAAGGGATACCTCAAACAAAAGTTGCATCAACATCTACAAGAACATTGAAAGCCTGTGGCATAACCTTGTCTTTTGCACCATTGAGGTCATGCACTTCCAAAGTATGCATCAACATAGGGCCACATTACACGGCCGTGCATAGACACCATTGAGCAATCCCAAGCACATGAGACACACTTGCAATATGTAAAATATTTTATTGATCCTAACCTCTTTCTTCTTGTTTTATTCCATCATGAGGGAGAGAGAGAGAAGATTGTGTGCTTGAAGAATCTCATAAAGTGAACCATCAGAACCGACATCCATTGACAAGAAAGACAAGCCAATGTTCAATTACCATGATGGAAGTACAACATGAAGAGATGAAGATTGACAGACCCTTCACCATGATAAGAATTGTATGCTTCAACAACACTATAACCATGATCGATTAGGAAACCTCTTTGTCGGCATACCCTTGAGCACAGAGCGCAAGACCCAACTTCTTGCACCATAATTCTTCCAATGCATTTCCCAAGTATGCATGCATAGGGCTACATTACAAGGCCGTGCACAAGGCACCTATTTTTTTCAACACATGCACTAATGCACTTAACCATCAATCATTATGGGTCACAAGTACTTAGCCTCATACTATGAAACTCATGTTTCAAAGATTCAAGGACATCCAAGGTACAACATCAGTACCCAGGAAGCAATTCAGAGTAGATAGCTGCTCAAGATCAACATCCACAACCTCTTTTGAGCTACTAACAGCCTTTGAAAGCCAAGAAGTATGCCCTCCAGCTCAAATCCAAGGAAGATGAACATAAATTGGGCACAAATCTCGAATAGGCTCATAGTGGAAAAGTGAAGAACCTGACAACTCACTAGGCTACATTGGGAAGATGGACTGCTCCTGTTGATAGATGAAGGACACTACCTCTCAATGTACTACATGGAACAACCACTACAACAAGGGTTTGTCAGAGACGACAGACTCAAGAGGGGGAGGGGGGAGTGTTGAAGCTCAAGGTCAAGGTCAAAGCATAGAAGCATATCAAGGAAGTGGACACACAAGAAGAAGGATCAAGTAGGGAGCTCCAAGAGGCACCTGTCAAATTTTTAGAAGAAATCCCTATAAAAATAGTGATTTTTATCACTAAAAACCATTGTAAATACCATTTTCCATTTTTCTAACTCCATTTTGTTCACGCCAAGGAGTCCTCAAGCTTAAGGAGTATTAGAATTACCACCATACCAATCTTCATAATTTTTAGACTCTGCTTGAGCCCTCAAGTAAGCCCTGGAACCTAATTCTTAACTAGGTCGGACACTAGGTCTGGACAAGGCCAAAACTCCTCAAAAACTATAAAACGGGCTGGAGAGCTCATTTTTGGGGGTTAGCTTGTGGTAGATTTCAGCTTTGTAAGAGAGATCTTGTGTAATTGAAGTCCTTCCATTGTTCCACTCTTTGCTCTCACTTTGCACGCGTGTGTATGTGTGTGCATGCTTGTGTGCTTTTACTCACACACTTGTGCCATCACTTGCTCACGGTCTTCATACCGGTCCTCACATCTCCATGGATTGACATTTATGAGGTGAAGCTACTCACGTTGGTACTTGCCATTGTGCTAGAGTGACATAGATGTAACTAGGTTTCAGCCTCTAACACCACAAGAGAAACAGAGAAGGAGAGATAACAAGTTATGCCTCTATTGTGGAAACCCTAGACATATTGTAGTTAATTGTCTAAACAAGAGAACAAACTCTAGAGTCACAGCCACCCTTGTAGAGCAGGGAAATGACCAATTCTAGTTGTAAAAGAGACCATGTAGACGGACCATGATATAAGAAAGGGTCTCATAATTCAATCTACACCCATAGAAACATGTCTTGCTATTGTCAACTTAATCATGGCCAAGAAGACCCTTTCCCTTATAGCCCTAGTAGATTCAAGAGCCTCCTCATGTTTCATTGATGAAGGATTGGTTAAGAAACATGGAATTCTTGTACTTTGGAAGAAGAAAGTAGTAGAAGCTGAAGTAGTAGATGGACAACCTCTAACATTTGGGAATATAACCATGGAAGCCACAACATTAAGAGTACACCTTACTGATCATGAATCCTACATATGTTTCAATGCAATATCGAGCCTTGTAGATCTAATTATCATTGGAATGCCCTGGTTAAAGAAGCATAATCGAGACATTAATTGGTACAAAAATAAAATCATCAATCGAGATATCCAGAAGAACCTAACATATGTAAGAGCCAAGCCTTCATACATGTAGTAAAGAAGCAACCCACATATATGATCTATGCCACACTAGTTCAAGAATCCAAGAAAGATGATCTAGTGAAGCTACCCAATCAATACAAAGGATTTGAAGATGTTTTTGAAAAGAAGAATGTAGATATCCCTCTAGAGCACAGACCCTATGATTGTGCCGTAGAACTTCAAGAGGGAGCACAACCACCCTTTGGAACAATATAAAGACTATCTTGAGAGGAACTTACAGAACTATGCAGGAACATCGATGAGAATCTAACAAAGGTGTTTATCAAACACTCAAACTCTCTAGCAAGTTCTCCTATTTTATTTGTAAAAAAGAAGGACGGGAGTCTCCGAATGTGTGTAGACTATCTTGGATTGAATAAAGTCACTAAAAAGAACAGGTACCCTCTACCACTCATATCAGATCTCTTGGAATGCCTTGGAAAAGCAAAGTTCTTCACAAATATTGACCTTCAAGGAGCTTACAACCTTGTTAGGATCAGAGAAGAAGATGAATGGAAGACAACACTTTGAACATGATATGGCCATTTTGAATATGTGGTTATGACATTCGATCTCACAAATGCTCCAACTTTCTTCCAACATATGATGAATCATATCTTTCGAGAATATTTAGATAATTTTGTTGTAATATACCTTGAGGATGTCTAGATATTCTCCAAAAATCTAGAGGATCATGAATGTCATGTAAAGATAGTTCTAGAGAAATTAAGAGAAAAGGATCATATGAAAAATTGGAGAAGTGCTCTTTCCATAAGATAGAAGTGGAATTTTTAGGGTACATTGTATCAGATAAAGGAATTTTTATGGATCTAAAGAAGATTGAGACAATCCTTGATTGGCAACCACCTTCATGTGTTTGAGATGTACACTATTTTCTGGGTTGGCCAATTTCTATAGGATATTTATTAGAGAGTACTCCAGGATAGTGACACCTCTTACCAATCTTATAGGGAACTCCAAAGTCTCATGGATCAAAGAAGTGGAAAAAGCCTTTGAGACGAAATTAGCATTCATTATTGCTCCAATTCTAGTTCATCATGATTCCAATAAGCCCTTCTTCCTAGAGACAGATGCATCAGATTTTGGTCTAGGGGCCATTCTTCCCCAATATGGAGATGATGGACACCTTCATCCATTTGCATATCATTCAAGGAAATTTTCCCCTCCATAAATTTTTTATGAAATTCAGGATAAAGAAATTCTTGCCATAGTGGACACATTTGATACCTGGCATCACCATCTAGAAGGAGCAGCTCATAAAGTGTCTATGTATACAAATCTCAAGAGCCTAGAGTATTTTATACACACCCGCATTCTCAATAAAAGGATATCTCGATTGAGTAACTTTATATCCAGGTTCGACTTTGTCATCACCTACCATCTAGGACATCAAAAGTCAGATGCCTTATCTAGAAGATCTTACCTTGCACCAAAGAAGGGTGAAGAGGCCTTCGAACAACAAGAGAGTGTATTACTCAATCTTGAGCATCTCCAATTAGCAACTATCTCTTCAAGCCATCATGAAGATTCAACCTTGAATCATTTGATCCGTGAGAATCTACCATAAGATGAATTGTTTTTTAATTTTAAGCAGAAAACGCAAGAGGGAGAAGTCTAGGAAGTAAACGAATTTCAGGAAAAGGATGGGTTACTATTCTATAAGAACTTATTGTATGTCCCTCCAGGAAAGCCTAGGATCCAAGTACTTCAACAATGTCATGACAACCTTGCAGCATGACATTTTGTAGTACATAAAACAATAGAACTCATATCCAATGATTTTCAGTGGCCTCAAATGTGGAACGAAGTCAAAGAATATATCTAAACCTATGACACTTGCAATAGATGTAAGGTACCATGACATAAACCTCATGGCCTTTTGCAACCTTTACCTGTTCCAAAAAGGCCATGGGCTTCATTGTCTATGGATTTCGTCACAAATCTACCAAAGTTAGATAAGTATGATTCCATTCTTGTTATTGTGGATAGATTTACAAAGATAGCACACTTCATTCCAACTACCAAGGCAATCATAGGTGTAGCCACTACTAGACTTTTTTGCACATACATCTTTAGGCTTCATGGATTGTTTGAGGATATTGTCAATGATTGAGGTCCATAGTTCATATCCAGCTTCTAGAACATTCTTTGCAAGCTCCTTGGTGTTCAAGTTGAACTATCCACAACAAATCATCTAGAGATTGATGGATAAACAAAACCGGTGAATCAAGTCCTAGAGCAATATCTCAATTGCACTAGCAAGTATCACCAAAATGATTGGTAAGAGTTGTTACCCTTTGTAGAGTTTGCTTATAACAATAGTGTTGATGCATCTGCTAAGCAAACTCCCTTCTTTGCAAATTATGGATAACATCCAAGGATGGATATACAACTCTCAAATCATTTCAAGAACCTAGCTACTAGAGATAAGGCCCAATACCTCATGGAAATTCACAAATAACTCAAGGAAGAGATCCATAAAGCTCAAGAACATTATAAGTACCATGCAGATCAACATCGTGTTTAAAATCCATCTTTATCAAATTGGGAATAAAGTATGGTTACTCAAAAAAAAATTGCAATTTTCAAGGCCTTGTGCAAAGTTAGATCATCAAAGATTTGGTCCATTCACCATCTTGGCCAAGATTAATCTAGTCACCTTCAAGCTCTAGCTACCAAGTACCATGAGAATACATCCAAAGTTCCATGTGTCCATGTTGGAACCATATGAGACTTCACCATTGACGGGGGAGAGACCAAGTCCTTCACCACCTATCGAGATTGATGATCATGAAGAATTCTAGGTCCAGCATGTCCTAGAGCCAAGAATATCATAAGGAAGATTGGAGTATCTTGTTCATTGGAAAGGCTATGACATCAAGGATCGCACTTGGGAACCTAGAGAGAACCTTCATAGAGCACCAATCAAAGATTGGGAATTTCATAAGAAAACTCCAATGAGGCCGAGACCAGAGATCATGACCGCTCCTCGTGGAACTCGTCGCTTGAGGGAGAGGTGATGTCATGGACAAGGAAACCATCCTAGAGCTCAGATTCCATGTGACTTTTATATCTCATGATTGGCTCAAAATTTGGGAAAACCAATGCTTCCATTACATTTGTAGCATGCCAAAACCCTAAGATCGATTGTCTACTTCCCTCATTGAGATATCCAAAGCTCTTGTTTTGAATTGATCATACTATTGATGACATCATTATTTTGTAACCACCTTTCATGAACCACCCTTGAAAATCTATATAAGGAGGGGTTGGCTACATTCATAATCAATTTTTCCAATACCACTCTTGAGAGCTCAAGGAGTTGTGACCACCAAGTAAGTACTCCCCAAGTTCGAGTTCGAGTTCTTGTCTTGTTCCTTGTTCTTCTCTTGTCTTGTTTAGTTCTTGGACATCGTGTCTTGTCCTCTTGTAATCTCATAGTATGAGATCTTGTAGAGTTCTTTCTTGTATCTAGTTCATCTCCTAAAATGGATTTCTTGTAATCTAGATATCTTGTTTCATACTTACCATCTTAGGTTGTGGGATTTCATGTATCATCTCTAGTCGAGTTATTCATACCTATCAGTCCTAGGTTGTGGGATGTATTATGTATTCTCGTATCATTTTCCCTATGTGGGTGTCCTTGTAATTGGAAGTGAATTTCCAAAATCTTGTGTACTGTAGTCAGAGAGCACAATCTAGTGCTCCCCTGATAGAGTCTAAGAAAGTGCACATTATCAAGAAAACTTCAAGAGGAAAATTAAAAGTGTCTGCTCTAGCAAAGAGGGCATACAACAAGTCCATCCTTACCCCTTAATAGCAAGAGAATTGCAATGAGGGAAGGATTATGTCATGGATGCTTAGGATAGAACCTCTTCAAGAATTTTTTGATAAAGAAGAAGATAGCATCGACCATAGTCATAAATCCTACACAGATAAGGAGTGACATAAATGAGAATTGTGGTGATTCCCCATCTCAAATATCATCTCCTATAGTGGCCGTGGTGGTCACCAAGAAGGTTCCTACCCTATTGTGTACCTAAGTCGCAAAGCCTTAGGGACTTGCCAAAGAGAATAAATCTCGTTTGCCACACAAGTGCATATAGTGGGGAGTTGACACATGCTTATTTGTCAATCTGACGAACCGACCTAAACAAATGTATGAGGAAGTGTGCACTCATGATGGAAAGTGAAGTGGTTCAGCTGAATGCCTGAGAAAAGATTAACCTACCTCTCTAACTCACTTAACTACTGAAAGTGTCTGCCATGATACCACTTACAATAGTTTTCACTAAATCAAATATTTCGCCCAACTCCAAACTCCGAATATGGGCAGTAGTGGGTTCATTTCAAAGCTCTCAAGGAGACGCTTCTATTGCAAGTGGTTTCACTTGATTTTGATAATGGTGCTTCAAGGTATGATAGAAATAGTGAATGGTGGGAAACACACATACACACTCCACAACTCGTGCTTGCTTACACACACTACAGTAGCTCAAAAGTGAGGGGATGGGGTAGACAACAGTCCTACACACACATTCCAAGATTCACACACACACAAAAGTTCATAGAGAAGATAAAAATCTGCAAGAAAGAAGCAAATTCGAAATTCTTCAGCTCTCCTTCTTCAAAATGGCAAAAAGTCCTTAAAAAGAGTCACAAAGTGACTTCTATAAATGTGCCCTAAATATGGTCCTTTCACACAAGTGTTAAATGTAAAATAGTGTCACTGTGTTACTGACTAGCCGAAATTGTTACCAAACAAATATTAAACGTAAAACAGTGATTCACCGTAAACTGTGTTAGACTTTCAATATCATGACCGAGAGGCATTACCAGACCAACGTGGGTTCTTGGGAGTGGTAGGGGTCTGTTAGACAGAGGCCCTGTACTCTTTTCCCAATTCTTAGTCATAACATCAAAAACACGAAGGCGCGTCTTAGCTCAGTTACTAGTATTAACTAGACAATACTTGATTTCTATATTCCTGTGTACCGAACTTCTCCAGACTAACTTGCTATTGGAATAGAGCAGTAGTCTGAGTTACAGAATCAACAGTAGTAATCAACCAGCGATAACATTTTAACCGATAGATTCGTTTGTCATAACGCTTTACAGCGATCTCAAATAAAAGCTCACGTTTACCGAAAGCAATAGTTCATCCTCGTCACCGAATACAATAAGTTCAGTAAAACAAACAAAACATACTCAACAGTGCATCAAGTTGTCAAATCAACTCACGTAGTAATATAACTACTCAGACTGACTCAGGGTACTTTAACAACTGAAGAACACACGACAATATGATACGATAACAATACTCAGACACACAATCCGTCATTCAACTACCCGTGGCAGTGAACTTTAGTATAAATAGATGATGTAGAACTCAACACTAACAATACTCAGAACTTCACAACAGTGTAGACAATACTCTGACAAATAATTAGGCGAACAATCTGGCAATTCCAGAAAAGGCGTCTCTCTTGACCATTCTCCTTACATTGCTTTATATGGATTTACAAGATGCGCGTACCAACTTTTCGCGTGTATTTCGAAAACTCTATTACATCCGGCAGTCATTACATCTATCCCACTCCGGCGGCCGACTAACACTGGCACGCACGGTGGACTCGAACCTGCAAGTTATTCTTGCTTATAAAACTATTGTTCATCGATGATTCCCTCTAAATACATATTTCTGGCTAATCTAAATGTACGGGCTATTTTTTTCTTAAGAGTTTCTAATAGTTGTTTAAGGGTGTCGGGTTCTAATACTTGCGCATCTACTCTAACAGAACTAAGGGCGATGGCTTCGATGAGCAAAATTTCGGCCTGTGTTTGCAAAAAGGCCTCCTGTAAGTAGAAGTCATTGGATAGTGCCGCATCTCTGGCTGTCTTCATTTCATTTACTTACTTCTGCATATCAGTGACTCGGTCTTTCTGGTTGCGCAATTGATTATCTAGTCGTCCAAACTGTTGGTTCTGGAACTCTATGGTTTTGTAGTAAGCATCTAGTTCTCTGCGGGCATTTGCTAAGTCCTTCTGATATTTGGATTCCCTGTTCAATTGGTGTTTAAGCATATTATTGACGTCGTCTAAGGATTCTTTTGTTCTTTGTAGTTGTTCTTCTGCCTGCTTAGCTTCTCTCTACTGCTCTTGGTACTTCTGTATTGCTTCCTGCAGCTGGACTCTTGTTTCTGCGAGTAGGTTTCCTAGCGCTATTCTTGTATCTTCTGTATCTTTGAGTGTTTGATTTAACTTTCTTATCTCCGCGTCAGCGGCTATCAGCAATTCTTCTTTTGCAGCCAGTGCCTTATCTCGCTGGCTTGAGCTTTCTTCCTGTGCTTGGAGTGTAGCCTGTAGTTGCTTGATCTGCTCATGGAGTGCATGGTTTTCTGCTCTTGCTACTTGTAACTCTTCCTGGAGGGGGGTGATATCTGGCTCCATCACTTCCAATTTGCATTGGAAGTCATCTCGTGCATTGTCTGTGATTTGCTTCAATTGTTGTGGCAGTTGTTGGGATAAGTTAATTAAGAGGCAACCCATAGATTCTAACTCAGAGAAGACTAGGATGGAGTGGGGTGGCAGAGGAGGGCGAGGTTGCGAAGAGGTTGCGGTGAGGAGTTGTTGGGAATTCGGTGGGGAGTAATTGAGGGAGGATGACGAGGTTTCAGCGGTTTCAGTGGGGTGACTGGGCTAGATGGGACTACGGGGTGGTTCTGGTGGGGGAATGGGGTTAACTGGTGGTGATTTGGGCAGGGCAGAGTCAGTGGTTCTTACCTTATCTAATGTCTGTTGTTCGATTTCTGCATTGTTGGCCTCTATGGATTCGACTGCCTTCAGTAGTTTGTCTAGTGCATCCCTAACAGACTGTTGCTCATCTACCTGTTGCTTTGATTCTTTTTCGGTTGAAATTGTTTCTGTCTCTGCTTGATCTTGTTGTTCTTGTTGCTCAGTTGATGATTCATTGTGCATTGAGGTGGCTGTATCATGGAACGTCTCTTCTTCGTTCTTCTCTTCTTCTTTATCGTCTTCTTTATTGTTTCCGGCTGAGCCCTGTTCCTCACTTTCAGATGAGCTAATTCTGATGTGTTTCCGGCGGAACAATTGGTTGAGCTCTTCTTCGTCTTCTTCTTCCTCATCTTCTAGCAGTTGTACTGACTCTTCATGCCTTAGGACGGGTCCTCGTGGTGGTGGTTGAGCGGCGAGTATGGTTGGAAAGAGAAAGGAAAGGATGTGGGGAAGTCTAGATCGAGGGGTAGTTCCTTTATTGACTTGTTTCACTATGGCTACACATTCTTTATGGATACGATGAAAGAAAAAGGAGGCGAAGTTAACAGGTTCTCGGGCGGCTAGGTCGATGGCGGAGTAGAAGGGGCGGGATATGCCGTAGGTGCATTTTTGGAGGTTTAAGATGGCGACTAAGAACTGGAGTGCAGTTCTTTCGGGTTCAGGGCGGCAGAGGATGGCGTATTTGTTTGATGAATAGCGGGGAAAGAGTGCTGTCATTTGGGCTACAGGGATGCTTGGGCCATTCTCGCGGCCTTGTGGGGTGAGGCGGAAGGCTTCGGCAAAGGCTTGGAAGGTTACTACGGTTCTAGATGGTAGGGAGGGGAAGAGCCATTGATGCTCAGCGATGGGGGATTGGGCGATGGCAGGTACAATTTGCGCGAAGAAGGGATGGGCTTCCACTGAGTGCCATGGCAGCTCAACAAAGTTGGCCAATCCTCGGGTGTGCAGGTATTCTCCTACCTCGGTAGGGATACCATCACGGAAGGCTACGAAATTTGCCAATGCTTCCATTGCGCACTCGAACACGAATACACAGAGCACAGAGCACGAATACACAGAACACAGAAAACACAAGCACAATCACAAGAACACAATAGCGATTTTTGGCGCAACAGAAGAGATTAAGTAGAGACATTACGGTGGGGGGGTAGGAAGTGATGGTTATCATTGTGCGGTGCTGGACTGATACTGCTTTCAATTTGGCGTGCATGCTCTAGTGATTAATAAGGAGGGCGGCTTATGACAAAAACGCGGCTATTAACAAAGAAAAGAAAGAACTGAAGGAAAAGTAATGAAAAAACTAAAAAAAATGCGGTCCACCACCGAATGATTTAATGCGGGCTAGTAGCGTGTTGATACGGCCGCAGCTTCGAGCCGTTTATTGCTTTTGGAAGTGGGTTTCCGATCAACGTAGTCAACCGAAAAGTTGTTGGACCAATTTGCTCTAAGATCTTATAAGGGCCGAACCACCGTAATTTGAATTTGCCTGCGGATCTATTTGACTTTGCATTATAGAAAAGTACAAGCTGTCCCACCGAAAACACTGGAGTCTTCAGGTTTTGATCGTGCGTCCTTGCCTGTCTTAGTTGGACTTCGTGCATGGTTAAAAAACTGAGCCATCGGTGCTCGTCTAATTCTCTGAGTGTGTCCAATCGAAATCACAGTGAGTCTTCCGGTAGCAGTTTCTGAGCGATTGCCACTCGTAAACTTGGTATAACTATCTCCATTGGTGCTATTGCTTCTAAGCCATAAGCTAGTTTGAAAGGTGTCAATCCTGTTGTTACCTTGTAGGTAGTCCGATATGCCCATAATACTGCAGGTAGCAGTTGATCCCATCTTTCCGGTGCTTCCATGATCAATTTCCGAAGTATATTCAGCAGAGATTTGTTGGTACTTTCAGCCAAGCCATTAGCACGAGGATAATAAGGAGAACTAAATTTATGTGTGACCTGGAACGACTGTGCAAGTGCCTTCATTAAATTGTTTACAAAATGAGTGCCTTGATCTGAGACAATTTCCAGTGGTAAGCCAAAACGTGGAAAGACATCGGTTAGTAGACACTTTTCTACCGTAACGGCTGTAGCAGACCGTAAAGCGCAGGCTTCTGCCCATCTGGTTGCATAGTCTGTACAGGTCAGTATGTAATGGTTGTTACTGAAGACTGCTGGAGGTGTAATCGGACCGATAAAATCTAGACCCCATTTCTGGAAAGGTTCCAATGGTAAGATGGGTTGCAGAGGAAAAAGATGACGTTGCAAAAGCTGTCCAGATCTTTGACAAGTATCACATTGTTTGACAAACTGTGATATATCTTTGTACATCGTTGGCCACCAGAGACCATTTTGCAGTATTTTCTGGTGAGTTAAATCTGCAGCAAAATGACCACCGGAAGGAATTGAGTGAGCCAAAGTAATAACTGAATTAACTTCATGCGGTGGAATACAGCGAAGTAGGATTCCAGGTGTGATCTACATAATATAATTCTCTAGCAATTAACCAAAATCAGTGGCTAAAGACTGCAATTTTCCTGCGTACTGCCTTAGAAGTCTGAGATGGAAGGCAACCATCAGTGAGAAAGGTCAAGATCTGATCATAATATGAAAATGGGATAGGTGGGTCTGCAGAATCTTCATTAATTGGTTCTGACACATAAATCGCGAGTGTCGTGTCATCTATGCCCACCGGAGCTTCACCGGAATCTAAGCGGGATAAGAAATCTGCTAAGGCATGTGAACTGCCTGGCCGGTGAATGACTTCGTAGTCGAATTCCTGTAAAAGTAAGACCCATCGCGCTAATCAACCTTCTAGATGCTCTTGCCAAACTAGATAGACAAGTGCAGCATGATCTATATGAAATGTGAATTTACGGCCCAACAAGTAATGTCTGAATTTTTTGACCGAATATACTAGCCCTAGACATTCTCTTTCTGTTATAGAGTAATTCTTCTCAGCACGAGCTAATCTTCGACTTGCATAATACACTGGTCTGAACCATTTATCAATTTGTTGCATCAGCACACTTCCTATTGCTATATCTGAAGCATCGACAAATACATGAAATGGGTGATCCCAGTCCGGCGGTTGTAAGATAGGAACTCGTGTTAATAAATGCTTTAACCGATCAAATGCTATCTGGCATTCCTGGGTCCATTCAAATTGTCGAGGTGTCTTGGAGATTATCTTGTTTAGTGGTATAGCCAGATGAGCAAGCCACCGTAAGTGCAGTCCATGCCACCGTACTTGGCCCATAAAGCGCATAACTTCTTTTGGAGTAGCTGGCACCGGAGCTTCTAATACTACCGAAATTTTATCTGGATCTACTTGGATACCTTGTGCAGATACAATGTGGCCAAGTAACTTGCCACATGAAACCGCAAACACAGATTTTTTTGGGTTCAAGCAGAGTCTATATTCTCTGCATTTCTGAAAGCAGCACCGTAAATGGAACAGGTGTGCTATCATCTTACCGAAAATTGAAAAATCATTGAGATATACTTGCATAAAGGAAGTGAGATAAGGAGAAAATATCTCCTGCATACATCTTTGAAATGTGCTTGGTGCGTTTCTTAATCCAAACCACATTATCGTACAAGCAAAGACACCCCAGTTGGTAATAAATGCAGTTTTTGGTATATCTTCTTGAGCCATTCTCACTTGGTTGTAGCCACTGTATCCATCTAGGAATGAATACATCTCGTGTCCTGCTACTCTATCAAGCATGATATCCAAAAAGGGGATCGGAAAAGGATCCGATACGATTGCTGCATTTAATTTACGGTAATCTACACAGATTCTCAATTGCTTGTTTTTCTTTGGCACAATAACAATCGGAGAGATCCATTCAGCATGCTCTACTGGTACGATGAATCCGACTTTTAATAACCTATCAAGTTCTGCCTTTACCTGAGATGCATAATGGGGATTCATCCGGTAGCTGGTTTGCTTTATCGGTCTTGCTTCTGGCTTCAGCATGACTCTGTGCTGGTAGATGCAGGGGTCCAATCCTTTCATGTCTTTGTAGTCCCATGCAAAGACATCGGTGAATTCGCGGAGTAGCTGGATTAAACCTGCTTGAAATGTTTTCGGTAAGTTTTGCTTTGTCTTCATAGGACGTGGATGATCTTCATCTCCTAAATTGTAAGTGATCAGCTGATCTTCGGGGACATAGAACTGTTGATGTTTCTCTGTGTTGTCTATTGGTTTAAGAAGTTGCTGCAGTTCATCGTCATGTGTCGAAACAGTGTTTTCCTTCTTAGCCTCTTCTGTGATGGGTATTACTGTACAAACTGAAGCGTTCCAATTATGTACAACGGACTGTAGATGAACAGTCCCTAAGAAAATTAAATCAGCGTTACTCTTCAGAAACTCCTCTTCTTCATCATCTGACAATCCATCTAGCATATGGATTGGTTCAGCAAAATACGGTCTAGCGTGTAGCTCGCAAGGTTGTATAGCATCTAATTTTACCACATATCTACGATTGGCATCTTTAAACGTAAGCTCTTGTGCAGACCAGTCCTGTATTACCTTCGCATGCTTCAGCCAAGGTCGGCCGAAAAGAAGGTTGTAATCCAAAGTGGATTCCGGCAGATCTAGTATCACAAAGGTCATTTTAAAGGTCGTACCTTGTAAAGTGATGGGTACGTTCCGCACAAGTCCTACGAGATGGACTCTTGATTGATCTGCCATTCTGACAAAAAATTGAACTGGTTCGATTTCGGTCCATCCTAACCTTTTGCATAATGCCGCAGTCGCAATGTTAACACCAGAGCCTCCATCAATTAGTACCTGCGTAATCTTATGATTCTTATACCACACTGTAATTAAGGGGACTGAATGATCGACCGTAGAATCAGGTTCCGGTTGAACTACTGCTGTCGCCGGAATACAAGAAGGCACCGGACTGAACTGTTGTTGGAACTGTTGGCGAATTCCAGGTACTAATGCTAGTAGTTGGCCCAGAGGCAGAGTGATAGAGGCCTTAGATAGGATTTCCCAAGCCTGTTGAGATTGATTGACAGGCTCTGCTGATGTTCAAGTTGATGCCTCTGCTGATGCGGAGGTGTCTACGGTTGGTAATGTATCTGCTGCTGATGATGTTCCTACTGCTGACTCCCGTTGTTGTGTTTCTTGCTTTGTTAACGAGGGCTGGGTTACCAGAATAGGCTCTGGGAAGACTGCTGGTTCTATTGTGGTCCATTGACTAGCCTTGTTGTACATTCTCTGTTGTTCACGTATCCCTGGTTCAAATATTTCTGCTGCCGGTTATAGTTGTTTACCGGATCGGGTCTGGACTGCAGCAGCCTCTGTTTCCACCGGTGTGATTTGTACCATGTTCACCATTGGATTTTGACGTTCCTTCTTCCTTTGATCATACTCAGCTGCATCCTTACAAAATCTCCTAATATGTCCAAATTCACCACAAAAATGATAGCGTGGTGGTGGTAAATAAGGATTTTCCGGTGGTGGTCCATTCTGCCAGCGGTTTGCATTATAGTTTTTATTCCTCTGTCCTCGGTAATTTCGATATCCTTGCTGCTGGTTGTTTCTCATTTGTGGAGGCACATAATGGTTGGCTGGCTGTCCTTGTTCCTGGATAATTGCATTGACAGTCGCTGTTCCCTGTAGTCTAGCGTTGTATGCGCAGTTTTCGGTGGTGTGTCCAGCAATGTTGCAGATAGCGCAGAATGTCTAATTAAGTGCACAATTGGCACTAATATGTCCTGAATTTTTGCATGTGATGCAGTATACTTGTCTGGTCATATCTTCGGCAACATTTTTGTTTGTTTTTACCCACTCTAGATCTTCTGTAAATCCACCGACTTTGTTTTCCAGTTGCAGAGTCATTGCAATGACTGCATCGAGTGTCATAGCTCCGACACATCTTATGATCATGATCTGCTTAAGTTGTGGAGTTAAGCCATTGATGAACCACTGAGTGATAACGTCATCTGGTAAGTTAGCATGGGCCGGTGGCAGCTGCCTTAAGTGTGTTCTGAAGAGGGTAGCATACTCTTGTACAGTTTGATTTGCCTTCTATCTGTTATTCTGCAGATAGTAAAAAATTTTGGCTGGATTCTTTTTTAGCCTGAATCGCTACAGAAAAGCATCTCCTACTTCTTCGTAGGTGCCGAAATGATTAATATCATATTCTGTAAGCCATCTCGCTGCTTCATTGACAAGTGTAGATTGGAAGACAATGGCTTTGTAGGCCTGATCCGGTGGATGGTTGAGAACTGCGTAGCTTATATCGAAAGTGCGTACGTGAGCATCCGGATCATCTCTTGGGAATCCATTTCGTGTACGTCACTCCTGTTGGAGTCGGCCTGGGTGGACATAAATGTTGTTGTTCGTTCATCGTGAGTGTATTATACCTTCCTTCTGTATCTCTGGGTTGAATATCTGAACTACCGGAATCTGTATCGTCGGATGGCGTACTTCTCGGTGTGATGACCTTGCTTAATATGCTTTGAATCTCTATTTCGAATAGCTTTCCTTCCTTCTTGATGTCCAGTGTATGGGAACTTGCTTCCAAGCGCAGTGGTTGGGCTGAAGATTCAACAAAAAATGCCAAACCGTCACCAAAAAACTGTGAGTCTCTTACCGAAATATCACCGGAAGGCATCGAAATTATGCCCGAATACGGTGTTTCTTTGCCTTCGCCGATTTCTTTGACTAGCGCGTTTCTAATCGTAGATGAATCTGAATCTTTTTCCAAGATTGTTAAACTAGTTTCTAATTGCGTCTTGGTAGGTTCTGGACTTACTATATCTTCGACAGACTATGCCGAAATAGTACAGGAATGCACCAGAGGCGTAACACGTTCCACCGGAATATGACCGGGATCAGTTCTAACGTTCTTAACTTTCTTGAAAACTGGGCCAGACCTAGTTGTACTTTTACCTTCCAGAGTTTTCTTTAGTACATTAAGTACTCTAGACTGATGGTTCTTGGGATACATTTCACCGGATCGAGTAACCGGCATGTATCATTTTTTGTACTAATCGCGTAGTATTACTAACGAAACAGTTTGCAACAATCTGGTTCTGTTGCTACTTCCAAATCGAACGATAATGTGATTCTGACAGACTACTGGCAATCTTGATGCCACCTTCCCACAGACGGCGCCAAGTGTTAAATGTAAAATAGTGTCACTGTGTTACTGACTAGCGGAAATCGTTACCGAACAAATATTAAACGTAAAACAGTGATTCACCATAAACTGTGTTAAACTTTCAGTATCATTACAGAGAGGCGTTGTCGTCGGGGTTCATGGAAAGGAGGGTGGAGGGAATGGAAACAGTTTTGCTTGGGGTACATGGGACCACTCAAGATGGGATAAAAATCAAAGTATTTTTAGTGTGGCTAGTTGAGTAAGAAATAAGTACCGAAAGAACCAAGTGAAAGATTGCCGAAAGTAACAATGATGCCTACGACTGCTGGTTGATAGGGGAACAGTTATAATGCATGAACGATCAGGCGTAGATGCAAACTTGAAAAATGAGCGACATTAGATTTTCAACTCTAATCCTATTGCACATAATACAGATGAAAACAACTTAACAGCTTTATTATGTAGAAATAACCATACAAAAAAAATGTCTAAACGACCATTCAAAATATTGTTTAAGATTGCAATTCTCATGTTTGAAAATCAAACGGCTACGGTGGGCTAGCAACTGTTAAAGTCCTGCACTGCAAGAGCAAAGAGCTATACTGAAGAGACCTTAGAATTCTAATTACAAGCCCGATTTCTGCAGATGCAAAGCCTGTTTTATACGGATTCAAACCTGATTCAAGCATTACAATACAATTAATTAGCTAAGAACGTTGAAACAGAATGCGGAACAACAATATTAATTACTGGCAATAAATTCAAATAGTCCCAACACAATCTTTGACCATCAACTTTACGTTTTATGCTAACGTCACTTCGCTATGGTCCGTCAAATTTATTAAACCTTATCGCTCTATACAAATGATATATTAGCAAAATCTATCCAAATCTTCTTACTGTCTACTATCACCCCTTTCTTGCATGGAAAACAAGAAAGCCTTCATATACTGTTATGAATCTTTATCTGCAACATGAGTATGTGAAATAGTTCAGAGCTTAATCATCGATTAGTCCTATCGTCCGTGCATTTCCATTCAGTGTTCAGTTGTCATCTTCAAAAAAAATAAAACAGCATATCGTGCGAATTCGTTCTCCTTTTTACTGTCCTACCAAACTTTTCTTATAGCACTGATTCTTTAGTTTATTTCACTACAGTTCTTTCAAGTTGAACGATGATCATATGTAAGTGCAACCAGAAATTAGTAAACAACATTTGCCATCAGCGCAACTATTAAGACGGAATCAATCATGTTGAGCTCCTGAACACAAAAGATAAAAGTTTGTTATTCATTCAGTATACAATCCTTTAGTAACTTCATCTCCGATTTGTGCATCATCAATCAAAATTTACTCAGGGTTTTTCTCAAAATTTGTTCAACCTGTATCAAATCAATTAGTGCAGCATACGCAACCTTTAAGAATATTAATAATAAATAGCCAAAATGAAAGTTTATTGCTCACAATAATCTTTATAGCTGGTAATTTCGAAGATGTTGAAAAATCCTGAAGCAATATAGTTCAAATAGATCTTATAATATCTCTCTTAGAGACTGCGATAAGAACAATGGACTATGTACAAAAACAATCAGCATCGTTCTTACTCTATCCTTCAGCTTTGAATATGTGTTGAAATCGTTTACGTCATTCTTGCCTTTCTTTGGAAATATAAGAGATTGATAGGTTGATCTTCCTATGAGTCGACAGTATCTTTCGATGAGTAAGACCTTTCCTCCGTCCACGCCATCTTCATAGCAGCATTAAATCAACAGAAATGCGTTGTAACACATGTGAAATTAAGCGTTGTCAAACGTAATTTAATTGCCGTGAGAATGCGGAGCATCTAAAACATTGACAAGATGGTTCAACTATCAGAACTATAGTGTAGTTTTGTACATATGCAAAAGATCATTCCATCATAGAGCGTAGAGCATCAAGTATAGAATGCAATCATAGGCGCTTCAGAACGTAGTCAGAAATCCTATTCGTCAGAGAACTACCCTCATGAATATGCTTGTTATTGAACGTCATCGGATTTGAGAGAGTGTTGTCGAATGAGTAGGGGAAGACGAAATTGGAATAGATGAAAAATTCCTTCTTCCAAGACCTATGTCATCCTATCACAACGTTCTATTCGTGTCAGCTAACACACATAGATTAATGGTCGATGACTAAAACACAGATAGAGAATCGTCCCTTTTAACCATCTTCAAAACTCTTTTAAGCATCACGTAGCTGTCAGATTAATACTAGCTCAGATGTGTTTTTTTCAATGCATTAAGAAAAGAAGCAAATGTGCGAAGACTTTGGCAACAAGTATGGTTAAACTTTTCAATTTCAGAGCAGCAAGCATGAAGTAAGAGCGTCGTCTGTAAGCAGTACAGCCTTAGATAATTATCCGAGTCAATTTATATGAAATCTAGAGTGAAAGCGCGAAATCTTGAAACAAAGTCAAGTTACTTGTCTGTTTGTTCTGGAAATAATTGCAAAGGTGCAGAGTCATAATCACAAGGATCGTAGATATGCAGAAGATTATCTTCAAAATCTCATACAAATTTTTATAATCAATTATGATCATCCATGTTATTGAAAACAACTCAAGTACTTATCTCTGTGCAAAGCAGATTAAATCGTGAGGTTGGAACTTCCTTTGTGCATCTTCATGCAGTAAATCAGATGTATTATCGTCAGAAGATGAAAACGTCCGCCAACCTTGCCCGATTCATTTTGAATATTGGCCTCCTTGCTTTCTATCAAAGTTATCTCTTCACGGGAAAAAGTTGATGGATCTTTCTCCTTCGGTTGCCCTCAAACAGCGCCCCCAACATACCTTCCAGAGAACATCCAAATGCTGTCGTAAATTCCACGAACCACTCCTCTCTCTTTTCTTCCAATCATTTGCATGTCTTCATTTTCGCCAGATACAGACGATCAATTGGCCTCCCCTCTTCTCTCTCCTCGATTACGAACAGCAGTTCTCCCCTTCAACAAGGCATTCTCCCCCATGTACGTACATCTGTATGCGGCTTTCTACATCCTCCTTCCGCCTTAGCCTCCTTCCAGGATTTTCCCCCCTTTCAGAATGGAAAGTTTCCTCCGTAGATACAGCAGCTGAGTCATGAAAAGCTTGCTCTAGAAGCCAAAAGCAGTCTCCATGTTGTTTTGCTGAAGGTGGCTGCACGGGACATGAGGAACACATTCTGGAGTCAGCAACGATGGCCCGAACTGATCGCTATTCTATTCCTGTATTTATAATCGTTAGAGATAATTCTGGATTCGTTACGGACACCTGCACGATCACACTATTGAAGTCAACATGGTATCTTAATCCCATTCAATTTCTGATTCCTCCGTACTTTCACGTCGGAAGATCACACCATCAACAGGGCTAAAAATCCCTTTCGACTTTGGTTTTCCCAGAAACAACATCGCGAAGCATCCCGAATGGTGCGGTTCAGCCTCTTCAAAACATCTTATGCCGAAAGCAATGGCTTCAAATCGTGACGACATCCACCCCCTCTGAACCTGTACATCCTCCGGATGTACCACCATCGATCTCGGCATCTACAAGTCTTCAAGAATCCAAATGTGAGTGAAATCAAGTGCATGGGTTAAAACAAATGTGCCTATGCACGGCCATGTAATGAGCCCTACATATGCATACTCTAAGTGCATAAAAAACAGCATGGTGCAAATAGGGAGGTATCAGGCATTCGGTGTTGAGGATGTACACTCAAATTGAACTCACATTTTCATCATGGATATACAATTCAATACAAGTGCAATCACTCGTGCAACTACGGGTTTTAACCAAAATATCACTCGTGCTCTTTACATTTCATTTATGCATGCGTTAGGTGCATGAAGAAAAAACAAAATGGTGCGAAAATCAAAGTTTCATGGTATCTAAGCAAGGAAGCTCACATCACTCTCAACTCCACTCTCCTAAAGATGCAATCACTCTTCCTTACTCAAAATTATCCTCTCTTATCACTCAAAACTTGTTTTATTATTTTTCAATGATATTTACCTATCTAATTGTGCAGATGGACGTGCTTCTACGGAATTTCAAAGACGTGTTTCTATATATTTTTACATGCATATTTGGCATGCAATGCATCTCAAAAATGGTGCAAAGAAAAGACCAGGGTTAAAGCACGATAGCTAATGGAAAAGATTTTCACGGCTTTGTTCTTGAGTCATCATCTCCGTTGGCTTTGCTTGATCATTCCTGCACTCATAGAAGCTAAACAAACCATGAGAAACATCAAATCATATGACACAATATGTACATGCAATCCATGAAAGAACTTCGGGAAACCATTTGCAGTAAACCATAAAGATGTAATTTGAAAGTGGTTGCCTCCTGCACAATCCATCAAACTCCTAGATCTCCAATTAGCTCCATATCAACACCTGTTTATATAAACTCAGAAAACACATTAGTAGCATCATATTCAAAAAGATTATTTTGAAAAATTTTCATTTTCTTGAGAGCTAGATGCATTTTCTTGCTCTATTTATTTATGCATTTATTTGTTTATTTATTTATTTATTTATTTTTATATTTACTTTTATCCATCTCAAAAAATCAAAACATAATTATTAAGTATTTACATACTTATATTTACAAAAGTCACTTTTGAATTTCTTGTGAATACAAGAAATTCCTTTCCAATACATTTTCACAAATAAATTCTCCAAAGAAGGTATGTTTAAAAACAAGCCATCTTTGAATTGCACCAATCAGTGTTGCTTTCATAAATACAGTAAATATGTATACAAGCCACCTTTTTTGCTTGTCTACCTCTTGGCAGCTTGTTTGGTCTTTGTAGCTCTCAGAGAATTTGGATATCCATATTTCAATTATCTGAGCATGAGTATTTTTATTTATGATTCTTTCAAATTCATCATGTGCAGAGTCATGAATACATGTATATGAAGTTTGAAATTTGCATATGTCTGATTCATAATTGAAATTTTCTTGTAAGCATGTATTTTCTTTTATTTCATGCTTGAGATCATTTATAGGAGTTTTATCCCTTTCAATATCTTCTATCATGTCTCCATCACCATTAAGATGAGGTTTTTGAATAGAATCATTTGAATCCCACTTCAAATGGAAGTGTTTATCATACTCAGACATCAAGACACAGTCATCTTTATTCTCCATGGCAAAATCATTCCTTTCTGACTGAGTTTCGGAAATTATGAAGTCTGCTTCTTTCTCCAATCTTTCCAGGAACTCTTCATCATTGTCTTTTTCCAGATTCATTTGCCCATTTTCATGAAGAGACTCAATATCACTGAATCCAAGAAAGTCTTCATCTTCAATATCACTAGAGACTTTCTTATCAAGATCAAACTCATCATAATTTTTACACCTTATAGGACAGTGCATGTAGATTGACGGGAACTCAACTTCTTTATTCAAGATCCCATCATAGAATTCTTCATATCTCTCAATCATTTCTTGCTCATTCTCTTCAGAGGATGTGCTTAGTCCACCTTCTTCAAGCATCGATTCTTCAATCACTGATTCTTGCTCAAGAATCTCATCATGTATGAGAATCTCAACATACGCATTCAAATCAACTTGAGCTTCATCGTTGCAATCGTTTGACTCAATAGTTTTACATTGGATATCCTTCAATGCTATACACGCATCTGATTTATCATATATCACAATAAACATTTCATCTGCCACTTTATACTCAATTTCTTCAACGTGTGGACTCAACTCAACATGATTATTTTTGACATACATATCAGTATTTAGAAAAATGATCAATGGTATTTTCCCATCCTCCTCATGTTCATTCATATTTCTCTCTTCATGGAGTGTGGCATCATTTACATACATATCATTAATTTGAACTCCATCCAACTTATCCTCTTTTTTATGTGTGGGATCTTTGTTCAATGTGGCTTCGCTCAAAAGCATATCAGTATCTTGATCTTGATCTAGACTATCGGTAGGATTAGGATCGTGCTTATCACCATCACCATACACATCACTATCCAGAGGACCTATCATTTGTACATCCTCTAGATTAGCATCATACTCATCTTTGTCATCACACATTTCAACCTCTAGAGGACTCATTATTTGCATGTCCTCCTTTATATAAGTAGGTTCATTTTCTTGCATCTCTGTATGCATGTATAATGCGGATTCCTGCATATCCATTTTCTTACCCATCGGATCTTCTATTGACAGGTCCTTAGATTCAACATCATGTTCCATGGGAGTTCCTTCATGTAATTCAGTCATTAGATCAGAAGTTCTATCCGAATCTTGTGTTAGAAAAGGATCATCACCATCAAGTGACATCCAATCATACTCCACATCTTGCCCGATGTCATCATGAAAGGATGCATCTCGAGCTCGATCTTCAGGCATATTTATTAGGTTCTCTATTTGTATCTCATCTTTTATCTCCATTTGGTCACCTATGAGCCTACTAGATATCTCTATCTCTTTGTTTGCATCTTGATATGTTTCTTGATTTGTTTGATTATCTTTTATTCGATGTGAGGAGTTTATCGGAGTAGAGGAAGCTTCATCTTGTTTACTTGTTGGGTTTTGTTGGTTTTTGTTTTGTTTTATGTTTGTTGTTTGTTTGGTTTGATGTTGGTTTAGTTTGGTTTGATTTTGATTAGCTTCCACTTGCTCCTTTGATCCTCCCATCTTCGGGCTTTGTCCACTTATGGCACCTAAAGATATAATCATTGTAAAGAAGTCTAGGGGCTCTTGGCACCTTGTAACCTTTGAGGTTACATCAATCGCACTTTTAGAAGTTTCTTCATATTTCCCATCATCACTATGGATATCAAGCCCATGCATATCTACTTCATGCCCAAATGGGGTCTCTACAACCTCATGGACTTGAACATTATCCACGATTGGTAAAATGCTTGGAACATGGTTATAATTTTCATCTGTTTGAAGATCTGTTCTCCAATCATTTAAAAATTTCTCTATTGTTTGTTGTTTCTTTACGTATTTCATCACAGCTTCATGGACGAGCATCCAATCCTCTGTGAGTCCTGAGTCGGAGTCTATATCTTGTAGAAGTGGAATTAACTCCTCTCGGGCATTAACATCGATTGTTCGAAGAAACAACGAAACCCTTTCATGACTCATGCACCTCTTATCGTGCTCGGAAAGATCATCATATTGTCGCTCAAACTCTTCTTTGATCTCAAGAATTGGTTGGTCTTTGGGCATATGAACCCACCTTAGGAAAGATCTACGAGTTACTTTATCAAGATCCTCTAGCATAAACTGCTTGAGGAGTGTCGCTTTGTATTGGGACCATGTCGTTTGATTTATTCGCATTATTTGGTCTCGCACGTCGTAATCCGACACATAGATAAAGTTTTCGCATAGTTCTTTTTCCGTCATTGGACTTAGTCCGACACCTAGATATTTGGCCTCGAGTTCATACTCTTTGCAGAACTTTGAGACATTCTTTCCATTAAAAAAGCCACACCGATTGACTAGACGTTCATGAAGTGATTGGATGGCTTTTTGACGCCTATCTTCTTCTTGAAATCGTATGAATTGAGCGAGGAGATCTTCCATGTCTAATGTGCTAAATCGCTTAAATTTCGGTTGCTAACTTGGTTCTTTTAATTCACTAACATTATGATTTACTCACCCCCTCCTCTCACGTCGGGTTCACCAGGTATGTCGTCGGGGTTCATGGAAAGGAGGGTGGAGGGAATGGAAACAGTTTTGCTTGGGGTACATGGGACCACTCAAGATGGGATAAAAATCAAAGTATTTTTAGTGTGGCTAGTTGAGTAAGAAATAAGTACCGAAAGAACCAAGTGAAAGATTGCCGAAAGTAACAATGATGCCTACGACTGCTGGTTGATAGGGGAACAGTTATAATGCATGAACGATCAGGCGTAGATGCAAACTTGAAAAATGAGCGACATTAGATTTTCAACTCTAATCCTATTGCACATAATACAGATGAAAACAACTTAACAGCTTTATTATGTAGAAATAACCATACAAAAAAAATGTCTAAACGACCATTCAAAATATTGTTTAAGATTGCAATTCTCATGTTTGAAAATCAAACGGCTACGGTGGGCTAGCAACTGTTAAAGTCCTGCACTGCAAGAGCAAAGAGCTATACTGAAGAGACCTTAGAATTCTAATTACAAGCCCGATTTCTGCAGATGCAAAGCCTGTTTTATACGGATTCAAACCTGATTCAAGCATTACAATACAATTAATTAGCTAAGAACGTTGAAACAGAATGCGGAACAACAATATTAATTACTGGCAATAAATTCAAATAGTCCCAACACAATCTTTGACCATCAACTTTACGTTTTATGCTAACGTCACTTCGCTATGGTCCGTCAAATTTATTAAACCTTATCGCTCTATACAAATGATATATTAGCAAAATCTATCCAAATCTTCTTACTGTCTACTATCACCCCTTTCTTGCATGGAAAACAAGAAAGCCTTCATATACTGTTATGAATCTTTATCTGCAACATGAGTATGTGAAATAGTTCAGAGCTTAATCATCGATTAGTCCTATCGTCCGTGCATTTCCATTCAGTGTTCAGTTGTCATCTTCAAAAAAAATAAAACAGCATATCGTGCGAATTCGTTCTCCTTTTTACTGTCCTACCAAACTTTTCTTATAGCACTGATTCTTTAGTTTATTTCACTACAGTTCTTTCAAGTTGAACGATGATCATATGTAAGTGCAACCAGAAATTAGTAAACAACATTTGCCATCAGCGCAACTATTAAGACGGAATCAATCATGTTGAGCTCCTGAACACAAAAGATAAAAGTTTGTTATTCATTCAGTATACAATCCTTTAGTAACTTCATCTCCGATTTGTGCATCATCAATCAAAATTTACTCAGGGTTTTTCTCAAAATTTGTTCAACCTGTATCAAATCAATTAGTGCAGCATACGCAACCTTTAAGAATATTAATAATAAATAGCCAAAATGAAAGTTTATTGCTCACAATAATCTTTATAGCTGGTAATTTCGAAGATGTTGAAAAATCCTGAAGCAATATAGTTCAAATAGATCTTATAATATCTCTCTTAGAGACTGCGATAAGAACAATGGACTATGTACAAAAACAATCAGCATCGTTCTTACTCTATCCTTCAGCTTTGAATATGTGTTGAAATCGTTTACGTCATTCTTGCCTTTCTTTGGAAATATAAGAGATTGATAGGTTGATCTTCCTATGAGTCGACAGTATCTTTCGATGAGTAAGACCTTTCCTCCGTCCACGCCATCTTCATAGCAGCATTAAATCAACAGAAATGCGTTGTAACACATGTGAAATTAAGCGTTGTCAAACGTAATTTAATTGCCGTGAGAATGCGGAGCATCTAAAACATTGACAAGATGGTTCAACTATCAGAACTATAGTGTAGTTTTGTACATATGCAAAAGATCATTCCATCATAGAGCGTAGAGCATCAAGTATAGAATGCAATCATAGGCGCTTCAGAACGTAGTCAGAAATCCTATTCGTCAGAGAACTACCCTCATGAATATGCTTGTTATTGAACGTCATCGGATTTGAGAGAGTGTTGTCGAATGAGTAGGGGAAGACGAAATTGGAATAGATGAAAAATTCCTTCTTCCAAGACCTATGTCATCCTATCACAACGTTCTATTCGCGTCAGCTAACACACATAGATTAATGGTCGATGACTAAAACACAGATAGAGAATCGTCCCTTTTAACCATCTTCAAAACTCTTTTAAGCATCACGTAGCTGTCAGATTAATACTAGCTCAGATGTGTTTTTTTCAATGCATTAAGAAAAGAAGCAAATGTGCGAAGACTTTGGCAACAAGTATGGTTAAACTTTTCAATTTCAGAGCAGCAAGCATGAAGTAAGAGCGTCGTCTGTAAGCAGTACAGCCTTAGATAATTATCCGAGTCAATTTATATGAAATCTAGAGTGAAAGCGCGAAATCTTGAAACAAAGTCAAGTTACTTGTCTGTTTGTTCTGGAAATAATTGCAAAGGTGCAGAGTCATAATCACAAGGATCGTAGATATGCAGAAGATTATCTTCAAAATCTCATACAAATTTTTATAATCAATTATGATCATCCATGTTATTGAAAACAACTCAAGTACTTATCTCTGTGCAAAGCAGATTAAATCGTGAGGTTGGAACTTCCTTTGTGCATCTTCATGCAGTAAATCAGATGTATTATCGTCAGAAGATGAAAACGTCCGCCAACCTTGCCCGATTCATTTTGAATATTGGCCTCCTTGCTTTCTATCAAAGTTATCTCTTCACGGGAAAAAGTTGATGGATCTTTCTCCTTCGGTTGCCCTCAAACAGCGCCCCCAACATACCTTCCAGAGAACATCCAAATGCTGTCGTAAATTCCACGAACCACTCCTCTCTCTTTTCTTCCAATCATTTGCATGTCTTCATTTTCGCCAGATACAGACGATCAATTGGCCTCCCCTCTTCTCTCTCCTCGATTACGAACAGCAGTTCTCCCCTTCAACAAGGCATTCTCCCCCATGTACGTACATCTGTATGCGGCTTTCTACATCCTCCTTCCGCCTTAGCCTCCTTCCAGGATTTTCCCCCCTTTCAGAATGGAAAGTTTCCTCCGTAGATACAGCAGCTGAGTCATGAAAAGCTTGCTCTAGAAGCCAAAAGCAGTCTCCATGTTGTTTTGCTGAAGGTGGCTGCACGGGACATGAGGAACACATTCTGGAGTCAGCAACGATGGCCCGAACTGATCGCTATTCTATTCCTGTATTTATAATCGTTAGAGATAATTCTGGATTCGTTACGGACACCTGCACGATCACACTATTGAAGTCAACATGGTATCTTAATCCCATTCAATTTCTGATTCCTCCGTACTTTCACGTCGGAAGATCACACCATCAACAGGGCTAAAAATCCCTTTCGACTTTGGTTTTCCCAGAAACAACATCGCGAAGCATCCCGAATGGTGCGGTTCAGCCTCTTCAAAACATCTTATGCCGAAAGCAATGGCTTCAAATCATGACGACAGCGTTACCAGACCAACATGGGTTCTTGGGAGTGGTAGGGGTCTGTTAGACAGAGGCCCTGTACTCTTTTCCCAATTCTTAGTCACAACATCAAAAACACGAATGCGCGTCTTAGCTCAGTTACTAGTATTAACTAGACAATACTTGATTTCTATATTCCTGCGTACCGAACTTCTCCAGACTAACATGCTATTGGAATAGAGCAGTAGTCAGAGTTACAGAATCAACAGTAGTAATCAACCAGCGATAACACTTTAACCGACAGATTCGTTTGTCATAACGCTTTACAACGATCTCAAATAAAAGTTCACGTTTACCGAAAGCAATAGTTCATCCTCGTCACCGAATACAATAAGTTCAGTAAAACAAACAGAACATACTCAACAATGCATCAAGTTGTCAAATCAACTCACGCAATAATATAACTACTCAGACTGACTCAGGGTACTTTAACAACTGAAGAACACACGACAATATGATACGATAACAATACTCAGACACACAATCCGTCATTCAACTACCCGTGGCGGTGAACTTCAGTATAAACAGATGATGTAGAACTCAACACTAACAATACTCAGAACTTCACAACAGTGTAAACAATACTCTGACAAATAATTAGGCGAACAATCTGGCAATTCCAGAAAAGGCGTCTCTCTTGACCATTCTCCTTACATTGCTTTATATGGATTTACAAGATGCACGTACCAACTTTTCGCGCGTATTTCAAAAACTCTGTTACATCCGGCAGTCATTACATCTATCCCACTCCGGCGGCCGACTAACACAAGTGACCAGCACTTTATTCACTAATCTCCATTCTCCTATTATTTTACAAGGAATATATTACAATGATTTGGGATTATGCATCTAGAGGACTCCTCTAGGGCATTTACATAACTTGAGGGAATTTCCTAAGACTTTGAAGAAGAAAAAATATGCCCATCAATTTTGAAAAATTTGGGACTCCTCTTTTGTTCCTCTTTTCTGTGCAACACTCTCCCCCTCTTTGTCTCTGTCATCCCTTGACAGGCTTTTATTCTCCTTTGTTGCTTGTCCAAGGCTTCTGAATACACGCACCCAATGGTCAAGGAAGCGATAAGGACTATCAGACAGTTTGTTATTTTATACGAAATCAGTCCTTTGTTTCTATAATCCCCTTGGTATTCTGTACATCACAAATCTGGGTTGCTGTATTAAGTCAGGCAGCCACACACACTATCAATGGAAGGATCATTACCTACCAAATATCTTCTTGCACTTCTTCATGGATACTTCTTGGCCTTGATCTACCCTTGTTACTGACATACCTTCCCCTATTGTATTGCTTTGAGTTTGTTTGCCTTCTGCCACCGCACACCTTAATTTTCTGATCTCTACTCTCTTTTAAGAGAGCATTACATTTCAAAGGCCCTATTTCTGAATCTTCTTTGTCATCCTCTAGGACCTGTTCCATTTCTTCTCACCGCATGCATCCAGTGGACGAGGAGACACCTAGGACCTTCAGACAATTGGTTATCTTATCCGATGAAGCGTCCTATGTTTTTGTCTCCCTCCTTGACTTGTTTTGCTTCACCGCCAGCTCCTAGTGGATGAGGAAGTTGTGTGCAACCTCCCATGAAATGTCCTGGTTGTTATCTTTCTTTAATTTCATTCCTCAGGACCCGAGCCTTTGGCGTTGTTGCCTGATGCGTGCCCCTACGGGGCTTTGGGTAGAGAGTTGTTTGTTTTCCTGATAATCTTTATTCTTTATTGAGCAGCTTTATTCTTTGATCTTCTTCTTCTTCTCTTTTTGCTTGATTCCCCTTCCACACGTCCCTCCTCCTGAACTCTATCGTCCCCGACATGCTTTTTTTGGCGATGTGAATATGTTTGGATTACTTGTTGCTCTCGTTGATTCAACAAATATGCATGACACATAATAAATTCTTTCCATTGATTTTATTTTACCCCGTCTGCTGGTGCCAGTCTATGGTCTGCAAAGAAACTCAATTTGTAGGCCACCATCCTGGCATTAAGATTGAAAGACATTTTTACAAAAATTTCAGAGTCTATTTCAAAAAATCCTGTAAAGGCTTCTTCAAAAGTTTGCATGTAAGTGCTTGGCAAAAACATCAGCCTAGAATATATGGTCATTAGTGTTAATCGGCTTGGTATAGTTGATAGATAAAAAATGAGGGCGTCAAGTCCTTGATTAATGCCGATGAAATTCAAAAAAGTATACTGAGCATGTTGAAACACTTTAATAACTGTAACTAACATGCGCAAGTCTTATTCATCATCTTAATGGCTATATCTGGTATAGTGGCATAACGAGCTATCCAAAATTTGATTGTTTTGATCATGTATTCTTCTATCGGTAAATAATTTTGAGGTGGACTCAGTAGTAGTGGATAGTTGAGCCACTGATTATTGATGCTTCCCTGGTGCTCACCTTCCCAAAACTGCATCCAAGAGCGTCATCTGTGTACTGGGCAAAAGGATGGATTTACATGAAGTATGTATGGTGAGGATTCCCAGTGTACCCTGAGGGTCAGATTTTTCTCCATGAACTTCCTCCTCCATATGGGATCGGCTTTGTCAAATTCCTCTTGAGTGTAGGTGAATGTTTGCATGCTAAACTGGAGGTTAGAGTCTAGCTCTTTCTTGGTTGTTTTCTTTACATATTGCCATGTTTGTTCTTTAAGTAAACCATATGGTATGTTGAATGGTCGCATTATTTGCTCCAGATTCTTGTTGTCGATCTGTGCTTCTTTCATGACTTTGACTACTTGATCTTCAAAATCTTCTATAAGTTGGGACACCAGTAGTGCCCTCTCATTTCGGCTCAGTTATGCAATATCCCGATGAGTACGTTCAGAGTGGATCTCCGTTTCCTCCCTTATCAACGAATGATGTAAGGGGGGGAGAGAGAGGATGTACCTCAATCTCCTCAGTAGCCACTGTGGAGTGTGGAACTACCGGTGTCTCCTCTGTTGTCTTTTGTGCTAGTTGATCTTGTAGTTGCTTTATCATCTCATCTTTTTGCTTAATCTCTTCGTTGGCCTTCAAAATGGTTTCCTTGTTTTTTTGGATTTCTTCTGCTACTACAGCGAGTTGATCAATGTCTTCTTTACATTGTGCTACATACCTATTTTCGGCTATCTTCCACTTAGTCCTTAGTGCCAAGTATCGTCCATATACCGCTGCTCCCATTCTGCAATGATAGCCTACTCCAACTTGAGCTGATCTTCATTCCTAGCTAACTTTTCCTCCAATGCCTTTATGTCCTTCTCTAGTACTTCCTAAGCTTTTATAGGTTGATTGCATAGAAGAGCTATCATTAGCTCCTTGTTTTTGTTCATTAAATTCTCTACTTCTTCCATGTATATCTTTATTTGTGATTCCAAGATCTTGTTTCTTGCATTCATCTATGTTTTCTCGGCCTCACTAGCATCATATTTCTTTAGTAACTCCTGTAGTTGTTCTTTTAGTTTCTCATTTTCTGTCTCTAGTGTTTTACATTGATGCTTGGCCTCTTGGACTTCGTTCTCTTTATGTGTTATGTGTTATTATGCTAGACTCAATTGGGCTAAGAGGTTCTTACCTATTTCGCGAAGTTGATGCTTTTCCTGCATTGCTTTGTCATAGTCAGCATCAGCCTCAAGCATTAACTCTTACGTATCCATAACACTTTTGATCATATGTTGAACCACTGGCTTGAGCTGAGCAACGTCTACATTCAACCATGTTTTTGGGATGCTTGGAGCTTCCCTTGTCTGTACATCCTTTCCATGTTCCACATGTATACTCTCGTTATGTGGTTGTGTCATTTGGAGTTCTACCGCCAGTTCTTTGCTTTCTTCTTCTATATTGATAATCTTCGTGGCACTCCCTTGAAATGTAACATCCATATGGGAGGGTTCTACCACTACCTTTATTGGTGTGAAGGGTTCTGACTCTTCCACCGTAGTGTCTTTTGGTTCTTCTTTGGGATTCTTGAAAGATCCCTCTTCTGCAAGCTTAGTCTCATGGATTTGAATGTTAGATGTTTCATTTTTTTTTATTACATGTACTCTTTCTTGGGATACCTCTTTGCCTGCAGTGTCTTGATTGGGGTTGATGGTAGTTTGATTTACCTTCATGCCCTCTTCTTTTGCATTGTAGTTCACTTCATTTAATTCCTCCCATTGTCCATCATCTTTTGACTCACTTCAAATGTCCGTATTCAATAAGGAGGTGTCTGGTTCCTCGTGCATCTGAAGATGAGCTTGAATTCACTAACCCTAATTCCCTATATCGATGCACCTTGGTTAGCCCCTTTTTTACTTCCATATCTTGGTGGGCTTACTGGTAATGGTGCCCTTGCAGTGATAGATTTACTTGACCTTCAGTGTATTGATGTGTGTCTTCCAAGGACCTTGTTAATTCCTCTTCGGTAATCGGTCGATGCTCTTCCATTCTTGTCTTCCGAAGCACATGTGCCCTTTTTGTGGCTAGGACTTGTGCTTCCGCTTGCATCATTTCTCGTAGTCTGTTTATACTTCTCATTTTAGGTTGGGAGCTCGTTTCTGCCTCCTCAATGATCTTTACCCCTTTTTTCTTTCTCCGAACTGTAGCTACCTTTGCATATTTGGCCATGGCTTTTGATGATGGCATTTCTTGCAGATGCTCTCTAATGCCCAAGGCATGATATATCAATATGGTTAGAGCCACACTGCTGTTCAGGAACTTCTTGTGATTCCACTGCTTCTTTGCCTTGAATAGCCTCTCTTGAATATAAGGAGTCATTTTGATTTGATTCCCAATTTGTTTAATAGCGTGTGATAGCATCTGGACTATGATCTTCTGAGGAGCAGTGTATCTATGAATGTTAGGAAAACAAAAGTGCTGATGAATGAATCTTACTTCGCGGTTAATGCCAGTAAAGGTCCTGGTCTTTGCCCCTCGGCTTTCTTCCTTTAATACCGTATTTCCATCCTTCTCCCATCCAAAAGCGTCTTTGATTAGATCATGTGTAAATTGAATTATGACCCATTCACCTACTGCATCCATGACTCTTGCCTTTGGCACCAATGGATCATGTAGTGCTGGCTATAACATATTCATAACTTGCATGCACCTTTGAAAGTCAGGTTTGTAGATTGGTAAATCAAAGTATTTGTGAATGCTCGCTTTCTTCATGATGTCAATGGTAGATGGGAGCTCATGTACCACTTTAAAATCTTGGGACATCATTGGGAATTGATGATCCGTGTCCATGATCTTGATGGTCACTAGGAATAGATAGTCCCCAACTGGTTGATCCTCTCTAAACTAGTGTCCTTTTGCTTTAGTCACGCTTTGTGGAGGGAATTCCATCACTTCCTCCTGAATGGTTGCTTCAGAATTTTCGGAGGCCATCTGCACTTGTAATGAAAAGAGCATTAACTTCTATGGAAGACATGTCTTTAGTGATGTGCATTGTAGTGACATCTCGTTCGTTGCCTTACTCAGTTCCCCTTGCTTGTATAAGTAGATCCCTTACCGCATATATTTTTTCATTTTTTCCTTGAAAGAAACAAGAATTAGCATAACCGAAGCATTTATTTATTTACGCAGTAGGTCCATTCCTAAGGAAGTAGAAGCTATGACCTATCCCCCTTTGGAGAATGTGTACCACTAATTCCATTATGTACATCACGTGCCGAATGCTTGGCCTCGTAATGTGACCCTACCATGCATCTTTAGGTGCACTAGAAGCTTCATGAATGCAAAAGAAATCTTCTCGATTCTGGTGTTCTATTCCTTGTTGTTGCTTTGATTTCCATATCCATTTTGTAGTAGGGGTTTTAAGCCTTGTCTTCTTCTCATTTTGTCATGCTACAGGTGTATCTCTTCCTTTTTTAGTTATCGGAGTTGTGGGGTTCCTTCTCTTGAGGTATCCGCGATGAAACTCGCTAGTCCTTATGGTACTGTTGTGTTCATATAATGTCTCCTCGTGCTTTTCTATCTCTTGAATGGAAGCTTGTCTGACCTTCTTGGGAATCCACATTTGTTGCCGTGTTTTTTGAGCTTTAGTCAAAGGCTTAGGAAGCCATACTTTCAAGAGTCGTTTTGGTTCTGATTTCGGTGAAGAAGAATTCTTGCCCACCTTTGCCTCCTTATGAGCAATGACCTGTGCTGGTGTTGCATTCTCTGATTCCTTCACTCGATCCTTGCGAACCCATTTGAAGTTAATGTTTTCGGAATGCGAGTAGTTGATGGTGGATTTTCCGGTTATTGATCACTCTTTTGCATGAAAGACTTTAAGAGTATTGTCCTCCTCGGTTTCCTTTTGTTCACCAATCTAGTAGAATGAATCTACTTTCTCCTTGGATATGTCGGGGTACAAATTCCCTTGTTCTGTGAGTCCTGCTTCTATTTGATTTGTGCTGGAATCATTTGCTATGTGCTCTTGCACGGTAGGTGTAGCCTCTCTAATGAATCCTAGTCTCTGTGAGGGTTTCTCCCCTAATAAACTAAATATTTCCTTATGCCCTATTTTGGTTGAAATGTATCCTTGCGCCAGGTGGATGCTTACCTCATTTTCAATGATCTAGTCTTGTCCTAGGATCAAGTTTTCTATTAGATCCTCATCTCTGCACACTAGAAGTCGTTGTTCCATAGTTGAATTTCCTAGGTGGAGCACTTAATCTAGCTAGTCTGTCAATGGCTCCATATATCGTTTTACTTGACATCCACTTATGTAGTTAGAAAGAATATCTCCATCCAGACTAGCTAGATTAAGTGCTCCACAAGTAGAAATCTTATTGATGATTAGAGGTCCATATTCACGTTTTTGTAATTTCTTGGCATGTTGCTTCAAGGTGTAGACCATAACTAAGTCTCCTTCTTTTAGTCCCTTGTCTTTTATGTGTGCATCATAATATGCCTTTTGTCTTCTCTTGGCCGCATAAATCCCTGCAACCGCTTGTATTCTAGTCTGATGCAGCTTCTCAATTTGGTGTAGCTGCTTGGATAATTCATGTCCTGTCCATTCATACTATTGGGCTACTCTCAAAGAAGGCACTAAAAAACCGATCGACAGGATTGTGTTCTGTCCGTACACTAGATTGAATGGGGTAGTTCCAATGGCCGTCTTGTAAGCAACTCAGAAGGCCCAAGTTGCATGATGCAATTGTTTGCCTAGTCAGATCTTCCATTATTGACTATCTTTGTCAATACTATGCATAACACCTTATTGGAACTTTCCGCTTACCTAGGGATCTCCTTTCGTAGTTCGCTCGGTGGGTATCTGTATGGCCGATACTGAGGTGGTTGTAGAGGCCAAGTTTGCCTATTGAATGAGAAATTTTCTGTGGTGTGATTGGTTTATTTTTGTTCTATGTGACAATACGAGGCCGTTCCTTGATAAGGTTGTCTATTGTAGGGGTAGGCCTGAGGCACTCCCGTTCTACCTCGTACGCACATCTGAGTGGGGTGATCTCCTCTGCATAGACTACATCTTTGCAACATAGGTATTCTTAGGGGTGGATGCTGGTAATTTCTCTGTCCTTGGATTCCTAACTTCTTTGCCACCAGCTCTGCTAATTCCTCCACATTACTAGAGTTGGATGTAACCGTACTCCGAGAGTCTTCTGATTTAGTAGGGCTGGGCGTGCTCTTGAGATCCTCTGCTAGATTGTCTTCTAGGTCGATACACTCTTGAAGACATTCACTCAGGGTCTCTAACCTCTTCACATAGACTAGCGTTCTTAGAGTCCCATTCGTTAATCCATCCAAAAAAAATGATATCATTTTTTGCTATGTAGGTCTTTCTGCTACAGGACATTTATCCACATAGTGGTTGAATCTTCGGGCAACTATTTTCATGGTTTCGTTGGGGTTCTGTTTAAAACTATGGATTAAAGACGACGAACTCTGTTTAATCCCTCTCTTAGTGAACTCTCCTATGAACTCTTGAAAGAATTGTTCTATATTTCCAAATTGATTGGGATCTAAAGGTTGGAACCAAGTCAGCGATATTCCTGTGAGGGTGAGTCCAAAAGACTGATACTGCACAAAGAATTCATCCACTTGTTCAACTCTTAAAACTTGTTTAAATTCAGCAATGTGGTCGTAAGGTTCTCCCAATCCATCATAATGATTCCTCACGCATTTGGCCACTTGGATAGGTCTCAATCTTCTCATGGGTTCTGGTTGTCTAGGCATTACGGGGAAGGCGGGGATTGTTGGTCTAATTGGGGGTATCGGGGCTGCACTCCTATTGGTGGTCATGGCCTTACTGGTGGTCGGTATTAATTACGTACTCCAAGGTGGGTCTGATTGTGTGTTTGCACTCTGGGTGTTGTGAATTGCACATGACTTCGGTTTGGAACACTCCGTTGGCTTATTTGTCCCGACATCATATGCTCTACCTCTTGTTGTGTTCCGAAGGGGTTCTAAGAGGTGGTTGCCTATTCTCGTTGAGGGAATATAGGCAATCCCATGTATTTCACTCGAGCCTTGTCTATGGCATCCACCAGCCAATACCTTCTTTGGTTCTTGTCTAGGTATGTTACTCTAGACTTGTCTTCCGGATCCTTTAGCTCATAAAATGTCATCCTACTTTCTTCTCTTCCTTGAGTCGGTTAGTCAGTTTGAAGTAACAAATCTGATTCATGGATCAAATAGACTTCCAATAAGTAGTCGTCTTGAGGTATCAAGTCCCCTCTCAAGACCCACGTCACTATTGACTTGCCTCTAGGGGTAGTCACTAACTCCTTAGGGTTCGGTCTCCCTGAGTTTTCTTGTCCCACTAACTCTCCCCTCTCATTGATCAAATCAGGATATTCAGTCACTATGTAGATGTGACCCAACTTGTCCATGTATGCTCCACCTTCATACTTGACCGCAGGTCTGGGCACAATTGTTAACTCTAAGGAAGTCATCATCATAGCCACAAATCTGTTTAAACCATCCAGGTATTTGGACGATACCTTTTTGGCGATACCGCACTAGGCGACACCAGGTTGTCAACGATACGATACCACTTCAGGACACGATACGATACTAGTCTTTGTCATGATACGATACCAAGTATGTTCACGATATGATACTTGGGAAATCCACGATACGATACCAAAGGACTAGATGATACGATACAATGGAAAGCAGGCAATACGATACCTCTGCACTAGGCGATATGATACCCAAAATTCTAACGATACGATACGAGTGCAAGTCATGATATGATACCAAACTTTTTCACGATATGGTACCAGGAATGCTCATGATACGATACCAAAATAGTCGTGATACGATACTGAAATTCGATATGATATGATACCGCTAAATCAACGATACGATACCGTGATCGAGACAATACGATACTAAAGTGGACCGTGATACGATACCACTTGGCAATTCACGATAGTGATACCAACTAGGTGATACGATACCAAAAATGGTATCACGATACCACAACTGGCAACTAGCGATACGATACTTCAAGGAGTATCGCGATACAAGGGAATTTTTGGTATCACAATACCAAAAACTCAACCGATCGTGATACTCCGGCCAAATCATCTCCAAAATCAAAAATTTTTCCACCCCCTGACTCTTCTCTCACCCCTCTTCACTCCTACACCCTTGTTTCACAAAGATAACTCCTCACAACACTCTGTCCCACCCCGCGATACCGTCCAGGACTTTAATCACGTGTAAGTGGAAATTTTCATATTTTTTGGGATTAAGGTTTGAATGTAACTCACCTTTAGGTTGCTGTGATTAAGCCTTGAGCTCACTAGTAAGTTGCATGATACCAAGTCGGGGATACCAGTCGCTGCTCTCAGACGATACCAAACTAAAGCGTGTCAAATGAACTTCTAATTTCTGGTTTTTATACTTTTGAGTGACTGAAGCCTAACTACACTAACTTGGCAAATTTGTTGAAAATTTTTCTTGATAATTTTGACTTACTCCTACTTCACTTCTCTTCCTAGCCTAACCCTAACTCTTTCTCCTCTCTCTCTCTCTCCAAACCCTAAACCTAAAAACTCATTACACACACCTCAAGGATGTGAAGTAACACATGCTGAAGCATTGAACTCTTTTCCACTGAATGAATTCACTCCTACAAGTACGATTTTGTCACTTTAGAGCTATAACCATCATGAAGGCACCTTGGTCGAGTGTGTTCCCTAACAACCGTGCCAAAAACGTGTGTACCTAAGTCCCAAAGCCTTAGGGACTTGTGCCAAGGAGACTCAATCTCGTTTGCCACACAAGTGCGTATAGTGGGGAATTCACACATGCTTATTTATCAATCTGACGAACTGACCTAACCAAACGTATGAGGACGTGTGCACTCATGATGGAAAGTGAAGTGGTTCAGCTTGAATGCCTGAGAAAATATTAACCTACCTCTCTAACTCACTTAACTACTGAAAGTGTCTGCCCTGATACACTACAAGAAAAAGGGGGCATAGCGACGCCCCCGAATCGGGAAAAAAACGGGAACTGTCGCTTATGCGACGAGGTCGTCGCATAAGCGACGGTAGGAATTTTGGATTTTTTTCTACCCGACCCTCGTTGCATAAGCGACGATAGCGTCGCATAAGCGACGCTACTGAAAAAGCGTCGCTATCATCGTCGCTGATAAGCGAGGAATTTAACGACATTGGCAAACTGCAGAGCGTCGCATATGCGACGCTCTGGAATGTAAAAAAAAAAATTGATTTCTCTCGGCACATTTGTGCTAGGACTTGGACGTGAGCAAGAACAGAGAGACCAAGAGAGAGCGAGAGAGAGAAAGAGCGCGCACGAGAGGGAGAGAAAGAGAGCGAGACCATTGGTAGGTATGCGCACACACACACACTTACACACACATACATATGTACACACACATATACACGCATAGACACACACACACACATACGCATAGACACACACACACATACACACAAATACACACACATATACACACATACACAATGCGTAATGCATACACATACACACATGCACACATAATGCATACACATGCACACACATATACATGCATAATTCACATGTATACATACACATACATAATGCATATGCATACATAATGCATATGCATACATAATGCACATGCATACATACACATACATAATGCATACACACACATATGCATACATCATGCATACACACACATACACACATATGCATACATACACACATAGACACATACACACATAGACACATAGACACACATAGACACATACACACACATAAACACATACACACTCATAGACACACACACACATACACATAGACACGCACACACATACACACACATATACACACACATACACACATAGACACATACACACATAATGATGCATTCACACACATACACATGCATACACACATAGACACACATATACACACACACATCCAAACATACACACTCATAGACACACATAATGATGCATTCACACACATACACATGCATACACACATAGACACACATATACACTTACACATCCAAACATACACACTCATAGACACACATTCATACACACACACATCCAAACATACACACTCATAGACACACACACACACACATAGACGCGCACACACATACACACATAGACGTGCACACATATACACACACATATACACACATAGACACATACACACATAATGATGCATCCACACGCATACACATGCATACACACATAGACACACATATACACACACACATAGAGAGACACACACACATACACATACATGCATACATATGCATACATAATGCATATGCATACATACACATACATAATGCATATACACACATATGCATACATAATGCATACACACACATACACAAACCTATGCATACATACATGCATACACACACATAGACACATACACACATAGACACATACACACACATAGACACATACACACACATAAACACATACACACTCATAGACGCGTAGCGACACATACACATAGACACACACACATACACACACATATACACAAACACATACACACATAGAACATACACACATAGACACATACACACATAGACACATACACACATAGACACATACACACATAGACACATACACACATAATGATGCATACACACATATACACATGCATACACATACATATGCATACATACATGCATACACATACACACATAAACGCATACACACACATAGACACATACACACATAAACACATACACACTCATAGGTACGCACACATACACATAGACACACACACATATAGTATATACACACACATGCACACATAGACACATACACATGCATACACACACATACACATGCATACACACATACAGACACATATACACACGCATACACACATACAGACACATATATGCATACACACACACATAGAGAGACATACACACATAAACACATACATGCATACATATGCATACATAATGCATATGCATATGCATACAATGTACATACATACTTAGATGCATACATAATGCACATGCATAGATACATACACACACACACAGATACATACACACCTAGACGCATACACACACATGAACACATACATACTCATAGATACACACACATACACATGCATACACACATACAAACACATGTACACACACATTCACACACACATTCACACACACACATTCACACACATATATGCATACAGACACATACACATACATGCATACATATTGCATATGCATATGCATTCATACATACTTACATGCATATGCATACACACACACATATGCATAAATACATACTTACATGCATATGCATACACACACACACATATGCATACATAATGCATATGCATATGCATACATAATGCATATGCATATGCATACATAATGCATATGCATATGCATACATAATGCATATGCATATGCATACATAATGCATATGCAAATGCATACATAATGCATATGCATATGCATACATACATACTTATATGCATACATAATGCACATGCTTACATACACTGTCATAATGTATACACACACACATACACACATAGACACATACACACATAATGATGCATACACACACATACATATGCATACACACACATATGCATACATACATGCATACACATACACACACATAGATACATACATACACATAAACACATACACACTCATAGACACACACACATACACATAGACACACACACACACATACACACATAGACACATACACGTAATGATGCATACACACATACACATGCATACATAGACACACATAATGATGCATACACACACATACATATGCATACACACACATATGCATACATACATGCATACACATACACACATAGACACATACACACACATAGATACATACATACACATACACACTCATAAACACACACACATACATATAGACACACACACATATACACACACATACACACATAGACACATGCACATGTAATGAGGCATACACACATACACATGCATATGTAGACACACACACATATACACACACATACACACATAGACACATGCACACGTAATGATGCATACACACATACACATGCATACATAGACACACATAATGATGCATACACACACATACATATGCATACACACACATATGCATACATACACGCATACACATACACACATAGATACATACATATACATAAACACATACACACTTATAGACACACACACATACACATAGACAACACACACATATTCCTACACACATACACACATAGACACATACACACATAATGATGCATACACACACATACACATGCATACACACACATATGCATACATACATGCATACATACATGCATACACATACACACATAGACCCATACACACACATAGATACATACATACACATAAACACATACACACTCATAAACACACACACATACACATAGACACACACACACATATACACACACATAGACACTTACACACATAATGATGCATACACACACATACACATGCATACACACATACAAACACATATACACACACACATACACACATAGACACATACACACGTAATGATGCATATACACATACAGATGCATACATAGACACACATAATGATGCATACACACACATACATATGCATACACACACATATGCATACATACATGCATACACATACACACATAGACACATACACACACATAGATACATACATATACATAAACACATACACACTCATATACACACACACATACACATAGACAACACACACATATACATACACACATACACACATAGATAAATACACACATAATGATGCATACACACACATACACATGCATACACACACATATGCATACATACATGCATACACATACACACATAGACACATACACACACATAGATACATACATACACATAAACACATTCACACTCATAAACACACACACATACACATAGACACACACACACACATATACACACACACAAACACACGTAGACACTTACACACATAATGATGCATACACACACATACACATGCATACACACATACACATGCATACACACATACAAACACATATACACACACACATACACACATAGACACATACACACGTAATGATGCATACACACATACACATGCATACATAGACACACATAATGATGCATACACACACATACATATGCATACACACACATATGCATACATACATGCATACACATACACACATAGACACATACACACACATCGATACATAGATGTACATAAACACATACACACTCATATACACACACACATACACATAGACAACACACACATTTACATACACACATACACACATAGACACATACACACATAATGATGCATACACACACATACACATGCATACACACATATATGCATACATACATGCATACACATACACACATAGACACATACGCACATATAGATACATACATACACATAAAGACATACACACTCATAGACACACACACACATACACATAGACACACACACACACATACACACACACAAACACACATAGACACTTACACACATAATGATGCATACACACACATACACACATACAAACACATATACACACACACATACACACATAGACACATACACACGTAATGATGCATACACACATACACATGCATACATAGACACATAATGATGCATACACACACATACATATGCATACACACACATATGCATACATACATGCATACACATACACACATAGACACATAGACACATAGACACACATAGATACATACATATACATAAACACATACACACTCATAGACACACACACATACACATAGACAACACACACATATACATACACACATAGACACATACACACATAATGATGCATACACACACATACATATGAGAAAGGATTAAGGCCGATATCCTACAAAACACGAGATCGATTATGCTACACATTTTGGATATCGGCGTTTGGGCGAGTATATACAAGATCATCCTGATGCCTTTGTGAGTATTTTTAAATTTTATATAATTATTGTGTTGTTATGAATGTTTTAATTATTTTGTTGATTTATGTTTGTTATATGTAATACAGGAGTATTATGGGGAGACAAATATGAATGAGGTGGAGAGACAAACATAGGAGGGACGATCTCGATCGTCATAGGGTGATCATGACGATGAGGATGAGGAAGATCAGGATGATCATGATATTGCTGCTGATGATGATGATCATGATGATGATGATTAGGATTTTAGTTGATTATGACATTGGATTATATGTATTTACATTGATATATATATACTTTATCTATATATATGAGTCAATATCCTAAGAAACATAGGTTGAATGCTTGGTGACCAAAGAAGTGTCAAATCCATATCTTTTTGGCTTCTTCTTTTCCCTAGTTGATCTCCTTATTGTTTATTAAGATGATTTTGAAATATCTCTCAATTCTTGTATATTATCTTTGCCTTTTTTGTTCCATGCCTTGAAGTTCCTCTTTGGTGTCTTCTAATCATTATCAGAGTCACTTGAATCTTCATATTGTTGATCACTTACCTTTTGTAGTGTTTGAAAGTCCTCCTCTAGGTCATAAGATAGCTTGACATTTCTGCAATTATCTTCAAACGAAGAGTTGTTTTTATCAAAGACAACATCTCTACTAACAATAAACCCTTTAGTACTTGGCTTATACAATCTCTACCCTTTTTTATTTAGATCATATCCTACGAACACACATTTATCTGGTGTTGATCTCTCTTTTGATGCATGTATCTTGGAGATATGCGTGAAACTCATGGAAGAAGTATTCTCCCCCTCCATTTGACCTTAGCCTTTTCAAAGTTTTCCCTATTTCATTATCAACAAGAGAAAGATATTTTTGGAACAATTGAAAACTTCATCCCTATGCTTCATGAAGTATAGAATGGTCCATCTTCTACAATCATCAATCAAGGATACATAATAGCTAGATCCTAAGATTGAAGGTTCTTTGTTGGGCCCCTAAACATCTATGTGGACTAGGTCCAATAGATCACAATGGATGTAACCTTTCTTCATAAAGGGTTGTCTATGAGACTTCCAAACTTGGCATGTACTACATTTATATATCATATGTTGCTTGGATATATTTGGTAGACCAAGCACACTTTGGTCCCTGCATATTTGCTTCAACTTATTTCACCTATGTGAGCTAATCTTTTGTGCCACATTTCTAATTCTAATAAGGTTTGTCCTCCATAGTTGAATAGCTCTATGTCCCTAGTATCTTGCAACTTAAATGTAAACAGTATATCTAACTTTTCACCTTTTGTAATCCTCTTGAATCCTTGTTGAGGGTCTTCAAAAAATGCTCCATTCTTTGTGAACCTTACTTGCAATCCTTTCTCTACAATTTCTCCAACACTTATCAAATTCTTCCTTATGGTGGGTACATACAATACCTTACTAAGTAGATACATATTTCCATCTAGAGTCTTCACATTTCCAATCTTTTCAATTGAGTTACTTGTGTCATCTCTTGTTTGAACCTCATGTTTGTTCCTTGGATCGTCCAAGTGAGATAATAATGCCACATTTCTTGCTACATTATTTGAACAACCAAAATGTATAGAGAATACCTGCTCATTTGCTTTACCTTGCTTCATGGTCATGTTCATCAATAGAAATGAGTTCCCTTGTGTTTGATCTTCGGTGAAATCTTTGTATTATCTTCTTTCTCTATATCCTGCTTGGTTATTGGTGTTGTCATAGTTGTTGTTTTAGCAATTGAAGTTGTTTGATATTCCTCTTCCATAGTTTCCTCTATTGAAGCCTCTTCCTCTCTAATTCCTAGGATTCCTGAAACAATTCTCAGTTGTATGGTTAGTAAATCCACATATTGCACATGGAGAGGTGCTTTGGAATCTCCCCCTCCCTTTTCTACCTCCTCTGCCTCTTCCTCTTGTACCTCTACCTCTTCTTGCAAAATTAGCTTGGGAAGTGCTATCTTCATGATCAGATCTTTTGCCTTTTCCTTGCTATCCTTACTCTTATTCTTATAGTGAATAGGGCCGAGGATTGGTTACCTTTTGATTTTTCATTGTTCTTCACAAGCTTGGCTTCATGAGTGAATAGTTTCCTGATCATAGTATTGAAATTAGGTACTTGCATATCCATGTATAGATCCATTGTTGTGGTGTAGGCTTCCCATTTATCATTCGCCTTCATTCCATTGATCACTTTTCTTAGAATTTGATCCTCTTCAATGACTTCGCCGATGCTTCCAAGTTGATTAGCAAGGTCTTTTATTTTGTTGACATAATAAGTCACACTTTGCTTGGGCATCTTCTTGAGTGTTGTAAACTCCATCCAGAGTTGGTTTGTCCTTGCTTTAGTGCTTGAAGAAAAGAATGCTTCAAGTGCCTTCCACATCTCTTGTGATATCTTATATTTCCTAGTGTGTGGGAGTAAGAAATCAGAGAGTGATTTTAGAATATACGACCTAGCTAGAGCATCCTTTGAGCACCATGTTGTTAACCATTCTTGTTCTTCTTTAGTAGGTCTACCTTTGCTTCTAAGTATTGGCATTGACTCATCTCGAGATATGTAATCATAGAGATTATACCTTCAAGATATGCCTCTATTCTAATAGACCAAGTAGAGTAATTAACTTGATCCAATTTTTCAATTGATGATGGGAATCCATCTCGCAGGTTGAGTTGATGATAGCTCTCATACAACTATGAGGAGATGGTTGGATACACTCCAAAGACGAGGTGGTGTTGCACAAATACTCATCTACACCTACCAATGTAGCTTCAGAGTACCTTAGTAGACACCATTAGCTTCCCAAATATTCATTTGGATACATAATGTACCTCGGATCATCACCTTCAAATAGTTATGTCAAATAGATAACTTTCATGATTGAAGGATTCCAAAAACTTGCTATTTTTAAACTTGGTTATTCTCAAAAATTCATTCAGTACTCACTCTTTGATTACAATTGAAGTCCTAAGCTTCCTATATGAAGTTATTTTACTAATTTAGGATGTGTACACGATGAGAAATCATATTAAGAAGTTAGGGATGGACTTTTTAGGAAGATGACAATGAGCATAGGTGACGTGCAGAGAACTTATCTCGCAATCTATTGAATTAAATCATGTGAAAATTAGTATCTAAAGAGTATAATGTGTAAGCTACATATACCAAGTTGGATCACATGGATTGAATGAGTGCTTGCAAAGCACTCTTCCAAACAGATTCACTAAAATGAAGTTTTAGCAACAAATAACACTACACATGAAGTAGCTTGCACTAACTGAATCAAATGTGTATAATTATGAATGTATGATACAAAGAAGATGACATAGGCTTACTCATACATGTGTGGGTTTAGTGTACCCATAAGATTGAAGCTCAATGAGTCCTTCTTCCTCCTATTCTCTTCGCGACTAAAAGCTCATGTGTTTTCATAGATGTGAGATAAATTTGAATTTTTGAATTTGCCATCTAAAAGTGATCCTACCTTTTAGGATCTTGATTGATTTGATTCCACATATTAGGTGGGTATGACTTTCATCTCGTAATGTCACAAGATTCCCTCAATTCTTTACTTTTACATTTATCTTGAGTGTTAAAATTGATGGCTTTTAGAAGAGGTGTTCATGTGTCCTATGAGTTGTCACTCAAGACTCTATGAAGTAAGTCTTGATATTTGGTCAAGCATCAAGGCTTTCCAAATGTAACAACAAAAAGTTTGCCTTATTTAACCATGAAACCACATTTCTATAGATTTTGAAAGACTAGTTACTCTATGCAGTTATCAAATATATTTTTTTTAATTCACGTATGTGAGATATTCATTGAGATGAGTATCTACATAGATTATCCATGTAGACCTCTCTGCTTTTCTTCAAAAACTCCTTAAACAAATGGCACATTAGTCTTTGGAGATTTTTTTTGGCATTGGCCAAACCAAAATGCATAACCCTAAAAGCATACACTCCCCATTCAATAGAAATAGTTGTTTTATGTTGGTCCTCAGTAGAAATTGCTACTTGGTTCTATCTCAAGAAGTGAGCAAGGAAGCTATATACTTCCTTGCCTCTTATTCTTTCCAAAAGAAAATCTATAATGGGGAAAGGATAACTATTATGAAAGGTAGCTGCATAAATCTTTTCGAAATTAATACAGACCCAGAGTTTTCCATTTTTCTTGGGCACTACTACCAAGGATGAAACCCATTCAGTGTCTTCAATTTCATAGATAAATCTAGCAACCAATAACTTATCAATTTCTTCTTTGATCTTGGCTGAAAAGACATCATTGTAAGTGTATGGTCTTTTTTTCAAAGGTTTCACATGTGGAGTCATTGGAATCCTATGGGAACAAATGGAAGGTCCACTCATTTTGGAAATTTATAAGTCCAACCAAATAGATCTCTATATTCTTGAATTAACTCTATGACTTCTTGCTCTTCTTCCATGGAAACATTCTCTCCTAGATATGTGCATCTCTCTTTGTTGACACTCAAGAACAAGCACAAAGCATGGAAATGCATCAAAGAAGGGGACACACAATAAGAGGGGGCCTGTAGGGAGCTCCAAGAAGCACATGTCATTCCTCAAGCTTGAGGAGTATTAGAAGTATCTACCCACCAGTTTGCATAATCTTTAGACTCCGTTTGAGGCCCCAAATAAGCCCTAGAACCTAATTTGTTTTAGGTCAGACAATAAGTCTGGACTAGAACAAAACTACTCAAAAGACTATAAAAAAAGCTAGAGAGCTCATTTTTTAGGTTTGCTTGTTAGAGATTTGAGCTTTTGTAAGAGAGTTCTTTGGTAATAGAAGCGTTCCATTGTTCTTCTCTTTGTTCTTATCTTCTGTGCATGCATGTGTGTATGTGTATGCATGTGTATGTGTGCATGCTAGTGTGCTTCTCACTCACACATGTGTGCCTTCACTTGCTCATGGTCTTCATACCCATCCTCACATCTCTGCTGATTGACATTCATGAGGTGGATCTCCTCACATTGGTACTCACCATTGTTTTAGAGTGACACCAAATTTGGTGGCGTTGCTAGGGAGAGAGCTTTAAGGATGAGCGTGTGATGGTCAGGCATAGAGTAGCAAAGTTGGAAGGTAAAAAATACTCATTTTCTATTTAGTTTCTGATTTTTTTCTCCACCATCATGACCATCATCATCTCCATCTTCTCCCATCTTTGTTTTTGGCTATGCATTCACCATTTGCACATCGTTTTTAATTCGAAAACTATGAACAAGGTTTCTAGAGAGAGTTGAGTGGTAAATTACTGATGAAGAGGATTTGTGCACCTTAAAAACACCAATGTTTGAGTGAATTATGGTGTGGGTTGAAACAACCTACATCAGGTCCTTCAAAAACGCCAAGTATCGTGACAAGTTGAATTCAGGTATCACAATACCAAGGTTGATATGGTATCGTTAGGACTAGTATCGTGTATCCTTCAAGCTGAGGTATTATGTATCATGATAACTCAAGTATGGTGTATCATGAAGTCCAAGTATTGCTAACCTCAAGTATCATGTATCATGCTCAAGTATCGTATGGTTCCCTTGTGTATCGTGTATCACCAAAAGGTTACTATCATGTATTGCGATAGCTCAAGTATTGTATCATGAAAATCTAGCTGTATCCTTTATCGTTGCCCACTCAGGTATCACATATCATGTTGGAGCTAGGTGTCGTCTCGTGAGTTCAAATATCATGTAAAACCCAAGGACATGTATCTTGTATCGTTTGCTCTTAAATATCATGTGTCATTGATACTTCCCAAACATCGTGTATCATCTCTTCTGAAGTAATCCCACAAAAATTCTGTTTGCCTACTTTAACCCACAGAACCCTAAACTCACATAACGTTTTCATACAAAATCGGTTTGTTGTGATTTTGGGTTTGTTGGAAAGCTTGTTTCAAATCCTACACAAACTAATACAAGGAGTTTTAGATATAGTATTTTTACATTGACCTTCACATGATACTATGAAGCCAAGGGGGCTTCAAAGGGTGTTGATCAATACAAAGGGGAATTTTGGACTTGTAGAAAAGGTTTATGAATTTAAGATCTCGTAGACACTTAGGCAAGGATAGACAAAGGATCTCGTAGATCATTTGAATCTAGTGTAAACCCTACAACTAGGTCTTGGACACAACTAAGTGGTTATCCCTACATGTTAAGTTATGAAACATGTGACTCAGAAATGTCTTTTAGCATGGAGAGACCTGCATGTATCTCAAGAAATGCCTATTTCAAACACCAAAAGGTCTCTGTAAAACACAGTTCGAGTATATCAAGACTAGCCAATTAGGTGCACCCATCTATGAGGATGGTGTGAGGCAATCAGTTGTCCAACTCAAAAAACTCGATCAACCCTTCTGACTTGAACACCTAGTGGTCGAGTTTGAAGATGGTTCTTATATTGGAAAGCAATGAACCATGTATGTGGCTACCAACTTATCAGACAAGATAGATGAGTTTGGGAACATCATTCCTGAGAATGAGATAGGAGACTTAGAGCAAGGAGACTTAGGACAAGAACCCAAGACTCCTAGAGGTAAGTCAGGTCTGAATAGGGTGATCATTCCTTATTGGATTCCCCAAGACAACAAAAGCATAGAACTATGCTAGAATACATAAACACAGAAAGCCTTTTGGATATTGAAGCTAGATCATCCTATCAAAATAGGTGGATTCATCATCTATGAGTTTAAAGATCCCAAGATACCAGGCAAAGTTGTCTATCTGGACAACAGATGAGAGAGAATGTTCTGGGTAATAGAGCATGATAGGCACCCATATACTTGGCAAGGAAAATTGATTTTTCCTCCATGAAGATCTAATGTTTCCCATGGCTTCCAAGGAGCAAGATCATCCCAAACGCATGAAACCCAAAAGGAAAGAGCTAGAGATAGACCTGAGGTAAGCTTTGCACACACTGTGGGTAGAGACACATCATGACTTGAAGGTGAAAGACCTGAAAGAGAGAGACATCCAACACATATGCATCAAAAAGATGAGCATGATTTTCCATTTTCTTGACTTCGAGAGCATCCAAGAACCCTTAGACCGTCTCAAGTGGTCAAGGCAATGAAGAACTACTTTTATGGTTCATGAGATCCTTATGATCATGTGGTCGAGTTTTAGCACGTGTTAAGAGCTGAACAGGTCAAGGACTTGTTCACAGAGTGTGAGGCATTTGATTTGACTCTCAAGAGTACTACCTTAGCTTGGTTTCAACCTCTAAATAGTTGTGATGATTGAAATATAGTTCAACTACTAGAAGCATTCATTGTAGAATTCTCCAAGAGTGGTATAATGCATAACACATCATCCTTAATCCATAGCCTCAAGTAGACACTCGAGGAAACAGTTCGACTAGCTAGAAGGGGATTTAAACAATACATGGAGAGATGTCCCACATCTGAATTGCCTACACAAGCAAAACAACTTTCCTTGTTTTTAGATGGAATTCTAAGCAGGAAACTTTGATTGTATGTATATCTCAAGGATCCAATCATGCTAGATTAATAATTATGAATGTGCATTGACATAGAAGAAAACTTGGGTGAGGAGTTAGAATTGTCCCAACTCTATAAGGATTCTTATAGTTCTGCTAGTCATACCACTAGAACCTCCACTCAAATAGATGAGATAGTTGAGCAGGTTGCAAGCAAGCTAGGAGCTCAAAATAGACAAACACCAAGGGTCACCTCATTGAAGTGATGTTACAACTCTGCAGAAGACCACATGGCTAATGTTTGCCTGATGATGGCTCAACCCCAAGGAAACCCTAATGCTCCATATTGCACTATTGAGAGAAAATACACAACCACATAGCTCAAGATTATCCCTACAATATGCAGTCTATTAGATAAACTTATCAGCAATCTTACCAATAAGTTAGGTATCAAAATCAATAGCAATAGCCATATTATAGGCCACAACAAGAATATCAAGCACCATATAGGCCACAACTAATCCTACGAAACAATCTTCACCTCCTACCCATGTGATTCCAGTTACGTATGTAGTGGTAGAGGAGAACCTAATAGAGGATTGGTGGTAATAACTCCTTTGGTCTCAGAAAATGATCCTCATGCTCAAAGTTCTGACTACACCCATAAAGATAGTCGACAAGCTTATTATACAAAGTCAATTGAGCATAGTGAGATTTATCTGCATCAATATGAGACACCACATATGGAACAAAATTGGCAGCCAGAACACTCCAATCTAATGTATATGAATCCAATCCCTAGGCCAAAGTGAGAAGTAAAACAACAAGCTGCTAGAGGACAATGTTTTAGATGTCAAGACGAACATTTCATTCATGAATGTCCCCAGCCACCGACTCTAGGACAAGGATAGAACATTAGAATACAAGGCGTTTGTCATGACTGTGAAAGACAATAGTTACGCAATATAACACAAGAGCAGTAGCAGAGAAGATAACAGATATAGGAGAATCTCAACAATTTTCTACTAACAGCAAGTACAAAGATGATGGCGTTGTCCACCCGTGCGCTCTCAAGGTAGAGCTTAAATGGTGATCTAGATAACTCTAGATAGGGAGATACAAGGTAGAGGTATGCTGGCTCAACTTGATGTCTCAGGTAGTGCAGAACTCATGTATATATAGGATCATGGGTGGCCTTCCATGGACGGCTATACATGGGCGGTAGAGCGTGGGTGGACACCACCCGTGTAATTCTCATACACGGATTAGACCGATTGAACCGACCTAACAAATATAAATGATTTTTGACTCCAGACCCCCCAATTGGGGACCCTGGTAACTCCCTTTCCTTACAATACCTTACATGGTCCAATATGACCTTCATCCAACATGCAGATTAGGATTCCCATCAATTGGGTAATGCACGCTTGGCTTCTCCTCATAACGGGGGCCTTACAAAATGTGCATACAATCATGAGGGGTAGACATTGATCATATACTAACACCCCCCCCCCCTCAATGTTTACCGATGAAAAATCAAGTAGGTTGCGATCCTATGCCCATCTGTTGACGATGTCTGTTAAGCTGCTCTCTTCCAAGTGCTTTAGTGAATATGTCAGCACAATTTGCCTCTGTTGGGCAATATTCTAGCTCCACAATCTCATTTTCAATTAGCTCACGAATGTAATGGTACTGTAGTTCTATGTTCTTGGTGCGAGCATGAAATACTGGGTTCTTTGCAATAGCCATACAACTTTGATTATCACACTTGAGTACAGTCGCCATATTTGATGGAAAGCCTAGATCTGCAAGAATTCTCCTTAACTAGACTGCCTCACAAGAAGCAAAACAAGCTGCTTTGTACTCTGCTTCAGTGGAGGAGAGTGCGAGAGTTGGTTGCTTTCTACTTACCCAAGAAAATATTCGTGAACCAAGTGAGAAACAATATCCAGAAACTGATTTTCTAGAATCACAATCTCCAGCCCAATCTGAATCACAATATCCTTGGAGTGTATCACCTGTGGTATAAAAAATACCAAAATCCAAGGTTCCTACAATGTACCTTAGAATTCGCATTCCAGCATTCCAGTGAATCTCCTTAGGTTTGTTGGAAAACCTGCTTAATACTCCAACAACATAGAAAATGTCTCGTCTAGTGTTGCACAGAAAAATAAGACTTCCAACGAGCTTCCTATACTTCTTAGCATCTACATCAGGCATGTTATCATCCATAGATAGTTTATGATTTAACTCCATAGGTGTGCTAGTTGGTTTGGAGTCCATCATTCCAAATGCCTTGAGAATCTCTTTGGCATATTTTTGTTGTGAGATGAAAATGCCATCCTTCCTTTGCCATACTTCAATTCCCAGAAAAAAATGGAGTAGCCCTAAGTCTGTCATTTCAAACTTAGTTCCCAAGCTGATCCGAGTTTGATTGATGAGTTCCTGATGATCTCCTATAATGATCAAATCATCTACATATACAATGATAACAACTAGCTTGCTATCCCTTTTCGTTACATACAAGTTAGCATCAGAAGTGCTTCTTTCAAAAACCCATATTTTTGAAAAAATGATCTATTCGTTGGTACCAAGCCCGTGGAGCTTGCTTAAGTCCATACAAAGCTTTCTTCAACCTGCAAACTTTAATTTCTGAATTGGGCACCTCAAAACTTGGTGGTTGAGATACATATACCTCCTCCTTGAGGTGACCATTCAAAAATGCAGATTTAACATCCATCTGGAAAATAGGCGAGGCCTTTTGTGCAGCGACTACAAGTACCGTCTGAGTAGTTGTCATGCGTGCCGGTGGCACAAAAGTTTCTTGAACATCAAATCCTTCGATCTGTGAAAAACCCTGTGCAACTAATCTTGCCTTATACTTTTCTAATGTTCCATCTGCTTTATACTTAGCTTTCCAAATCCATTTAGTACCTATTACCTTCTTCTTTGTTGGCAAGTCGACTAGATCCCATGTATCATTTTTTAGTATACTATCATACTCCGACTGTAGCATATACTGAAATGAAGAATGTAACTCTGAAATACTCTTAGCATTCTAGAATCATTCTAAGAGCACGGCCTTCAACTCATCATATGTGAAAAAGTACTCAAGAGGGTACTCAAGAATCACAAAAAGAAGTATGCAATACTCTTCTCATCCTTCAAGAAGATCTAGGAACAAAATGATGAGTTGTTGTCCATCCTGGATCCGAACAACTTTTTAGAGTAGTGAAGACTTGGATAGAGTGAAGGAACTAGAGAAAGAACTAGAGGAAGCCAAAAGAGAAGCCTCAAAGATAAAGGAACAATTGGATGCAAAGGTAAAGATGAAAGAGAAAGAAAAACATCTATATGTATACTCGAAAGAAATGACTAAACATTGCAAAGCACTCAAGGCTCGAATCCAACAATGCAAATCAATAAAAGAGTACAAGATAGGCATTTGCAAAAGCAACTTGATTAGTTTTTGGATTACTCAGAAATCTATTTTATACTAACCAAAGAATTCTTTCATAAGGTTGACCCTCGATGGAAAAGAGAATTCTTGAATAAAAAGAAAGAATGCCAGCATTTGTGGATGAATGCTCTGGTCAGCCTCAATCTTAACCCAACATATTGTCCATGTGCTCGTCGAAGCGATTGGCCAACATTTGGGGAATGCTGGAGGAGCAGACAAATACCTTGAACGTGGTTAAATTTTTCAAATTTAGTAGGACCTCCACATGGTTGGCCAACCAAATCATACATGCTTCAAGTAATCGACACATTTTTGGAAGACATGAAGGATGTATAGGACTACACAATCATTGTACAAAGCCACATAATTACTATGATAAAGACCTGTTTGGAGGGTGTTTCAGAGGTCAAGATTAGAACTTTGAAGTCCTTGGGTTTCCATTTAGGCACAAACATGCTCAATTTTAACTCAACAAAATGCCAAATAGATAATGTGTGGTGGCATATTATGTACACATAATATTTACGTAGAACGTCTACCTACAAACATTCGAGGATGCATATAAGACAATTCAGATGGGGTTTGAGAGATGATGTGAAGGACCTTTTGCTCATGATGCCAGATGCTAAAACATTGAATAAATATATCATGCAAGCTATTCAATGTGATAACCGACTTTTTGAAAGGAAACAAGAAAAACAAGTAGAAGAAAGAACTCTCTAGTGAAAACCCTTTCAAGCCAATTCTAAAGATGAGTCTATGCCTGAACCTATGCAAATAGATGTAACTAGGCTTGAGCTTCTAACACTACAAGAGAAATAGAGAAGGAGAGTTAACAAGTTATGCCTCTATCATGGAAACCCTAGACATATTGTAGTTAATTATCCAAACAAGAGAACAAACTCCAAAGCTGCAGCCATCCTTGTAGAGAAGGGAAATGAGGAAGTCTAGTTGTAAAAGAGATCGTGCAATGGGACCATGATCTAAGAAAGGATCTCATAATAACAGCTACACCTATAGAAACATCTCTTGCACCTGTCAAGTTAATCATGCCCAAGAAGACCCTTTCCCTTATAGACCTAGTAGATTTAGGAGCCTCATGTTTCATTAATGAAGGATTGGTTAAGAAACATGGAATTCCATAGTAGATGGATGACCTCTAGAATCTAGGAATATAACCATGGAAACCACACCATTAAGAGTACACTACAATGTAATATGTAGTGTTCATATGTTTCAATGTAATATCAAGCCCAATACATCTAGTTATCATTGGAATGCCATAGTTAAAGAAAAGAATTAATTGGGAAAAGAATAAAATCACCTGTCGAAATATCCAAAAGAACCCAACATATGTCGAAGCCAAAGCCTTCATACATGTAGTAAGCAAAGAACCTACACATATGATCTATGGCATACCAGCTCAAGAATCTAAGAAAGATGATCTAGTGCAGCTACCCAATCAATACAAAGGCTTTGAAGATGTTTTTGCAAAGAAGAATGCAGATATCCTTCCAGAGCATAGATCTTATGATTGTGAAATGGAACTTCAAGAGGGAGCACAACGGCCCTTTGGACCAATCTACAGACTATCCCTATAGGAACTTACAGAACTATGCAAGAACATTGATGAGAATCTAGCAAAGGGGTTTATCAAACATTCGAAGTCTCCAGCAAGAGCTCCTATTTTATTTATAAAGAAGAAGGATGGGACTTTCCGGACGTGTGTAGACTACCATGGATTGAATAAATTCACTATAAAGAACAGATACCCTCTACCACTCATATCAGAGCTCTTGGAACGCCTTGGAAAAGCAAAATTCTTCACAAAGAGTGACCTTCAAGGAGCTTACAACCTTGTCAAGATTAGAGAAGGAGACGAATGGATGACAACATTTCGAACAAGGTATGGCCCTTTTGAATATGTAGTTATGCCATTCGATCTCACAAATGCTCTAATTGTCTTCCAACATATGATGAATATTTCGATGCTTTTGCTGTAATATACCTTGACGATATCTTGATATTCTCCAAAAAACAAGAGGATCATGAATGTCATGAAAAGATAGTCCTAGAGAAATTTAGAGAAAAAGGATTATATGAAAAATTGGAGAAGTGCTCCTTCCATAAGATAGAACTAAAATTTTTAGGGTACATTGTATTAGATAAAGGTTTTTTTCTGGACCCTAAGAAGGTTGAGACAATCCTTAATTGGAAATCACCTACATGTGTTCGAGATGTACTATATTTTCTAGGGTTTGCCAATTTCTATAGGATATTCATCAGAGATTACTCCAAGATAGTGACACCTCTTACCAAGCTTACAAGGAACTCCAAATTCTCATGGATTGAAAAAGGAGAAAAAGCCTTTTAGACCTTGAAATCGGCATTCACTACTGCTCCAATTCTAGTTCATTCTAATTCCAATAAGCCAACATCATGAAAACCTTGTAGTAAGACATTTTGGAGTGAATAAAACAATAGAACTCATATCAAGGGATTTTTGGTGGCCTCAAATGTGGAAGGAAGTGAAAGAATATATCCAAAGCTATGACACTTGCAATAGATCTAAGGTACCCCAACATAAACCTCATGGCCTCTTGCAACCTTTACCTATTCCAGAAAGTCCATGGGCTTCATTGTCTATGGATTTCATCACAGATCTACCAAAGCGAGATAAGAATGATGCCATTCTTGTTATTGCGGATAGATTTACAAAGATGGCACACCATTTCAACTACCAAAGCAATCACAAGTGCAACCACTGCTATACTTTTTCTTACATACATCTTTAGGCTTCATGAATTTCCTGATGATATTATCACTGAGTGAGGTCCACAATTCATATCGAGCTTCTAGAATAGTCTTTGCAAGCTCCTTGGTGTTCAAGTTAAACTATGTACAACAAATCATCCACAAACTCATGGACAAATAGAATGGGTGAATCAAGTCCTAGAGCAATATCTTTGTTGCACCAACAACTATCACCAGAATGATTGGTTTGAGTTGTTACCCTTTCTAGAGTTTGCTTATAACAATAGTGTTCATGCATCTACTAAGCAAACTTCCTTCTTTATAAATTATGGAGAACATCCAAGGATGGATATACAACTCTCAAATCATGTCAAGAACCTTGCTACCAGAGATAAGGCCCAGTATCTTATGGAAATTCATAAAGAACTCTCTTGTAATTTGAAAAAGAAAAAGGAAAAGGATGGCTTACCTCATGCATGATGTAAAAGCAAAGTCTTGGCTCTAACTACCTAAAACCAAGAGTTCATTTTTATCTCTTGTAATTTGAAAAAGAAAAAGGAAAAGGATGGCTTACCTCATGCATGATGTAAAAGCCAAGTCTTGGCTCTTACTACCTAAAACCACGAATTTTTGAGCTGAGGGAATCTCTCCTAGCTTTGGGTATCACTTTTAGGTGGAGCCATTCGAATTCGAATTCAAAATTCCCTCCAAGAATAGCTATAAAAAGAGCAAGAAGGAAGAGGCGATTAGCAAGCCTTGTACGTGACCACTTCATGTCATTTTGTAGAGATTGAAGAGCTTACTCCATAGCTCTATCATTCTATGCCCATTGTGCAAAGATTCATTGCCAATGTGGTTGTAATCATATGTGAATCTATACATTTGTCATTATCTAGTTCTCTGTTTTGTTCTCTACTATACTCACTCAGAGTAGTAACGTTAGAAGGTCATGTCTCGAGTTTTACGCAACCTTTTTCAGTGTTTTAACATGCTTGGATAGCTCTTACTGTCTCGTTTCTGCATGTAAATGTTTATGGTTATTGGATTTACACTTTTAAAGATATCTGCATGTTACTATTGACTGGTCTATCTCTACAAGGCCCCGAGAATGGTGGGCATGTTCCAGACATTGATGAATGTTTTTCTCATTGCTCAATCCATCATTTGAAGTGTTTTAACTTGGATTGGGAATCTTGCTAAGTGTATTTGATATGCCCAAAAGGAATTTATCTAATTCCTACCAGGTTGAGAGCACTGTTCAGTTTTTCGAGCGGGTGTATGTCCAAAAATAGCAAGTTTTTGGGAGCTAGTCATCTTGCAACTTGTCTGTCTTGACTTAAACTTTTGGGATACATGTTCCAAAGTACTTGGATGATATTTTGGTGGATTTAGGAAGCTCAAAGGGTCTACTAATCAAATCTGAAGTCTCAGTTGGCTGGTGTGAAGCTGGTTGTAGCGGCACCTACTCATCTTTGGATTGCATCCACCATCTCTCTTCACAGTGGTATCAGAGCATAGTCAAGCAACATGGGAGATGGATTTCCATCAAAAATTGACAAATTGGATTGAAACAACTACCCGGATTGGTCTCTAAGGATGGAGGCTTGCCTTCAAGGGAGGAATCTATATGGATTCATATCCGAAGATGAAGCAATGCCAACCATGAGGAACAAAGGGCAACCATCACATGAAGAAGTGGAAGGACTTTTGAATTGGTGTTCGAAGGATGCACTTGCAAGGTCCTATATTCTAAACTCAATCTCTGATTTTCTTTTACCTCATGTCAAGGGATGCAAGACATCAAGAGAGACCTGGAATGCACTTGCTTCTTTCTTCTCTTCCAACACTCGCGCAAGGAAGAACCAACTGTGGATGGAGTTCACAACAATGAAGAAAAGCCCGAAGCAAAATGTGACTGATTATGTCACAAAGATGAAGAAGATTTCCGATCAACTTGGAAGCATTGGAGAGGTAATTGAAGAGGAGCAAATCATTAGACAAATCATAAATGGAATCAAAGCAGACGACAAGTGGGATTCATTCACAATAGCCATGGATTTATACATGGATATGCATGTACCCGACCTCAACACACTCATGGGCTAACTCTTCACTCATGAAGCAAAGATTAGCAAAGGTGGTGAGTCCTCAAGAGGTAATCAAACTTCTACCTTATATTCTGATAAAGCTAAGGTCAAGGACAAGTCAAAGAATAGGAAGAATGAAGATGAAGGTAGCTCTTTCCAAGCAAACTTTGCAGGTAGAGGAAGAGCTAGAGGAAGAGGCAGAGGTGGAAAGCAAGGCAGGGGGAGATTCCAATCATCTCAACCTTGCAATATATGTGGCTTATCTAACCATACTACTGAAGAATGTTTCAGGAACCCGAGGAACTCAAGAGGAAGAGGATTCAATAGAGGTGGCTATGGATCAAATAGAGGCAGGTACAATGGAGGCTACAACAACAACTACTACAACAACAATTACAACAACAACTATCAAAGTGGCCATAGAGGAAGAAGAGATTACAATAACTATGCAGAGGACCAAAGTCAAGAAGATTCATTATTGATTATGAATCTATCAGTGCAGAAGGGTAAGGATGATGATCACATATTTTACATTGATTCGGGATGCTCAAACCATGTAGCAGGAAATGTGGCTTTACTTTCTGATTTGGAAGATCCTCATAACAAGCATGAAGTGCAGATAGGAGATGACACAAAGCACTCAGTGGAGAAGATAGGTAATGTGAAGACATCAGATGGGAATATAAACCTCTTAAGCAAAGTCTTGTATGTCCCTACAATTACAAAAAATTTAATAAGTGTTGGACAGATTGTTGAAAAAGGATTGCAAGTTAGATTCAACCGATTTGGAGCATATGTTGAAGACCCAAAGCAAGGCTTTCGAAGGATTGCCAAAGGAGAAAAGACAGGAAGGCTTTTCACTTTTGAAGTGGAAGATACAAAGAACATAGCTTTGTTTAGCTATGGATCTCAAACTCTTACAGAGTTGGAGATATGGCACAAAAGGCTTGCTCACATTGGTGAGAGGACACTCAAAAAAATTTGCAGGGACCAAAGTGTACTTGGTTTTCCTAATATCACAAGGCAACACATGATTTATAAGTGTGAAGCTTGTCAACTCGACAAGGCTCATAGACAACCTTTCAATAAGAAAGGATATATGTATCAAAATCCTTTGGATTTAGTGCACACGGATGTGTGGAGTCCAAGTAAGGAGCCATCTATATCAGGCTCAAGATATTATGTGTCTTTCATAGATGATTGTAGCAGGTAGACCATTTTGTTTTTCATGAAGCACAAGGATGAAGTGTTTAATTGCTTTAAGAAGTATATTGCTCTTGTTGAAAACCAAATAGGTAAGACTTTGAAAAGACTCAGATCAGATGGTGGAGGAGAATACTTCTCTTCTGAATTTGATGCCTTCTTGCATGAAAGAGGCATTAAAAGGGAAGTCACTACAAGGTATACACCCGAACTCAATGGTGTAGCAGAGAGGAGGAACAGAGCTATTGTCGAAGCTGCAAGGTCCATGATCAATGAAAAGGGATTGCCAAACTAGCTATGGGCAGAGGCTGTGTCTACAGTGACATATCTCATAAATAGACTTCCATCTAAGTCACTAGACGGAACCACTCCATATGAAGTGTGGAATGGAAGAAGACCTAGTCTAGAGCATTGTAAAATCTTTGGATGCTTAGCTTATGCTCACATTCCTTCTCAAGTAAGAGGGAAATTGGATCCCAAGGCAGAGAAGTGCGTATTTATTGGTTATGACCAAAACCAAAAAGGATATAGATTGTACAATCCAACCAATAAAGGATTTTTTGTGAGTAGAGATGTAATTTTTGATGAAAACAAATCATGGTTTGATGATGACAGGAAACTGAAGCTGCCTTATCACTTGGATGAAGATTTTCCATCACTTCAACCAAAGGAGCCAAAGCAGATTGAAGAAAGTGATTCGGAGATTGACCTAGAAGACTTGGAAAGACTAAAGTTATGGAAGAACAAAGGTAAAGCAAAGATGCAGGATGCTACATATGGACCCGAGAGCTCACATCAACCACTTAGAAGGTCTTCAAGGGAGAATAAGAAACCAGAGAGGTTTGGTTATGATACTTCTTTGGTCACCAAGCAATCAATCTACATTGCAAAGGATTCAACCAATGAAGAACCTACCACATTCGAAGAAGCACAAAGCAAGAAAGCTTGGAGAGAAGCAATGGATGAAGAAATGGAAGCCTTGAAGGAGAATGACACTTGGGAGCTTGTACCTAACAAGCCATCTATGAAGGTAATTGGATCTCAATGGATATACAAAATCAAGAGGAATCCAGATGGAAGTATAAATAGACATAAAGCAAGGTTAGTTGCTAAAGGGTTTCCTCAAACCCATGGTATTGATTATGAGGAGACTTTTTCTCCTGTTGCAAAAATGCCTACAATTAGGGTTCTCATTAGTCTTGGTGCTTCTAGAAATTGGAATCTCTATCAACTTGATGTAAAGAATGCTTTCTTGAATGAATGGATTTCTGAGGAAGTGTATATGGCACAACCTCCTAGATATGAGGATGCACATCATCCTAACTATGTATGCAAACTAAAGAAAGCTTTGTATGGATTGAAGCAAGCTCCAAGAGCTTGGAATTTCAGATTGGTGACTTATTTGCAGGACCAAGGATTCAAAGCTAGCAAGGCGGATACCTCTTTGTTCATAAAGAGGAATGGATCTGAAGTGATCTATTTATGTGTGTATGTTGATGATATTATTATCATAAGCAATGATCTTGAAGGAATCAAACAGGTAAGGAGTCAAATGAAGGAGGAGTTCAAAATAAGTGACCTCGGACCACTCACTTATTTTCTTGGATTGGAGTTAATCTAGACAGGTTCAGGTATATACATCACACAAAGGAAGTATGTGCATGATATGCTCGTCAAGTTCAATATGGAAAATACCAAGTGTGCAGGTACACCTATGGAGCAAAATCATAAGCTTAGTGCTTATGAAGGAGAGCCAATTGAAGACATCACAAGCTATCAAAGCTTGGTTGGAAGTTTGAACTATGCAACACTCACAAGGGTGGATATATGCTATAGTGTTAGCATATTGAGTCAGTTTATGCATAAGCCGAGAAGACCACATATGGAAGCGGCCAAGAGAGTCCTCAAGTACCTAAAGGGGACCATGAATGAAGGTTTTTTTTATTCATTTACTTCAGATATTGATCGAAAGCTCTACTCAGATGGAGATTGGGTCGGATCTAGAGATGATAGAAGAAGCACATCCGGGTATATATCATTTCCACGTTCCAAAATCATTTCTTGGTCATCCAAGAAGCAACCAACTGTGGCATTATCTTCTATCAAAGCCTAATATAGAGGTTTGGCTAATGCAACTCAAGAAATGATGTGGTTAAAGTCTTTGTACACAGATCTTGGACTTCATTCTTCAACACCTCACATTTTTGGTGGCAACACAAGCTCACTACATCTTGCAGCTAATCCGGTATACCATGCTAGAACCAAGCATATTGAAGTCCACTACCATTATGTAAGGGAGAAGCTAATGAGCAAGGATATTCAACTATCCTATGTCTCTTTAGATATGCAATGTGCAGACATGTTGACCAAAGCACTTGATGGTACAAAGTTAAGTAGATTCAAGTTGATGATTCGCTCGCAAGAAATCAAGGACAATTGAAGACTTATTTGGAGGCCAAGCATGTTTGGCTTGAAGGGAAGAGGTTGGTGCATTTTACCCAAGCCTACATGCTTGATATTCTTGATATTCTTGATATTATGATCATTTGTAAGTCACATGTGTAGTCATGTGAACACCTCTTGTAAAAGAGTTCATTTTTATCTCCTGTAATTTGAAAAAGAAAAAGGAAAAGGATGGCTTAACTCATGCATGATGTAAAAGCAAAGTCATGGCTCTAACTACCTAAAACCACAAATTTTTGAGCTGAGGGAATCTCTCCTAAATTTGGGGATCACTTTTAGGTGGAGCCATTCGAATTCGAATTCAAAATTCCCTCCAAGAATAGCTATAAAAAGAGCAAGAAGGAAGAGGCGATTAGCAAGCCTTGTACGTAACCACTTCATGTCATTTTGTAGAGATTGAAGAGCTTACTCCATAGCTCTATCATTCTACTCCCATTGTGCAAAGATTCATTGCCAATATGGTTGTAATCATATGTGAATCTATACATTTGTCATTATCTACTTCTCTGTTTTGTTCTCTGCTATACTCGCTCAGAGCAGTAACGTTAGAAGGTCATATCTCGAGTTTTACACAACCTTTTTCAGTGTTTTAATGTGCGTTGGATAGCTCGTACTGTCTTGTTTCTTCATACCAACTTGTATGGCTAGTGGATTTACATGTTTGGAGATATCTGCATTTTAGTGCTCATTGGTCTATCTCTGCAGAGCCCCGAGAATGGTGGGCATGTTCCACAAATTGATGAATGTTGTTATCAGTGCTCAGTCCATCATTTGAAGTGTTTTAACTTGAATTGTGAAGCTTGCTAAGTCTATTTGCTATGCCCAAAAGGAATTTATCAAATTCCTACCACGGTGAGAGTAGTGTTCAATTTTTCCAATAGGTGTATGTCCAAAATAGCAAGTTTTTGGGAGCTAGTCATCTTGCAACTTGTCTATCTTGACTTAAACTTTTGGGATACATGTTCCAAAGTACTTGGCTGATATTTTGGTGGATTTAGGAAGCTCAAAGGGTCTACTAATCAACTCTGAAGTCTCAGTTGGCTGGTGTGAAGCTGGTTGTAGCGGCACCTACTCATCTTTGGATTGCATCCACCATCTCTCTTCACACATCCAACCCCAAATAGATAGGAAAAGACCTTCAAATTCATGTGGGAAAGATATTTGTAGGAAATCACGACTCTCTACTAGGAAGAAAATCATGATTCTCTCAAGAAGAATATAAAAGACACAAATATGAAGAATTCTGGGCAATTTCCTCTTGTATCTTTTGTAGTAATGACAAGAGAAGCTCCTTTGGTTGTGATACCTATGTCATCCCTTATTTCCTTTGTGTTCTCTATGATTTATGGAAGTATTTTTGTGTTACTTGGTTGATTGTGTAGCTGTGGATGAATGTTCCACTTGTTTATGAAGTCTTTGAGAAGTAATCTCTACTAAATCTATCTTCTGTCATAACTTTTATGAACTTTTCTAAGCACAAATCTCTCATGCATGCTTATTCACTCTAGATCTCCCTATTGTAGGGCACCATTCGAAATTTACATGAAAAATGGCATGGAAAAGGCACTTGTATGACTCAATTCGGTGCTTCTATGAGGGAGTTATGAACCTTTGAAGCTTCCAGCTTTCATGTTTGTAGAGATTCATGTTTTCTGGAAACTCGTGTTTTTATCCATCTTGTTTTTTCTATAACCTTCACTCCTCATGGATGTTCTTAGAAATGTGCTTGCTTGCATCCTTTGTGCATGATTGATGAGTGGTTTGTGAAGCACTATTCTCTAAGCACCAATTGGGTTAGCTTGTTCTTGGATTCACAAATTAAGAAGGGATTCCCTTCCCCACTTCTTTGTCATCAAGTCCCTACCATTGCAATGGGACAGAGACTTGTTGGAAGGTGAATTTAAGGATGTCAACAAATACCTTGCTCAATAGGTTCATATTTGCATCTAGAGTCTTCTCATTACGTATCTTTTGAAGTGGATGTTTTGTGTCATCTCTTGTTTGGACTTGATGTCTTTTCCTTGGATCCTCCAAGTCCAAGAGTAGAGCTACTTTCCTTGCTACATGATTTCAGCAGTTTGAGTCTATATACAATACATGTTCATTTGATTTACGTTCCTTCATGGTCATGCTCATTAGAAGGAGTGAATCCTCTTGGATTTGGTCATCTATATAATTGTTGTAGTTTCTTCTTCCTCTATATTCTCCTTGGTAGTATTTTTTGTTGTATGAGTTGTTATTGTATCCATTGATGTTGTTGAATATACCTCTTGAGCTTCCATACCCTCCTTTGTTGTAACCTCTACCTCTTTGGTTCATGCGATACTTGAAACAAATCTCAATGATATGATTTATTAGGCAAATATGGCACATGGAGATGAGCTTTGAGCTCTCCCCTTGCCTTCTCTTCCTCCTCTACATCTACCTCTACCTACAAAGTTTGCTTGAGAGGTGGTGTCTTCATCATAAGAATTCTTACCTTTGCATTTATTATCTTTGTTCTTATTCTTATCTAGATAGAGAGAAGAGGATTGCTTAACTTTTTAGAAATTTCTCCATTATTCATAAGCTTTGCCTCATGTGTGAACAAATGTCTCATGATAGTGTTGAAATCAAGAACTTGCATGTCCATGTAGAGGTCCACTGCTATGCTAAAAGCTTTCCATTTATCATCTACCTTTATTCAATTGATTAGTTGCCTTAGTATTCGATCTTTATAAATGACTTCTCCAATGATTCCAAGTTGGTCTGCAATGTCCTTTATTTTGGTGACAAAATCAATCACACTCAGGCATCTTCTTGAGTGTGGTGAATTCCATCCACAATTGATTCTTCTGCCTTGGTACTTGATGAGAAGAGTGCTTCAAGAGTATTCCAAATTTCTTATAAATTCTTGCAACCTCTGATGTGTGGAAGTAAAAAATAAGAGATTATGTTCATAGTATATGACCCTACTAGAGCATCCTTTGAGCACCATGCATTCAACCTCTCTTATTCTTCTTGTGTTGGTTAGTCCTTCCTTCTGAGGATTGGCATCATCTTGTATCTAGACATGTAACCATACAATTTTCTCCCTTGAAGATAATATTCCATTATAAGTGACCAAGCTGAATAATTGCCCTCGTCTAATTTGTCTATGGATGAAGGAAATCCATCTCCCATGTTGAGTAGTTGATCTGATACCACAGTGAGGAGTTGAAATATTGATTCTAGAGATGTGGTGCTGCAAGAAATCTCCTCTACACTTCCCAATATAGCTTTAAAGATGATGTTTATACTTCGATAGCTTCACAATTATGCATATAAGACACTCAGTCCTTTGGAGCATCACTCTATAATGTTTTCATCAAAACAAATCATTTCTATATCCAAGAAATGTGAAGAGCTTTGCATTTTGGGAAGAGAGGGTCTCCATGTTATTCTTAGAGCTCACAACTAGGTATGAATTGATCAGAGACGTTTTTCACACATCTAACTAAATTCTATAGCTATCTAAAGCAAGTTTTTCACGATTTTTTATACACCATACAAGGAGAAATAAATTTAACACTGGTAAGGATGCAAAATGTCAAGAAAACCACACAATTTTTGTAGCATATCAACTGATTCCATCCCAAGCAGTGATGGAAATCAAATATTGAACTTTAACATCAATTGAACTTTGATGTTCAATAAATGGATGTTAGGTTCCATGATTGCATCTTTGGTAACAATTCACCTTGCTAAGTAAACATGGATAATCTATTGGTAGCTTCAAGAGGACACATAAGCAAGAAATCTTTAGGAAATGAGATATGTTCCTGAAGAAAAGAACTTTAGGAACATATCTCAAATATTGAACTTTAACATCAATTGAACTTTGATGTTCAATAAATGGATGTTAGGTTCCATGATTGCATCTTGGTAACAATTCACCTTGCTAAGTAAACATGGATAATCATTGGTAGCTTCAAGAGGAGACATAAGAAAGTAATCTTTAGGAAATGAGCTATCACATATAGAAATCTTTAATTTCTTCTCAATTATATGCTCTAAAAAAAAGGATAGAATGATCAAGGCTTATTGATGGTTAAGAAAAGTAGAGAATGATGTGTTCATAGTAACACTATTGTTCATTAGTTCAATTATTATAAGATGTTGGTACTTTCAATTATGCAATCATAGCACATTGTTGTAATATATTTAAAAGTATTCTAGTAACATTTAAAGATTTACCAATGATAATAATTTTGTTTCAAACTCAACAAAAGGAATACATATCAAATAAATGAAAGTTCAAGCAAAACTTTCATAGTGGAATGGGAAATCATATCTTAAAGATGATATTTATCCTTTAGTTTGATACTCATGAGATGAACACAACAAAAGAAGCTTTGGCATTTGAAAGGCATTAGTATATTTTTGGACTTGAGTTGAAGGAAATATCTCTAAAAATCTTGCTGGTAAGTGGAGATCCTTTAGATAGTTTAAGAGATCCTACAGATCAATATTAAGTCTTTATTCATATCATGAGGTCAACAAGACTTGATCAAGATAGGCAATGTTTGTCCAAGAGCTTGGGATGGGAATTGCTCCAAAGTCTACTTATGTATAGGCATTCAAACTCCTTTTTGGACTTTTTCACTCGAGTTTTATTTATCCAATGGAAAGTGTGAAAAGAGTGACTTGTTCCAAGCATGAATCGAGTAAAATGTTCAAAGTATGTAGTCTAAAACATGAAGATGGTAACTAAGTCTATGTAAGGTACAACATAAAGTTTACCGATCCATAAAGGTATTTTGATAAAATAAAAAAAAAAAGCATGAGCAAATGCTTAGACTTAAGCAATAACGAGATTCATGTAAAGTCCTTTTTCGGGGTAGCTACTTATAGCTAGTAAGAAAGCAATCTAAAGACAAGAAGTGAAAATCTAATCTCTCTTCAAATTATTCATGTACAACCAATCAAACTTGAATTTGAGAAATTCAAGAACTTGGAAATATAATTGGTTTTCTTTTAAAAAACGTAGCAATGAAGAATGGATATTATATCCGGAGGTTTTCAAGTCTCCAAAACCAAAGAAACCCATAAGCATATTGTTAGATGTTTTTGGTGTAATCAAATTGATCATTCGTATGGGAATCATGTTGCATATGAACATGCATGTAGACATAAGATAGTACATGAAACTGATAAGAAAATATGTACTTTTTAGGAACATACCTCTTTACGCTTGAATGTAGGAAAAGGTTGAATGCAAGACATATGCCAAGATGATTCAATAGATTGAAGAAACATTGGATGCTTAACAAACATCAAGACACTCACTCTAGTGATCATAAAAGTAGTGTTTCATCTAATTGTGACTGTGATTGAGATTGCGATTGAGATTGTGATTGTGATTGAGATTGGGATTGAGATCAGCTCAAGGTTGTTCAGGTGGATGAAGCTTCACATTGAAGCTATTTCATAGATTTTGTAACATAGATTAGAACTACTTGTAAATCTACACAGATAATAAAATTCTCTCTCTTCTTGTTCTGCATATACTCAGTTTTTTCTTCTTTACATCTTTTTGTGCCGAAGTCTATTCTTTTGTGTGGGATTGTGATTGACGATTAGGAGACTTGGTACAAATAATGATCAAGATGAACAAGAAAGTAAGTCAAATCATGAACATGTAGATAGCGCAAAAGTAGCGGAATAGTTGATAAAATCATGAAAGAAACTGAGAGTCATTTTGTAGATTCATTTGTTCCTTTAAATGTGAAAGAGAAGAATAGCACATTAATATTCCTAAAAAATTTTGGCAAAAAAGAAAAGCATTTTCTAACATTGCAAAACACCTACCAATGTTTTTGAGAAGTTATTTTGTAGGTATGAAAGATGAAGATGAATTGATTAAAACAAATGACATTATCATATGAGGGATTTAGTAAGACTTACATATTACTAAGCTTTTTGCACTAAATTTTGATGTTTTCATGAAACCACCAGCTAATGATGAGCATGACGATGAAGAAGACCACCACAATAATGCAACAAACACTAAGTGATATATTCGTTGGTTTTCAAATATATGTAAATGTTGGTTTTATAAGTATGATGAATTGACTAAGTATATTGTTAAGATTGAGGCAGGTTTTTAATGGATGGTTACAAGTTGAATTTGATGTCTACTGGTCAAAGAGGATTACATGAGAGGAAATAAAGACAAGACTTTTCAATACGTTGTCTTAAGGAATCAATACCAATTCTCAATTCTTTTTACCATGAGGTTTATTTTTGCACCTAGAGTATTTACGAGTCATATGTATAAGCACAAAAGTTTTCAATGTAATAGGTAGGCGTCCAATTGCATAAAAATGGTTTGGTCCATATGTTGAATTGAAAGTAAATGATAATAATGCTTATGTTCTAATGGATTTTAGATAACATGTGGTATCTATTAATATCTAATTTGTACCTATTTCTTTTCATGCACTACATATTTGAATTCATTTTTTCAAAAACTGTAAAACTAGCTAGTAATAGTATCAAATTTAAAGTATAAAATATTCCACTTGAGTAGGAGTATATTTTCTTTATATTTTGTTGAGAATCATTATGGATGCAGCCAAGAAAGAATTCAGTAGAAAGAATTATTCAGTTTTTATAATTAGGGTAATGTTAATGTATGAAAAGCATATCCAATAGAGATCCTAGTTCCTACCTATGCATTCTTCTAGATCATTTGCTCGGAATAGGGGTTAAGCTTTTCCTCTAAAAAGAGAAAATTAATGAATGTATAAAAATTCACCAATGTAACTTGCGAAAAGAGAAGAAGTCATAGTACATTAGTGGTTGTTATTGAAGAAAAAATAGATAAAGTAGAGACATCAAAATGCTAAATGAAAAAAAGATATGAAGAAATTGGAAGTGGTCTGGAAATAACTTTCAATTGTTCACTTAGGCACTATAAGGTAGACTTTGTCATGGACAAAGGAAACCATCTTGAATCTCAGATTCCATGTGAATCCTATATCTCATGATTGTTTCAGAATTAAGAGAAACCAATGCTTCCATTGCCTCTAGAACATGCTAGAAGGGAGTTCTTGTAATCTAGATATCTTGTTCCATACTTAGGATCCCAGGTTATGGGATCTCCTGTATCATCTCTAGTCTAGTTTTCCATACCTATCGGTCCCGGGTTGTGTGATGTATTGTATCCGGTACGTATTCTTGTATTGTTTTCCCTATGTGGGTGCTCTTGTAATAAGAAGTGTATTTCTGAAATCTTGTCTAGTATAGTCAGAGAGCACAATCTAGTGCTCCCCTGAAATTTTGGCAACTCTAGCTTCTATCCAAGACCAATCGACATGGAGAATGCTTATGAAGATATTGTAGCATCACTTCAAAGTCTCCAACAACAAGTCAAAGACCTAAGTCATCTCAAGTCGAGATGGGATATCTAATGCATGTAGCTGCACTCCTCCAAGAATTACAAGAATGAATCGAGAGTGTGCAAACAAATAAAGGAAGTATGCAAGTAAATAAACGACCTAGTACATCCTTCATAAGGAAACCTAAGAACTGCATGCTAGAAAAGTTTGATGGGGATCACATGAAGTTTCATGGATTTCTCTAGCAAGTTAAATTGTACATCCATATGGAACTTGATAGATATCCTGACGAGGCACCCAAGGTTAGCTTTATTGGAACCTTGCTTTTAGACAAGCATTATCATGGTTTTTCGTGATCTTGGAGAAGAACATGGTAGTACTTCAGGACTATGAGGGTTTTCTTTGAGAACTCACTTCCACAATAGAGATGCAGACACAAGTAGAGTGCCTAAATCTTGCCTCTACCTATGCATCAGAATTCAGGCAATTGATATGTGATCTCACATGGCATGAAGATTATTTCATAAGCCAATTTAGATGGGGTTTAAGAGATGATGTGAAGGGCCTTTTGCTCATGATGCTAGAGGTTAATACATTGAATGAATACATCATGCAAGCTATTCAATGTGATAACCGACTTTTTGAAAGGAAACAAGAAAAACAAGTGGAAGGAAGACCTCGTCAATGAAAACCTTTCCAACCCACTCCTAAAGATGAGTCTATGCCTGAATCTATGCAAATAGATGTAACTAGGTTCCAACCCCTAACACCACAAGAGAAATAAAGAAGGAGAGATAACAAATTATGCCTCTATTGTGGAAACCCTGGACATATTGCACTTAATTGTCCCAACAAGATAACAAAACCTAGAGTCGCAACCACCCTTATAGAGTAGGGAAAAGAGAAGTCCAGTTAGAAAAGAGACCGTATAGTTGGACCATGATATAAGAAAGGGTCTCATAATTCTACCTACATCCATAGAAACATGTCTTGCACTTGACAAGTTAATCATGCCTAAGAAGATCCTTTCCCTTACAACCCTGGTAGATTCAAGAGCCTCCTCATGTTTCATCGATGAAGGATTGACTAAGAAACATGGAATTCATATACTTTGAAAGAACAAACCAATAGTAGCTGAAGTAGTAGATGGACGACCTCTAGCATCTATGAATATAACCATGGAAACCACACCATTAAGAGAACACCTTGGTGACCATGAATCCCACATATGTTTCAATGTCATATCTATCCCAATACATCTAGTTATCATTGGAATGCTTTGGTTAAAGAAGCATAATCCAAACATCAATTTGAAAAAGAATAAAATCACCTGTCAAGATATTTAGAAGAACCCAACATATGTGGGAGTCAAGGCCTTCATACATGTAGTAAGCAAGGAACTGACATATATGATATAAGCAATACGAGCTCAAGAATCAAAGAAAGATGATCAAGTGCAGCTACCCAATCAGTACAAAGGATTTGAACATGTTTACAAAGAGAAGAATGCAGATATCCTCCTAATGCATAGACGTTATGATTGTCCCATAGATTTTCAAAAGGGAGCACAACCACCCTTTGGCCCAATCTATAGACTATCCCTAGAGGAACTTATAGAACTACGTAAGAACCTTGATGAGAATCTAGTAGAGAGATTTATCAAACACTCAAAGTCTCCAGTAGCAGCTCCTATTTTATTTGTAAAGAAGAAGGATGGGACTCTTCGGATGTGTGTTGACTATCGTGGATTGAATAAAGTCACTATAAAGAACAAATACCCTCTACCACTCATAACAGAGCTCTTTGAATGCCTTGGAGAAGAAAAGCTCTTCACAAAGATTGGCCTTCGAGGAGCTTACAACCTTGTCAGGATCACAGAAGGAGAAGAATGGAAGACAACATTTCGAACAAGGTATGTGCACTTTGAATATGTAGTTATGCCATTTGGTCTCACAAATGCTCGGTTTGTCTTTCAACATATGATGAATGATATCTTTCGAGAGTATTTAGATGAATTTGTGGTAATATATCTCGATGATATCCATACATTGTCCAAAAATCTAGAGGCTCATGAATATCATGTAAAGATAGTCCTAGAGAAACTAAGAGAAAAAGGGTTATATCCAAAATTGGAGAAGTGCTCTTTCCATGAGGTGGAAGTGGAGTTTCTAGGGTACATTGTATCATAGAAAGGAATCTTTATGGACCCTAAAAAGATCAAGACAATCCTTGATCGGTAACCACCTTCCTACATTCGAGATGTACAATGTTTTTTATGATTTGCCAATTTTTATAGGCTTTTTATTAGAGATTGCTCCAAGATAGTGACATCTCTTACCAAGCTTATAGGAAACTTGAAATTCTCATGGACCGAAGAAGTAAAAAATCCTTTCAAACCTTGAAATTAGCATTCACCACTGCTCCAATTCTAGTCCATCTTGATTCTAGCATGCCCTTCTTTCTAGAGAGAGATGGATCAAACTTCGCGAAATCCATGATAAAGAACTTCTTGCCATAGTAGACGTGTTTGATACCTAGTGTCACCATCTAGAAGGAGAAACTCACAAAATTATTGTGTATACTGATCACAAGAAATTGGAGTATTTTATGACCACCCACGTCCTCAATAGAAGACAATCTTGATGGATTGACTTTCTATCCAGGTTTGATTTTGTCATCACCTACCGTCTAGGATGTCAACAATGTCAGTCAGATGCCTTGTCCAGAAGATCTTACCTTGCACCAAAGAAGGATGAAGAGGCCTTTGATCAACAAGAGAGTGTATTACTCAAGCCTGAGCATCTCTAGTTAGCAGCTATCATTTCAAGCCATCATGAAGATTCAACATTGAATCATTTGATCTGTGAAAATCTACCACAAGATGAATTGTTTTGTAATGTTAAGTAGAAAACTCAAGAAGGAAAATTCCAAGAAGTAAATCAATTTTAGGAAAAGGATGGGTTACTATTCTATAAGAACCTATTGTATGTCCCTCCAGGAAAGCCTAGGATCCAAGTACTTCAACAACGTCATGATAACCTTGCAACAAGACATTTTGGAGTAAATAAAACAATAGAACTCATATCAAGGGATTTTTGGTGGCCTCAAATGTGGAAGGAAGTCAAAGAATATATTCGAACGTGTGACACTTGAAATAGATCTAAGGTACTGTGACATAGACCTCATCGCCTCTTGCAAAATTTCCCTATTCTAGAAAGGCCATCGGCTTCACTGTCTATGCATTTCATCACAGATCTACCAAAGTGAGATAAGTATGATGCCATTATTGTTATTGTGGATAGATTTATAAAGATGGCACACTTCATTCCAACTACAAAGGCAATCATGGGTGCAGCCTCTGCTAGACTTTTTCTCAGATACATCTTTAGGCTTCATGGATTGCATAAGGATATTGTCAATGATCGAGGTCCACAGTTCATATTCACCTTTTGGAATAGTCTTTGTAAGCTCCTCGGTGTTCAAGTTAAATTATCTACAACAAATCATACATAGACTGATTGACAAATAGAATAGGGGAATCAAGTCCTATAGCAATATCTCCATTGCACTAACAACTATCACCAAAATGATTGGTTTGACTTGTTACCCTTTGCAAAGTTTGCCTATAACAATAGTGTTCATGCATCTACTAAGCAAAGTCCCTTCTTTGCAAACTATGGACGACATCCAAGGATGGATATATTACTCTCAATGTCAAGACTCCAGGTGCCAGAGACAACGGTGAGTACCTGATCGACATTCACAAAGAACTCAAGGAAGAGATCCATAAAGCTCAAGAACAATATAAGTACTATGCAGATCAAAATCATGTCCAGAATCCATCGTATCAAATTGGGGATAAAGTATGGTTACTCACAAAAAATTTGCAAACTTCGAGGCCTTGTTAAAAGTTAGATCATCAAAGATTTGTTCCATTTACCATCTTGGCAAAGATTAATCCAGTCACCTTCAAGCTCCTACTAGCAAGTACCATGAGAATACATTTAGTTTTCCATGTATCCATGTTGGAACCATATCAAATTTCACCATTGAGGGTGGAGATACCTAGTCCTTCACCACCTATCGAGATTGATGATCATTAAGAATTTGAAGTCTAGCATGCCCTAGATTCGAGAATATCCCGTGGAAGATTAGAGTACCTCATTCATTAGAAAGGGTATGCCATCATTCATCGTACTTAGGAACCTGTAGAAAAACTTTAGAGAGCACCAATCAAGGTTTGAGAATTCCATAAGAGAAGTCCAATGAAGTTGAGACCAAAGAATATGACCGCTCCTCATGGAACTCATTGCTTCAGGGGGAGGTGATGTCATGGACAAAAGAAACCATCTTGAATCTCATATTCCATGTAAATCCTATATCTCATGAGTGGTTCGGAATTAGGATAAACGAATGCTTCCATTGCATCCGGAATGTTCCAAGACCCTAAGATGGATTGTCTTCTTGCTTGATTCTGACATCCATAGACCATGCTTTGAATTGATGATATCATAAATGACATCATCAATTCATAACCGCCCTTGAACCTCCCTTGGAAAACCTATATAAGGAGGGGTTGGCCACATTCATTCTCAGTCTTGCCAATACAACTCTTGGGAGCTCAAGGAGTCATGACCTCCAAGTAAGGTTTTTCCAAGTTCTAGTTCCCGTTCTTGTCTTGTTCCTTGTTCCAGTCCTATCTGGTCTAGTTCTTGGACATCCTGTCTTGTCCTCTTGTAATCTCGTAGTATGAGATCTTGTCGAGTTCTCTCTTCTATCTAGTTCATCTCCAAGAAGGGAGTTCTTGTAATCTAGATATCTTGTTCCATACTTACGATCCTGGGTTGTAGGATCTCCTGTATCATCTCTAGTTCAGTTTTCCATACCTATCGGTCCTAGGTTGTGGGATGTATTGTATTAGTTACATATTTTTGTATCATTTCGCCTATGTGGGTGCTCTTGTAATTAGAAGTGTATTTCTGAAATCTTGTCTAGTGTAATCAGAGAGCACAATCTAGTGCTCCCTTGAGATAATTATGCATGGGTGAAAATAGATGAATTTCCTGGATTTTGTATAAGTACGTTTGCATGCTAATATTTGTAGAAAATGATGATTGAATTTTAAAGAGTAGATGAGGAACATTGTTTTTTGAAAGGCTTAGTAAGTTTATAAATGTATTCTTAAAAATGATTTCAAGTACTCGCTCTATGAAAAAGTTAATAATTTTAAATTTGATTTGAAATTATCATATGCTAGTTAAAAATGAAAAAAGCATTTGCATTTCATGATCATGAATTGATCAATACTTGAGTTGAAATTTTTGATAAAGATGTTTTGATTTTTCCCTCCATAATCTATAGGTTGGAACATCGCGAGGATGTGCAAGTTTATTGGGGGTGGACGTCGGAGGGATTTCTCCACTCTGGCTTACATTCAGAAAAATAATAATCTCCTTAAAAAACTTGGTGATCTCTGAACCTTTCAACACATGTTCCATGCCATTTTTTGATCTCTTTCTTTAGTACTTATGGGAAAAAGAATATGAGGATGTGCTCTAAACAAACCATGAAGGGAGTATAATCAAGTACATCTTTTTGTGTTTAAACTTGTATGTGTTTGCAAATAATTGTGTGTGTATGTGCTCAAAATTTGTTCTATAACTATTAGAAGCACCATTGAAGAAATTAGTCAAAATGGAATAGTATTGAGTGATATTATGGATAATGGATCTATTGTGCTATATAGTCTTGTGACTGATTACCATGAGCTTACAATTGCACATTTTCATTTCAGATATGCCATATGTACGAATGTGCATGAATGTGGATATGTGTATGTTTGGAGATATGTTTATGAATATTATCCTAACTAATGGTATGTGTGTGTACCCTTCAGTGCCCCTATGTATTCTTGAGCCGAAGCGTATGTGTGATTTACCCTACACGTGCCTATGTGTTTCTAAGTTTTACCCTATGTGTTTGTCTTATGTATGCCCAGGTGTATATGTTTAATTGTGTGTGTTTGAATGTTAAATGTGTATTTTATGAGTCCATGTGCATATGTGAACATGTGTGGCTCTATATATGTATGTGTTTACTTTAATATGTGTGTTCATGATGTAAGCATGTGTATGGAATGTATTTATGTAAGTATGTCTTAAGTATGTATGTGCATGGATGGGCATTTTTATTCATGTGTGTGCATTTAAGCTTATGTGTATGTGCGCATGGATGAATGTGTATCTAGGCCTTTTGGGTGTGTGTGTGTGTGTGTGTATGTATTGTAATGAGCATTGTGCGCGAACCATCAGTTAAACGAAAAAGAAAACGACGTTTTTTGTTACTTGTGGCGCAATGGGGTGTGCGACACTCCCATACAACATCGCTGACAGGACGCTTTTAAATAGCGTCGCATAAGCGATGCGTTTTGGCATCGCATAAGCGACGCTCAAAACATGTCAATGATCGGGGTCCACAGTTCATATCGAGCTTTTGGAATAGTCTTTGTAAGCTCCTCGATGTTCAAGTTAAATTATCTACAAAAAACCATACATACACTTATTGACAAATAGAATAGGGGAATCAAGTCCTATAGCAATATCGCCATTGCACTAACAACTATCACCAAAATGATTGGTTTGACTTGTAACCCTTTGCAAAGTTTGCCTATAACAATAGTGTTCATGCATCTACTAAGCAAAGTCCCTTCTTTGCAAACTATGGACGACATCCAAGGATGGATATATTACTCTCAATGTGAAGACTCCAAGTGCCAAAGACAATGGTGAGTACCTGACGGACATTCACAAAGAACTCAAGGAAGAGATCCATAAAGCTCAAGAACAATATAAGTACTATGTAGAGCAAAATCGTGTCCAGAATCCATCATATCAAATTGGGGATAAAGAATGGTTACTCACAAAAAATTTGCAAACTTCGAGGCCTTGTTAAAAGTTAGATCATCAAAGATTTGTTCCATTTACCATCTTGGCAAAGATTAATCCAGTCACCTTCAAGCTCCTGCTACCAAGTACCATGAGAATACATTTAGTTTTCCATGTATCCATGTTGGAAGCATATCAGATTTCACCATTGAGGGTGGAGATACCTAGTCCTTCACCACCTATCGAGATTGATGATCATTAAGAATTTGAAGTCGAGCATGCCCTAGATTCGAGAATATCCCGTGGAAGATTAGAGTACCTCATTCATTAGAAAGCGTATGCCATTAGTGATCGTACTTAGGAACCTGCAGAAAAACTTTAGAGAGCACCAATCAAGGTTTGAGAATTCCATAAGAGAAGTCCAATGAAGTTGAGACCAGAGAATATGACCGCTCCTCATGGAACTCATTGCTTCAGGGGGAGGTGATGTCATGGACAAAAGAAACCATCTTGAATCTCATATTCCATGTGAATCCTATATCTCATGAGTGGTTTAGAATTAGGATAAAAGAATGCTTCCATTGCATCCGGAATGTGCCAAAACCCTAAGATGCATTGTCTTCTTGCTTGATTCTGACATCCATAGACCATGCTGTGAATTGATGATATCATAAATGACATCATCAATTCATAACCACCCTTGAACCTCCCTTGGAAAACCTATATAAGGAGGGGTTGGCCACATTCATTCTCAGTCTTGCCAATAAAACTCTTGGGAGCTCAAGGAGTCATGACCTCCAAGAAAGGTTTTTTCCAAGTTCTAGTTCCAGTTCTTGTCTTGTTCCTTGTTCCAGTCCCATCTGGTCTAGTTCTTGGACATCCTGTCTTGTCCTCTTGTAATCTCGTAGTATGAGATCTTGTCGAGTTCTCTCTTGTATCTAGTTCATCTGCAAGAAGGGAATTCTTGTAATCTAGATATCTTGTTCCATACTTACGATCCCGGGTTGTAGGATCTCCTGTATCATCTCTAGTTCAGTTTTCCATACCTATCGGTCCTGGGATGTGGGACGTATTGTATTAGTTACATATTTTTGTATCATTTCGCCTATGTGGGTGCTCTTGTAATCAGAAGTGTATTTCTGAATTCTTATCTAGTGTAGTCAGAGAGCACAACCTATTGCTCCCCTGAGATAATTATGCATGGGTGAAAGTAGATGAATTTCTTGGATTTTGTATAAGTACGTTTGCATGCTAATATTTGTAGAAAATGATGATTGAATTTTAAAGAGTAGATGAGGAACATTGTTTTTTGAAAGGCTTACTAAGTTTATAAATGTATTCTTAAAAATGATTTCAAGTACTCGCTCTATGAAAAAGTGAATAATTTTAAATTTGATTTGAAATTATCATATGCTAGTTAAAAATGAAAAAAGAATTTGCATTTCATGATCATGAATTGATCAATACTTGAGTTGAAATTTTTGATAAAGATGTTTTGATTTTGCCCTCCATAATCTATAGGTTGGCACATCACGAGGATGTGCAAGTTTATTGGGGGTGGATGCCGGAAGGATTTCTCCACTCTGGCTTACATTCAGAAAAATAATAATCTCCTTAAAAAACTTGGTGATCTCTAAAGCTTTCAACACATGTTCCATGCCATTTTTTTGTCTCTTTCTTCAGTACTTATGGGAAAACGAATATGAAGATGTGCTCTAAACAAACCATGAAGGGAGTATAATCAAGTACATCTTTTTGTGTTTAATCTTGTATGTGTTTGCAAATAATTGTGTGTGTATGTGCTCAAAATTTGTTCTATAACTATTAGAAGCACCATTGAAGACATTAGTCAAAATGGAATAGTTTTGAGTGATATTATGGATAATGGATCTATTGTGCTATATAGTCTTGTGACTGATTACCATGAGCTTACAATTGCACATTTTCATTTCAGATATGCCATATGTACGAATGTGCATCAATGTGGATATGTGTATGTATGTGTATGTTTGGAGATATGTTTATGAATATTATCCTAACTAATGGTATGTGTGTGTACCCTTGAGTGCCCCTATGTATTCTTGAGCCGAAGCGTATGTGTGATTTACCCTACATGTGCCTATGTGTTTCTAAGTTTTACCTTATGTCTTTGTCTTATGTATGTTTTTGTATCCTTAAGTGTTATGTGTTTATATGTGCCTAGACGCCTAGGTGTATATGTTTAATTGTGTGTGTTTGAATGTTAAATGTGTATTTTATGAGTCCATGTGCATATGTGAACATGTGTGGTTCTATATATGTATGTGTTTACTTTAATATGTGTGTTCATGATGTAAGCATGTGTATGGAATGAATTTATGTAAGTATGTCTTAAGTATGTATGTGCATGGATGGGCATTTTTGTTCATGTGTGTGCATTTAAGCTTATGTGTATGTGCGCATGGATGAATGTGTATCTAGGCCTTTTGGGGGTGTGTGTGTGTATGTATTTATGCTACCTGTGAATTCATGTACCTAAAGTGTTATGTTTTTCTGAGTTTGAGTATGTGTTTATATGAAATTCCATGGTGTCTTTTATGTGTTTGTGATAGTGGATGTGCCTCTGTATGTTTATGTGATATGTATGCTTGTGTGTATGTGTGATTTTGTGGTGTATGAGTGCATGACATAGTGTGAGTGATGTTTGTGAGTTGTCAGGGAGTAAAACTTAAAAGGGTGAGTGTAAGTCATGTGTGTGCATGTGCATGAAGTGAGTCATGTCAAGTGTGCATGGATTATATGTGAGTGTGTGGGAGTATGCATGTGCCAAAGTGTATGAGTGTGTGTTAAGTACAGTGGATGTGTGCACGTGTGTAGGTTGTCATTGGGACATTCCTCGTTTAGGGATGCACACAAGGTGCCTGAAAGAAGTTACCTTGACATGGACTTGATCCATAGAAATGAAAGAAGGTGCCTGAAAGAAGTTACCTTGACTTGGACTTGCACAAGCTATAGAATCAGGAACCGTACTCGCCCACTTTAATGCTTGTACTTATTCTCCGAATTATATCGTTTCACATAAAAGAGAAAAGAGTTTCCTTGTACATGGCAAAGCTCCGAGGCAATAAGACATAATGCACCATTACATTACAACGAGCATTAGAAATAGTACGTCTAAACAGTTCTCTTATTATGACATCACGAAACAAGTAGAACCTCCATCGATTCACTTCATGTGGTTGTTCCTTAACTGAACTAAAGTGGTAATTTCATTTGCCCTACTATATATACAATGTTCCAAGTTGACAACATCTAGTTACATTGTCAAGAGTTTGGTTTAGCAGCCTTTGATAGGATGCACAGCGTCGACAAGAATTTGCAAAATTTTGCCAAACTTTTGCAACTTCCAACTGGATAAAGAGCACCAAGTATGCATGTGGTCTTTAGTCCTCACACTATAACTCATAAGTTGAAGTCCCCTTCTGGCGTAACTCATAGAATTTTCTCGCATAGCCACTAGTCATACAATGATCAAAGAAAAGACATGAGCAGGAATGACTCTCTTTAAAGCTTACATTGTACCGACGATACATTATTAGGGATACATTTAAAGCTTACATTGTACCGACGATACAAGCAATACAAGACATATATGAGATTTAGGGTTTCCGCAATGAATCTCGTCTACAAGCACATCATGGCCACTCTGAAAATCTTTCATACGTACTTGAACACTATTGCACCAGCACATTTTAATAGAAATTGTTCGGATGATTAAAGTAGTCACACGATATTAAATGTCCAAACATATGAGACGACTACATAGATCCATATCTCTAACTCGGCCCATGTTTTTAATCATCGCGCAAGTTAGAGACGCTCACCCTTAGGAAATGAAACTCTAATGTTGGCATGATGCGAAAGGAACCCAGCTCTTTGTTGAAATAGTGTTATACTCAAATTTCTTTTGTCAACTTTGAGTTGAAATAGGGCCAAAGTATTCATGACACAAGTAAGAAGGTCAGATGATACCGAGTCCAGTTATGCAATCGAATGATTTTTGTTTTATGCAATCAATTCTCTCTCATGAAACTTTATAACAACACTCACAAAAGAACACCATTTAGTGCAAAGAGTGAAGATCAAGTAGCCCAAAAAGTTACTCTTTCTTAATTCTATCAAAATTGTTGCCCATACCTTATTGATTGTTGCTTCAATGGTGCAAAGAGTGAAGGTCAAGTAGCCCAAACATACTCTTCCTATGGTGCAATGAGAAAGTTTTATGACCTAAAGAAGCAATAAAATTTCTCAATCATTTTGATTATATGCAAGTTATTTGCATACTTAATGCTCTCCACGCAAAGCTCTCATCTTGTACCAAGTCAAAGATACTTAGAATAGAACAAGCCTATATTCTTGGAGTACATAAATGAGCTCCATGAAATGGATAGTTTATACAACAACTTGAGAATGTACATGAAGTGACAAACCAAAAGTTATGGACAAACAACATGGTCATGCTAAATAGGTAGCAATATATCCCTCTGTAATGAGTTTGGACACCTATATCCCTTTCCTACGATTGTGAAGCCCCCTCAGCGGCATTACACGCTGATTTTTTTGTGATTCTAGCCTTGCTACCCTTCTAAGAATAGAAATTCCATTCCCATCAAATGCATGTGGCAAGCACGTTTGAAGTGGTTGTCTTATATATCCAAAATCCAATGATTCCAACTAATGATTATATTTCTCTTTCAATGTGAACCACAATTATAATTCATCAATGATTATCCCAAGCAAAACAAAACAATAATAGTAGACTTTACTTCAAATCCAAATCCTTCACATCTATAAATAAAATACGTCTTCCTCCAATCCAAGCTTTTCCTAACACCTAGCATTGCATCTATGAACTCCCAGATCTTGTTAACACTCCATAATTTTTCAAGCTTCAATACCATAAAATAGGTGTCCAACATCACAACGTAATTGTGGAAAAGGAATATCCACTTCATCCACCCCCTCCAAACCCTTGTGACCTCTAGACACACCATCATCAATGTCTCTATCTGCATCTCCAAGTCTCTTAAGTATAGTGAGAAGAATCAAATGCATTGGTTATTAAATACATGAGCCTATGCACGGCCATGTAGTGGGTCTATTCTTGCATACTTTTAAGTGCATTAACGAACATCATGGTGCAAATAAAACGGCTGCATGGATCTCAATGAAGAGGCTTCTTACTCATTCTAAAATTCAAACTTCCTTAATATATTTACAATTCATCTAATGTGCGATTGGATGTGAAACTGAGGACTTCAAAACTCCATGAACGTCATACATCTTCAAGCATTCCTACTCTAGATGCAAGCATTCACAACCATGGTGCAAGTATGGGAACAATTCTCAAGATTTCTACTAAAAGAAGCCCTCCATTCATAAGTCCACTCTCAAATGCAATCACTCTTCTTTTCATTCCGAACTTCTCTCAATTTCACTCAAGGTTGACTTATAATTTTTCATGATATTTACATGTCCATTTTGTTGTAAAAATGGAAGTGCACCTATGGGAATTAAAACATGTGCTCCTTTGAATATGAAACATGCATACTGTAGATGCAATGCAACTAAAATTGGTGCAAAAAAAGATCAAGATTTAATCAAGGTAGCTAATGATGGAGGCTTTTGCAACTCCATGCTTTGGTTACTTTCTCCATCAGGAGCTCAAAAAGTTGAGTATAGAGGAGTTCCAAATGCTACATAGGAATCTATGTGGGTTAAGACCCTATATTTTGATTTAGGGTTGAAGACTTCTACTCCACATATATTTGGAGATAGTAATAGTTCTTTACGTCGTACTACTAATCCAAAATTATCATTCCAGGACTAAATGGATAAAAGTTCGATATCATTATTTCATTGAAAAGATTATGAAGAAAGAGATTCAACTCTCATACATATCGATCCATCAACAATGTGCAGATATGATGAAAAAGGCATTGCATGGAAGCAAATTAAACAAGTCAAATCAATGATTGGATTGCACCAAATCTAGAAGGATTAAATACTAAAGCTTCTTCGGTTTTGAGGTGAGATGTTGGTGCATTTTGCAAATCCAAAAGCTTTGCGAAGGCTTGAGAACTGCAAAGTTCAATCAAAAGAACCCACTTGAGAACTCATGTATGTCTACTCACTCGTATTTACTTTGGATAAAATGTAAAACCGAAAAGAATCTAATAGAATCTCATCATATTAGGATCTTCATTCCATGACTCTAGTGGTTGGGAATCAATTTCAATCACTGCCCAAATATATGGACACTTTTAGGTAAAGAAGGTTCAATATGGAATTAAAAAGAAGAAGACTATAAATACTCATGGTTTTAGTCACAGGATAGAGAGCACGTCTAAGAGGAGTTGAGATACAACTTTGAGCATACATTTAGCTCACATTATCTATGTGTAGTCCAATACAATCCCTGTGTATCATATGTGCAATATTATTCATACTTTGGTTCATTTCAATGAGTAAGTTTCTCTCTATTGTGTGCCTCAATATCTTCATGATTATGGTGAGCTTGCACATAGCTAATTTCTCTACATCCACTTATCCATTTGGCATAGTTCACCTTGGGATTAGTCTGTTATCTAGTGCCTAAATCTAGAACTTCATCAAGTTTGCATCAATAGATCTCAAGATATGGATCTTAGAAGTTGAGTGTATCTACACATCTTCTAGATCCTAAAAGGTCAACGTGACCTCCCGTACTTGCTAGATTCATTTCTCCTTGTATGTTTCAATTAAATTCATGAAATAAACTTCTCTAGTTCGATAAACATTCAAGTTAGATGTTTTCAAAAGCTTCCAAGTCGATTCATACCAAGTTGTGATCTTTGAGCATAACACTCAGAACTTCTCTTCCAGAAATAGAAGAATCTTGAATCTTCACATTTCTTGCAATTAGAAATGATCTATTTTGACGCAAACATTTGAGAGTGATGTTCCATAGGACTTGATGGTTCCATATGCATAGTTGGTAAGCTAAGGAAGTCTACAAAGCATCTTTGAATTTAGATTGGCTCATCTAGAGCAAGTTAATTGTAGCACCAACTCATCTCTAGACACATCCCATCATCTTTTAATAGCCATGGATAGGCTGCCCCTAGATATATGAATTCTTTAATTCTATAAACTAGTGTCCTCAGAACTTCCTAGGAATGTAAGCTTTGTTTAGTGTCCATAACTGATCAAGAGATGTTAAACCAATAGAAGGTTCTATCCGTAGCAAGAAAGGAGAGGTGAGAATGATAGAAGAAATGCACTAAAGAGAATGCAATGGAAGCTAGAGAGTTTTGCAATAGTTTGTAGTGTTATCATCATCTGAATACAAAAGCTTCTTCTCTGTTACATTCTCTATGTCACTGTAGTTTCTTTTTATTCTATCTTATTCCATTCTTCAGTATATACTTGAAGTGATAATCATGGAATAGAAACACATTAGAATTTAATTCGAATAATCCGCATTCCCTTAATCCACTTTGTTGTGGAAGTAAATAACAATAAAGAATCTTTATCTAGGAAGCTTCACTTCCTATTGGAGTTGAGTCTTACTTCAAGTCATGAGCCCAAGACTAAAAGTACATGAGATAAACTTGATAATCTAGGATCTTTCTTTAAGTCAAGCCTTTTTAATTCTTGAACGATACAATTGTCATTCGTTGAATTTTTGGATGATGAGAATAAGTGATTCAAAATGGTCAATAAAGTTGCTAGAAGGATCCGGGATATGATGTCAAGAAAAGGGTATCTTTTCTTGCAAGACCTTGGAACCAAAACTTGAAATCATTTAACTCCATCAAATAGATACAAGATCTAGGAAGACATTAATATGATGGGTTGATAAGTACTGTTCCTCATCTAGTTTGAGGATCTAAAAGAACTGATTAAGTTAGAAATGATTTGTTCCTCTTTACAAAGTCTTGCTTGAGCTTTAAGGTTGGTATTAACTGATTTCAATGAGCAATAACATTATTCATGTCCTCCATGCGAAGCTCAAATAAGTTTCTTATCAAATACACTTTATTTGATGTCATATTTTTCATATGTATTGCATGACTTCTTCCAAAGATCCACAACATTTTCATAGTCCAATACTATAAAGTAAACGATATCTTATAGGTGCCATCCAAGGGTATACCTAGCCATTTCATCCCATTCATCCCAATCATCATCATCCATATCAACATGCTTCTTTGAGATTCCATTTACTAGCTTCCCATGTCTCCTCTACATTAAGACATCTTTAATCCGATTCTTCCATAGAGCAAAGTTTGTGCCATTAAATCTATGGATCTCAAAATTCTCTTTGCCCTTCAAGTTATTTCTCCTGCTAGGAACACTAGCACTAGTCCCAAATCCACTAGATGTTCTCAAGATTTTGGATCTGATGATGATAGGAACTAACTAGAATGATAATGGAGCTAGAACAACCCTAACACCACTAAGGCTCAAAAAGGATGACCAGGTGTTAGATTTGTTTTTGGAGAAATCTGATAGCCTCCCTAGGAAAATGGAATAATAACTAGTAGTGATCCACCAAAAGGATTATGTGAGAATATATGTGCTCACACCAATAAGTGTATCAAGGAGTAAATCGATCACTGTATAGTTGAAAAACAATAGTTTTGAAAAAAATTGTTGGAGTCTCCTTTGTAGAATGAGAATATGAACAATGTGAAAAGCTCATAGAACTCCAAGTGCTGACATGAAAACTGGCATAGTGAATCACTAACTCCACTACATGTAATCAGTTAATCAAAAGAAGAAAATTAGGCTTATGGAGCACCTATGAACAACTACCATACATCTCTTCTTATGAAAGAGACCAAAGAGACCCCAACATGTAGGTTTCTCCCAACTAAGGAAACCTTGCCATGATTGCCTTTATCAACATCAAATTCGTTATGCAAAAACAATAACAACAGTGACCTCATCGATGTACATAAGTGATATCCATAGCAAGCTACACCACAACAGAATGGTGTAGCAAGCTACAATATGTCTATTTTTGCATTCAGCAACACCACAATAGAATGGTGTTGCTGAATACAAAAATAGACATATTGTAGAAATAGCAAGAGCGTTGATGGCTGAGAAGAATATGGCTCATTGTTATTGGGAAAAAGTTGTGCATACTGTTGTATACATCATGAACAGAACTCCGACTACTGTTGTACATCAAGTTACACCTGAAGAGAATTTTATAGGTAAAAAGCCAAACTTATTAAATCTGAATGTTTTTGGTTGTATTGCATATGTACATATTCCAGATGAGTTGAGGACAAAGCTTGATCCGAAAGCAAAAAAATGTGTCTTCATTGGATACGTCCTTGAGCAAAAAGGGTACAAATATTATAACCCACTCACACGACACGTGAAGGTGAGCAGAGATCTGGTATTTGATGAACTATCAAGCTTCTATGCAGATGCCAAAGAATGACTCAATCTTGAACCAAATGACAAAGAAAATGTTGAAACTCAAGTGCAGAATCTCAAGGAAAATTGTGGGAAGTCTTATATATCTCACAATTACAAGGCTTGATCTAAGCTATACTATTGGACTTTAAAGTCAGTTTATGCAGGTTCCCAAGAAGCAACATTTGGATGCTCTGAGGCGCACTCTACGTTATGTGAGTGCTACTTTGGATTATGCATTGTTTTATGAAGCTAGTGTAGATTTGCCGGTTCACGGATATACTGATGCAGATTGGGCTGGTAGCATTCCAGATAGAAGATCTACTAGTGGTTTTCTATTCTCACTTGTGAGCACAACTGTTACATGGAGCAGCAAGAAGCAACGAGTACATATGCAGAGTATAGAGTTGCTACAATGGCAGCATGTGAGGCATCATGGCTGGAGATGCTACTTGCAGATTTAGGTGTGGAAGTGCAAAAGCCTATCACCATTTATTGTGATAATCTTAGCAGCATATAGTTAGCACGGAGCCCTAATTTCCATGCTAGAACAAAGCGTATCAAGCTACGTTATCACTTCATCAGAGAGAAGGTATTAGCAGGTGATATTGATCTTGTTTATGTGAGAACAGATGAGCAGGTTGCTGATATTTTCACCAAAGCACTTGGAGCTAAGAAGTTGAAGAAGTTTTGGGAGATGCTTGGATTACAGGATATGGCATTGAGCTTGAGGGGGAGTGTTGAGATATCAAGCTTAACATGTGATGATCCAGGATGACACGTACTAGTTTTTCATTTCTCTAACATGTATAGTGGTCATGCCAATATATATCAGGCATACTTCATTGAGCTTTATTAGATTTATCTACCGAGAGTGATAGCACATTTGTTCCTTGCTAGCTCACTCATTCGCGGACATTAGGTTTTTCCTTATGTACTGATCTTTATATATTGCACTTTTTGTATTCTTGTTTTTAGGTCATTCTTATACATTCCTTTTTATGTAATAGAAGAAGAAGAAGAAGAAGATCATTCTTCATTGCCTCAATCTATGTGTGTGCTTCTCCTTGAGGGTGAGAGTATGTGTGTGAGCTCTCTTCCTTATCTCCTTCCTCGTGACAATAAACATGCACTAGCACATCCCACCATAACCGAAAACCTCTCAAGAAACTTGTAGATTTACTAGTGTGGCTAAAAACACAGACCTATATATGAATATTCATTGTTGGATAAGTATAAAGAACACTATTCTTGATGTTCTTCAACCTATGTAAAGGAAACCACGCATGAAAGTAATCCAAAATAGATCCATGAAGCACCCCAAAAATGCTTCAAAATAGGATTTGAAAGCAAATAATGAAGCTATGAGGGCCCAAAACACGTTCAAGCTAATGAGAACCTTAGCATTTCTCCCTCCTCAAACACCACAAGAGTGTAGCTTAGGTATAAGAGATTGTCAATTACGCGAGCATCAGGGAGAATGGTATTGGGATGAGTGAACTCCTAGAAAGTACTCGGAACCTCATCTCCCTTGATCATTGAGTTCCTGCCTTGCGTATACCCAATGGCACCAAAAATGAATTTGTTGACTTGGATGACAAGATATACCAAGGTCTATGCATTGGTTTAGCCCTTGAATTACCCATGGAACATGCTTGAACCCTTGGTTTTTATGCTTGGTGTATTTATACATATGAGCTCCCAATTCAATGGTTGTGAGCCTTAGGCATGATTTATCCTAATGTGTAGGAGCCTTAGTCTTGGGAGAAGATTCTCTAAGTGCCATCTTGTGGTGTATGTGAAAGAAGTATCCTCATTTCAATTTGAATGCATGTGATATCCTTTGGAAACTAGATGGCATGTGATGACCCCTAGGAAAGTGTCCACATGAGGAACATTTGATTAGAAACTTGGATAAGCCCAAGAACATGAACCCCTTGGCCTAGATGTATATATATAGATGCAATTGGATGGGCAGATACATGCTCCCTTTGACTTCTCGTGGTCATGTTAAAATGTTCAATTTACACTTGGATTTTATAGACATACACCAATACGTTATCAAGCTCTACCAAGCCTATAGTAGACTTTCAGAAAGTTATACTAAAAAATAAAAACTTGTATACATGTGGCATGAAAAGATGGATGTTCCTACACAGTCAATATATTAGTGTGTTCAATGGCCAAAATCAGCTCAAATAAACATTTTAACACCACACACAAAGCCAGTTTCAACTCCTAATCGACCCAATTATGGTCATTAATTTTTGTGCAATTTTGAGAATGTGTCGAGAGGGCTGTTGACAACACCCTAGATGAATTGGTAACGTGATCTCACACCAATTGTTGGGTTTCAAAGTCTACAAAAGCACTTGCAAATAAGCAAATATTTTTTCCTTAGACATAGTTATGCACCACACTTCCAATTGCTTCTATAAGTTAATGTCTTAGATGTTGTAGTAACCACTTTGTGGAGGACTATCCCAAAAATGCTAGGACTTTTATATGGAAAAATTGAAGGATAGTATGAGGATTGTGCCAAGGATCATTTGATCAAGGAGTTTCCTAAACAACATTATAAAAATTCTCACGTGATGCTTGAAATTAGGGAGAACATAGGAAATGGCTACGAATTTGAAGAGCAATTTCCTCTTCAAGAAGTCAAGTGTACGAAAGCTAAATAACAAGAAGCTAATCGATCAACTAAAGTAAGGGGTCATCCCCCTTTGAATACTTCAATCGAAGACCACCTAGGAATAGAAATGGATAAGGATAGATTTTAACTTGGAAAGAATGCAAGGAGGAAATCAGCTAGAAATGGGAAAATAAATGGTAGAGGTAAAGGAGTTATACGATGCGAAAATAGAGGCCACGCAAGGAGAATTGAGAACTTCAATATCTCCAAAGTCTTCGAGGGAAAAAGGTTGGTTTTGTATTGAAAGATTTTCTCGTTGAAGATTTAGAGAGACATTCAAAGCGTATGTGTTCGTAAATATGGAAATCCCAAGAGCTTCAACATATCTCAGGATTACTTAGAACTTAAATTTGAGACTCATATTAAAATAAAAGGATCAAAATACCATGAGTTCTATTTGAATTTGAGATTCAAGTTAGTGGTTGGAAAGATGATTGGAATCTTTAAAAATCAATCACCATCAACTATCTAGATTCAAAGAAAAGTGATTATATAAAAGTCATGGATAGAGACTAAGCTCTTATGCATTTCAAAAGGTCTTATTGATCTTATCGTGTATCCATAAGAGTCCTCCAATACCTCCACGCCTTTTATTTTACATATCAATACATAGACTTGAAGTTCCATCATAATCGTTTAGCTACATTGTATTATTGGTTGTCTATTGTTCATGTGCAATTACTTCTCAGAGTCATTGACATGGCTATATGGTTTCAAGATAGAAACCAATGCATGGATCATAAATGTAACATCCTTGTGAAATGTAGCTACGAAAATATGTGAAAATATATGAGCAAGTTTGTATAAGTGTGTACATGCATTGCCTTCCCCTTGAAATGTTGGGATCACATTGATGAAATATTAAATGTTTTTCTCTAATCCTAGGTATTCTAAATTCAATGTATAAACTGGGATAGCTCAGTAACCTTTCTATTATAAGTTGTGCAAATAGATTTTAATCAATCCATAGGAGGTTCAGAGTAGTGAGAATATTTTCTAGAGTGCCTTCTTCCATAAATAGAAGGTTTTATCTTCATGCTCATAATCTACAAATAGTATATCTTGGAATACGCTTTTGAGTACATTGCTGAAAAGTACTATGGTCATTTCTACATACTATTAGCAAGCTTAAGGCTTCTACTAATGTGCCCAATAAAGAAATAGGATGTTCTAGACAAACTTCCTGCAAAGACCGTCTCATCTCCATTCTCTACATAGTGTGTACATAATAGGTGACGGTTTTCCTCCAATTGACAAAATGGATTAAAGTAACTACTCAAGCGTGGTCTCTAAGGATGGAGGCATATCTATAAGGAAGGAATCTCTATGAATATATATTTAAGGATTAGATGATGCCTATTATAAGGACCAAAAGCACAATCAACTCAAGAAGAGCAAGAGAGGTTGAATACATTGTGTGCAAAATATGCTTTGAGAAGGTCATACATCCTAAAATCTATCTCTGGTTTCATAATTTCACACATTACAAGTTTTAGGACTTTACAAGAGGCTTGAAATGCACTTCAATCATTCTTCTCCTCAAGAACTAAATCCAGGAAGAACTAATTATGCAGAGACTTCAGCTCCCTCAAGAAGGAACCCACATAGTGTCACCGACTTTGTCACTAAGATAAAGGAAATACCTAATGACTTGGGAAGCATTCGAGCAAGAATATATGAAGAGCACATATTTTGAAAATTTATCAATAGAGTATAAGGAAATGGAAAATAGGAATTCTTCACTACAACCATGGACCTATATTTGGACATGCAAGTACCGAATTCCAAGACACTCATGGAATGACTCTTTACCCATGAAGTGAAGCTTATGAAGATTGGAGATACATAGAAATGCAATTTATCTTCCCCTAATACAATGATAAAGGAAGATGTAAAGATGCTAAAGGAAAAGGGAAGAAGTCTAATGAAGAAGCAAATACCTCTCAAGCTAACTTTGGAGGTAGAAAGAGAAGTACAAGGGGAAGAGGCAGAAGTACACAAGGAAGGTGGAGATCTCAAAGCTCCTCAACCTGTGCCATATGCTGGCTAACAATTCATAAAAGTGAGAATCCCTTCAAGAACCCAAAGAACCAAAGAGCAAGAGGATATGGAGCTCTTTGAGGCAAATGGAGCAACAATTATGGATACAATGGCAAAATAAACATTAAAAACAATTATCAGGGAGGTTACAAAGGAAATAGAGACTACAACAACTAGAGTTATGATCAATCCCAAGGGGGTTTTGTTTTTCTCATGAACATGACTATGAAAGAAGGTGAATCTCATGCACCTATATTTTTTTATTGATTCTTGATGTAAATCATGTAGCAAGGAATTTACAAGCACTCTCAAGCTTGGAAGATGTCAAGATCAAGAACAAATTGCAAACATGAGATGAAACAATGCATACTATAGAGAAGATTGGAAATGCAAAGACGTCAAACGTTAATATGAACTTGTCAAGTAGATTCATCTATGTGCTGAGAGTAAACAAGAAACATTTATTTAAGGTGAGTTTGGGGAGACATTTGAAGAGATATGAAGAATTCAGATACATATAAATGTAATTAATCCTCCTCCCCTACAAGGATAAAGGAAGATGAGAAGATGCTAGAGGGAGAAGAACAAATGGAGGAGGTAGAGGAGGTAGACAAGGAAGGGGTAGATCTTAAAGCTCCTCAAATTGTGCCATATGTGGGCTAACAAATCATATTAGTGAGAATCACTTCAAAACCTAAAGAACCAAAGAGCAACAGGATATAACACGAGAGGCTATGGAGCTCTTTGAGGCAAGTACAACAAAAATTATGGATACAATGGCAAAAACAACAAGGACAACAATTATCAGGGAGGTTACAAAGGAAGGAGAGACTACAACAACTACAATTATGAACCTGAGTATGCAATAAATTATATCTGATAAACATGTATTCTTTATTGATTCTTAATGTTTAAATCATGTAGTAGGGAATGTAGCACCACTCTCCAACTTTGAAGACTCCAAGACCAAGCATGAAGTGCAAACAAGAGATGACACGAGGCATACTATAGGATAGAGAAGATTGCAAATGCAAAGACATCAAAGGTAATATGAACTTGTCAAGTAGAGTCATCGATGTGCCGAGAACCACCAATAAATATTTATTTAGGGTGAGTTTGGGAAACCATTAGAAGAGACAGCTTGTCATTTTTTGAGCATGTCATGTGGCAATAAAGACGATTTGGGGGTGATTTCTTCACTCTCAAAGATGAAAAGTGTGTGCCTATGAGGAAGAAATTTCTATTACACATAAAAATCTTCCTTGAAGACCACTCCTATTCAAGTTGAAACGGCTTCAATAAAGTTCGGCCAAAGATTTTGTCGATGTGGCATGTTTACTTAAGTTCCTCTTCTGTTTGGGTTTTTTTTTTCTCGTAGAGATACTAGAAGGTGATAAAATCCAAAGACAAGGATGAAGGCTATTATGAAATAGGCACCCTTTTGTTTTTCTTCATTGCAGATACAAAGATCTATACCCCCCCCCCCCCCCCTTGTGAAGCACTAATTTAAGAACCTTCAACCACGGAAATTTTGTACACTAACAACATTGCACACTTATGTCTTAGAAATCTTGGTCTTTGGCAAGCTCAAGAATGTGAATGGGGGCTTACATTATGTTCCACATGACTTCTAACCTTTTTCTGTGAGCGAGGAAGTCATCCCACGAGCTCCACCTACCTTAAAATGAGTCAACTAGTATGAAGGTGAAAGTTGGGATAATCTTGAACTTAGTCTAAAATATGATACTCAAATAAATCTCTCATTATATATACATTGTACGGAAATGCTTGATGCGCTTTCTCAATGAATTTTAGAGGACTCATTGATGTAATTTACCTCAAGCCAACGCTTTCCCCTAACTAACCACATGTAAGGTCATGCCACATGTAGTGCGAAGACAAACACACACATAGAGCATAGAGATAGGGCTCCGTTTATGTGTGCCTATTGAGAATGTCAAACATCTACAAAACCGAGAGGAAAAGTGTTGTATAACTATGGGTCAAAGTGGCCAAGAACCCTTGGATTTTGTTGGCAAACCCTTGCCAAAGTCTCTCCAAATGTATGGTTTGAACCCTTCAGTTTTTGGGATTTATTTACCCCCAATTGAACGGTTTTTGACCCTTAGGATTGATATTTCCTAAGAGTATGATATTTAACCCTTAGCGAGGCCTCTCAAGCCTTGAGACTTGTACGTACAAGCTTGGGAGGAGTCTTTTTAGAATCCATGTGAGAGCCATGTGATTTCCAAGGTTAGAAGGCCTTGGATTAGCATCCATGTGGAGAGGACACTTGGCAAGCTCTCCTCACATTTCCCCCCTTGGCCTTGAGGTATATATATGGGTGGAGTTGGTTGGGTGGAGGTGTGCATCTCTCACCCCCTGTGGGTTTAGTCTTATTAGAATAGCCCTTGACCTTGCTAGGCTTGCTTAGACTAGTTACTTATATAACATTGGTACTCAGAGCAGGTTAGATCTCTCGGTCATGAAATCTCGCGAGCTCTTTTGTCCATCTCTCGGCTATGGAAGCCCGTTAGTCTTCGTCCATGAACTCTTTTTAAACTTCGCAAAAATAGGCCTCAGCTTACGTCATTCGCGCATGGGAACACCCCTCTCAAGGCCAGACAAGCAGCATTGATGGTTCGCACGCATGAGCCTTATTCAATCGGTGATTGACAGATACCATCAACAAAATCGGGGTCCATTCACAGCCGACACATCGAGAGGATAATCTTTGCATGCTTACATAGTTGAAGCATGAGATAGAACTTTAATCTTTGATAGGGTTTAACTACATTTTTGAAGTTAAGAATAGGCAAACATGCATTCATGCACTGAAAAGAATGGATGTATGTGCATTAACTTTGATGAGAAATAAGCACAAAGTTCAACTCCAAAGCTCTCTTTTTATGAGAAATAATGCACCCAAGCCTATGCATGAGCATGATGATACATGGAAGGGACTCCATTCATGAGGATGGATACATAACATCCATCATAGCATGGCTTATTCTTAGCATATGTAGTATGTAGATTCATACCTGAAATTGAATTACAAGTGTGAATTCCATGCATGCTTTAAAGAGGGGTTCAAATTTTTGAACCTTATGCATGCTAAGCATCTTTGAGTGAAGATGTATATGTTTCTAACATACACTAAGTATGTCTATGGCTATGGATTACTAGAATCATTCATGGCATTCATGGATATGTAATGAATGTACGCAAACACATGTACTTCAGTGAATAAAATTCACTCTTTTGTTTTTGAAAAAAAAATGAAACCAGGTAAGTAATCATAGTCTGAGTAGAGGGTTTACTTCTTTATGGAAGCAAGGCAATTGGAAAGGAATGAAGCTAAAGTACTTGCAAAATCATGATTAGATTTTGCAATATAAGTACCTAGCAATGTCTTTCCAAAAATGGATACTAATGTATCACATATTTAATGTTATGACCACATTAAGTATGACTTGCCTACCAATGAAGTAAACCTAAGGTGGTAAAGCCATTACCAAGTCAATGGCAAGGCAAAAATGAATTGAAGAATACCTGAATACATCTAAGTTTTTTTAATAATTTAGATAAATTCTCCGGGTTCAATCTTTCAATACAAGTTTTAGCATCAAGAAATGTACACATGAAAGTTTGATAACTTCAAGAGTTTTTGAAGTGCATAATCCAAGATATCATTCATACATAACTATTAGATACTTAAAGATGTTTCTAAGGAGATATCTTGAGAAGATGGCACTCAAATACATCAAATGTCATCAATGACATAGATGTTATCTCTACAAAGTTTTTATAAGGCACATTCTTATACTACTTCATAGAACCTATAATACTCCTCTAAGTTTAAGACATACTTAGTGATAGTTAATGGAAAAAGGTTCTAAAAGAGTTCTTCATGAAGTATCCTAAATAGGATGACACTCTAGAATGGTTTCAAGAGTCTCACGATATAAAGCCCTATTAAGTTGATGCCATCAAAGATGTTGATGGAAACCAATCATGAGCAAAGATTACTTTCACCAACATAAATGGTGAAAAGTATTCAAGGCATCATGAAAATCGAAAGCTCCCTCTTTTCTAAAACATTTCCAATTTAATTAAAGGCTTCATTCAATAGATTTGCATCTAAGGAAATTCAAGTATGGTTTTCTTTAGTAGATGCAACATTTTTTAATGGAAGGAACTTAAAGTTCTATAGGTACAATAAGGAAATGGAAATATTTTTCTTATTTCTTAGCACCTTCAAACCTTTTATGCTTTGACTAGCATTTAAAGCCACATGTCCTAACAGAGATAGGCATAAAACATGAGAGCTCATGAGCACTCCCATAAAGTCAAGAGGAAATTCATGAGCAAGTTAGGACAGGTGGTCGTTGAGCTACCTCTAGAAGATTTTCTAAAAGACACCAAAACTAGAATTTATTTCTAGTAAATCTTCTAGAAAGTTTTCAGGTTCTACACAAGTATAAGATTGGTTGAATTGTCCAATATTGGGAGGAGTTAGAGAACTGACTCTCTACTTATGAATGAAGCCATAGATTTCACAGTTTTCGAGGACAAAAACTCTTCAAAGGGGGGAAGAAAGTACCAAAACTTATCAAGAATTGGTACAATTAATTCCATAAAGAGAAACCTAGAATATAGATGATGAGATAAAAGAACATCTTTTTATATATAAGATGTTTGGCAAACAATGAGTTGCTTAGAAAGCAACTTCATGGCATGCTAATTCTAGCATTGGGATCCCATCAAGATCACAAAAGATTTTGAAAAAGGTGGTTGTAAACCACGAGCTCAAATAAAGCATGCCAAATCTTATACTTCTCTAAAGGGAAGTAAGAAGGAGAGAATATACAAAGTACACAGTCTGCATCTTTGATAAATGATACTTAAGTCTCAAGAAGGTGAAACTTGAATTTACCTATTCTTAAAGGGATTTCAAAAGAAATCCAAAAGCATTAGAAAATGCTTAGACTAAAGTAGTAAATGAGATTCCTAGAAAACCCTAGGGTAGCTTTTTGAAAGCTTTGGATAAAAACAAAGGAATCTAAAAGGCAAGAGTAATCTCTTGTCACTTCAAGTTAGTTAAGAAAGAACTAACTAGATCTTGAATATGATTCAAGACATTTGGAATCACACTCAAAACCTTAGAAAGAAAGAATGGATGTTTATTCCATCAGGATGGATATTTATTTCATCAAAAGGTTTAGAGCTTCCAATATGAGTTTAGGAATAATTAGGATCATAGAATGATCATATGTTGAAAATCTAAGAAACACAAGCAAGATGGAAACATAGAGGTAATCCCTTGACTTCAAAAGGAATTTGAGTAAAGGGTACTCTATAGTTAGATTAAGCTTCTGGACTTTAAGATAAATATCGTTCACACATCAGTGTTGGATATAAAGTATAGTGGTATGGGACACTATTCTTTATATTCACATTAATGTAGGAATGATGGTATGGGACATCAGACCTTGATATGATAGGTAGATTTTAGTCTTGGGCTCATGAGTTGGAGTGAAACTCAATTCTAATGGAAACTTAAACTTCATAGATAAAAATGAAGTATAGGTTGTTCAAGAATATGACCATATCAAGTAACTGAGAAAGATTGAAGATCATGGAGCGAAACCACTTTCTAGATCTTCATAAAGATTCTCAATAAAACTAATGTAGTCTCATTAAGGATTTTTAAGTTTTTATCAAAAATGCTACATGGATTTCTGAAGAGAGAACTTAGAAAGATCCTTGCAAGAAAGGTAAGTTTGACTAAGTCAATATAGGATAAAACACTTAGTTGACAAATACAACTAAGTGAGTCAACATCTTTTAGAATAAAGATGTATCAAGAGATATTGAAAAAAGATTGACTTAGTTATCGACGTAATTGGGGTTAGACTAAGTTACTGCAAAACATCTTGTTGATAATACAACAAGGTAATCAATCTCCTAAAACAAGAGATTCATACTAGATTTGGTATTCGAATCTATAGGAGTCTTAAGAGATTGAAAAAGACTAACTTTTTAAATTAAGATATTTGAAGCATCATAGTTTGAGAGTAAAGTTGAACATCATCAAAATTCAATGGCTCGAGACATCGATGTTTTATACCACTAGAGTTTCGTAAATGGATGATGGTTTAACCTTACCCAAAGGATCTTGTTGAGAATTTAAATTCAATCTCATAAAGATAAAAACAGTGCTTCAAACCATTAGCTCGATTAAATCCTTAAAGTTTTGAGTCTCATCTGATTTGACTCAAATCATTTTAAGTGTTTCAAAAGTTGAACTGGTTACATCGAGTTTTGGTTCTTCCTTCTCGCTTTTCCAGACCTTGGATTTGACTTGGAAGGAAACTTCAAAGTCACTCCTAGATGAGGTTTAGCTAGATGGAATGGATAACCAAATTAAAACATCAGAGGATGGATAGAACCCTTTCAATTTCAGAAGACACTTAAGTTTAAGAGAACTCATTCATCCATCTAATACTGCTTTAAGATCAATGGATGAAGAATTTAAAAAGTTCCCTTAAAAGAGTTTGAAGTAAAACTCTTAGGAATCGTTTATAGATTCTAACAGTTCCAAACAAGCTATGACTTTTGAGAAAGTCTTGGGAAAATGATTTTGAGGTTGGGTGCCCAAAGAATGGAATTACTTCTTTCCTACATTCTACCTTGACTCTAAAGTACAATAGGACATGGTAGTTCTGTATTTGGAAAAAGGATCAGTAGATGTTGGTTAAGAAGTAGAAAATAGTCAGAAACATCTTATTTAGATGTTTTGATCAACCTCAATTTAAGGAGACTTCTCAAATCCTTGAACAAGTAAGAGATCCACCTATTTTGCTAGGTCACGCTCGAGCCATGGGAAGAAATGGATCTACATAGCAAACTAGTTGGAGACTATTACAATCCACCTACTTCATATCTTTATACTATGGATGCGGAGTTTGCATATAGGGAAACATTGAATTAGGCAGGGATGTTTTAATCCACCCTTATAATTCTATCCATACTTAGCATTTGATTTAGTGTTTCACATGCAAAGTTAAGTAATATTAGAATAATTTGGGCAGGGAGTAGTCCCAAAAGTGGATTTTCTTCTTTTTTAGATCGAGTATGAGATAGAATCTCCTTCTGATGAAGAAGCGAATCAGAGAGATGAAAAACCATAGTCTATGGAAATGACCATGAAGCACGAGGGAATACTCCACATAATATACCTACACACATTTTCGAGGACGAAAATGTTAAGGGGGGAAGAATGTTGTATAACTATGGGTCAAAATGGCCAAAACATGGGTTTTGAGGGTCCAAAAGCACTTGGAGAACCCTTGGATTTTGTTGGAAAACCCTTGGGAAAGTCTCTCCAAATGTATGGTTTGTTCCCTTGAGTTAATTGGATTTATTTACTCCCAATTGAAGGGTTTTTGACCCTTAGGATTGATATTTCCTAAGAGTATGATAGTTAACCCTTAGGGAGGCCTCTCAAGCCTTGAGACTTGTACGTACAAGCTTGAGAGAAGTCTTTTTAGAATCCATGTGAGCACCATGTGATTTCCAAGGTTAGAAAGCCTTGGATTAGCATCCATGTGGAGAGGACACTTAGCAAGCTCTCCTCACATTTCCCCCCTTGGCCTTGAGGTATAGATATGGGTTGAGTTGGTTGGGTGCAGGTGTGCATCTCTCACCCCTTGTGGGTTTAGTCTTGTTAGAATAGCCCTTGACCTTGCTAGGCTTGCTTAAACTAGTTACTTATATAACAAAAAGATAGGTAATTTAGGTAGTACTAAGCACAATGTCTTCGACATCATTCGTTGGATCTATTCCAAAGTGTGCATAGTCATAAAAACATTGTGCTAATCCAAAAATAGCTCTCTTTTCAAATGTAGCTAGAAAATAAAAAAGTTCCCCATTGTTTTTGTGAAATGTACAAGTTTGTTCTAGATCTATCTATAAAAAGTTGTTTGCTACCCGTAGAAAAACTAATAAATTCAAACGTTTTCAAATAGAAAGTTAAGTTTATTTTGAGAAATTTATATAATTTCAAGTGACCATACGATGCTCATAAGAATACCATGGAAACGTCAATGAACATAAGAGGGTGATCCAATCTGAAAGTGGCATCCAAACCTTCGCATTGACATTGAAGATTAATTTGTGGCCACAGCACGTTAGAGAAACTTAAAAAAAAATGATTATGAAGTCTTTGTGATGACATTGATATAATATTCATGATGACATTGTTGTATTTATGAGTACAAACCATGGCCCAACTTACAATTTTCTTTATATAAGAGTGTGATCTCCTCTCGATTGTCAATGCCACGTGGAGGGATCACTGCATGGAAAGACGAGCCAAGAAAATAGATTTAAAAGAAAAAACATAGGGAGCTACGTTGACCTTGCAAAACATAACAATAATTCGCTCACAATTCAATGTAGATCTCAATTTGATCTACATTTTCGCTCGATTTCAATTTCAATGTAGATCTCAATTTGATCGACATTGACCTTGCATGGAACGAAGGGCCAAGAATGCCTTTTGCTCTATAACAATGAATATAGAGCAAGCGAACATGCCTCGCTCTAGAAAAATCGTATTTGGGTTGGAAAAGATGGTATGATTGGAATATGCCCTATGAGCATGATCCGGAATCTGGAATATGCCGTATGAGCATAATCCTCACACCCATATAATTAAGTGTTTTTGAGCGTCGAGTAGATGACCCCCATTGCGCTGTTCCAAAGTAAACAAAAGAGGATACAAAAAGTCCTCAAGAAGATCTTGAAACAGAGTTGTGTCAGCAACTCTGGTAGCTCTCCTAAAGAATGGTTGATCAAAAAATCTCATTTCCTTTTAGAACCAGAATTCCAATCATACAAACCCCCCCTCCCCCCCACCTTTTAGGCATCACAGAGTGTTTTCTATGTAATGCTTTCTAGGAAGTTTTAAGAAAGCCCTGTTTTGTGGGATTTGGTGGATCCCATGGGTGCTAGGCCTGTTCTCTTGTACCATTGTTCTTTCTACTAATTTAGGTTTGGGAAAGTAAGCTATTGCGAAGGTTCCTTTTAGTTTTGTTCTATATTTTATTATACACTATCATAGGTGGTATTCTAGCAGAGCTCTTGAAGCCAACTTCGGTGATGGTTTTTGTGAGATTTGTGTATTGGGGAAAGATTCAATCGATATATGTTTTAGTTGTTGAGCTCAATCTGCTTCTAAAAGGGTGCATTATCCTTCACTAAGGATTTGAGGATCCAAAATCCATGAGTTATATTTGAATTTGAAATTCAAATTAGTGGTTGAAAAGATGTTTGGAATCTCTTGGTAAAGTCAATCACCACCCTAGATAGTGAAGGATTCATAGCTAAAGACTAAACTCTAATGCATTTCAAAATGGCTTATTCATCTGTTCCCCCAACTTACATGTGAGTCGAGGCATGTTGGCCCTGTGAACACCATTGAATAGCATGCACTTCATTGAATATTCATCTTCAATTTTGTGTTTTTTTTTTAATTTGAGACAACAAAGGTTAAATTAAAAAAAGAAAGGGATGAGGTACAGCTCTGCATGAGGGAGGCCCTCACTTGAAGAAACTCAAAAGAGTGTAAAGCGCATGGTAGGTCTCTTGGAGGAGTATATTTTCATAGGAGCTCTCCTCCACTTATGAAAGTTCAAATTACAAATAATGTCAAAATAACTCATATGCTCAAGAAAAGCATCAGAAGTACTATTAATACAAAAGGATCGAGAGCTTTTCATGTCAATCTAGCATTTCAACTGTTGGTCACTCTTGGGAATCCTAGAAATTCTATTGTTCTTGCTCATCCAAATGTGCCAGAGGATTTGAGCCCTCCAACTGCGCCAAACAAGGGGGTCAAATCCATTGTTGGATTCCACCAAGATGTTCTTGAAACCAAACAAAGGTTTGTCTGTCTATTTGTCTGTCTATCTGTTTGTCTGTCTATCTATCTATCTATCTATCTATCTATCTATCTATCTATCTATCTATCTATCTATCTATCTATCTATCTATCTATCTATCTATCTATCTATCTATCTATCTATCTATCTATCTATCTATCTATCTATCTATCTATCTATCAATCTATCAATCAATCTATCTATCTATCTATCTATCTATCTATCTATCTATCTATCTATCTATCTATCTATCTATCTATCTATCTATCTATCTATCTATCTATCTATCTATCTATCTATCTATCTGTCTATCTGTCTATCTGTCTATCTGTCTATCTATCTATCTATCTATCTATCTATCTATCTATCTATCTATCTATCTATCTATCTATCTGTCTATCTATCTATCTATCTATCTATCTATCTATCTGTCTGTATGTCTATCTATCTATCTATCTATCTATATGTCTATCTGTCTATCTATCTATCTATCTATCTATCTATCTATCTATCTATCTAACAGCGAGTCATAACAAACAAGAACTATGTCATAAAAAGAGAACACTATCGTAAAAAATCAAGCAAATGGCAGCTTATGTTTGAGATTCCTTTATACCAGTATACATACATTACAAAAATGAAGTGAAAACATGTGATTTTTTGACATTTTTTATCATTTTCTCATAAAGAAAGAGCTCAAAATGTAGTCAAAATTTCACTATATAAGGCATTGACATGTCCAAAATCTATATGATAAGACATTGACATGACATTCAATGGGTGGATATCTGATTGTTATTCAAAATTGCTACAAAACATGGTTTCATTAACCAAACTACTTCAAGGCATTTACATAAGCACTAAAAATGTTAGAGAGTTTCAATGCAACTCACAACTATGTCGATCTATGTCTACACCCTCATCATCTGATGCACTTGATTCAGTCTCATACTGTTGAGAGCTCTCTTCTTCTTCTTCTATATCCACAAGAGCTCTATCTTCATCCACGTACATACCAAATTCTGCAGGATCATGCACAAATATTCTTGTTTGCCTATGATTTCCTGTACCACATACATCTGGAAGCTTTTGTTTTATCATATTGATGGTTGCTTTCCTCAAGTGACCTATTTTTGTCCAGGAAAAATCATAAACAAGAATATCCACATCATCCATTTTAAGAGTGGATGTGCTTCGAATATTCTTTTTCTTTTTTGAACCTTTTCGTTTAGTATCACACACCATTTCTAAGTTATATTTACCTGTGAATGCATTACTACTTTTAGTGTAATACCAATGCACCATCAAAGCCTCTATTCTTCTCTAATCAATATCTTTAGTTATCTCTAAAACCTTTGCAATCCAAAATGGTCTGGTAGCCTCATCACCATTAGCAAGTACTGCAATAAGTGTTCCAACATTTATCTCTATTAAATTTCCTTGCCATCTTGCTTCTGCCTATTTTGTCATCCTTGGGCCTACATAAATATTTCTTTCTGGTGGATGTATAAAACTTTGAAGTGCATCTGCATTACATGCTTGGGCCACATTCACGGATCTTTGTGTACAAAAATCCCATGTGAATGGAACATCAACTGGCCAATGACCTGCAATTGTATACTGTATAATCTCTTCTTGATGACTGAAAAAGTCCTCCCACCAAGATACATCTTGATCTCCAGCATATTTTTTTGCACACTCAATATGTCTCTTCTTTTCAGTGAGTGCATGCATCCAGTTTTTACTTTGATCAACCACATTTCCACATCTTTCTGTATTGTTTTTTTCATATGGTGATTGTTCTGGACCATACACTGTAGACAAATTAGGCACCTGCAATAAGAATCTGCATCCCTCTGTAGGCTCCCACCCAGGAGAAGATGAATACTGCTTTGCAAATAAAAGGGTTATTTCATCAACCCTCCTCATCAAGAATACATGGTTGAAACTAATATTGTGCAATGGAGCCAAAACCTTAGCACTGTTATCAAGGCCCATTGAGCAAAAGTGCTTAAAGTTATAAATCTATGTGAGGTGTTGAACTTCTGGTTTTGGAGTATATGCTTCCGAAATTAGCTGAGATAAAATCGGAAGAGTAAAAGCATTGTTACGTGCCAACTTCTTAGAGAAAGTACTGAACATTTGATCAATGTGACCATGAGTGTGGCCAACCAGAAGGAAATTTACCTTAACCTTCTGAAATACCTGTTTTTCAACAAGCATGCTTAAATATCCAAAGACTCTAGAATTTTTATTCTCTCTTGCAGTATTATCAAGTTGAGAATATAGATTTGGTGGCAAAAGACCCTTCCATGATTGCAAAACACGATGAATGACAGTAACTGTAAGGTTTGGATCATTATGCACATTCAGATGTGAAGAAAACCTTGGACATTACAGTTCCATTGTATACCAAAGCACCAACCAAATGCATTTGCACAAGGACTTCATCTCCAATGTCCTTAGGGATGTGATAAAAATGTGGCAAACAAGTTTTTTTTTTATCCATACCATCGATCAACAAACACATATAATGCTCCGGATTTCTGAGTGCTTTACTCCGATGATGAATTGCTTTCTTTCTCTCTAAAGCTTGTCTCTCACGATGGTTGTTAAGAAGGTTTTTAAAATTATTCTTTTCCTGTGGCGTTGTAGCCCCCTTTGCCATGTTTTTCAAAGCGGCGCAAACTGAACATTCACCCATTCTAACTTGACGAGGAATAGACACATTGTTAAACTCTTCCTTCCATAATCAAGTAAAGTGACGATACAACACATACTTCTCATTTCTATTTTCCATGTCTTCTCTATATATTTGAAATACCTCTCGACGACTAAAGTTATCTGACAAGTGCAACCTTCCAGTTGTAGGCATAACCTCACAATGCAAGCTAAAATAGTTCATCATCCAATTCATTGCATGACGTCCAACAGATCCTTTGGTCCCAACATGGAACGTATCCAAAATGAGATCCCCATTCAAAAGCCCCTGTTGAACCCTATGTATTCTAAAATTTCCCACACCCATTGCAATTTTAAATGCAGCCCTACAACATTGCATCCCTTGACTAAAGAAATATTCAAAAACAACACGTGTTACTGACATGTTATCCTCAATCATTTGCATGCAAGAAACAAGCTATATATCTTGCCTTTCACTATCTAAATGCAGGAATTTCTCTCTTAGGTGCTTTAGTTTCTTCATTCCTAAATTAAACAAACATTTCAAACCACAACAATGCTTCACAATATCCACTGCAATCTATCTATCTGAAGTAAGAAATTTAAATCTTTTTTGACTTACTTCACGAGGCCTTCTTTTAAATCCTAGATTGAGCTTGCTTTGCTTTTCCGTTGCTCCACATGCACTTGAGCCAGAAGGGAGATCAATGGTTGGATCAGATGGGAGCAACCAAATGCACTGTGAATTGGATAAGTTAAATGACTCAACAGAAAACATAGAATCATCAACACGTTCTAAACCATAGGGATCATCACTTATGTGGAAAGGGTCAACTGAGAACAATGAATCCGAAAGTGTATCAATATGAGCAGAGGAAGCTGATGCCCAAGCATCCACTGAAAAGATTGAGCTCATCTTCACTCAGTTCACTGAAGACTGAAGATGAATGACCTTTTTAAATAAGTAGAAATCCGAGATCAAGTGAAGATGTCACATCAAATGTCACATCAAGTAGATATGAAATCAAAAGTTCATTAAAGTTACATTGAATTACATTAAACATCAAATTACTTACTTACTGAGATACACACTAATAAGGGAACCAAAGATTTGATTCACTTTTGAAAGATGAGATACATAGTTGATTTCTAACTAGATATGAGTCATTGAGTCTTAGCATTATGAGTGAATCAAAATATATCCAAGTTGAGTTCCAATCGATTAGATATTAAAATTGTTTGGAGTAGTGCCATTGAAAACTTTACAAGAAGAAATTTTACCTTTGGTTAAGATTTCAAGGATTAGGTTTTATTGTGGTCTTGGCTAGATCTCAAAGAGGTAGATGAAAGTATATTCAAAATGAATTATGTGTAAAAGAGGTACACGGAAAAGTATATGTAAGAAGTATATGGAAAAGTATATGTAAGAATTATATGTGAGAATTAAGTATATGCTTGTTACAAAAGATTTTCAAATGAATTTTGAATCTACCATTTTCCTGAATGTTGGATGCAAAGACAATGAGTGACATTTGAAATTACCAAGCTATTTTGTTGAAATTACCAATCGATTTTGTTGAAATTACCCCAAAGTTCTTTGTTGAAAAAATATTCATACATTTATTTTCCTTTTCAACAATGTGTTACAAGATAAATGTGAATATGAACTGAAGTGAGAAGGATAACACTATAAAGATGTCATTAATCTCCCATATTCAACACAACTTAGACTTGATTTTTTCCCAAGCAAGAGATTCTAAGAAAACATTTATACATGAGATTAGACTTCCTCATGTACATACCATACTCTTGCCATTGAAGTGTAAATTACATGCAAATGTATATAAATAGTTGCAAGGTTCTATGAATATTTCATTAAAGTCGAGGTGAAACAGCCTATTTGTGTGAGTGGCAATTCCTGGTTAGATAAGTTGAAAGATATAGTTAGCAATTGGATTCATTCAGTTAGATCCAGTTAGTCTCTGGTTCAAGTTACCCAATTGCCTATAAATAGCAGAGAATGAGATCATTCTCATTTTCAAAATCCACGAGCAAGAGAGAGCAACAGAGCACAGATAGCCATGGAGAACAAAGCTCAGCATACCAGCAAGGCAACTCTCATGGAGAAGAAATAATGTTGGCAAGAGTACCAAGAGGTAGACAAAATCATACCACAAAAAAAGATTCCTAAAAGATTCCTTCTGTATGTTTGAGTAAATCGTATGCTTTCTAGGTTTTTATTTTTCTTAGCTCATAAAATATATATCTAATGAGGGTACAACTCGATGCCAGGCATCGACCTCAGGGTCCAAGTCGATGCCAGGCATCGACTTTCAGGTGCAAGTCGATGCCAGGCATCGACTTTGTGTGCAAGTCGATGCCACGCATCGACTTGAGGGTGCAAGTCGATGCCAGGCATCAACTTGAGGGTGTAGGTCGATGTCTGGCATCACCTTACACACCCTCAAGTCGATGCCTGACATCGACTTGCACCCTCAATTCGATGTCGGGCATCGACTTGCACACAAAGTCGATGCCTGGCATCGACTTGCACCTATAAGTCGATGCCTGGCATCGACCTGGAAGGTTGATGCCTGGCATCGAATGTGGCCTGAAAGTCGATGCCAAGCATCGACTTTATGGTGCAAAGTCGATGCCAAGCATCGACTTTTCGCTGCAAGTCGATGCCAGGCATCGACTTTTAGGTGCAAGTCGATGCCAGGCATCGACTTTGTGTGCAACTCGATGCCCGGCATCGACTTGAGGGTGGAGTCGATGCTAAGGCATCGACTTGAGGGTGTAACTCAATGCCAAGCATCGACCTACACCCTCAAGTCGATGCCTGGCATCGACTTGGGCCCTCAAGTCGATGCCTGGCATCGAGTTGCACACAAAGTCGATGCGTGGCATCGACTTGCACCTAAAAGTCGATGCCTGGCATCGACTTGGACCCTTGAAAAACACAATAACCTATGAGTTGATATTTCCAAGCCCCTTCAGGGATGCTGAGTCCAAGAGTGAGAGGCCCTTCAAGAAGCTTATAGTGACCGTGAGCTCTTCTGATCAGCAACGTGACAAAGGCATTGGACAACAAGGAAAACCAAACAAAATTATTGCATCCTTATCCTTTGAGAAGGCCAGCAATCCTCTTGGAAATGTCCTCTGGTGGACAGAGTAGCATCAAAATTCCAAAGGATGATACAACTAGGAAGGAAAGGTCGAGGGAGGTCGAGGTCTTAA